>OX244041.2:9497200-10097200 GCA_945859785.2 Tridacna gigas | reverse complement strand
CAGCTTGATTATCCAGTGTTTCCGCTAGAGCGTGTATCTTGCGTTTTTGACGCAGTTATTTCTTTCAGGGCGCAATAGAATTGGCCTTGTACGTTTTTTCTGGCGCAACCAAAATATCAGTTCAACCAAAAGAACAAGTTCGTACAAAACCGTGACTTTTAGCGAAACAAAGGTGTAAAAGAATGTTTCGTAAGCGAAGGTTGAAAATTTCGTCGGCCATGTTTATTTACATTAACAGTTTATGTTAAGGCTCCCTCAATTGGTCGTTGCTTCCAAATACATCCGGATTTCCAACGTATTTGGGCGTAGTAGTCCAGACGCTCTCCAATATAGAAATGAGCTTTTGAAAAGTGAAATTTACCTACAGGTGGCCCAATGGAAGATTTGCATGAGATTAAATAAGAGTGATAGCCTGTAAAGATTTTGTCAATTTGAGTGTGTTTAAAATTTTATGATGGAAATTATCTCAATAAAGATTATATACCAGTCATAACATTAAAAAATGCTTCTGGTTTTCTAATTGGATAGAATACATTGTGGAAAAAGGAGAAATTGCACAATCTGTGCAATTTCTCCTTTTACCACACTGTTTTCTAAACCTTCCACTGTAGAGTTAGTGAAAACATGAGATTGAATGATAATGGGTTATAACAGTGACCCATAATTTTCCTGTATGACCCTCAAAAGTTAGGATAGGGGGTCACAAATGACCCTCAAAAATTTGAAGCTGGCAGAAACACTGATTAGCTGTGATAAACAGAGCTGCTGAGTGCATCTTTCACATTTGATACTGATTGTGTTTATTACAGTCTATTATTTCTGCTGGATGCATATGAGCTAATTTGAGTTATTGAAGAATGGAATAAACTGCCTTTTGACACTGAAAACTGTCAGTATTAACAATTTTAAAAACTTTTTAAACAAAGTATGGAAAAACCACCCGGTCAAATTTTCTCCTTGTTATGGACCGGAAGCGGACAAGATGGACAAAATTAATCAGAAAGGATCATCAGAGGCAGAAGCCTAAAGAGATCTCACAGACAAGGTAAACAAGGTAATTTATATGACGCTTTAGTCGACAATCTCTTGTATCAGATTGACGCTTAGGCAGATACTTTTGAGCATCAAAAACAGGTCATTTCGGATTTCCATGAGTCAAAACCCGGGGTCCCAGGTCAAATGAGAACCCTGGCTTCCATAAACAGGATCCCATGACAAGGATACATGTACATGTATCTCTATTGGCATAATACCAGGAAACACCCCCATCTCTATACGCATACATGTGGCATTGTTTACGAGTAAAAAGAAGAAATGCATCAAATTTACACCTTTATTCCATTGACAAATACTGTAGTTGATGCATGTGGGGTGAACCTCCCAAAAAAATTCTTTTGGATGTACAATTTTGATTTTCGTAGATTTTCATGATTTGTGGTGGGGTGTTTGCCAGTATTGTGCCATCTTCAGTTTACAAATATAATACAATAAGACAACGAGATAGTTTACAAGTAAACTCGATCAACCTAGACAGAGAGCTGAATATATACAAGACACTTCCAGTCTAAAAAATAAGACCCAAATAATACCAGTTTCAGCAATGCTTTCTTTTTCAGCTTAGCGCGCAGAATAGATTAAAGATTAGTCTGCATGTGTTGTGCAGTCTGATTTTGGTCTTCACACATCGCAAAGACAACTATTGTGGACGGTGCTTTCAGGGTTAAAATAGGTTGCATTTCAATCTTACTGAAGTTACAAGTGACCAGTTCCAATATAAAGCCCATGGGGTCAGGGACGTATCGATGTTTTAAGCTATAAAAGTTTATTTAGAAGAAAAACAAAATTCAGATCAAGCTTAAATACCTTGTGTAAAACATCGAATCCCGTTACACGCTAAAACCAAAGAAAATGCACAGAAAACGGACACTGAATTCCATGTAAATAAAATCCGTATCTTCAGTCAGTCATGTTTTCTGAATAAACTTACCAGGTTAGCATAAAATATTAGAAGTCAAATGTTACCGAAAGAAAAATTCATTACGATATCACAGGAAGTGTTCTTTTTGGTATATTTATTCATTATGAAAACACCAAAAAAATGTAGCAATTTTTTTCTTATCTTTAAATAATTATTTATTCGAACACTTTATAAATATATACATTCCTTTCATTTCTTTAACATCGTTATATTTTCTTTCGTGTTTCTAAGACTTTTTCATTACCTTCCTCTCACCCAATCGCGGCCAATTTTGTTGAAATATCTATTTTTAAATGTCTATTTTTAGTCTCACGTGGACCTACACGGGCCGAATGCTCACGTCACATGCAGGACTGCGTGTACTGCCAAGAATTTGAGATAACAAAGCGTTCGATCCATAACAGGTCTGGAATATCGACGAAATCGCGTAATTTCAATATCGTTAGAAATGGAAATCAAACATGAAATCTTATCACCTTACTAGATCTTTATTCTGAAAAAATGATTCTGACAGACATCTGCGGTCAGCAGAAATACAGATCTAATAGATATGGGCCATGCTCTAGCAAAAGGGGGCTTAATGCATCTCCGTGATCCATGATACCAGGGCATTCATAACTATATAGCGACAATGCAAATTTCACTAAAATTTGACCACAGATTAAGACTTGATCTTGTAACACGAAATGCAAATGTCCAACTTAAACGGCTACTTTTCTCTTCGGGTTTGTTTCAATATCAATAGAGTTCAAGCTAATTGATAGTAGATCTATTATAAAGAAGCCGTGTCAGTTTCACAAAAATCAAACCACAAATTTACGCGGAAATTATCGTGTAAACAAGACATGTAAATATTCAACTTTAAATGGCTTATCTTCCCTTACTAATCATATGTATCGTCGGATTTGTTTCAAAATCAATAGGGTTCAAGCTATTGATGATAAACAAAATGTGCAAGTTTTACTAAAGTCCAACTACAAACGTGGACTTTATTGCCTAAACAACAAAAAGACTAACGGACAGACCGACCGACAGACGGACGGGCGAACGACAGAACCCACGCCATGACATGTGCTCTGCTTGCCTTTGGCCGGTAGAGTTAAGAAATTTAATAGGTTGGAACCATGGCTAAATCCAGGCTCCCGCCTAAACTGGTACCCGTTGTATCTCCCGTAGCCGTCCGATAGACGTTGATACGAAGATCGATAACAGGCTGCCAGTTTAGCTCCCGCCAACACCTACACAAGGGAAATAAGACAGCGCAAAAGATCGACTTCGACTCGAGTTATTTCCCTTGCATATACGTTAGCCTCGATTGATCACTTGCGAAAACATCGCAACGAAAGGAGATATTGCTATTATAGATCTATTTCTATTTTTTTTCCCACTATTCTAACTTTATCCATGTATTGAGCCCGAAATCAGTTTCAGAGATTAATCATATCTAGCAAAGATTCAAAACAACTCATCTCGGGCATTTTATTTTCAGAGGACAAGGGATTATATTATTTTATTTTCAGAGGACATGTATTTAACCAGTAAGCTGCTAAGCGCGACTGACTGACTTTTTGCGGAAAGTACGGAAAGTGTAGATGAAGATAAGGCTGCACAGAACATGCAGTCATATCTCCGATATGGAGATAGTTTTCTGAAAAAAAAAGTTTAAAATGACATTATTCGGGTTTTTACTATCGGCTTGAAAGTTTTATTTAACTTCTTTAGCAGGGTCGGATTAAAAGGATTAAGTGAAATGGCGAAAGGAAATCATGGGCAATATGGGGGTGGGGAAGGAAACGTTGGGCAACTTCCTCGTGACTGTTGATCACAGGCGAAAAAAAAGTGTGAGAAGATTACAGTGGCATAAAAAAAAATTCAAGTATTGGCTGACCTGGCATGATTGCATGAATGACTGTGAAACTTATTTGATTGTATGTTAAAGTGTTCCAATAATTTAATTCGTTAACTCTTTACCAGACGACAAAAGTTTAGACTCGGTCTTACTAAAAGCACTGTAGGAAAGCAGCCAGTGGCTTGGAAAGAATATTGTGCGGAGTACTGGTAACAGAGACTCCAGCAAAGCATGGATAGGTGCACTGGCCTCCGCGATATAACTGAAATAATGTTGAAAACGGCGTTAAACACCATACAATCAATCAATCAATACTAAAAGCACTTGCGTTTGCATCTCCATGGAGTAAGGTTTACTTCGGTAACAAACGCATGACAATACATGGTACAACATAAAATCAGACACATAAAAACAGAATTATCACATGTGGTTAGTTACCATGTCTGCCACATCCCATGATACTAGTCTAATGCAAAAAGGAAATATGTAATCTCTTGGGGGCGGGGAACAGAGAGAGACAGAGAATGCCAGAAAATACGCACTTCATTTTCTTCCATTTATTTTATTGTTTAAATGGATTTGCTTGCTCGATACGGTATTTAAGGTTAATATCACTGTCGACATTACATTATGTAATTTTCATGTTTATTATGACCGTATAAACTAGAACTATGCTATGTGAAAGGAGGGGCTTAATGCATCACCCAATCCGTGCAGGCTGACCTGGGCCAAAACATTTTGCCCTTGGTAAATTTTCCACATTATTAAAGGACCAGTCCACATCATGATTTGTGTTGGGTGTTAGACACACTGGATTTTATATACATTATGTGATGACTTGGTTAGTACAATGCGTCATGGAGATCCATTAAGCCTCCTTTTCCGAGAGCATGACTCATTAATATTAATTTTGTTCGTTACTAGAATCGGTCGGTCAACACACCCACACATTCAATGCGTTTTTACCAATGGTTAGCTCCGCTTACCACCCACTCTAAATTAGCTGCTTGTATACAATACAATACAATACAATACAACGCAAAACAACGCAATGCAATGCAATACAATACAGTATTTTGTTACCACAAAGAGAAAGAAGTAAGGCTACAGACGGAAATACAGACAGACAGATGGACAGACAGAATAAGCTATCCTCTGTATCCTAAAAGTATACTTTTATATGTATATGTCTCAGAATTTCTGCAGATTTAATCTTCTTGTCAGCTTTTCTGTAGTATACTGTGATACTCTGGCGAAACTAGGTGAAATGGTTTAAAAATTCAAATACTTTGAAACTTTCTTTAACTCTGTCAGTGACAAACATATGACCTATGCTCTATGAAAAGGGGACTTAATGCATCTACGAAAAATATCAATCCATCAGCCTGCGCCGTCCGCGCAGGCTGACCTTGACCGGAACTTTTCGCTATTAGTTAATTTTGTGTATGTCAAAGGACCAGTCTAACTTCACCCTCGTCATTCGGCATACCTCGGGTGATCCGGTGATGTTGGTACGAAATCGGCCGAGTTGTGACGAGTGCACCCTCGTTAAACCAGGTGTGAAGTATTACCATTACGATGAATGTAGTTTACGGAATACATCGGAACTGGGTCAACGAGGATGGTCTACCCTATAATATACAATCAGTTGTTAGTGTATTTTATGGATCCCTAATCACGTGATGATTTTTTTTAGGCATCATGCATTACAGGGATGCATTAAGTTCCCTTTTGCCAGAGCATGGCTCATATTATTTCGACCTCTGTTGACGGCTAACAGCAGCCTGGGTCCAGACGATAATATACATCCAACATCAGACTGCCATTTCTGTGCAGCCTGATCTTGATCTATGCCGTCAATTAAACAAAAAAAAAAAAAAAAAAATCTACTTTCGTCTGTGGCACTGAAAGGGTTAAATAACATTTAAGCCATGCTCTGCGAAAAGGGGTTTAATGCATCTGCGAAAAATATCGACCAAGGTCAGCCTGCGCAATCAGGCTGACCTGAGCCGAAACCTTTCGCTACTGGTCAATTTTCTGTATGTCCAAGGACCAGTTAACCTCATGATTCAGTCGGTTGTTTAAAACAAAGTGATTTTCATGGATCCATAATTATCTACTGGCTTGATTGGTATACTGCATCACGGAGATGCACTAAGCCCCCTTTTCCAGAGCATTGCTCATTTACGTTTTTTTTTTTTTAAACCTATGCACGAATAAATCCGATTATAATTTTCCTAGATGTAAAAAAAATACCCACTCTTCTCGGAAACACTGCGAGGATGCAAATGCGATTTTACTTGCTTTAAGACAACTGCAGTCAATTCCATTGGCACCACTATTTATAACCAAACACATACATGTAATATTTACACTTAACAATCCAAAGTTTTAAGGACCCTGATGGAGAAGTCTTCAGAAAACATCGTGAGAAAAGGAGAAGATGCTGTTCGCCTTTTCCGACAATGTTTTCCGTCGTTTCGAAAACAGATTCCACCGTTAGAATTACATTTAATTCGCATGTTCTCTCTAAATGGACAAGTCTGAAAGTTCGTTATTAGGGAAAAAGATGACGTAGTAAATTACATTATTTTATATTGAAAACCTTCGCAGACGACAAATTAAATATGACTCAAAATGATGGAAATTGTCTGTGAAAGGTTAGAAATCATTTTAGGAAAAGGAGAAAATACTGGTTACCAGCATTTTCGCCTTTTCCCACAATATTTTCTTCAATTTTCTTCTTTAGGGTCGTGGAAGCATGGAATTGTTTGGGATGAAAAACTAACCCTTAGACTGCTAAGCGCGACTTAAGAACCTTTAGCGGACAGTGTAGATCAAGATCAGACTGCACAGAACGTGCAGTCTGATCTTCGATCTACACTGTGCGAGAAGGAGATACTAGTATCTTTCGTCAAAAAATACCCTTGAAATAGAAAAAAAAAAAAAAAAAATGGGTTTTTACCATCGGCTTGAAAGTTTCATTTCACTTATTTATTAGGATAAGGGTTAACTAAACGAGGAGACTAGAAAGATAATGAACACCTTAAATAGACATGAAAGAGAAACAACAGATTCAAAACCAGAAATTCAATGAACTTTGCCCAATTAACCCCGAGTTTCAAGGACCTTGAGGAACAAAACTTTCTAAAACTATTGTGGGAAAAGGAGAAAATGCTGGTCATCAGCATTTTCTCCTTTTACCACAATGTATACTATCCCATCAATAACAATTTCTATAATTTGAACATCAGTTACACCGTCGTCTGCAAATGCTTTCAATTTCGATGAGTCTAAAATTGTGTCGTTTGGTGATGCATAAAATACATGTACAAAAACAGAAGAATCTTCCATTATTTGTGGGATAATTAGAACATTTTAGCATCTTCTTTTTTGCGAACCTTTATACTGCATACGAAAATAAAACAGCGCCGCATTCCGGTGCCAAATGCTCTGTTGCAGGTGCTTGTTTTGGTGAAAATCCCACGTAGAAAAAGGGATATAACTGTGTCAGAAATTGTGTGGAAAGTTACCTGCCCTTCTAGTCTGGGTTTACCTTATGACAGTAAAGAACTAGCCTAAGTCTGAGGTAAATATTTTCAGTAACAACAGAGATATGTATGAGAAAACCGTGGTTACAGTTTTCGTACGACAACGACACAACCGACGACGACCACGATAGGCCTATGACAAAATCTCAGTGCTTTCTTCGAGAACTGCTTAGCAAAAAAATGAGAGATTTCAGGCAGTAAAGAACCCCAGTCGTTTCAATTCATTTCGTTCTGGCTAGAATGTCGAAAATATTTCGGTAAAATAAATAACCAAGGTAAGATAATACGTTTCTTGCAATCTGATCTGCATCTACACTGTTCCCAAAACCAATTGAGGCTGGCCTCGGCATCATTCGAAAGGTGGATATTTTGCCACAGAAAGAAACGTCAGAAAATATAGATGGGGTGGGGGAGGGACGGATGAAGATCAGGCTTGGACCCTGGATATCCTTTTACTTACGAGTCTTTTAATGAAGCAGAAAAAGAACTATGAAAAAAGAACCCCGAACAACTTTTAATTATTGTAACATCAGGCATGGTTTTACTACTGCACCAAAGCCTTTTGGTGGAAGCGGGTTTTTACATTAAACCTTAGGCTGCTAAGCGCGACTCTAGAACCTTTAGCTGACATTGTAGATCAAGATCAGACTGCACAGAACGTGCAGTCTGATCTTCGATCTACACTGTCCGATAAGAAGGTATCTTTCCCTCAAAATAACGTGCTCGGTGTATAGCACCGTCTCGCGGGAACTCGGTTTAACGTCTCATCCGAAAGACTATAAATATTTTTTGATTGCCAGCCGTGGAGCTCGAACCCACACCATCAAGTGACCCACGACTTGATGTTTACAAGTTTAAGAGTTTAAGGACATTGTAGAGCTCTAATTATATCCAATTCTTTACAGTGACAAACTTTTTGAATCGTCCGCATTGAAAGCATATGCATACGATATGAGGACATTTTCTTCTTTTTCTACAGTGATTTCTTCCATAGGATCGTACTGTTCAATAAAGGATTACAAATTAAGATTAATAATTAAGGTAGAAAAATTACAAATGCCCTTATCTTAATTTTTCAAGATCTGCAGGAAACATTCGAGTGCCTCAGAGTGCCTATCCTCAACTAATATCAGGCCCTGCAAAACGTTTAGTCTCATCTTGAATATTGTGCGCTATGCTGAGGAATTCTGGCAACGGACTTTTATTTAGTCCCCATTTTTTTTTAACACTGAAAATGTTAATTTTGATCATTTATAGATCCACAGATTCACGGCACAATTAGCTTTTCTCCATGTATATCAAGGTTTCACGTGGCTTTACACATGGGCATACAAATTACACACCTGTCCAGTTTTATAGGTCCTAGTAACAACCTTGTGATGGAAAATGTAATAAACTAAAAGTCTTGCCGTAGTCTCTAATTGACTTCAGTCATAATCGGTCATGCCATTATTTGCTCGTTTGTTCGTTCGTTCGTTCCCCCTTTCAACAACAGTTAACGAGTAAACGATTAAACAGAAAAGATGTTGTTTTGGTTACAAGTTAACCCTTAGAATGCTATGCGCGACTCACTGACCTTTTGTGGACTGCGTAAATCAAGACCAGGCTGCACAGAACGTGCAGTCTGATCTTGGATCTACACTGTCCGATAAGAAGATATCTTTCCTTCAAAAATGCCTTTGAAATGGGAAAATTTGGGTTTTTACCATCGACTTGAAAGTTTCATTTCTTTTATTTAGCAGGATAAGGCTTAAACTGTACGCCCATTTGGAAGGGTCAAAAAGTCTGCCGGTCGAAGAGGTAAAAAGTCCTCTTGGGGTTCTTTTTGGAAGGCACAGTAGCGGCCAAAATTTAACAATGCGATCGTTAAAATCTGCTTTAATTCAACTGATAGCATTAAAAAAAAAATATGGAATTTATTGTGAAGCTGACAATATCTTATGGTACAGTCGAACCAAGCGTTAGTCGTTGGCAGAAAAAAATAATTCTAAGATCAGGTAAAAAGTAAACCAAAGATAGAGCGACCTACAACCTTTTACCTGGTTTTAACCCTTTCGCAAACAAGCCCTGGTTTTCACGTGTCTGCAGTACAAGTCTTTTGAAAACACTGTGGGAAAAGGAGAAATTGCTCGTAACGAGCAATTTCTCCTTTTCCCACAGTGTTTTCTATCCTTTTTGAGAACTTTCTGTCATTTTCATCAAATTTAAAATTGTCGTCTGCAAACCCTTTGAATTTGGATCAGTATAAAATTTATCGTTTGGGAAAGGGTTAAAATTCTTTTTTTTTTTCCACCAGCGACAAATACTTGGACCGACCGTACAATAACAGTTTCATCTTCGCAATAACGTCCACAGTTATGGAAGGTATGATTTAAATCAAAATAATTTTTAACATCCGCATTATTTTACTTTGGCCGCTATTGGGCCTTTAACTCTTTACCAAACGACAAAATTTTAGACTGGTCCAAATTGAAAGCATTTGCAGACGACAAATTAAAGGTGGCCCAAATGATGAAATTTGTCATTGATAGGATAGAAAACATTGTGGGAAAAGGAGAAAATGCTGGTTACCAGCATTTTCTCCTTTTCCCACAATGTTTTCAAAAGGCCTCTTTCTCAGGGTCGTTAAAAGTCGGGATTGTGTGGTAAAGAGTTAAGCAAGTTAAACATAAGCTATGCTCTGGAAAAAAGGGGGTTTGGTGCATCCCCGCGATGTATTATGTCCAGGAAGTCATGATATACTCGTAATTATGGATCCATGAAATCCTTTTTGTCTAACAACCGATTGAATCATGACGACAAACTAAATGATGCAAAATTAAGGACATTTTTCTTTGAAAGGGTCGAAAACATTGTGGAAAAGGGAGAAAATGCTGGTTACCAACATTTTCTCCTTTTCCCACAATGTTTTGAAAAGTCTCTTTTCTTGGGGATCGTTAAAAATCGGACTTGTGTTGTAAAGTGTTAAATTGCATCTGCAGCTATATGACACCAGCGAACTTGCGGAACTAACAATCCTATACCAAACAATTACCAGTAGAGGAAAGCTTTTGCCGGTTGCGGGCATATTCTAAGTTTCCAACAATGTTTCCTACCCTTTCAAAGACTAATTTCACCATTTCAGTAACATTTGACGTCATAATGATATCGATCAATGTTGGAAAAGTCTGAATTTTCCTTCAAAAGTACGTCAGGCAAAGCTCAACAATGGCGGCCCCCTTTGGTAATATGCAGAAGTAACAGATTACTGTTATTTCTCTTGATCAAAACCGACTATAGACTGAATTGAAAACAGATCGGTTGCAAAAAAGTAATGGCAGATTTTTTTTACTTGTCTTTCTTATTCAGCGAGAAAAACTATATATCAGAAATGCTTAGTATCCGAAATGTCAATGGACCATTATAACGTCCGAAAATAGGGCTACTTTTAAAATGATTCATGGTCAAGTTTATATTTAAATCATACCCCAACAGCATGTTTTAGATTCGGTAATGTGTATTTTGTACAAAATTGGTCTAATTTTATTCACTGATCAAACTGGATCATATGAAATTGAGAAAAACAGAAAAGCATGTAGGGCTAAGCCTGAGCTCGCCAAGTAGGCTGCCATTATTGCCATATAACGTAGTGGTAGGAGGAGGTAATCCAGACTAATGTAACGAGACCTAGTATTGCTATGGACACCGTCAAATATTTTGCGCTCGGTGCTTTTCTATGGCATGTAAGTCGTAAATGATTCCCCGAAATCGCGCATATATTTCAGAACACATGAAAATTTTGTTAAATATTCTAATCATCTGTTGGCCAAGCCCGGCAGTGCAGCTGGAAGTGCATAAGACTTGCAACACGGGAGACGCTGGTTCTGATTCCCAGCTCGGAGAATTTATCTCCGAGGATTGATGATAGTCATTTCGACAGGATTCATTCCTCTCTCACCGCTGATCATTGTTTCGACAGTGGTCATGAGGAAAAGTAGCCAGTGGCTTGAGCACAATAATGAGCGAAGTACTGGTAAGAGAGACTCTAGGAAAACAGTGGCCGCGGCGATATGATTGAAATAATGTTGAAAATCGCGTAAAACACATTACAAATACGAAAAATAAATTCAATAGTTCATGGATTTGTGGTCCTGTCTTACGTGTGCATAATGTACTAATAAAGATATTTACCAAGCACGTTCTGCAGTATCATGTCTAATTGCGTATGAAAATAATGAATAATAAATAATAACAAAAAAAAAAAAGAGAAAACCCTTCTGTAATTAAACAACCGAAGATATAATTGCTTTGCATCAATAGTTTAACCCTTTACCACACAATCCCGAGTTTTAACGACCCTGAAGACGAAGGCTTTTGAAACACATTTTGGGAAAATGAGAAAATTCTGGTAACCAACATTTTCTCCTTTTCCCACAATATTTTCAAGCACGTCAGTGACATATTTGATCATATGAGCCGTATCCAATTTGTCATCTGCAAAGGCTTTCAGTTTCGACAAGTCCTGAGTTTTGTAGTTTCATGTATAATACAACGCAAAATAATAGACAAATTAACAAATTACCACCGCTTAACCCTTTAACTGCTAAGTGCAATTTACGAATCTTTTGCGGACAGTATAGATCAAGATCAGACTGCACAGAACGTGCAGTCTGATCTTGGATCTACACTGTAAGATATGGAAATATTCTTCCCAAAAATATACCTTTGAAATAACAACATTTTGGTCTTTACTATCGGCTTGAAAGTTTCCATTTGATTTATTTACCAGGATAAGGGTTAACAAGTTGGTAGCAGACGAGGCTGAAAACATTTGTGCAAATTATAGATGACAAACAAGAATAATAGTTTCATACATGTACATTCTATGAGAAAATACCATGACAAAGGGTGGACTTGTTCGTTAAACGCAGCATCTTCTTACATCACAACAGTTTTAGCTCGACATTTTTTGGAAGAAGACGTCGACTGATTGTCATAGCCCTGGGTCTGTATTCACCAGCCATTCTTAAGAACGTTCTTAGACTTATTTTTCAAGATTTTCCAAGTTTGAAAGTAACACAACTTCTGATTGGCTAAACCAAACGGTTTAGCCAATCAGAAAGTGTGTTACTTTCAAATTTGGAAAATTTTGGAGAACAAGACCAAGAATATTCTTAAGAATGGTTGGTGAATACGGACCCTGGCGTCGTTGTCGTTTGCGTCGTCTGATTCGTCGTCGTCGTGCAAAAGTTTTGACATCTTATAATCATTCTCTATGTCTAAGCAGTGTCTGTACATTTATGTATGTATGTATGTATGTATGTATTGTCACGGGAGCTCACTCCTTCCTTACCGCATAGCTTCTTCCCGTATAAAATCAATACCTGATATACGCGGTAGGGAGAATTCTCTTTAGCTCAGCGGTTAGTGTATTGGTCTTTCACACCTCGAAAAATGAGGAACTTTGCCACACGGGTTCGAATCCCAGCCGGGGCGGTTTATATTTGAGCTATGCTTTTGACCTTGTTTGTTGACATGTAATTCCATTTGTACGTAATAAAAAATTGTAGTTTACGTTACTTAGAATAAAATGTCTATGTCTATGACGTGTTTATTATTATGGAAAATATGTACTTCAAACTCGGACTAATGGTTAACTATCGAGAAGGGAACCCATACTACAGGGGACAGATAACCGTCACAATATTTTTGACATAGATATAGACCTACTCCTGTTTCGATTTAGAATTTGAAAGAACTTTGACACTTTATAAAATTTCTGTCAATACTGAAGATATTTACTTAAAACTTGTAATAGTTGTTAA
Source organism: Tridacna gigas (assembly GCA_945859785.2). Classification (NCBI taxonomy): domain Eukaryota; kingdom Metazoa; phylum Mollusca; class Bivalvia; order Cardiida; family Cardiidae; genus Tridacna; species Tridacna gigas. The sequence goes on along the minus strand of OX244041.2, from coordinate 10,084,018 downwards.
CTGTCAAAAGGAAAACCCATACAAACGGGGTAAGTAGCCATCAAACTATGTTTGACACAGTTACGCCCCTTTTTCGACTTAGACTTTTCACTAAAAGCAGCTGTAGCCGGGCGTTGGCATCCGCATATGGCGCTCTTGTTTTGGCAGCAGAAACGGAAGAAGTCGTCTGCAACAAATCATTATCTAAAACTTGTTTTGATCCCTATTACACAAATTAGAGTACAGTTTCTTTAACTCTTTTCCAAACGACAAAATTTAGCACGCGACTAAATTCAAAGCATTTGCAGACGACAAATTAAATGTTGAGCAAATGATGATTTATTTCTTTGATAGGATTAAAAAAAAGCACTGTGGGAAAAGGAGACCAGCATTTTCTCCTTTTCCAACAATGTTTTCAAAAGCCTTCTTTTTTAGGGTCGTTAAAGCTCGGGATTTTGTAGCAAAGGGTTTAAATCAATTTTGATACAGTTACCGCACGACAATAAACACTCCTGCAATCGACTTATCTTAACTCTGCCAAACGACAAAATTTCAGACTTGTCCAAACTGGAAACATATACATGCAGCATGTTAACCCTTTCCCAAACAAGCCCTGGTTTTCACGTGTCTGAAGTACAAGTCTTTTGAAAACACTGGGAAAAGGAGAAATTGCTCGTAACGAGCAATTTCTCCTTTTCCCACGGTGTTTTCTACCCTTTTTGATAACTTTCTGCCATTTTCATCAAATTTAAAATTGTCGTCTGCAAACTCTTTCAATTTGGACCAGTCCAAAATTTGTCGTTTGGGAAAGGGTTAATGAGTCTACTTCATGGCATGATGGGTATGTTGGGAAAAAAAAGAAAATGCTGGTTATCAGAGCTGTACCACAAAGCATATCTCCATTCTAAGTTGCATCTAGCCTTCCAAAGTTACACAACTACGCCTATCTTTTACGTTCTAAGGTGCATGATGCCTTCCATAGCGGCACCACCATGCCTACCTTCTACATTCTAAATTGCATGATGCCGTCCCTAACTACACTACCACGCCTACCTTCTACATTCTAAGTTGAATGATGCCTTCCCTAACTACACCAGCACGCCTACCTCCTAAAATTCTAAGTTGCTTTATGCTTTCCCAAGATGCACCACCATGCCTACCTTTACATTCTAAGTTGCATTACGGCTTCTCTAACTTCACCATGCTTACCTTCTACATTCTAAGATGCATTATGCCTACTCACACTGCACTTCGCATACTTTCTTCATTTTAAGTTACATTACGCCTTTCCAATGTGCAACACCACGCCTACCTTCTACATTTAGTTATGCCTTCTCAAGCTACACTACCATGCCTTCATTTTACGTTCCAAGAAGCACTATGCCTTCAAAATCTACACCAACATGCCCTCTCCTGCATTCTAAGTTGCCTAACGACCTTTCAAATTTCACCATCAGGTACACTATGCCCCACCAAACAGCACTAGTTAATACGTCTTCCTGTAGCTGTTACGTTGCAATGTTTCTACCAAACAGCACGAATACACGTATCTGTAGCATGGAAAGTTGTATGACGCGTACCCAGACCGCGCTACACAAATGTAAATGAGCCATGCTCTGGCAAAAGCGGGCTAAATGCATCTCCGTGATGGATGATACCAAGCAAGTCATCACATGATCATTGATCTATAAAGTCCATTTTGTCTAACAACCGGCTGAATCATGAGGTAAACTGATCCTTTGACATACAGAAAATTGACCAATAGCGAAAAGTTTCGGCCCAGGTCAGCCTGCGCGGACTGCGCAGGCTGACCTGAATCGATACTTTTCGGAGATGCATTAAGCCCCCTTTTCACAGAGCATGGCTCATTAATCAATTTGCCACGACGCCAATCCGAAGTAAGTTAAGTTGCATTACGCGTAGCCACAAAGCGCCATTGCATCTACCAGAAACTTTTTGTTGTGCCTATGATTAAGACTGTGATGAAAAAAAAATACCCACTGTACTTCGATCAGTGTTGATCCTAGATCAGTCTGATCATGATCGACACTGTCCGCAAACCATCTTCAGCTGTGCGTGGCCTGCTTGTCTTACAAACACAGCATACGAGCTGATGGGTTTAGATTAATTAAAATTAATTAAGATTGCAAACTGTATTTTTTGTTTTTTCCTTCAAATATAATTAATCGTAGATATGCCTTATTTAGATTTTACATGCGTAATTGCGTAGCACGCTCATAGGAAATAATAAGTCAATTTCAATTTTAACAATGAAAAATAAAGAATGCTTGCAATGTGTGTGTGTGTGGGTGGGGGAGGGGGGAAGATTTAATTCTGTACCAGATGACAGCATAATAGACTCGTCTATATTAGAATCACTTTTGTTTGCATTGAAGTTTAACGCCGTTTCAACAGCTTAGGTCATAGCACGGCGGTCTGTGCACCTACGCATGTGTTTCCTGGCTTTCTCACACCAGTACTGACACAACTTTCTTTCCAAGTCACTGACTACTTTTCTCACAAGAATCAGAGGTGAGAGGTAAAATATCACCGAAAAGAAAATTTGCCTCAACCGGGTATCGAACTCGCAACCACCAAGTCACAAGTCAGATACGCTAACCACTAAGCTACCCGGCCGGGCATTAGGACCACTTGGAGGGGACAAGTGATGGAATTGTATTTGAAACAAACAAACAAACAAACAAAAACAACAAACAAACAAACAAACAAACAAACAAACACAAACAGACAAGGAGATAATGGTTACCAGCATCGTCTCATTTTCCGACAATGTTTTCGAAAGCATTCTTCCTCAATCTCATTAAAACTAGGCGTTGTACGGTAAAAAAGTTTATACCAGCAGAACTAACTAGTGATTGTTTATCCTTTGTGTTTTATTTTTTTTATCAGAACGTGCTTTACAGCCATGCTCTATGATCAGTTCGCGCAGGCTGACCTTTTGGTAAATTTTCTACAGGTCAACGGACTCACAGGTCTACCTCACGATTCAGTCGGTCGATACAAAATGGCCATTAACATGCGAAATGAGACCTTTGGACATTTGCGTAAAGTGTCGTCTCGGATTAGCCTGCGCAGTCCGCGCAGGCTAATCCGAGACGGCTCTTTATTACTACATAAGATTTTTTTCATACAGTAGACTTTCGTGAAACAGAAAATCACACAAAAACGGGAAGTGTCGTCTCGGATTAGTCACAGACAGCACATGGCTGATCTGGGACGACACACATTTACGCACATGTCCGAAGGCCACTTTTCGTGTGTTGCACGCCAAATGGATTTTTATGGATCCATGATTATGCAATGACTTGCGTGGTGTAATGAATCACGGAGATGCATTTACCTCCTTTGACCTTTTACCGGAGTATGGCTTATTTACAAAAAAAAAAAATGTAGAACCTGTATTGCAAGCACTCATTAGAATTGTTTCGAGGAAAACTGGAGGCAGCGGGTTTGATCCTCATTGGAGGCTCTGGGCTTTTCAAGGGATGTCCTAGGGCAAGGAACTTCAGAGCCCTGCTATAGTAAAATGCCATTAAATACACGTGTATATATCTATAAAAACAGTATGTACGACGGTAGATAAGTACTTTGCCACTTGCGGCCTTATTGTCTTTTTCATATCTCAATAGACCACTTTTGTAAAATATAGTGGCAAAAGGAGAAACTTGATTTCAAAAGGCGCATGTATATACGAGGAAAGAGTTCCTACGTAATATTGATGAGCTTATAAACAATGACAAATGACTGTTATAATAAGAATATGGCCAAATCGAAAAATATCGGTCAGCCTAGGTCGAAGATAAGATTGTACGTTTAGTATTGTTTGATCTTGATCTGTCGGCAAACGCAATTAACTCTTTGCCAAACGACAAAATTTTAGACCAGTCCAAAATGAAAGCTCTTGCAGACGACAGAATAAATGTGACTCAAGAATTGAAATTTCTGTTGGGAAGGATAGAAAACCTTGTGGGAAAAGGAGAAAATGCTGGGTACCAGCATTTTCTTCTTTTCCCACAATGTTTTCAAAAGGCCTCTTTCTCAGGGTCGTTAAAACTCGGGATTTGTGGTAAAGAGATAAGAAATTGACCCATTGAGCGCAAAGCTGAATTTAAGTGTTGTTGTCTTTACCCTTAACCTGTTAGATAACAATTCGATAGTAAAACCCGAAATGTTGCTATTTCAAAGTTTTTTTTCAGGGTGGGGGATAAATATCTCCTTAATGGACAGTGTATATTCAAGATTAGACTCCACGTTCTGTGCAGTCTGATCTTGATCTACGCTGTCCGCAATAGGTCCTTGCTTCGCACTCAGCAGCCTAAAGGTTAAAGTGGAAATTATGTGGATTTTTTTTCGGGCATTATGGATCAAATATAAGGCTGCCTTTTGTGAACAGTGTGGAAAAAGATCGGACTGCTCTGAACTAGGAGTCTGATTTTGGATCTACAGTGTCTGTTCTTATCGTTAATATTTTGGCAAAATACCATTAAAATGATAGGGTTTTCTTTGCCAAAAGGCAAACTCCAGTTTGATTTTTTTTTTACGCCCTAAGGATTTAAGTTAAACACGGCGCGTTAACCCTGAACCACACAATTCCGAAATTTAACGACCCTGAAAGAGAGACTTTTGAAAACCATGTGGGAAAAGGAGAAATGCTTGTAACTAGTAGCATTTTCTCCTTTTCCCACAATGTTCTATACCCTGTAAAGGAACTACAGATCATTTGTACCAATTTCAAATTTCAAATTTATCGTCTGCACTTAATTCTTTAAGTCAACAACTTGTTGTTTGGGAAAGGTTTTGGTTACACACGGCGCGTGTAGGGTTGACGTTTTCACACAAATTTTTCGCTAAATATTGGTCAGTTTTCTGTATATCAAAGGACCAATGTACCCCATGAATCAGTCGGTTGTTATACGAAATGGATTTTATGGATCCACAATTATGCAATGACTTGCTTGGTATCATGGATCACGGAGATGCATTAAGCCCCCTTTTGCCAGAGCGTAGTTCATACACACACACACACACACACACACACATATATATATATATGTGTGTGTGTGTACCATGCTCTGGCAAAAAGGGGGTTGATACCAAGAAAGTCATCATATCATAATGGATCCATAAAAATCCATTTCGTATAACAACAAAGTGAATCATTAGGTACACTGGTCCTTTGACATGCAGAAAATTCATCCGTGGCAAAAAGTGTAGACCTATCCTCTTGTGGAGGCTGACATGGGGTCCATACTATTTGCACATGCGTTAAACCCCCTTTTCACAGAACATGGCTCATATGAATATTCACCGAAACAGGTGTTATCCCTACATTTGAAATTGTACATTGTGCATTTAACATACACTGCCGAATGGATCCACCCATCCGCCCATCCTTCTCGCCCTCTCTCTCTCTCTCTCTGTCCATCCACTCCCACATACACACCCTCTCTCTTACCTTTTTGACGTGTTACACAAACGACTTTAGAAGAAACCGACAAACATCCAAATGTCCGGTTTCGTTGCTCGGCCACCCACCGAGTTACCCGTTCGGCACGCACGTTTTCACTACCTAACTGCATTAAAGTATCCGCTTTTCACCGCCTTCAGAAACACAATAATGTCCGAATGATCGTTATAATAATGAACAATTGACGTAACCTTCATAACTTTAACATTCCGATTTATGTAATAATTACATAAAGAGAGACATGTCAGCTAGATTATATATATAATTTATAACTTTACAGTCATGGCGCGTTATCGCATTCAACTCTTTACTACACGACGACATTTAAGGCTTGTCCAATCTGAAAGCCTTTGCGGACGACAATGTGGCTCAAATGATGGAACTTGTCTTCAAAAAGGCAGAAAACATTGTTAGAAAGGGAGCAGATAATGGTGACCAGCATTCTTTTTTTTTTTCCCCACGATGTCTTAACAAGCTTTGATTATCCAAGATCGTCAAAAATCAGGACTGTATGGTAAGGGGTTAACACTTAAGCTGCTGAATAAATGAAACGTAAAATTTCTACTCAATACTAAATGCCTAAGCATTGCAGTTTCAAAGTTGATTTCATCGGAAAGAAAATACCGTATCGGACAGTGTAGATCAAAGATCAGACTGCACGTTCTGTGCAGTCTGATCTTGATCTACACTGTCCGCAAAAGGTCAGTGGGTCGCGATCAGCAGCTTAAGGGTTAAAACCCGCTTCACCACATTCCGTGCTTTAACGACACTGAGCAAGGGAGTCTAATGATTTCAAACGTGGTGGGAAAAGAAGAAAGTACTGGTTAACAAGCATTTTCTACTTTCCCCAAATTGTTTTTATTTTGTTCCTTTATAAAGAAATATCGTGCTTAGAAGCACATTCAGTTTGTCATCTGCATTTGCAACCTGACCCAGTTAAAATTCCGTCGTCTGATAAAGGGAAAAAAATGCAAGATAAATGTATTACGTAAACTTGACTTTGAACTGATCATACTGCACGAGAGTGGGAAGTGAAAGGCATGGATACACTTGACACGTTTTTTCTTCAGGTTTTCGAGTCACTCGCCGGATAGATTACGCTCTACCCATTTCAGTACATGTATACATAGATATATATTTTATATATATTTTTTTCTCTCCAAATTTCTATCGAGTTTGGTCGTTCGAAACTTCGTGAAAAAAGCTATTTTTAAGGCTCATTGTGCAAGAAACTAATAAAAGAAATGCAGGAAAACATGAATATGTTCACTGGTCACCTATTTTAAATTGAAGTAATGTTAAAAAACGGTATTAAAAACAAACAAACCAATGCTACATAAAAATGCATTAGTCTAGCCGCAGGACATTCTAGAAAATATTGTGGCAAAAGGAGATATTGCTTACACTCGAAAGCACCCTGAATGCTTTTTGTAGTTTCTATCAAAAGTTAAGCGAGGTTATGGAACGCCTTCACTGTCTTACATGATAATTTTTTTATATATAAAGATAATCAATGATTATACACAGATAAAACATGAACATATGGATATATAACTCCATATATGCAGATAAAACATTAATATATAAATATATAGCTCCTTTATATGTAGATAAAATGTCAATATATGAATATAAAACTTCATTATATAAAGATAAAACATTTATGTATAGACATATAACTTCCTTATACAAATATAAAAGAATAAGATATGGATATACAACTCCACTATATGTAGATAAAACATTAACATATAAATATATATTTGCTTTATATATAGATGAAATGTCAATATATGAACATAAAACTTCATTATATAAATATAAAACAATAATATATAAACATAAAATTAATATATATAAGGATAAAAGATTAATATATATAGATATAACTGTCTATGCTTTAGATAAAACTATATTACATAAAGATATAATTTCATTATATAAACATCCGCAGGTAAGATATGGATATGTAACTCCACTATATGTAGATAAAACATTAATATATAAATATATATTTGCTTTATATATAGATGAAATGTCAATATATGAACATAAAACTTCATTATATAAATATAAAACAATGATATACAAACATAGAATTAAAATATATAAAGATAAAAGATTGATATATGTAGATATAACTGTCTATGCTCTAGATAAAACTATATTACATAAAGATATAATTTCATTATATAAACATCCGCAGATAAGATATGGAGATATAACTCCACCATATGTAGGTAAAACTTTAATCCGCCGATACATGGACGTAAAAAATCGATACACGTGGTCAACTTTTCATTATATGCAGATAAAACATCATTATATTATATAAAGTAGACTCTTTTCACCTGAAGATTTTTACTATGGCACCGTTCAAGTTTTGCGCGAAACCATCGTACCAGCTAAAACATCCTGTATGACAGCTTGGATGAGTATGAAAATAAGTCATGTTGGGTGAAATTGTAGGTCACTGGGTTGAATCTTTGAAAAACCATGCGTAAAATGTTACTATGGTGAATTTTCATACCATTTCATGCTGCTGGTGTTTCAAAGAATGTATACCTGAAATTTGTTTTTCTTTGTTTTTGCGCATCTGAGTACTAAGTGCTCATTGCGATTTTTTTGGGTCATAGTGTGTCTTGCTCATGTGGTTGATCACATTTTCAGTTCAACAGTTTTGAAACTTGGTCAAAATGATTTTATTCACAGACAAAATTTAACAGTTGGTCACCTCTGATCATCATCAAACCATATCGGAATGCTCCCTGTTAAAATTTCTGTTTTAATGGTAAATGTGTCAGTTTTGGGTATGACCTTGTTTGCAATCTAAATGGCTACATTTTTAGATCAATGTTCTGACATCTTGGTCAAATTTTGTATTGATAATTTCTTAGTTTGGTTTGAAGTAAGTCAGCTTTTATGAAAAAAAAATCTTATAACAGGAAATGTCCAAAGGCTAGGAAAGGAAAAATCTTGCGAAAATGTTGTGTGAAGTGTGAAAGTCACTCTTCCAAATGATTATAATGAAAATTGGTCAACATTTTTGTCTTTATATTAACCTTGAACACTAGGTGGTGAGTTTTAAAGCCCCAATAAAGTCCAAAATTAGAATTTTTTTATGCTTGAAAAAAGGCACGAATCTGTTAGATTTACTCTTATTTTGTCGCCAAGGGGATAGGGGCGTTCATTGCAGCATCGGTTCATGTCACAGAACCATACAAAAAATCCTAATATTTTTTATCAATTCTCCCAAGTGACGTTGCCACGCACTATTCGGAATCATTCTAGTGTCCTATTTGTAGACACCATGTGACCGATGACGTATTACACAGACGATGTGCTTTCTCTCCTTAAAAAACGTTGCGAAACTTCGGTAAGTCTTTAATTTTCGTTAAATTACCAGCGCTCATCGTATCTAAGTTATTTGTATGCATTTGACTGGTAAATCGGAGTTGTGTTATCTTTATTTCGATCATGATATGCCTATTTCTTCTTGTCAAGAGTCGTCCAAACATCGAATGACATCTCGGCCTATAACACTTTCGGCCTTTTACAATTTCGACTAGTAAGAAATTCGGCGCATATACAAAATCGAATGACTACACAGGGTATAAAGGTTTGTAATATGAGCCATGGAGAATAAGTCAAACAAAATGTGGACATTTTATAACGAAGATCAGGCTTTACATTATGTGCGATCTGATCTTGATCTTTGTAGGTAATGAAAAAGTTAAGAACTTTGTGGTGTTTTTTTGGTCTGTAATTACTAGCGAATTTTGACCTGAGTTTAGCATCAGGTGGTGGACGTTTTATATGGAAGGCCAGACCTCTTACTAGGTGCAATCTGATCTCGATCTATGCTGTCAACAAAGGATATTTCTCAACTTTCAAGAGTTTAGTAAAACACATCGCTTATAGATATTTTTACTGCTAGTTTTTGAAGACAGAGTTGATGTTACTTCATCAATCAAGTTATTGCATGCAGATGAACCATATTAATTTATTTTTCAAAATTATAGATACATATTCCAAAGCTGATAAATACATGTATTTCAAGTTGTTGGAGTTCAAGACAATTGAAGACAAAAGTAGAAGTTTACTAGTACTCAAGTAATATTTATCTACCACATTGTGATTAAGAAAAATATTTTTTATGTCATTTTTTACTGATCTCTTTTCTTTCCAATCTAAAAACAGTGTATCTTTTTAGGGTGTGATACAGAGAGACCAAGATGTTTGTTAACTGACAAATAGATATCCCAGTCTGGTGTTATATCTCTGCTGTACGACATTTTTATTTTTTCACAGATTTTAGCACAGTCCATGTCAACAGGTATTTGAATGATATTTACATCTACATCTATTACACATTAATGTTAGAACTTTGAAGTCTATTATATTTCAAGCTTAGAAAGGATCAGCTGCTGAAGGGATAATTGATCAAATACAACTTTTTTACACCCTTGCCATAAATTTTTGAAAGGAGCAATTGATTGCTACAAGCAACTGCTCCTTTCTCACATTTCTCCATTTAGATGATTTTTTTTTTTGTGAATATTCCCCAGTTGTCGGTTTTTTAAGGCCATTTTCAACATTATTTCAGTTTTATCACGGCAGCCAGTGCAGCTGTCCATCCTTATCAAGAGTTTCTGTTTCCAGTACTTTGCATAATATCCCACTGGCTGTTTTTCCACATAATCATTGTAAATACAATGATTAGCATTGAGAGAGGAATGTATCCTGTTACAAGGACTATCATCAATCCTGGGAAAGAAATTGGCTGAGCTAGGGATTTGAAGCAGCAATCCCCCAATCTCAAGTCCTGTATGCGACTAGCTGCACCACTAGGGCTTTGCAGTAGTATTTTGTAAAAGTAATGTACTCTTGAGAGAGAAAAAGGCATGCCTTGGGGCTAAAACAAATTAAAGTCCAACTTTTAGTAAGCAAGCACAAAAGGTACACTCAAAAAAGTTGCTTTGAATTAAGCCAGCACCAAAGAGACTCTCAAATTGTGTTGTTTTTTTACCTTGAAAAAGAAGGCTTTTGAAACATAATCAAAAAAGGTGAAAACCAACATTTTCTACTTCGAAAGGTGATTTTATCTTTTTAGACAAGTTCTGTCATTTGAGCCACTTCAATTTGTTATTTGCAAATGCTTTCAATCTGGACAAGTTGGAAATTTTATCATCTTGAAAAGAATTAGTATAAAGGTGGCCACCAGGGCAGGGTTTACTGTATAAAGAAATGAACATATCTCGTAAAATAGTTCTAGAGATACAATCTGAGAGTAGTAGATTAAAAATACATGTGTTTTTCAATCTAAATTTACTTGATTGATTGAATGGTGTTTATTGCCGCATTCAACATTATATCAGTCATTTCATTGCATCAGCTTGCTTGTTCATGTATACCCTGGGTTTTAATGGTACAAGGCAATGGCTCTGTAGTGTCATGCCCAAGGACACTCTTATGAAAAACCCATTGCTTCCAGTGAGGCTCAAAGCTTGGACCTCCGGGTTATGAGTGCTACACTTTACCACTGAGCCAGGGAGACCTTATATAAATTTGTATTTCAGACTCAAAATGCGAATGCAGTCTCAATGGCTGTGTAAGATACAAGGACATAGTTGTTAAATGGTCTCTTTAGGAGTTCATTTAACTCTACCAAACAAGAAAATTTTGGACTAGTCCAAATTCAAAGTATTTGCATCCAAAAATTTAACTGTGGCTCAAATGATGGAATTTGTTTTTAATAGGGTAGAAAACATAGTGTGGAATCAAGAAAATGCTGGTTACCTGCATTTTCTCCTTTTCTCACAATGTTTCCAAAACACCTGGAGATGCATTAAGCCCCCTTTTGCCCGAGCATGGCCCAGACATACTTTGCATTATTTAATTCTTTACCAAACAACAAAATTTTAGACTGAACCAAATTGAAAGCATTAATTTTGCAGACGACAAATTAAGCATTGCTAAACTGATGATTTCTCTTTTTGATAGGGTAGTAAACATTGTGGGAAAAGGAGAAAATGCTGGTTACCAGCATTTTCTTCTTTTCCCACAATTTTTTCAAAAGCCTTTTCTTTCTGGGTCGTTAAAAGTCGGGATTGTGTGGTAAAGAGTTAAAAAGAAATTTATGTTCTTGTCATTTCAGTGTCTCATTCTGGACAGAGTGACGTGACATTTGAACAGTGTGGACAGGAAAAAAATCGCTCTCATTTTATAGACAAATATGGACAATATTAGTGCATCTACTAACGTAAAAATATACCAGTAACATCGGAATGGACTATTGCAGTGATTGGTGATCGTAATTTTAGAAATTTTGGATCAAAATTGTGGATTTTGGAGGTTTCTTTTGGAACAATTTGAGTGAGCAGCCAGTGGCTTGAAAAGATTATTGTGTGAGGTACTTTAAAAAGTGTTTTTGTCGGTTTAACCCTTTACTAAACAATCTTGAGTTTTCACGACCCTGGAGATGAAGACTTTTGAAACCATTGTTGAAATTCTCTGGTTACCAGCATTTTTTTTTCATTTTTCCCATAATGTTTTCTACCCTTTCAAAGACAAATTTCAATACTTGAGTCCCATTTATCATCTGCAAATACTTTCAAGTCTAAGATTTTGTTTTTTGTCAAGAGTTAAAAACTATGTGCAGAAATGGGTTAACCATTTACCAGATGACAGATTTTGGACAAGTCCAAATTGGAAGTGTTTTTAGACAACTACTGTAATTCAGTGTGGGTAAAGGATTAGATTTGTCTTTGAAATGGTAGAAATCATTGAGAGAATAGAAGAAAATGCTGGTTACCAACATTTTCTCCTTCACCCACGAAGTTTCTAAAGCTATCTCCCTGGGGGGTCATTAAAAGACGAGACTGTCTGCTAAAGGACCATTGTATGCTTGATTTAAAAGCTTGAAAATAAGTAGATAGTGAAAACAATTGCAGTTTGCTCAAATATACTTTTTATTGGTCTCGAACTTTGTAAGATATGGTTTTATTTTAAAATTCATAAACATGAATTAAAACTGTAATCCCTTACCAAATGACATAATTTTATGCTAGTCCATATTGAAAGCATTTGCAGTTGACAAAATAAATGTGACTCAAAAATTAAGATTCTTTTTGGGAAGGGAAGAAAACACTGTGGGAAAAGGAGAAAATGCTGGTTACTAGCATTTTCTCCTTTTCCTACAATGTTTTCAAAGGGCTTCTCTCTCAGGGCTGTTAAAAGCCGTGAGTGTGTGGTAAAGGCTTAAACTGGAAATAGAGTTTAGTATCTTTCAATAATTTTCCTTTTAGTAATAAAAAACAATGGTCACAGAAATATCACACTCAACTCTTTACCACACAATCCCGGGTTTTAATGACCCTAAAAAGAAGAGGGCTTTTGTAAACATTGTGGGAAAAGGAGAAAATGCTGGTAACCAGCATTTTCTCCTTTTCCCACAATGTTTACTATTCTTTCCAAAACAAATTTCAATTTTTCCATCATATTTATTTTGTCGTCTGCAAGTGCTTTCAATTTGGACCAGTCTAAAATTTTGTTGTTTGGTAAAGAGTTAATCATATTGGTAATCTTAATTCAATATTCTTCATGACTGGTGTAAAAACTTAATACTGGCTATCTGTATCTGGGCAAAAATACTGTTCACGTAAAACTTTCCATCATAGAGCACCTAAGGTAGGAAGAGAAACAGAAACAAGTAAATGTATTTGACTGATATATGTCACAATGCAATAAATCTATTTTCAACAGTATTTCAACTGTATAGCAGTTGCTGTACACTTACTCATGTTCACTGGGTCAATAACTGATATCCCTTTACCACACAATCCCGACTTTTAACGATCCTGAAAAAGAAGCCTTTTGAAAACATTGTGGGAAAAGGAGAAAATGCTGGTAATCAGCATTTTCTTCTTTTCCCACAATGTTTTCTACCCTTCCCAAAACAAATTTCCATTTTTCAGTCACATTTATTTTGTCGTCTGCAACTGCTTTCAATTTGGACCAGTCTAAAATTTTGTCGTTTGGTAAAGAGATATTACTGGCAATAAAGCTGGGGGAGGTCAGTTTTTGTAGGAAACTACCTATCAAGCTCCAGCTACATTTGAATTTTGAACACGTTTTACAAATCATATCAACCAAAAGGCCATGGTTGGCTTGCAAGCATTTTCACGTCCTTGTTTATTAACGCTTAACCACACAAATCCAGGTTTAAACGAACCTATGGAAGATGCCTTCTGAAAACATTCCGGGAAAAGGAGAAAATGCTCGTTACTAGCATTTTCTCCTTTTCCCACTGTGTTTTCTACCCTACCAGAAACAAATTCAAATTTTGAGTCACATTTATTTTGTCGTCTGTAAATGCTTTCAATTTGGACCAATCTGAAATATTGCTGTGTGGTAAAGAGTTGAGTGTCATTGCAACAGGATTTGATCCTCTCAAACTCCTGAACATGATTTGGGTTTGCTCATGGGGGAAAACAGCCAGTGAATTTTAGAGAATTTGCTGAGAATTACTAGTATATGAAATAGAGGTAAAAGGAGCATTATTAAATTTAAACCTTTTTCAAACAATCCAAGTTTTAACAACTCTTAGCAAGACAGCCTCTGCAAATATTGTGGGATATAGAGAAAATTTTGGTACAATATAGCCTGTAGAAAAAACAGAAAATGTTGTTAGCCTGCATTTTTTTTCTTTTTTCCCCACACCGTTTTCTACCCTTCCAGAGAGACATTTATTGTGTTGAGTTACATGTACTTTTTCATCTGCAAATAGTTTCAAGTTAGACAAGACTAAAATGTTCTTCTCTTGTAAAGATTGGGTGTTTATTTGTTGGAGCATTTTGCACCACTTTGAGCATTATTTCAGATTTTTATTCATGTCAGTGTGACAACTTATTACTGTCTTTTCTGTATTTCACCAGCACAAAGCTGGGGCTCTGCAATGTCTTGCCTAAGGACATTCCTTAACCCTTAAAGCCCTGGATTGATTGATTCTATGGTGTTTAATGCCATTTTCAACATAATTTCAGTTACATCGTGGCGGCCAGTGCACCTATCCATGCTTTCCTAGTGTTTCTTTTAGCAGTGCTTCGCACAGTATTCTTTCCAAGCCACTGGCTGCTTTTCCCACATAGCCATTGTAAAAACAATGGTCAGGGGTGAGAGAGGAATGAATCCTGTCGCAATGACTATCATCAATCGGCGGAAAGAAATGGGCCGCGCCGGGGATCGAACCAGCAACCTCCTATTCTCAAGTCCCTTACGCTACAGACTGAACTACAGGGTGCGGCTTAAAGCCCTGGAACCAACTTAAGTTGTTTTTGCAGACAAAAGTTGTGTTTGCAGACAGTGTAGATAAAGATCAGACTGCACATACATGTAACATGCAGTCTGATCTTAGATCTATACTGTCTACTACTATGAAACAAGTTTTGTCAAAATAAAGCAAAGCCACTACCGTTTTCTTACTTTCCAAGCAGGTGCGCAACCCTTTACCAGTTGGTAAAATTTTAGAAATTGTTCAAATTGGAAACAATTGCAGATGAAAAATTGGACGTGGTAGCTCAAATGAAAAGCTTTGCTTCAAGAAGAATAGTATACATTATGAGAAAAGGAAAAAATACTGGTTATCAGCAATTCTGCTATTTCCAAAATGTTTCAAAAGCATTTTTCTTTGTTAAAATGATTAAATAGTGCTTTAAATAACAACTTGGATGTTTTGGTTAACCCTTTACCACACAATTCCAACTTTTAACGACCCTGGGAAAGAAGCCTTTTGAAAACATTGTGGAAAAAGGAGAAAATGCTGGTAACCAGCATTTTCTCCTTTTCCCACTATGTTTTCTACCTTTCCCAAAACAAATTTCAGTTTTTGAGTCCCATTTATTTTGTCATCTTCAAATGCTTTCAATTTGGAAATGTCCAAAATATTGTTGTTTGGTAAAGAGTAAGGGTTGAGGGCAAGCAATAGCTTCTAACATTGCACTGTATGTATGAATATATTTTTTATTTTTTGTCCACAAATTCTTCTTGTAAGACTATTGTGATGTACATGTATTTAAAATAATAAAATAATATTACACCATATTGCCTTGCTTGTTGCATGAAACATATCTGTCTTTGTAAGAGCTGTGTAATACAGGAGAACTGTGATGCCCTAAGTGACAAAACAAAATTCAGTTGCATAAGCAAAGCAGTAGCTTAATCAGCTGTCTACCGGTAATTTGTCCAACAGCATATTTTCAAGAATTCTGCTCCATTTTCATCCTGGCCTATAATAAGGGTTTCATTCAAGATCTAGATGAGACAGCAAAAACTTCTTGCAGTATACCAGTAATATTGAATCTACACTGCTTCTTTATAGGTATAACCCAGGTGGTGGGTAGAGGTGAATCCCTGAAACTGCAGTACATTGTTTTGAATTTTCATGACTTTACCAATCATGTAAATTTTGGAATTTGGCTACTGAAAATAAAAGTTGTTTTATCTGATTGAGACACATGTACCTGAAAAGAGGTCGACAAATTCTGGATCTACTGGAATGGATTCACAATCATAACAGAGTCAGAAACCAAGGCTCATCTGCATCTGCTCAGTCAGTATAATACAGTATGTGTATCATCATGTAGGAGGATCTATTCACATTGGCCAGAGATGTGTAAAGTAATTCTCTCCATACTCTGGAATATCATTTACATATCATTTAACATACTGTGCTAGAAATATAGTGGTGTTTTACTCCGCTTTCAACAGTATTTCAGTCATATCATGGCGACATTACACAAATTCATGTATTTACTGGGATTCACCAGTACTAGGCTAGGGCTCTGAAGTGTCTTGCCCGAATACACTCCCACGAAAATACCAGCCAATCGAACCCCAGACCTAATAATGTGCAAATTCCCACTTTAACTTTTTACCCAATGACAAAAATTTAGACTTGTCCAAATTGAAAGCATTTGCAGACGGCAATTTAATGTGGGCCAAATGATAGAATAGGTCTTTGATAGGGGAGAAAATATTGTGGGAAAAGAAGAAAATGTTGGTTACCAGCATTTTCTCCTTTTCCTACAATGTTTTCAAAAGGCTTATTTCTCAGGGTTGTTAAAACTGGGGATTGTGTAATAAAGGGTTAACATACAATCCAGTGCTGTAATGACCCAGAGGCATAAAACTTTTGAGAACATTGTAGGAAAAGGAGAAAATGCTGCTGGTGACTAGTATTTACCTTTGATTCAACAATTATTTCTCCTGTTTCAAATACAAATCATGTAGATCCAATACAAGCCATGTCGTCTGCAAATGGCTTCAATCTTGACAAGTCCAAAATTGTGTCATCTGCCAAAAAAAAAAATCACCAGGATTCCATTGATATGTGCACTGACCAGATTAGGGAAAGATAATTGGGTTCTACGTTCAAATTTGTGACACCCAAGAAATTCAGCCAAATTTTTTAAAAAATGGTGCAGATTTAATTCAGCACATTGAGTTTCAGTTGCATTTTTAAAGTTATAAACACACACACACACATACACACAAATAACAAATACAGGGTGTTTCATAATATCTGCCACCATTACAAAGTTTTATATCTTTTTAGTTAATTAGGATAAAACAATGATATGTACACCCTTTGAAAGCTTATATATTAAAATTTTATTTGACTAATAAAGTATGGGAAAACATCAATGTCATAACGTCATTTATGACGTCATTTCCTGTGGTCAGTTTTCCAAGATGGCGCCAACTAAGGATCACTGCAAAGAAATTGTTAAATTATATTATGAAACTAAATCACCTATTACAGTGATTAGAACTATGCAGAAAAGGTATCCAGATGTAGGTAAACTTGATAAAAAACAGATACATAGAATTGTAAAGCGATTTGAAGTTATGGGCTCAATTGAAAATGGGAGACACAATAATCTGGGTCGCCCTAAGTCCGTGCGGAATGAAGCGACAATTGAACAGGTTAAAGCGGTGATCACAGAAACACCAAGAAAATCTGTTAGAATGGTATTTGGAGATATTACTAACATTGCCAGCCATTCAAGTGTTTACAGAATGCTAAAATATGATTTAAAACTGACTCCATATAAAATTTCTATTATGCAACACCTCAAACCAACAGATATCGAAAGCAGGTTGTCATTTGCAAGATGGGTAAAGGAAAATGATGATATCGTGGGACAGATATGGTTCTCGGATGAAGCCCACTTTTATCTAAATGTCACAAGTGAATAAGAAGAATTCCATATTTTGGGGAAATGAAAAGTCAGAATTTTATATTGAAAAACCTCTCCACTCTGAGAAGGTTACAGTGTGGGCGGCATTAAGTTCTGAGGGCATAATTGGCCCTTTTTTTTTTTGAGGATGAGGATGGAACTGTGGAGACTGTAAATCAAGACCGCTATTTAAATATTCTTAAAAACAAATTTCTACCAGCTTTGAGACGTAAGGGAATTGATATAAACACCACATGGTTCCAGCAGGATGGTGCAACTCCTCATACAGCTAGAAATGTGATTGACTGGATACAAAAGACCTTTGGTGATAACTTCATTTCATTGAAAACAGATATTGAGTGGCCACCACACTCCCCGGATTTAAGCCCACTTGATTTTTTCCTCTGGGGATACCTTAAAGACAGGGTCTATAAGCACTCCCCACAGACCACAACTGAACTTAAAACTGCAATCAAGAGAGAAATGAAGATCATAAGCAGTGAGACATGTGCATGTGTAATCCGAAATTTCCGGCACAGAGTCGACGTCGTTATTGGCCAGAATGGACGTCATTTAGAACACATTCTATAAAATTGACATTTTAAAGAATTTTGAAACTGCGTGTATTTACAAGGGTAATACCTACATGTTATATATCAAATAAAACTTTATTCTATGTACAATAACATGGTTAAATGTAAAAACACAATTTCTTTTTTATGTTAAAGTTTTTGATGTATAAAATGGTGGCAGATATTATGAAACACCCTGTACTTAGCCTTGTCCAACACTAAGGCATTTGTGGAAAAACAAATATTTCTCAAATAATGAAATTTGTCTGTGATACAAGAAAAATACTGTGGAAATAGGAGAAAATGTCGGCTTCCAACTTTCTCTCCTATTTCCACCATGTTTTCAAAAGCATTTTTTCAATGTCATAAAAACTAGGGATTGCTAGGTAAATGGCCAATCTCTGAATAAATATGCGTCGCGTATATCCGAGGTTCAGACTACATTCATGCACATTTAATCATTATCTGCATTCTCTGCATAGAAAATGGGTCAATCGGGTGCTGCGCAAAAATGAAAGATCATTTTCACCTCACAGGTGAACGGCGAGCGACAGTATAATTCATATATTACACACTGAGTAATAGTAAATTAGTGTGTAATATATGATTTATACTGTCGCTCGCCGTTCGCCTGTGTTTCATCTTACTACACGATATTCATTAACCCTTACAGCCCTGGAACCGACTCCAAGTTGTTTTTACAGACAGTGTAGATCAAGATCAGACTGCACAAAATGTGCAGTCTGATCTTGGATCTACATTGTCTGCTATTATGTTACATTTTCAAATGGAGAAACCTTAAAATAGCAAAATTTCGGACTGTTTTTCCAGATTAAAAAGGTCCAAATCTTAATTTCAGCACTTAAAGGGTTAATCAAAAAGTGCTTACGTATCCTGTTCCAACAGTAAATGGGGAAATCAATACAGATATAGCGATAAATCTGTTTTTAACACAATAAATATAAGATGAACGTGCGGCTTACCGATTCAAGAATGCGAACTGAAATCCGCATCTGTTTTCAGACAGTTCGCTCATTCTGTATATTTACACGGAGCTTCTTGTTCAAAACAAAAGAAACAAATCCTAAAATAGACGCCCGTTTGTTCTTTGTGTGTCGCTCTTCGGCAAATTCGGTAAACGAACTTGGTTTTCTATCGAATATGATTCTCACACCGTCACACCGTCCTCCATTTTGTTTTTCGTTTACCTTAGCTCCTAGATATCACGTGGTGTACCTACGTCATCGTTATTGATGTAAACAAAAGTTAGAGATACCTGGTAGTATTTCTTGTAGTTTTGAAAGTAATTCTTCTGCCAGCGAATGGAACTTTGACCAATCGCACATTAAGAGAGTGTCATCGTTATATTAATCTACATAGTTTTAAATGGTATGATTAAAATTTAACTTAATTTTTTACCCCGCATTGTTTACATTTGGACTTTATTGGGACTTTAACGACCCTGAAGAAGAAGCTTTTTGAAAACATTGTAGGAAAGGGAGAAATTGCTGGTAACCAGCATTTTATCCCTTTCCCATGATGTTTTCTAACGTATTAAAGACAAATTACCTTGTTTGAGCCCCAGTAAAATTTTCGTCTGCAATTGCTTCCATTGTTTACAAGAGTGTACAATTTTGTTGTGTTTGTGAAAATAGGACAGTTTGGGTCAAAAGTTGGGTCACAGGGACAATTCAAGAAAAAGCTGGTGTGAATTCTTGGCCAAGATTTCTGTCCAATGTTTATGAAACTGTCAGAATGTTTGTTTTGATAACTTTAAGAATTTGTATGTAGATTACTCAGATCAAGAAAAAGGGTCATAGGGTAAAATAGTAGGTCATAGGGTAAAATAGTAGGTCACTAGAAAAGGTCGTAGGAAAACCTTGTTTGCACTCTGTAGGTTACATTTTTAAATCAGCTAGCATGAAACTTGTCCATTGTGTTACATATGTGATAGGTTTGGAAATGTGTTGCCACAGGTAAAAAGGTAGGATACTTGTACAATCACCTTATGTGCATTTAGAGAATTTTCAGCACCTTTATCATTAACCCTTTACCAAAGACAAAAATTTGGACTAGTCCAAATTGAAAGCATTTGCAAACGACATAATATATGTGACTCAAAAATTGAAATCTCATTTGAGAAGGGTAGAAAACATTGAGGGAAAAGGAGAAAATGCTGGTCACCAGCATTTTCTCCTTTTCCCACAATGTTTTCAAAAGCTTTCTCTCTCAGGGTCGTTAAAAGTCGGGATTGTGTGGTAAAGAGTTAAATTTGGTAGGAATGCTTGTCTCAGTAAACTGTGAAGAATCGGCTCAGATGTAACCCTATATCCCATTAGATTAAAATACTGACTTTATATCGTAGAACACTCTCAAATGTAAACAGGCTCAAGTGAGTGATTCAGAGCCATATGAGCTCTTTTGTTTCAGTTAATTTGATCGCTGTTGTTAGGTAAACAAAATTGTTCAACCTGCTATTTCAATAGTTTTTGTCAAAATTCATTCTGTATCCACTTATTATGTCTCCCCCCTGTTAGGTCAGCAAAGATTCATCAAGGGATTGCAAATCTAGTAAACTGTTCAGGAAAAGTAGCCATTTGATGACTTAGTATCGTTTTCTGATCAGCAAAGTCCACATTATTAGTCAAATTTCTTTGAAATTTACTGAGATGGTTTAAAACAAGGCATAATGAAAGTTTGAAACAAAAATTGGCCTGGATTCCAAACATTCAGATTTAAGAAATTTCACTTCAATTTTTTCACTGCTTGTTCAATTCACAATGCCTACATATGCTGTCTTAACCCTTAAGCTGCTTATCGCGACCCGCTGACCTTTTGCGGACAGTGTAGATCAAGATCAGACTGCACAGAATGTGCAGTCTGATCTTTGATCTACACTGTCCGATACGGTATTTTCTTTCCGGTGAAATCAACTTTGAAACCTCAATGTTTGGGCTTTTAGTACTGAATAGGGATTTGTGTTTCATTTATTCAGCAGCTTAAGTGTTAATGGGTTCAAGCCCAGTTGCAAGAACCCATTTATATGTTTTTTTTTTAGCTCACTTGAACACGTTGTGCTCAAGGGGAGCTTTTAGGATCACTCGGTGTCCGTCGTGCGTCGTCAACAATTCTTTAAACATCAACTCCTCCTAAACCACTGGGCCAATTTGGACAAACTTGGCTGGAATGTTCCTTGGGAGGTCCTCTTTAAAAATTGTTCACAGAAATTGATTCCGTCAAAAACTCTGGTTGCCATGGCAACCAAATGGAATTTTCTAAGAAATTCTTTAAAAATCTTCTTCTCTGAAATTGTTGGCCAGATTTTAAAATAATTTCACAGAGATGTTCCTTGGGTGACCCTTTTCAACAATTGTATGCGAAATTTTGATCCGCCGAGAAACATGGCTCTGGTGAATGGGGGCTACTTGCACTATAGGGAAATGAAGAAATTCTTAAAAATTATTCTTCTCTGAAACCGCCGATCAGATTTTGAAATAATTTCACAGAGATGTTCTTTGGGTGACCCTTTTCCAAAAGTGTTCGTGAAATTTTGATCCGTCATGAAACACGGCTCTGGTGAGTGGGGGCTACTTGCACTATAGGGAAATGAAGAAATTCTTAAAAATTCTTCTTCTCTCAAACGGCTGGTCATATTTTGAAATAATTTTACAAATATGCTCCTTGAGTGACCTTTTTAAAAAACTGTTCGTGAAATTTTGATTCGTCAAAAAACATGGCTCTGGTGACTGGGAGCTACTTGGTCTATATGGAAATGAAGAAATTCTTGAAAATTCTTCTTCTCTGAAACCCGTTGTCAGACTTTAAAGTAATTTCACAGGTCCTTGGGTGACCCTTTTCAAAAATTGTTCTCAAAATTTTGATCCGTCGAGAAACATGGCTCTGGTGAATGGGGGCTACTTGCACTATACGGACATGAAGAAATTCTTGAAAATTCTTCTTCTCTGAAACGGCTGGTCAGATTTTAAAATAATTTCACAGAAATGTTCCTTGAATGACCCTTTTCAAAAAGTGTTCAGGAAATTCTGATGGGTTAAGAAACATGGCTCTGGTGAATGGTGGCTACTTGCACTATACTGAAATTAAGAAACTCCTAAAAATTCTCTTTTTCTGAAACTGCTGGTCAGATTTTGAAAGGACTTTTACAGGTGACCTTTTGAAAATTGCTTGGCAAAAAAATTATTTTGATTCCAGTGTTTCAATACCTGAAAAAAAATGGCTATGGTCATCTCAAAAATTCAGGTGAGCGATCCAGGGCCATCTTGGCCCTTTTGTTTTCTTTTTGCATCACGAATTCATAATGTATGCTTGCATAAACGCAAAATCTCTGCCAGGAGAGCGATTTCAGGCCCATTTAGTTATTCTGTAGACAAGCAAGTTCTATTTAATAATGGTTATGTTCAGTCTTGTGTTGATGACAGAAAAAATAAATAATTTACACAAATAGAGAGTATTGTGCGTTGTGTGTATACTTGCAGTTCTCCCTTTTTACTAGCTCAAATTGAACACAAAGTGCTCAAGGTGAACTTTAGTGATCATGCCATGTCCATAGTCTAGGCATCAATAATTACCTAGGGGCCACATATTTTGTCAGATACATATGAAACGTGGTCAGAATGTTGTGTCTTGACAGTATCTCGAACAAGATCGAGATTGGGTTTCAATGGGTCAAAATGTAGGTTATTTGGTCAACTCGTACAGAAACCTTGTTTGAACTCTAGAGGCCACAGTTGCAGTCAGATATCAACGAAACTTGGTCAGAATTTTTATCTTCATGACATAATACATGAATTTGAAATTGGATCATGTCCGGTCAAAAAGAGGGGCATGTCCGGTCAAAAAGAGGGGCACTGGGACAAATCTCAGAAAACCTTATGTGCACTCTAAAGGCCACACTTTCAGTCTGATACTCACAAGGCTTGGTGAGAACGTTCCTCCTGATAATTTCTGGTGGAAGTTCAAAATTGGGTTGTGTTGGGTCAAAATATGGGTCACTTGGACAAACCTAGGAAAAATCTAATGTGCATTTTTGAGGCTGTATTTCAGTCTGAGACTCGTGAAAATTTATCAGTGTTTAACTTGATGTTTTTTACAACCATGTGTCCAACTTCAGCAATCCTACATGACTTTGCTCAGTTGAGACCCCCATGTTCTTGATACACAAGGCCAGCCATAGGCAGTACCTGTGTGCTCATAGGGGTATAGCTTTTGGAAGATGTAGATGGATGATAAGATTGCATGTTTAATGCAGCAAAATTCTGATCCATAACGTCCCTATCAGCAGACTCGAATGACCCGAGCAGTAACAGGTTAAACATAAGTGTTAGTGAAAACACGAGGGCCAAAATGGCCCTGAAGCGCTCACCTGAATAAGTTTTACTTTTTCCTTCTGATCACCAGAGCCATGTTTCTTGACGGATCAAAATATCACGAACAATTTTTGAAAAGGGTCCACCAAAGAACATCCCTGTGAAATTATTTCAAAATCTGACCAGCGGTTTCAGAGAAGAAGAATTTTTAAGAATTTCTTCATTTCTGTATAGTGCAAGTAGCCCCCATTCACCAGAGCCATGTTTCTTGACGGATCAAAATTTCGCGAACAATTTTTGAAAAGGGTCACCCAAGGAACATCTCTGTGAAATTATTCTAAAATCTGGCCAGCGGTTTCAGAGAAGAAGAATTTTTAAGAATTTCTTCATTTCTGTATAGTGCAAGAAGCCCCCATTCACCAGAGCCATGTTTCTTGACGGATCAAAATTTCGCGAACAATTTTTAAAAAGGGTCACCCAAGGAACATCTCTGTGAAATTATTTTAAAATCTGGCCAGCGGTTTCAGAGAAGAAGAATTTTTAAGAATTCCTTCATTTCTGCATAGTGCAAGAAGCCCCCATTCACCAGAGCCATGTTTCTTGACGGATCAAAATTTCGCGAACACTTTTTGAAAAGGGTCACCCAAGGAACATCTCTGTGAAATTATTTTAAAATCTGGCCAGCGGTTTCAGAGAAGAAGATTTTTAAAGAATTTCCTAAAAAATTCCATTTTGTTGCCATGGCAACCAGAGTTTTTGACGGAATCAAATTCTGCGAACAATTTTTAAAGAGGACCTCCCAAGGAACATTCCAGCCAAGTTTAGTCCAAATTGGCCCAGCGGTTTAGGAGGAGTTGATGTTTAAAGAATTGTTGACGACGCAGGACGCACGACGACCGACGGACGACGGACACTGGGTCACCCTAAAAGCTCCCCTTGAGCACGTTGTGCTCAGGTGAGCTAAAAAGATCAGACGTGACATTATTATCCCTCAGGAAGAAATTGTACGGCGATACACCCATGTCTCAACTCCCAATTTGCATGTGACGGTGTCAACTTGTAAAATAACAAGCTATATTCTTGAAAAACTGGTCTGCACTGTGACCTGATTTATTATGATTGTGTGTTCTTTCCCACGGTTCATACCAAATATGTGGACCATATTACTCAGTAACAAAATTTTTTATCAGGACGAAGTATTTCTGTTGAAATATCGGATGCTTTCAGTTGGTGCATTTAATCTACCATCTGGGTACGATTGTAAAAGTCGTTAGCAGGTTTTACTTATCTAAGACTGTTGATCGGTTAGCTGCTAGAAAGAAGATGCAATAGCGCAAAACTCAGGTTCTGAAGATAGCCCATCTCACATCGAGATGACAGGGGTTTCTTTTCTTGCAGCCCACGTGAAGATAAATTAATAATTTCAACTGACAATCACCTGTCATGTAAATGATAATGACGACTTACTAGGGTTTTAACCCCTTTGCCCATTGGTAGTTTTGTTTTGGAAAGACTTGCATGTGTTTTGCCAGTACATGCTGTCATATACTTGGGAGTTATCTCTTTACCAAAGGACAGAATTTTATATTTTTTGGGCTTATTTGAAAGCATTTGCAGAAGACAAAATAAATGTGACTGGAAAATTAATATTTTTGATTGGAAGGATTAGAAAACATTGTTTGAAAAGTGGAAAAATACTGGTTGCCAGCATTTTCTCCTTTTCCAGCATTGTTTTCATGTTTTTTTTTTTTATCACAGGGTCGTTAAAAGCTGAGATTGTGTGGTAAAGGGTTAAGACACTTCCACCCTTGAAGGAGCAGACATAATAAGTCAAGAGATTGAAATATCCAGTTTATCAGTAATTTTAATTGATGTATATTTACCACTTTGGTGTATACGTGTACATGTAATAACTGAATTCATTACATCACCATGTTTATCTCAAAAGTTAACTCTTTACCTAACATTACCGACTTTTAACAACTCCTAGGAAGAAGCCTTTTGAAAAAATTGAGAAAAGGACAAAATTCTGGTAACTAGCATTTTCTCCTTTTCCCACAGTGTTTTATCTGCTCCAACAAGGAAAAATTGTGACTTTTCTGCCACTTTGATCGGCCACAATTGCTTTCAATGCTGGGTAGCTTGGTCGTCTCCGTCTAATAACAAAGGGGTTGTGAGTTGCGGCAAATTTTCTTCCCGGCGATTTGAATCGCCTCTTGCGTCCAAGACGTGAAAAAGTATACTACTCAAAATTTGCTAAGGATCACTTTTTTCTAGTTAAATATTTTTGTATCTTGAGGAAATTACACAAGTATTTTTGTGTTTCCTAGAACTTTAGTGTTTTAGGTATTGAGATTTTGTTAAAGATTGAATGTTCCGGTGTTATTTTGAGAGTAAGGCTTACACGAAGGACGTAATGGTAAAAAATCAACATTTTCGGTCCTATCATGAAAATAAAGAAATCGAGTATTTCCAAAAATTTAGAAGTTTTATGCACTTTAATAGCGTGTGTGATGTCCCCGTGATTCAATTACCGCTGACAACGCCTCCGCATACTGCTGATAAGCCTCCTGATCTTATATTGTGGAATTTGATCCCATTCTTCAAGAAGAGCCTGTCTGAGCTCCTGTACAGATGTGGTTGCACGGGGCGTGATGAAACAGCTGTCTGTAACATATCCCAAGCATGCTCTATTGGATTTAGGTCCGAGGATCTAGCTGGCCATTCCATACGGACGATTGTGGCTTGTTCGAGATATTGATCGGTGATGCAGGCTCTATGTGCACGCGCATTGTCATCCATCAGAATGAAATTTTCACCAACAGCACCTGCATATGGGCGAACGTAAACATCCAAGATCTCGTTTACGTACCTGAGAGCCGTCAACGTGCCGTTGTCAATGACGTGGAGGTCCGTTTTCCTCTGAGCACTTATTCCCGCCCAAACCATGACTGAGCCCCCGCCAAACCGATAATGTTCTGCCACACAAACTGGAGCAAAACGCTCATTTGGCATTCTCCATACCCTAGCACGTCTATCGGTAAAGTCCACACAAAACCTGGACTCGTCTGTAAACAGGACTGGGGCCCAGTCATTTTGGGTCCAAGTGACATGATCCCGTGCCCATGCTAAACGCATTTGCACGTGATATCGGGTCAACGGAACCCGGATTGCAGGTCGTCTTGACCTCAGGCCAGCATCATGCAACCGATTTCTGATGGTTTGGATACTTATGCGCACACCGGTAGCGTTCTGGAAGTCCCTACGTAACGTTGTTGCATCGTCAAATCGGTGACGCCGTGCCTGAACCACCAGAAATCGGTCTTGAACCTCATTGGTTGAGCGTTCTCGCCCCCCAGCATGCAAATGCCTAATATTTCCGGTCGTAATAAACCAGTTCCACATTCTGGAGACAACACTCTGGGACACACCAAGGACATTAGCAACATGTCTTTGGGATAACCCAGAATGAAGCATCTCAATGCCCCTATTCATCTCATCTTGACTGAGATGGCGTCTTAAACGTCTATCTGCCATATTGAAATGGAAATCAATCTAAAATTTGTGATAACTTAGTTGAAAGTTCGCTAAATGTACCAACGCACTTGAAGATACAAGGCAAAATGAAACACGTTTTAGGGGGTATGTCTTTTCCCGAGCTCCTCGTGCGTAGTATACATGCCGAATCGACATGTTTGCTACAGGGTCATCAAGTCCGAATATTAACCTATCTTTATAAAAAAAATCTTTTTTTGAGTCGATTTGTTTTGAGCATTAAATCATTGAACGAAAAAGTGATCCTTAGCAAATTTTGAGTAGTATAGTAAGTCGCTTTAATGGAAACTTGTGACATTGCCCATCTGAGAAAGCCAGGAAACACATACTTAGGTACAACAGCCAATGCGATAATGACCTAAGATGTTAAAAACCGAGATTAGACACCCAATATAAAGAAAACTAGAGAAATCAGTAAAGTTAATGAATACCCCCACCAACTCCATGTCCAGTATTGTCTACTTCATTTAACCTGATCTTGATCTTTATGCTGAGTATATAAGTATGTATATAAATAGAACTCTATTATTTACGAAATTATATATAGGTACAGGTAAGCAATTCAATTCGTGCATACCATACGGGATATTTCTGTGACCATTCGGGACAAAACCAAAGGCAGCCCCGTGTGATGCGGAGGGTAATATTGGAATTTTAATATACATAAATGATGTTGACCTGGGTATGGTTAAATGAAGTAAATAATGATAACTCTGTCGCACAAATGCGCAATGCCAAAGTCCAAAATGTAAGAGAATTTTACACAGCTAATAAATACTTTTTAAGAAAAATATTTTTTTTTTTGATACTTTGAAAAGCAACCTGAAATGGGCTCTTCCATTCCCCTCATGAAGCGGTGCACTCTGCTGACCAATGCTTCGTTTGATGAATCGTATGGATAAGTGCAAAACTCTTTAAAAAAATACTGACTTGATCAGTTCAACAGTTCCCTTTTTAAAATTTAACCGAAATCCTTCTATTTAACCCATTACCACACAATCCCTACTTTTGACGACCCTGAGAAAGAAGTCTTTAGAAAACATTGTTGGAAAAGGAGAAAATGCCGGTAACCAGCATTTTCTCCTTTTCCCACAATGTTTTCTGCCCTTCACAAAACAACTTTCAAATTTTCAGTCACTTTTATTTTGTTGTCTGCAAATGCTTTTGATTTGGACAAGCCTAAAATATTGTTGTTTGGTAATGAGTTAAACTTGAGAAATACCATGGAGAAAGACTAGAAATACCATGGAGAAAGACGAATCAATAAAATACACAAGTGGGCCATAACCCAGTAAGTTGAGTTCAGTATCTGAAAAACTGTCCTAGTATTTCGCCAGGCAAGTTTGTGTCTACGGACAGGCAGACGGCGGAACGGACGGACAGACAGACAGACAGACAGACAGTCATAGTAATTCCAGTATACCCCCTCCACTTCGTTGTGGGGAGTATAAAAAACTATTAACTCTTTACCAAATGACATTTTTAGACTCGGCCAAATTTGAAGCATTTCCAGATGACAAATGTGACTCAAAAATTGAAATTGGTTTCTAGCAGGGTAGAAAACATTGTAGGAAAAGGAGAAAATGCTGGTTACTGGCATTTTCTCCTTTTCCCACAATGTTTTTAAAAGGCTTCTATCTCAGGGTTGTAAAAACCAGGGATTGTTTGGTAAAGGGTTAAAGGATCATAACTCTGTGAATTATCATTCAACCACAAAAAAACATAAAATTTACACATCTTTGCTTGGTATTGAAATATCTCTAATTTTATTTAAAGTTTGATTGAGAAAAAATTACACATCTTTGCTTAGTATTGAAATTTCTTATTGAATTTGATTGAGATATGTCATACAGTACTAAAAAAATAGTTCAGGCAAAGAATGCTCTGAAAATAAACAAAGGGGTCAAAACTTATCATAAAATCGTTAAACCATAAAAGGATTTAAATGTGCACACTTTTGCTTTTCATTGAAACTTCCACGAAATCCATTCAGTAGCTATTGAGAAATAGCTGGGACCAAAAGAAAAACATCTAAAGGCCATAGCTCGTTGGCAAATCGTTCAACCATAACCAATATACAAATGTAGGTATTTGCTTTATAGATGAAAAACTGAAATTTGATGTAGAATCATTCCGTACTTATATAGAAAATACTAGGACAATAAAAAAATCATCACAGGGCTGTACCTCGATGGAAAATATTTATCCATAACAAAAACTTGTTTGGTACTGAAAGTTTCTATGAAAATTGATTTTAATCTGCCCAACAGCAATTGAAAAATATAGAACGCTAAATTTTCATAAGTTCATCAAGGGCCATAACCCGTTTGAAAATAATTAAAAAAGAAACAAATTATGATATGCACATCTTTGCTCCATTTTGAAACTTCCTATCAAGTGTGATTGAAATGAATGAGCCATAACTTATTGGAAAATCATTCAACCATAACCAAAAAAAAGTGTGCACATCTCCAAGTAAAACATATATTTGATCTCCATTTATGTCTGCATGAACTTTTCACTCTGAGTGAACGAGCATGCATATATAGGTGGAAATTGAAAATTGAATTTTAAAACCTCCGATTTGATGTTACTTCCGTAGATCGAACCAAATTTTTCTTTCCTTTCAAAATTTATCATGCCGTTGTTGCATGTATGCTTCTTTGTCATTCAAAGGATGAACTGCTATGTAGTTCAAGTTGAAACAATAAAGTTCTGTTCTGTTCTATATCCTATACTTATGAGAAAGAGCTTCAACAACAAACTTCATCACAGGGCCATAACTCATTGGAAAAGTCATTTAACCATAACTAATTATAATATGCACATCTTCACTAAGTAATGAAACTTCCTTTGACTTTTGATAGAAATCTGCCGAGAAGTTACTGAGAAATAGAGTAGACAAAAAAAAAAAAAAAAAAAAGTGCCATAACTCATTTGAAAATTATTCAACCATAACCAAATTAAAATATGCACATTTTTATATATTGGAACTTTCTGTGAAATTTGATAGAATTTTTTTAAATAGATATTTAGAAATAGCAGACAAAAAAATCATGAAAGGGCCATAACTAATTTGGAAATCATTTAGCAAAACCCAAATTATAATATGCACATCTTGAATTCATATTGTAACTTCCTATTCAGTTTGACAGAATTCTGTCCAGTAGTCATTGAGAATTCAAACATGACAAGTGAATTTGGCTCTGTAAACACAGTGCAACGAAATTGTGATAAAATCTACGCCATGCTATAAAGAGTGATGTCATTTTGTATAAAGTTAGTTATTCAATTATATATAATCTGCATCCGCGTTTTTCACTCTTAAAATGAAGTTGTTTTCCTCTCCTTAAGAGTTGGTCATGTTAGAATATTTTTTTTTCATTGATTATCGTTCAATAAAACCACGCGAGTTATGAAGCTCAATGAATAAACCACTCCGGCTATCGCCAATGTGGATTATTTATTGTGTCTCCCAACTCACAACTGTGGTTTATTGAACGATAAAACTGAGATAGAAAGAAAATAATTTCTAAAATAGAGTGGACAAAAAAGCTACAGAAAGAATTGGTGACTCTTATTAAGCATGGAGGGAGGGTTATAATAGTCTACAATTGACAAAAATTTGACAAAATTGAAAATTTTTATTTCTAGCCTGTCCTACCATTTCCACAATATTTTCTACCAACATCCAGGTTAGGGTTTTTTTAACCTCATCTGAGCATGTAAACTATACAGCTTAACCCTTTACCATATAATCCCGAATTTTAACGACCCCGAGATTTAGGCCTTTTGAAAACATTGTGGGAAAAGGACACAATCTGGTTACTAGCTTTTCCTCCTTTTCACAAAATGTTTTCTAGACCATCTGATACAAATCCCATCATTTGTTCCTAATATTTTGTTGTCTGGAAGTGCTCTCAAATTGGACCCATCTAAAATATTGTTGTTTGGGAAAAAGATATGGTAAGCTTTTGTCATCCTCTGTCAGTTTATTATTGAGTAGAAGATGTTTTAACTTTAGACAAATCTTCCCGCCAGGAATAAATTAACATACTTTGAAAAATTTCTCAAGAGTAATCCTCTGTGACTCTAGCCAAATAGAAGGTATTAATAATAATAAAAAGAACAAAGTTGCTATACTAAGAAAGGCAAGATGGGGGAAAAAGTAACACTGCCTACAATGTTTCCTTCACCGTAACCATAGAAATAGAAGGTATTGCTAATAATAAAAAGATAACAAAGTTGCTATACTAAGAAAGTCAAGATGGGGGAAAAAGTAACACTGCCTACAATGTTTCCTTCACCATAACCATATGATGCCAAAATTGTTTAAATGCAAAATATAATTGGGGTTATGTTAAAACATTGTGGGAAAAGGAGAATTGATAGTGACCACCATTTTCTCCTTTCCCCACAATCTTTTCTAACCTTTTGTAGGCAACTACAATTGTTTGAGCCATAGTTAGGTCTGTCGTTTCTAAGTGCATCTAAGTTTCACAATTTTAAGTTTGTGTCACCTGGTAAAGAGAGGTGTGCAAGCCATATCCTTCCGACAGACACGTCAGTCAGAGCAGTATGAAATGAGGAGGTGTACAGTCTGACAGGCAAAAAGTACCAATGCAAAATTTCGTACTTGATAGGGGTGTGCGTTTACAACAAATATGGCAAGTTTCATGTGCATAGCTTAATGTTTACTTATACAAACGTGGACATAACGAACGGAAGAGGCAAGGTCTTTCCCTTTCCCTCTTTGATCAAATCTGTAGCAGAACACACCGAAAAAAAAAGGGATAAATGTGTGACATTTTTTTGATAAATAAAAATTATTCCAACATTGTAGTGAAAATATTGTGGGAAAAGAAGAAATTGCTCATAATGAGCAGTTTCTTCTTTCCCCGCAATATTTTCAAAAGTAGTCTGCTGCAACGGCGCGAAAAGTCGTCTGCAACAGAGAAAGGGTTAAAGGCTTGAAAATACAGATTTATACAAAACGTCAATATAAAATTTTGTAATAGGCAAAATTTCAACCAAACCTCTTTCTGCTCAATTTATTTTATATAAGTGCTTGACGGGAACCTACGCTCATTTTGTACATCATGACGTGCTATTAGACGCCTGTGACGTCTAATGATCGCTGCATTATAGGCTTATCTTATACCAGATGGCCGTCTTGGATCCACCAAATGTGTATAAATACTTGTTGGATTGTATGCATATCATTTCATAGATTTTTAGGTCTTTTCATGTCTGACTTTATCTGCTGACGTCATCCGACATAGCACTAACGTTAAATATCGTCAAGCTACAAATTCAAAACGCAACACTTTACCCTAGGGCAATGAAAGAACTTTGTGTTTGACATGTTTCTTTGTCTACACTTATCGTGCACCTCTGGCGTAGCTTCGGGGAAAGTTGTACACTAATCATGCGGGGGAATTCTCTATTTACACGGTTCATAATCAAGGGAAATGATGGGACTCCTCTAAGTGGTATTGTCTTCCACGGAGGTATTCCCTAGCTTTATGTATGTTTGAGTTTCGTGTGTCGTCTACCTGTTTTACAGTTTACATCTTGCTACATAACCATGTCCTCGTCTCTCTTTCTCTGTCTATTTTTGGCGTTAGTGGATGTCCGTTGTATAAGTTGTAGTTCCTGCATGTACACTAGCCTACTATAATTAATCACACTATGAGTCAAATTACATATCGGGGATAAATTCGAACGACTTTGAAACATTAACTACTTGTACTATTTCTTTTCATAGTCTGATCATTGGTTAAAATGCAGCTTTTGATTGTCATATCACTCGTTAAAATGCAACTAAATAGCATATTTGGCCGGCGTCACAAGAAATGGCCCTTCGGTATTTTTCGCCAAAAATAGTGCATGTACGTTAAAATGACTTTTGTACTTTTACATTTAATTCAAATTCAACTTCAAATAGTTTTATTAAGCATATATAAGGCCATCGGCCCAAAATACAAAAAAAAAAAAATCTGAAATGACATATATTTAGAGTGACTTTTAAATAGTAAATATTTGCGGAAGACATAGACCAAGAAAAGACCGCATATATCGTGCACTCTGATCCCGAATCCATATCGTTTGCTTGAACATACACACAAATGAGCTTTTGTACAAGCCATAGTTCAAGATCAGACTGCACGGAATATGCACTCCAATCCCGAATCCATATCATACTCTTGCACATACTTATGCATTGGCTTTTGTGGAAGGAATAGATAGAGATATATATAGATAGATAGATAAAGATATACTGTTATAAGCTCAAAAGGAAGTACACTGCGTGATTTTGAGAAACGCGGTGGCTAATCAGGCTCTACACTGTTGAACCGACGGAAACTACCGAAGGGCCATTTTTATGTGACGTTTGCCATATAAGGGGTACAAATTCCATTTCTCTACTTAATATTTTTAAGAAATTATATAAATCAGTTTTTAGCTATAAACTCATGAATATTAAAACGCAAGGACAGTTTCTGTGTTTTCATTAAGTTAATATCTGTTTAGCTGTTAGAAAAATGTCTATTCCGTGATTTTCGGACACCCAGTTCTGAGGACATTGTTCACGAAGCCGTCGCATCTGATTTTCATCAACAACAGTTTGAAGAGATGCAATTGCTGGTCTGTTATCTAGAGGCTCCATTTCATCCTCAGAAGAAAAATCTGCATCTATGTTTGGTAGATCATAATAAGCTTGAGCGGACAGATTGTCCATCATACCGGCAGTGTAAAGCCTCATAGGTGTTGAGTTCACTGTTCGTATTCTATGGTGATTCCACGCCCCTTGCCAGGTTTGTAACCTTTCATTTATCTTGGAAATAAATACGTGATGCAGTGCATACAAGTGGTTATCATTTAAAATGTCTAGCTGTCCCTCATCCTCCAAAAAGTAAATAAGTCATAAAAGTAGGTCAAGACTCCGTCATATACGTCTCTCCATAGTCTTTCGATACGCTGATTGTGCGTACTTTTACCAGTTAACATACTTCCACGGCCTGCCCCGCGTGCATTGATCATGAAGTCGGCGACCTTTATGTTTTCACGACCTTGGTCTGATCTAACGCGGCCTGGAACTCCAAATTCAGAAACGCCATCCTTAAAGCATTGGAAAACCGTCTCAGCTTTGTTGTTGTCAGCGCATTTGAGATATGTAACTAAACGGCTAAAGCCATCTACTCCTCCTATTATCACGAAATGCCATCG
Organism: Tridacna gigas; assembly: GCA_945859785.2. NCBI lineage: Eukaryota > Metazoa > Mollusca > Bivalvia > Cardiida > Cardiidae > Tridacna > Tridacna gigas. The sequence continues at coordinate 10,049,628 of OX244041.2, read as the reverse complement.
AATTAATTTATGGTTGCTGTCAATGTGCCATAGATTATTTGGAGCGGAAACATTATATGTTCGGCGCCTTAGTCTTCTTCTTTTACGTGCACGAATTCCATCTTCGTCTAATTGTTTCAGGCACTGCCGAAGTCTGCTTCGCTGTACCTGCATGATGTAACAACAGAAACAACAATAAGTAACAACAGAAACAACATAAAGCTTGATGTTTTATGTAGACACGGACAGAGCATTAGAGTTATTTCAGCAAATTTATTTTCAAACAAGAGGACCACGATGGTCCTATATCGCTCACCTGAGTATATTTGTAACTTATATGGTTTATCAAGGGCAGGCTTTTCTTTTCAAATAAGGCATACCCTGGGGTTTGTCACTAGAAGATGTTTACAGATTTTCTTCTTTGTCTTTGGCCAGTGGAGCTAAAAACTGCTGCTTATCATCAATTTTTCTCTTCACAGTGTCTTGTTCCCTTTTTGACTTGTGGTTTAACCCATTACCAGGTGACAAAAGTTTTGACTGGTCCAAATTGAAACAAATTGCAGACATTTTAAAGTGTATTTAAAATGAAAAATAAGTGCCATATAGGGTAGAAAAGATTGTGAGAAAGGAGAAATTGCTTCTTATAAGCAATTTCTCTTCTTCTCACAATGTTTTTCAGAGCTATATATCGTTAATTTGTCAAAATGCGGCATTGTGTTGTAATGGGTTAAGTAACATTAAATTTGTCGTATGCAATATCTTTCAATTTTGACCAGTCTAAAATTCTGTGGTTTGTCAATGGATTAATATGGTATTCTTTACCTTATTGTATTTTAATGAATCGTCATGATAATTATGGTTTCTAGACTTAACGTGATACATGCAGTCGATTCCATCTCATCGTTACCCTGATAAGATTCTGTTGTACGTAGCGAAATCCCCAATAACTAGCCTTTTTCCATATAAGCAAATTAGAAGCCAAGAAATCAACACATGGAACACGCTGGTAAGATCCCATCTGTACATAGTGTTGTATTTTACTTTGTTTGTTTGTATGAGGTTTTAAGACCACTTTCAACAGTATTTCACTTATATCCCTGCGGCTGGTGCACCTTATTATGAATTCCTGTTGTTTCTCACACCAGTACAACCACAACATACTGTGACTTTGACCTAGAAGGTAGGTCACTAAATGTTGCACTCTCGGCCTTATGGTTTGTCACAAGAAAATTTTTAAAGATTTTTTCCATTTTCAGCCATTTTGTTGCCATTGTTGGAATTGATTTTAAAAGATTTCCTTCTATGATTCTATGTAAAATAGTGTGTGCCCGGGTAGAGCCCAAATATGACCCCATGGGGATAATTTTAACAATTCTTATAAAGGGTCACTAGATGATGCTACATGCAAAATATGAATACTCTAGCCCTTATGGTTTGTCCCAAGTAGATTATAAAAGATTTCCTTCTTTGTTTTTATGTAAAATAGGGTGCGCAAAGCAGGGCCCAAATATGACCGCAGAGGGATAATTTTAACAATTTTGGTAGAGGATCATCAGATAATGCTACATACCAAATATGAATGCTCTAGCCATTACGGGTTGTCAGAAGAAGATTTTTTTTTCAGGATTTCCTTCTTTGTTTCTATGTAAAATAGGGTGCGCCCGGGCAAAGCCCAAATATGACCCCAGGGGGATGATTTTAATAATTTTGGTAAAAGGTCACCCAATGATGCTTCAAACAAAATATGAATGCTCTCGGCCTTATGGTTTGTCACAAGAAGATTTTTAAAGATTTTAAAATAGGGTGCGCCCGGGCAGAGCCCAAATATGACTGCAGAGGGATAATTTTAACAATTTTGGTAGAGTATCATCAGATAATGCTACATACCAAATATGAATGCTCTAGCCATTATGGATTGTCAGAAGAATTTTTTTTAAAGATTTTCCTTCTTTGTTTCTATGTAAAATAGGGTGCGCCCGGGCAAAACCCAAATATGACCCCAGCGGAATAATTTTAACAATTTTGGTAAGGGGTCACCCAATGGTGCTACATGCAAAATATGAATGCTCTCGGCCTTATGGTTTGTCACAAGAAGATTTTTAAAGATTTTTTCCATTTTCAGCCATTTTGTAGCCATGGCAACCAGAGTTTTTGATGGTATTAAATTCTTTTAACAATTTTTGTAGAGCTTCACCCAAGGAACATTCCAGCAAAGTTTTATCAAGATTGGCCATCTGCTTTTGGAGGAGAAGATTTTTAAAGAAATTGTTAACGGACGGACGGACAGATGGTCGGACGGACGGACGGACGGACGGACGGACGACGGACGATGACCGATCACAATAGCTCACCCAGAGTACTTCGTGCTCAGGTGAGCTAATGAAAAAAGACAAAGACTTTTTCTCTGAAAACATGTTTGAAAATTTTGGCTATTCTCCCTAAGCCTGTCTTTTGACAGATTGAACTATCTTTAATAAACATGACAAAGGGTAACTTGAGGAACAGTAAATTGTTTCCAGATCTTTCGTCAAGACTTTTTCAATTTTGGCGATAGTAAAATTATTTTGGATTAAATAGGGAAACTGAGACAAGGAAACAATGCAAGAAAAGCGGTAACCTCCGGTATGGAGTCAAGTTTGAACCCTGGTACATAATTTTGCCTCTGTTGTATGCCAAAATTGATCAAAATCAAAAATGAAGATAATTATGCTACCCTTGTCATGAACATACAAAGCCTTTTGACATATAGATCTATTTTGAACTGTAAATGTTTAAAAAATGTAAGTGATGTTGCTTAATCATTGCCCCTAAAGACATTACTTTTTATGTTTCCTTATTATAGTACACCTTTTTTCCAGCATTCAATATCTGTAACGTTTCAAATATATGATCCTGATTGTCTCTACATATTGTAATTGGTAAATAGGTTGTAAAAAATCTACTTTCTAGATCTGTTTAGCGTACAAAATTGCACATGTATTTGAAATGTAAAAGTCTATGTTTATACTTTAAATTTCTATTAGCTAGATATAGAACTGATTAAAAATTCATACTTTTATTCCTTTCTGAAGTAGTACTTTTCGCAACATTTCCTCTCCACATCTTGGAAATTCGGTGATTGTCTTGGCAACGACATTGTTTAGGTCATCATCATCCATATCTGTGAACACAAGCTTTGACAGACCAAATTGTCTCGTCTTCCGATATATTGTACTTTCCGACACTCCAAGTGCAATACTGGCATCCTTTACTGAATATCCGACTTCGAACAACTTTTCAATCATGATGCTTGAAATTTCAAAACGTAGGTCCATACAGTTAGTTCTATTATGTGCCCACGGATTACTTCTAAAACATACGCATTCAACACGCAATTTCATGATAGTTGTTCTGTCACTAATACCCAAGCAGTTGAAATCATAGACAGACAAAAGTGATATGATATCTGGTGTAATCTTCTCCTGTCTAAAGCGCCGTATCACATCTTCACCCTGGCCAAGTCGCTGAAGTATTGAATCCATATCCATTGTTGAAAATAAAGCACAATTTTTGTCATTTCCACGTTTCTTTACAATTATGTGACCATTTTGACTTCCCGCGTGCAATGAAAGCTTCATATTACAATTTTTTCATTACATAAGATAAAATATATATTTGTATAAAGCAAGTTTATATTTATAGCAGACAGTTTTGTGTTTACTTGCTCTTTTATCTTCATATCAACAAATATTATGTTTATATAATGAAATCATATCTTCATGTAACATAGTTTTATCTATACCATAGACAGTTATATCTCTGTATATTAATGTTTTATCTTCATATATTTCAATTCTATATTTATATATTATTGCTATATATTTATATAGTGAAATTTTATATTCATATATTGACATTTTATCTATATATAAAGCAACTTTATATTTATATATTAATGTTTTATCTACATATAGTGGAGTTATATCTCCATATCTTATCTGCGGATGTTTATACAATGAAACTATATCTTTATGTAATATAGTTTTATCTAAAGCATAGACAGTTATATCTAAATATATTAATCTTTTATCTTTATATATTTTAATTTTATGTTTATATATCATTGTTTTATATTCATATAATGAAGTTTTATATTCATATATTGACATCTCATCTGTATATAAAGCAAATATATATTTATATATTAATGTTTTATCTGCATATAGTGGAGTTGTATATCCATATCTTATTCTTTTATATTTGTATAAGGAAGTTATATGTCTATACATAAATGTTTTATCTTTATATAATGAAGTTTTATATTCATATATTGATGTTTTATCTACATATAAAGGAGCTATATATTTATATATTAATGTTTTATGTACATATAGTGGAGTTACATATCCATATCTTATCTGCGGATGTTCATATAATGAAATTATATCTTTATGTAATATAGTTTTATCTAAAGCATAGACAGTTATATCTATATATATTAATCTTTTATCTTTATATATATTAATTTTATGTTTATATATCACTGTTTTATATTTATATAATGAAGTTTTATGTTCATATATTGACATTTCATCTATATATAAAGCAGATATATATTTATATATTAATGTTTTATCTACATATAGTGGAGTTGTATATCCATATCTTATTCTTTTATATTTGTATAAGGAAGTTATATGTCTATACATAAATGTTTTATCTTTATATAATGAAGTTTTATATTCATATATTGACATTTTATCTACATATAAAGGAGCTATATATTTATATATTAATGTTTTATCTGCATATATGGAGTTATATATCCATATGTTCATGTTTTATCTGTGTATAATCATTGATTATCTTTATATATAAAAAAATTATCATGTAAGACAGTGAAGGCGTTCCATACGAGGTCTTTCTTTATACTGTAGTTGTTTATGTCGTATATGTATTTCTTTATTGCATGATATTGGTTCTATGTTGTTTTGTATGTTAGTGTTTGTTTTTTTGTAGTTCCCATCAAAATGTGAGTCTTTCGTTATATTTGTTTGTCTCGTATATGTATTTCTTTATCTCTTGATAGTGGATCGATGTTATTATTTAAATTAGTGTTTGATTTTGTATTTCCCATAAAAAGTTAAGTGAGTCTCTCTTCATATTTGTTTATGCCGTATATGTATTTGTCTTTTTCTTGATAATGCTTCTATATTGTTATATAAGTTACTGTTTGTTTTTGTAGTTCCCATCAAAAGTTACGTTAGTCTTTCTTTATGTTTGTTTATCTCAATATATGTATGTCTTTATTTCTTGAATGTGTTTCTGTATTGTTAAATAATATCATATTTGTTTTTGTTGTTCCAATCAAAATGTACGTGAAACTTTCTTTATATTTGTTTGTCACGTAAATGTATGTTTTAAGTCTTGATTGCGTTTCTGTATTGTTATATTAGTAAGTGTTAGCTTTTGTTATCTCATCAAAAGTTAAGTGACTTTTTTCTTTACGTCTGTTTGTCTCGTATATGTGTGTCTTTGTTTTTTGATTGTGGTTCTGTATTGTTTTATAAGTTAGTTTTTGGCAGCGGGTGAAACCCGCTGTCATAGTCCCCAGGTATGAGTTACTGATTTTCAACGCTTACGATATTTATCTAGGTCGAGAATTCTTGCATCCGGCAGCTTTTTCCTGGATACGCGAGGTAAACAAAACTTGATTCCTACACTTGACTAAATAGTTCCTCCATGAATACACAAACGATCATGTATAAATACGCGCTACTCGCGCAGACGACACCCTACCAGCCGATATAGCTCAGTAGGTAGAGCGTAGGACTTGTGAACACAATGTCCTACAGATTGTGGGTTCGTATCCCCGGCTGGCCAACTAAAAAATTACTAATAGTCTTTCGGATGAGACATTAAACCGAGGTCCCGTGTGACGGTGCTATACGCCGAGCACGTTAAAGAACCAGGCGAAGCTCTCAGTAGTTTCGACCTGTATTCTTGCACTATCCCCCGTAACAACTAACCGTCTTCTGGGGGCGTCGCTCAGATGGGCAACCGGTAGCGACGATAAATAAACGGGAATAACCAACCAACCAGACGACACCCTTTCAAAACTGCCTTACACCTTACGAGTTCATCCGTAATGTTACTGTAGAATAGAAACGGAAAGAGGGCGTCGGTATCTACATAGACCGAAAAAGTGCAAAAGAAAATATTTTCAGAGCAAAAGTTTTTATTAGTCGCCGCGCAGAAGCGCGCGACTATATTTTTAATAGTTTTTCGAGTTAGGACATGGACAATGGGAATTTCTTTTTTATAGGGGTGTTAAGGTTAACAAGGAATCTTTCTACTTCGCCTTAAACTGGCTTTTTAATTCATTCTTAAACTACGAAGTATATACAATACGATACTATTTTTGCTCTGTTAATACTTACAACATCAAAAAATCCGCCCAAGTATTACTTTTATTTTCGCTATTCGCGAGAAATGGACTCATCCAAATAAATGCCTTGTTTCCATTGGTCAAGGCTGTACAGGTTTCCAGTCATTTCGTACCTAGTTAATTTCGTACCTAGGTCATTAAGTAGATACGATTTTGGTCATTTCGTACCTACCTATACTTTCTATTTTGGTCATTTCGTATCCAGTTGGTCATTTCGTATCCACTTTCGTCATTTCGTACACAGGTTTAATTATCATTTTGATTATTTAGTACCTAGTTTTTCCTACTATTTGTGTTTTTTGTTGAATGACCACCGCTAAAATTGTACATTGCTGAAATTGTGTTAAATTCCGCCGAAGAACGAGTATGATGGTTATGATTGTATCTAACCATTATTGGTTACTTCTTTCTAAGTTTAGTTTTTAAAACAAAGATTGTTTAGAACCCTTTTGTGTATTTCTCACCAAGTTCTAGATAAATTTACATGTACTTTGTTGGAAAAAATCTGGAGAGAGACCAGTTTTTCGCTGTGTTGTTCATAAATCGCAATGCAAAACCAATATTCTTTATTAACAGCGTTCACCAAACAGTATAGTTTTAGACTTGTTTAAATTTAAAGCATGCCTTGCAAACTTACGTTCTCTTGAATCATACTATCCTAGGACATTAACATTTTAGTAACTTGGCCCTGTTTTCAACACTTTCCCAAACAAACGCGGGTTATCACGTGCGCTGTCAAATCCTTTTGAAAAACATGTTGGATAAGGAGAAATTACTCGTTATAAGCAATTTCTCCTTTAACAAATACTTTTCCCCCCACTACTAGCGAATTTTCTACCATTTTTGCAGCTTTTTAAATTGTCGTCTGTCAACTCTTTGAATTTGGAAGAGTCTGATATTTTTCGTTTGGAAAAGAGTTCAGAGAGCGCTATGCGAGGGTATTAGATACTGTAACAGAAGACAACTTTTGATATAGATTCACAGTCACATCAATTTCATAATGTGTTAAAAAATCTGCTGATGAAAACTGACATTTACTTATTTGCCCTGGCTTTCTTGAAGCATTAAATAAAAAAAATTGCGGCGACTTTGATTCTTTGCATCGACTTTTTCTTGTCGGTGTTTGTTTGCATGATGAATTTTGAGCATAGGGCATCGTAATGGGATTCGTGTAATATCGCCTTTTATCGCCAAAGTCGTACGGATTCGGCTATGACAGGCGATGTTACACGAAAAGTCACCCATTAAGCCTTTGGCAGACGGCAAAATTTCAGCTGTGTTCAAACTGAAAGCATTTGCAGACGACAATTTCATTGTGGCTCAAATCAAATGGTACAAGTTTTATTTTATAGGATAGAAAACATTGTGGATAATAGAGAAAATGCTGGTTCCCAGCATTTTCTCCTTTCCCAGACTGTTTTCACAAGGCTTTTTTCTCAAGGTTGTTAGAAGTCGGCATTGAGTGGTAAAGAGTTAAAAGTAGTTATAACTGCAAATTATATTATGCATTTACTTGTACAACACAATCTCAAGTTTTAACGACCCTTAGAACATAACTTTTTACAAACATTGTAGGAATGGGAGAAAATGCTGGTAAGCAGCATTTTCTCCTTTTCCAACAATGTTTTCTACCCTATCAAAGATGTACACTGTTTTTGAGCCATGTTTCAATTTTTGTCTGCAAATGGCTTCTTTCAGTATAATTTATTAGCAGTTAATGAAATTTAAACAGCTTGGGTCATAACAGCTGCCAGTGTACCTATGCATGCGTTTCTTGGCTATTTCCTTAAGGTCATGCACTGAATAACAACATGGCATAAATGATAAGTGGATCAGAAAGAAGACCATGCTGGAAATTTAAACCAGCGGTACCAACTTCAAGTCTTTGAGCTACAAACTCCTTAAAAGGGATCGGCAAAACTTTTATAAAGCACATTATTTGGCCTACAAGGATTTTGAGGTGTAAAACCTCAAAATTATACTAAGACTGGTTTTCAGTACTTTAAGATACCTTTCAAGAATTTCATAAATGTTACGGATTGATATAATAGAAAACATTGGTTAGAAGCACTTTCTCCATTTCCACAAATGTCTTTAAAGGCCTCTTCCACAGGGTCATAAAAACTTGGGACTGTTTTGGAAAGGATTAATATCATTTATTCAAGTCTTGTTTTCTGCCTGTGCTCATGTACTAGATTTTATCTTTATTTTAGCCACAAACAAATGAGCTGTGCTTTGGCAAAAGGGGGCTTCTTGCATCCTCGTGATGGATTATACCAAGCAAGACATAAATAATTATTGATCCATAGACCGACCCTTCGTTGTACAGAAAATGGACCAATGGCGAAAAGTTTCAGCCCAGGTCAGCCTGTGAAGACTGCACAGACTGACTGCCTGCACAGGCTGACCTAAGTCTATACTGTTTGCAGATCGATTAAGGCACCTTTTTACTTCAAGTCAAGTATAAAGGAAACCTGTGCAAAGAAAGTAATAAGATCTGTAGCTGGCACAAACCCGCTGCCTTCAGTGCGTCAGCGCTTTGATTGTTTTTGGTTTTCTAACAATGTCTCGTTTTTCCTGCTTTATTTCATTTTTTCCGCAGAGGTTTTTGTGTGCAGTACTGTCACCACATCAGTAGCCTAGGAATAAGTCAGCAATAGTATTCGCGATATAGCCAGGTGTATAGAAATAGATATAGGGCCTTATGTTTTTCTGTTGCATTTATTTGTAGGTAATCGCAGTACTGTCGCAGAATGCGTTTGCATCCAATTTTCTGTCAAAAACCTCTCACCCATTATTATCAGAATTGCACCAGCATATTTTGCAGAGACTGTCAGGATAGGGCATGTCTGAAAACATTTTTGATCGTACCCATTGTGAAATCAGAATGACCATAAATATGTTGACTCCCTTAACTAATTGTAGGTCATTGATATGCCTAGAGAAAAAAGTCACTGCTTTGAGCGACAACACTCTTGGACAGTCTCGTCTTGTTTAGAGTTTGGAGTGTATGTAAAACAGTGCACAATATGCCGGCATACTATGTCAGCATGCAAAAAGGTATATTTTTGTCGTTAATATAAATGGATTAAAACATGTAAGCAGCTAGAGATAAATTTGACCCACAGGTAGATACGATTTGCTCCTGGCCTTCATTTCTTTTTCCATTTTCAGATTAAACAAAATTCTGAAATTTCATAGAAGCCTGATAGACATGCAACGGATGGTATTTTAAAATATACGAGCTTATGAAAATATCGTTTAACGAGACCAAGGATTGAGGAATGAAGACTAATTGCTACAAGGCATAGAGTCATTTATTGTATGAAAGATACGTCAATCATCTCTGGCAAAGATTACTTTTTTAAATCATAACTGAATACGGTAATATTAAATTAGGATTTCCACATTTCCCCACAATATTTTCATAAGCATCTTCCGTCAGTTTGATCTTTGTTTGCGGTACTGGTCGTTTGGATGTGTCGTTGAGCAAGATACTGCAAAGCCCGAGCCCGATATACTGATGAAACCCTAGAAATTCAGGAGTGAGTTTTTGTTGAGAAAGGACAGAAATACTGCTGCAGGCTATGAAAAAGAAAAAGTGTGGATTTGGAGGAAGCTATATAAGGACAACATGAAGATACAGAGGTGGACTGAATTTATTATTCAGCTTTTCTTTGGTAGGATGAGTATGCCTCGTATATTTTTCTCAACTAAATTGTAGTAGGTTTTTTTTAATTCGGTTTATCTAACCATGCTTTGAATTAGCTGTGTTTGTAAACGTATTTCTCATCAAAAGTTCAGTGATTTTTTATCTTTGAATTTGCTTGTCTCGTACAAGTGTGTGTCGTGAAAAGTTCAGTATACTTTTGTTTGTATTAGTCTCGCCATGTTTGAATGTGCTTGTCTCGGACATGTGTTTTCAAAAAAAAATAGTAAATTTTCCTATACAGAGGATCTTACATGAGTGTTTATGTATTATCATTTTATATCAAACGAGTTGACTAAAATTATATGACGCGACCCTTGGCGAGCGTCATATACATTTTAGAAACGAGTTTGATAAAAATGTTAAAACATAAACACGAATGTGAGATTCTATTTATCACAGAAAACGAATGACAGACAAATAAGTATCCTGCATCATCACCTTCAGCCTGTATACCGTTCACGGGTCCATGTTTACAGTTGTAGTTTGGTTTCAAGCGTGTACATACGCAAGCAGATAGATCTTTGACATTTACCCCGAAAGTAGAATAAAACAGTTTCTACAGGGGATAATTCCACCTATTTCCGCAATTTTATTGATTTTGAAAAACTTCAGCTGTATTTTTTGGTTTTTATTACACATAAAAATAAAAAAACTTCCCTCGCGTATACGCCTTAGCAACAATGACGTCATTTTTTCGCGAAACGGCGTAGTAGTATAAATTCCGGTACATGCTATGACTGGTTTCTCCGGCTTCACGCGCTCATGACTAAAAACTGATCAGAACCGGGACCCAAAAAACGATAATACACTAGTGTATTATCGAAAATAAGTCATGGGTTTAATACACTGCTGGAGGAGGTTTTATGTGATAAATATTTATTTAGCCATGCCTTGAAGTTGGTTGATCAGTAAAAGTTTTTGCTTATTTATAATTAAGTAAGATTTTGCTCATATTTGTCTTTCTTTGCTTTGACTTTGATTTATCATGTGCATGTGTTTCCCCAAAAGTTCCGTAAGTTTTCGTTTATATTTATCTAATTATGCGCTGAAGTCGCATTATCTTTTGTCTTTTTTTCTCGTTAAAAGTTAAGTTTTATTTTTATTATTCTTGTCTAAGCATGCTTTAAACGTGTTTTGTCTCGTTTACGTTTTTATCATCAAAAGTTTAATAAAATTTTATTCTATTTACTTAACTATGCTTTGAATGGGCATTGTCTTGTAAATGTATTTCTCACTATAATTTTCCGTTTATATTAATCTCATTATGCTTTGAATTGGTTTAATAAATATTTTTCATCAAAACTTAAGTGAGTTTTCCTTTGTTTTGTTTAACCGTGCCTTTAATTTTGCTTTGGCTTATGTATACATGTATATTTTTCGTGAGAGGCTGAGTAAGTTTCTTTTTATATTTTCTAATGATGCTTTGAATTTGCTTTTTCTCGTATATGTATTTCTCACCAAAAGTTTTGTAAGATTTGCACTACATCTGACTATGCTTTGAACTTGATATGTCTCGTATATGTATTCCTTTATTTCTATATTGTGGTTCTATATTGTTATATAAGTTGGTGTTTCCCATTAATAGAGTTAAGCGAGGTTTTCTTTATGTTTATCTGTCTCGTATATACATGTATGTGCCTTTATTTCTTGAATGTGATTCTATATTGTTATATAAGAAAGTTTGTTTTTGTATGTCCCATCAAAAGTTAAGTAAGTTTTTCTTTATATTTGTTTAAACATGCCTTTGAACTTGCTTTTTCTTGTGTATATATTTTTCACGTGAAGTTCAGTAAGTTTCTGTTTATATTTTTCTAAGCATGCGTTGGATTTTGTTTTTCTCGTATAATGTGATTCTGATTTTAAGTTTTTAAAGTTTTTGTATTGTATTTTTCTAATCATGGTTTGAACTGGATTTGTCTCGTATATGTATTTCTTTTTCTTGATTGTGGGTTTATGTCGTTATTTAAGTAAGTGTTCGTTTTTGTAGTCCAACCAAAAGTTAACTGAATGTTATACTCAGTTTTATACCTGTTTATGTCGTATATATATGTATTTCTTTATTTCTTGATACTGGTTCTGTATGGTTATATAAGTTAGTGTTTGTATTTGTATTTCGCAAAATAGTTTAGGAGCGATTTAAAAAGTTAAAAAAAAAAAAAAAAAAAAAATGAAGGACTGAAGACAGATTCTATAAAGTGGCTGTTGTGTGTGTGGTTGTTGTTGTTGGTGGTGATGCTGGTACATTTATTAATTTTTATTTTGAGGAAAAGACCTTTCAAACATTAATTTTGATCTACACTTTCAACAAAACAGGTGCAGCTGTGATTGCTGCAACAAGCATTAACTATTTATCAATTCAATCTCATGTTTTAACGATCCTGTGGTGTCCGTGGTTGTGAGGTAGATCGTCGGCCTCGTAATCAAAAGGTCTTGAGTTCGATACCCGGGAGCGGATGTCAACTTTGGTATTGTTCATTGGCCCACACATTCGGCGCGAGTACTGGTGTAGTTTCCAGGAAGCAGAATCGAGAGAGATTAGTATAAGTTGTAAGAACTTGTTTCTCAATCGATGTAAAATAAATGTTTAAACTAAACTAACGATCCTGAGGATGAACGTTTTTGAAAGCTTTGTGGAAGGAGGAGAAATATTGGTAATATTCATTTTTCTATTTCCTCAACATGTTGATGCGTCATAAAACAACATTTGTCACTTGGTACGTAGAATTTGTTTTTGAAGGAGTATGAAACATTTTAGGGAAATGGGAAAAGGCTGTTTACCGACATTTTTTTCTTTTCTCACAACTCTTTAACTCTAGATTTTGTTCAAATTAAAAGCATTTGAAAACGAGAAAGCAAACGTACCTCAAGCATGGGTTTAAAAAAAATCTTGGAAAAGGATAAAATGCCCTTCATCAGCATTTTTTTTCCCTTTTTTCACATTATCTCCAGAGGCATCTCCGCAGGGTGGTCAAAACACGGGGTTTTCTGATAAAGAGCTTTTTTCTTCACGGTCTTTAGAAAGCGGCATCGTTTGGTTAACTCTTTGCCACACAATCCCGACTTTTAACGACCCTGAGATAGAAAGTTTTTGAAAACATTATGGGGAAAGGAGAAAATGCTGGCAACCAGCATTTTCTCCTTTTCCCACAATGTTTTCTACACTTCCCAACACACATTTCAATTTTTGAGTCACATTCATTTTGTCGTCTGCAAATGCTTTCAGTTTGGACAAGTCTAAAATTTTGTCGTTTGGTACCAGACGACAAAATATGAAATGGGTTTTAATGCATCTTCGTAATGCAAATTATACCAGGCATGTCATAAAATAAATATGGATCCATAAAATCAGTTTTGTCTAAAAACTAAACGATTCCTGAGGTAAAATGGTCATTGGACCTGCAGAAAATTTACCACAAGCAAAAAGTTTCGAACTAGGTCAGCCTGTGCGGTCGACTGCGCAGGCTGACCTAGTTCGATACTTTTTGCAGATGAAATCCCCTTGGCTCATAATACATCACAGGAGTCAAATTAAATCTGATTTTGTATTCTGCTGACAAATATTGCATCCAAAAATATATTTCATTGTTTTGTATTGTATTATAAAGACTCTCACACATACATGTATAGACAAGACAGACGATTGTGTCTTCCTTTGAGTAACAATATTTATGCATTGACACGTACAACAATATTTTTCATCCCGGTGGTGACTGAGTGGAAAATATCAGGTGTCTCCGTTGAAATCGGTTGACTGTACCCCAAGTTTTTTTTTTAATAGCGATTCAACATTATCTTCCGCTAGGTGGCATTTTTTCAAATACATATCCTCGAAAGATATGACATGCGCAGACAACGAGCGATTCCACTGACACAGAATTTATGCGATTTCAAGTCGTCATGGGCGATAACCCAAGTGTTATTGAAGGATGGGGTTAAAGTAAATAAATGCATAATAACTTATGCTGATCAACATTCCTCGAAAGTTTGATGACACAGACAGACAGACAGACAGACAGATAGACAGACTTGTCGCCCCAGAGGAAAAAAAAAAAAAAACTTTTGAAAACACTATGTAAAAGAGAAAATGCTGGTAAGCAGCATTTTCTCCTTCTCCCACAATGTTTTCTTTAGACAAATCCACTTATTTGAATCTTATTTTTTCGTTCTCAAATGCTGCCAATTTCAATGAGCAAGTCTAAATTTTTGTTGTGTGTCAAAGCTGTAGTCATTTACCACAAAATCATGTGTTTTACAGAATCTTCAGAGTAAACTTGTGAAACATTGTGAGAAAAGGAGAAAATGCTGATAACCAGCATTTTCTCCTTTTGCCACAAAGTTTTTTGTTGCCTTTGAAAGACGAATTCATTTTAAACTTTTTAATTTCTAGTTGCGTTCGCAAATGCTTTAAGTTGAGGCACTTGAGGCAAGTCTAAATTTTGCCCTGTGAATTTACTAAAACGTTTTCTTCCCTTTCCAAAGCAAATTTCATTTTATCACATAAAACCTCCTCCGGCAGTGTATTAAACCCATGACTTATTTTTGATAATACACTATTATCGTTTTTGGAGTCCCGGTTCTGATCAGTTTTTAGTCGTGAGCGCGTGAAGCCGGAGAAACCAGCCACAGCACGTGCCGGAATTTGTGCGACTACGCCGTTTCGCGGAAAAATGACGTCATTGTTGCTGAGGCGTATACGCGCGGGAAGTTTTTTTTTATTTTTATGTTTAATAAAAACAAAGAAATGCAGCGAAAGTCTTTTAAATCAACACAATTGCGGAAATAGGTGGACTTATCCCCTCTAGAAAATGGTTCATTCTACTTTCGATGTAAATATCAAAGAACTATCTACTTGTGTATGTTGCCTACACATTTGAAACCAAACTACAACTGTAACTACACTCGTCACAACTCGGCCGATTCCGTACCTACATCTAACCTCGTCCGTATAAAGGAGGCTTCCATTTTGAACTACCAATCACATGATCTTAAACATGGCGGCGCCCCTGTAGATCGCTTAGCAACGACATGAACAACCACGGTGAAGTTACTCACTTTCATCGATCTGTCGATGAAAGCTCCAAACGGAATTGATAAACCACGCTAAAAATTGAATGTACAAACTGTTTGCCGACTGAAATATTCATAGGAAGATAACGATAGAAAATGTACTTATGTTCTCTTTTTTAAGAGGAGCCTTACTATTTCAATAACGGTAAAGCGGTGTGCTTCCGGAAATGTGCGAAATGTACCGTGTAGGTGCATATCAAGCTACGTGATACAGCCGAGGAATTTGATCACCGGATCACCCGAGGTATGCCGAATGCTGTAACTAAGGACCCGTTTATTTTGCCTGTCATTCACTTTATGTGATAAATAGAGTCTAACATTCGTGTTTATGAATTATCATTTTTATCAAACTCGTTGACTAAAATGTATTTGACGCTTGCCAAGGCTCGCGTCATACATTTTTAGTCAACTCGTTCGATAGAAATGATAGTACATCAACACTCATGTAAGATCATCTATATATGAGCTAGGTTCAATTTGTTGCCTGCAATAGCTTTCAATGTGGAAGAGTCTAAAGTTTTGTTGTCTCATAAGGCTTTAAGACCACAGGGGCTGCCCAAAACGGATGAGATAATACGGATGAGATAAAATAAAACGGATGAGTTAAATTGGAGCTTAATCCTTAGGCTGCTAAGCGACTCACTGACCTTTTACGGAAAGTGTAGATCAAGATCAGACAGCACAGAATGTGCAGTCTGATCTTGGATCTACACTGTCCGATAAAGAGATACCTTTCCTCCTTTGGAACGGGAAAATTTGGGTTTAAACTTTCGGTTTGAAAGTTTCGTTTCTTTTGTTTAGCAGGATAAGCAATATTGAAGTTATCACGTTTTACATCCGTGTCAGACTTTTAATCCTTCACCAGTTTCGTGATTTTACGACCTTGAGGAAGCTGACTTTGAAAAACATTGTAGGAAAAAGAAGGATATACGTTTCACAGCATCTTTTTTTTTTTTTTTTTTCTTTCAATGTGATAAATTGAAGAGTCCGGACGGCCAGCTCAGTGGCTAACATATCTGACTCGAGACCTGGTGGTTACGAGTTCTATACCCGGTTGAGGCAAACTTTCTTTCCGACAATGTTTCGCGTCTTACCTCTGATGTATGTGAGAAAAGTAGTCTGTGACATGGAAGGGGAGTTATGTCAGTACTGGTGTGAGAAAGCCAGGAAACACAATGTCATGCGTAGGTGCACTGAGCGACATGATACGACTGTAGCTGTTAAAATGGCGTTAAACTCCAATACAGTCAATAAAATTAAGTCTTTAAATTTTGAAGATGCCACGTTTAACCCTTTATCGAACAATGCCGCCTTTTATCGACTCTGGGAAAGAGGCATTTTGAAAACATTGTGGGAAAAGGAGAAAATGCTGGTAACCAGCATTTTCTCCTTTTCCCACAATGTTTTCTACTCTATCAAAGAAAGATTCCACCATTTGAGCCACACTCAAATTGTCGTCTGCAAATGCTTTTAGTTTGGACAAAGCTAAAATTTTGTCGTCTGGTAAAGCGTTAACATCCTTGCCTACATTGTTTATCCTTACGTTACCAAACGCTTTCGCGATTTTACGACTTGATCTATGAAGAAGAAGAAAACATAGAAGGAAAATAAATAAAAAGGACCCTTGGAGCTAGCATATTCTTACCCTTTTAACAGTTGTTTTCTACTCTTTCAAACTTAAATTCAATTATTTTTAAGCAACACTTAATTTGTCGTCTGCAACTGCTTTCAGTATGGACGGTTTTAAGATTGGTGTCGTCTGGTAGAGGGTCAGTCAACAGTCTTCACTGATAAGCGACCTTAACACATTTTCCTTTACCTTATTTAACCCCTAGGCTGCTAAGCGACACTTGGGGCCCTTTTGCGGACGTGTAAAAAGTGATCTTGGATCTACACTGTCCAATAAGGAGATATCTTTCCCCCAAAGCTATCTTTGAAATAGCAGAACTTAGGCTTTTAGTGTCGGCTTGAAAGTTTGTTTCGTTTTGAACATTTATTTGGCAGGATAAAGGTTAACACCGACAACAAAAGAGGAAATTAATGAAATAACAGATAGCAGTGCATGTATCTATTTCAAGTTTGTAGAAATTTAGAAAACATTTAGATTAGGAGGTTTTCAAGAGTGTGGGGAAGACACGCACGCGCAACAGTATAATGACAGTGGCTTTACGTCTGATACTGCTTCAACACATTTGCTCAGAGGAGATAGATTTTTGAAAAGAGCTTTCGAATACGAAAAGGGTTTTATGTATCTTGCTGGCTATCTCAGCTGTTGGTTTGCATAAGGTCATAATAGTTTAGTATATCAGTCTGTGTCCTCCCATATCCGGGATGTTAATAAATGGCAATAAATCGCGATTTTCGGGGATTTACTCGGCCTTCGTGTCGGAGGGCTGTATTTTGGATTTCTTCAGTTGTGCTATTTGTAGTTTTGTCCGTGAATGTACTTCTCTATATTTATTGGCTTGGTGAAGCGGGCAGGCTCCAGTTTCACAAACGCGAACTGACGTTTGATACGACCATCATCAAAAATCGATGTAACGCTTCGTACGAAACTGGGACCAGTCACAGGAAACGTGTTGATCTAAGGCTTTTCGTACTCACTTACAATCGACCCGATTCCGTCCTACGACTTCTCCATTCTCTAAACGGTGCAAAATATGGGAACAGTTCCGTGATATTAGAAGTATGGGTGGACAGGTCTGTGAGTGGGGATGTTGACCATAAAACCCTTGCTGTGTTGAAAAATTTTGTGTTTAAATATGGCGGTTACCGAGTATGCGTCCAGACAAAACATGCCGGAATAATTGGTCAATGGCTGACAGTAAGTCGAATAGGACGGGCTTACGCCTTTACCATACAGTTCAGTATTTTTACGACCCTGATTAAGAATTGCTGGAAACGGAGAAAATGCTGGTTACCAGGATTTTCTCCCTTTTCCACAATGTTTTCTACCCTTTCTACCTTTCCAAAGAAATAATCCACTATTTATGTCACAGTTTAATTTGTCGTCTGCAAATGCTTCCAGTTTGGTCTTGCTTAAACCTTTGTCGTTTGGTAAAGATCTGCATAAATTCTATCAGACATAACTTTCGAATTTTTGTGTGTGTGTTGTTCTGCAGTCAGCCAAGTTTATGTATTTTCTGAGGCGAGCCAGCTAATTAGCCGAGACGTTGTGTCCCAGCCAATGAGATGGCCAGTCCTAGAATTAAGAATAAATGTTGAATTAACTTCTGAATAAGACACCAGAATTTTTCTAGACACTTCTTTTTTCAGCCATTCACAAATTGATGTACATGTAAAAGTAAATGGGCCATGTTGTGTGAAATAGTGACTTAATGCATTTGCAAAAAGTATCGATCCATGTAAGCCTGCACAATCATCGCAGGCTGACCTCGATCGAAAATTGTTGCTGTTGGTAAATTTTCTGCATGTCCAGTGATTATCCTACCTCAGGATTCAGCCGGTTGTTAGACCAAATGAATTTTATGGGTCCCTAATTATGTGATGACTTGCTCGGTGTCATGCATCACAGAGATACATTAAACCCTCTTTTGCCAGAGCATGGCTCTAATATTTTCTACCCTGCAAAGGTAAGCATTTGAAAACACTGTGGAGAAAAGAAACAATTAGTAGTTAGCCTGTTGCAAGCAATTGCTCCCCTTTTACGCCATTTCTTCTGGACTTGTCCACTTGAGTGGCATGAAAAAATGTTCGTTTAACCCTCTACCACACAATCACGAGTTTTAACAACCCTGAAGAAGAAGGCTTTTGAAAACATTGTGGGAAAAGGAGAAAATGCTGGTAACCAGCATTTTCTCCTTTTTCCACAGTGTTTTCTATAGGTATCAAAGACAGAAATCATGGCTTGAGCTACATTTATTTTGTCTTCTGAAAATGCTTTCAGTTAGTAGAGTCCAAAATGTTGTCGTTTGAAAAAGAATTTTAAAATCTGAAATATTCCGATCTTGATCGTTTAGAAGTTACATCTACGGCCCTTTTCAAACACACGCACGGAAATCGATTCCATTCCGCGACACCATACTTGAAAAAGGTTCATTCGCTGCCAGACATAAAAAGTTCGTTACTTTTCCGTTGCTTAAAATACGTAAAGATACGTTCAATTAGAGTCATCTTCCCTACTGAAGTAGTGGACAGTGCAGATCCAAAATCAAACTGCACGTTATGTATTGTCTGCTTTTAACCGTTATCCTGCTAAGTAAGTGAAATGAAACTTTCAAGCCGATAGTAAAAACTCAAATTTTGATATTTCAAAGGCATTTTTTTTTGGGGGGGGGGGGACGTCGGAAAAATCGGACAGTGTAGTTTCAAGATCAGACTGCAGTCTGATCTTGACCTACATTTTCCGCCAAAGGTCGTTGAGTCGCACGTAGCAGCCTATGGGTTAATTTACACTGTCCGCTAACTTAAACTAACTTGCGTTTGCACGTCGTCTAAATGGTGCGTTGTCTGTGCATGTCATATTCTTCGACGGTAAAGTATCTATTTGAAAAATGCCACCTAGCGGAGAATAATGCTAAATGGCGCCAAAATGATCATGCATGTATTACCCCTAGGATAAAACTGGAGCAGACGACTTTGAGTACGTCCTGCACGATATGGACGATACCCACGAATTAATGGCGAAAGACATTGTGATAAAAGGGGGAATTACTCGTTACGCTCCTTTTACCATACTGTCTCAAAAACTGATTCTCTGTAAGATTTATCCCCTTCCCCTCTCCTCAAATAATAATAAAGAAAAATTGTCAGCAGGATAACATAATTGAACACAAGGGGAAAATAGTTAAAGACAAACGAGAAAAAATAGATGAGCCATGCTCTGTGAAAAGAAAGCTTAATGCATCTGCGAAAGCTATCGACCTAGATCAGCTTGCGCAGGCTCTGGGCTGAAACTTTTCGCTATTTGTCAATTTTCTGTATATTCAAGGAAAAGTTAAGTGCATGATATCAGTCAGTTGTTAGATAAAATGGTCTTCATGGCTCCATAATTATGTGATGACTTGCTTGGTGTCGTGCAGCACGGAGTTGCATTAACCCTTTCCCAAACAAGCCCTGGTTTTCACGTGTCTGCAGTACAAGTCTTTTGAAAACACTGTGGGAACAGGAGAAATTGCTCGAAACGAGCAATTTCTCCTTTTCCCACAGTGTTTTCTACCCGCTTTGAGACCTTTCTGCCATTTTCATCAAATTTAAAATTGTCGTCTGCAAACTCTTCCAATTTGGACTAGTCCAAAATTTGTCGTTTTGGAAAGGGTTAAGCCCCCTTTTTCCAGAGCATGGCTCAAATACTATTGATCAGGGTCTGTAGATCTATTTTGTTTTTGCACATTTTGTATATTTCCCTGGAGGAATCACTGCAATATCGCTTATTCAATAAAATATTCAGTCTCAGTCCAGCTTTAGATTCCACAGTACTGAGAGGGTACCGGGGGGTAGGAAATATGTGTTAAAACTGACTTTACATGTGCCATGCTTTGTGAAAAGGGGGCTTAATGCATCTGCAAAAAGTATCGACCGAGGTCAGCCTGCGCAGTCCGCGCAGGCTGACCTGGGCCGAAACTTTTTGCTTTTGGTAAATTTTCTGCATGTCAGATAACCATTCTACCTCAAAAGTTTAGTCGGTTTCAGAGAAAATGGATTTTATGGATCCATAATTATATGATGACTCGCTTGGTAGCTTGGATGCATTAAGCCCCATTTTGCCAGAGTATGGCTCATATAGAGAATATATCCTCGAAACTACCCCTTTTCTTTCGCGACACTATGGTTTTGGTTTGTTTGTTTTTATTGGAGTTTAACGCCATTTTAACAGCTCAGGTCATATCATGGCGGTCAGTGACGCACCTATGGATGTGTTTCCTGGCTTTCTCACACCAGTACTGACACACCACTGACTATTTTTCTCACATGTATCAGAGATGAGAGGCGAAAAATCGCTGAAAAGAAAGTTTGACTCAACCTGGTATCGAACTCGCAACCACCAGGTCGCGAGTCAGATGCGCTAACCACTGAGCTACCCGGGCGGGCCTCGTGACACTATGGAGTTACACTCATGGTGTACAACCAGTCTGATCTCATGGTACTCTACCGCCTTAATTGCGTCTTGTTTTCGCTATCGCTGACTGAATTATACAAAATCTATTTGTTTGAGCCATAATAAACTTTTCATTTTTAAATGATATCACTATGGAAGAGATTGATTGATTATGATTGTATGGTGTTTAACGCCGTTTTCAACATTATTTCAGTTATATCACGGCGGCCAGTGCACCTATCTATGCTTTCCTGGAGTTTCTTTTACCTGTAGTCCGCACAATATTCTTTCCAAGCCACTGGCTGCTTTCCCACATAACCATCGTCGAAACAATAGTCAGCGGTGACAGAGGAATGAATCCTGCCGCGATGACTATCATCAATCCTCGGAAAGAAATTGGCCAAGCCGGGGATTGAACCAGCGACCTCCTGTTCTCAAGTCCTGTACGCTACCGACTGAGCTACGGGGGCTTGGCAAAATATGGAAGAGTACAGAGTGTGAAAATGGTATCTGGTCATCGATTTTGTGATACATGATTTTTCTCAACCTTATGACGTGAGGTTAAATGGACGATGTCTGGCTGTTTAACTCTTTTACCAAACGACAGAATTTAAGACAGGTCCAAATTGAAGGCATTTGCAGACGACAAAGTAAGTGCGATTGAAAGTTTGAAATCTGTTTCGGGAAGGGTAGAAAACATTTTGGGAAAAGGAGAAAATGCTGGTTACCAGCATTTTCTCCTTTTCTCTCAATGTTTTCAAAAGGCTTCCTTCTAAGGGTCGTTAAAAGTCGGGATTGTGTGGAACAGAGTAAAATCATTGGGCTGTATATGAGATTTTCCCGGAATGAGCGACATTTAACTCTTTACCAGACGACAAAATTTTAGACTGGTCCAAATTGAAAGCAAATTGCAGACGACAAGATAAATATGACATAGAAATTGAAATTTCGCTTGGAAATGTAGAAAACATTGTGGGGAAAGGAGAAAATGCTTGTAACCTCCTTTTCCCACAATGTTTTTCAAAAGTCCAATTTCCCAGTGTCGTCAAAATTCGGGATTGTGTGGTAAAGGGTTAACCCTTGCTAGACGCTATCCCATGTTTTAACGACACCATGGAGAACGCCCTTTGAAAACATTTTGGGAAAAGGAGAAAATGCCAGTCAACGGCATTTTCCCCTTTTTTCCAACAAAGTTTTCTACCATATCAAAGATAAACCCTATTATTTAAACCACGTCTGGGTTGTCGTCTGTAAATCCTTTCATTTTGAAATACTAGTAGCATGAAATCTGGTGTTTGGTATATTGTTCAATAGAATTCATGCCAGAAGATAAGAGACACGCTCTGACAAAAAGGGTTGTAATCCATATAATTATGGATCTAAAAATCCATTTTGTCTTAAAATCGACGTAACCCTTTCCCAAACAAGCCCTGGTTTTTACGTGTCTGCAGTACAAGTCTTTCGAAAACACGGTGGGAAAAGGAGAAATTGCTCGTAACGAGCAATTTCTCCTTTTCCCACAGTGTTTTCTACCCTTTTGGAGAACTTTCTGCCATTTTCATCAAAATTTAAAATTGTCGTCTGCAAACTCTTTCAATTTGGACCAGTCTAAAATTTGTCGTTTGGGAAAGGGTTAATCATAAGGTAGAATGTCCTTGGACATGCAGAAAAATGACCAATAGTAAGAAGTTTCGACACATTGGAGCCTGTGTCTGTGCAGGCTCACATGGGTCGATATGTTTTGCAAATGTGGCTCTCATCGATCCATAAGTAGGTGATGACTTGATTGGTATCATGGATCACGAGGGTGCATTAAGCCCCCTTTTGCCAGAGCATGGAACAATATTTTATGTACTTTGCTTGCTTCCTTTCTTGCTGTATAGCTTGCCGCCCGCCGATAGCCAAACATTTCGGACGCTAAAAAAAGAATCGAAACTTCATCCCTTTCAACTGTTATTGCATTAAATACAGATTTCCGGTACGAAACAGACGCATTAGTGTATAAGCAGGGATTTTCATGTACATTTTCACTCGGGTCCAGGCCTTTTAAATTGGGGAAAAATGGAATCGAACAAATGAGGAAAATTTTGTTACTCAATTCTCACCTTGGATGAAGAATGTTCTGAAAACGGACTGATTGTTGATATCTCTTTTAATATAATATCCCTGAGAATATCCCACAAAAAATAGTAAAAAAAAAAAAGGCCCCACATCAAAAATCGAGTAAGCCTATGGAAAGCCAAACATTAAGTTAGATTTGTTAGCCCTTAGGCTGCTAAGCGCGACTCACTGACCTTTTGCGGTCAATGTAAATTAAGATCAGACTGCTTGAAACGTGCAGTCTGATCTTGAGCTACACTGTCCGATAATGATTTTTTTTTTGCAAAAAATAAGTTTGAAAAAGCATTATTCGGGTTTTTACTACCGGTTTGAAAATTTCATTTCACTTATTTAACGGGATAAGGGTTAATATTTTCTGAATTTTGAGTCGTAAAATTACAAGAAAGAATAATCTTATGTGGGCCCATATTCGTCCCCAAGTTTAATTAGTTTAATTATGAAGAAGATATACCTAGTTAAGACAATAACGTTGACATGTGAGATTTGTAAATTGTGAACATTTGTTGTAAAATAGGCAACACTGTTGTAAAAGGGGAGGCGTTATAACCAATCGACTAAACAAGCAAGAAACCCGAGGTCCTTATCGAAGACGATAATGGCTTTTTTTTTTTTTCATGGTTACGATAACGTTTAAATTCAATTCGTTGCTAGGCTTTTTATCTTAAACATTAGAGCTCCTGATAAATCCTTTAACCTTTTACCGTACAATGCCGCCTTTTAACGCCCCTGGGAAAGAAACCTTTTGAAAACATTGTGGGAAAGGAGAAAATGCTGGTAACCAGCATTTTCTCCTTTTCCCACAATGATTTCTTATCTATCAAAGAAAAATTGCACCATTTGACCCACATGATTGCAAGTTCACGGTTGCTTTTGTCTATGGTGTTTTGGCAAAGCGGAGTAGATCAGAGATCAGACTGCGCGTTATATAGAATCAGATCTTGATCTGCATTGGCCGCTAAGGCAACTTTAGTTGTGTAATATCTAAAAATCTTATTTAGACGTAATTCGACCTTAGTAATTTATAATAAATGTAAACAAATGCAACAATCTGTATGAAGAACCTAAAGATATTCATAGTCATGACGGCTGGTGTTTAAAAGTTTACCCGACAAGTATACACGACACCTATTGCTTCAGGATTTGTTTTGACAAAGTATTTCGAGAAACTTTTCCAGCGATATGTAGCCTGATCCTGATCGTTGTCTGCAAAAGTAATTTAATTTTATCTTGGCTTTTAGAGAAACGAACTCTAGCTCGACGTAATCCCTTATTGATCCTCAGTAAATGCCGTTACAATAATTATTTGAAGAACATGAGGGTTTTTGTCATATGAAGTTTGTAGAAGCCGTGGTTTGTTTACTGGTCATTTTTGTCAGTTGTGGACTTAACATGAAGTGGTTCTCAAATTCATATCCTAAACGTTTATGGGTCATGTGTGAAAGAAACCTAAGCATCACGCCATTCCTAGAGAAGACATGAAAAAAATCTGCTGTAAAACAGCAACGTTAGTGGTCCAGCCCTCCCACGGATGGACCACCCTTTTCGGCTGACTGATTACCACTTTGACATACACAGCAAAAGTTGTAGCAAGATTAAACTAAGAATGCTTTAGTTTCGTTACAAGTGACTTCTTAAATTTAAAAGATTCGCTCGGACGGAAACCTCTCCCCCAAGGTAGAAACGGGCATTGTCTTTTGGTGCTCTTCCCCACTCGTGACTTCAGCACTCGAGGAACGTCTTTTTCGTTACCTGGCCTTAACCCATTTGTGTTCATTGGGTGTTCCACATCTGTGTTCCATGGCTGTAACACTTTTCCGTTCCATGGATGTAACCCTTTTGCGTTCCATGGTCTTACCACTTTTGCGTTCCATGGCCTTACGACTTTTGCATTCCACGGCCGTTCCAAGCTTGCGATCCATAGCCGTAAAACTTTTGTGTTCGATAGCTGTAACTCTTTTGTGTTCCATAACTGTAACCCTTTTGTGTTCCGTGACGAACAGCTTGTGCGTTCCCTGGCCGCAACATTTTTAGTGTTCGATGGCTGTAACCCTTTGTGTTCCATGTCCGAAACACTTTTGTGTTTGATGGCTGTAACCCTGTTGTGTTCCATGGCCGTACCACTTTTGCGTTCCGTGGCTGTAACCCTTTTACAATTCATGGTCGTAACCCTTTTGCCCTCAATGTCCGCAACCCTTATTCATGGTTGTAACACTTTTGTGTTTCATGGCCGTAATACTTTGGAATTCCTTGGCCGTAACACTTGCATTCCTTGGCCGTAACCTTTGCGTTCAATGGCCGTAACACTTTTGCATTCCATGGCCGTACTACTTTTGCATTCCATGCTCGTAAATTCATCAAAACTGGGTGATCAAATGATGGACTTTGTTTTTGAAAAGATAAAAAACATGTGTAAATTGGTGAAAATGCTGGTTCCCATCATTTCCAGCGTTTTCCACTATGTTTTCAAAAGCTTATTTCCACAGAGTCGTTGAAACTCGGGATTTTCGGATGGTAGGTTAATTTTCTTTCAATTTTTTTTTTTTTCAGCCGTGGAAGGCGGAGGATAGCAGTGACGAAGAAATAGCTGTGATACTGGAGGACGATTTGACTGTATCACCGTATTTTTATACTTACTTAAAGCAAGTACACGCTAAATATGGACACAGTCCAAAGGTTAATGGGTTTGCCTTACAAGGGTGGTCAATGAAACACTGCAGTGGATTTGGGTGTATCCATGGAGGCTTATCAGTGAATACCAAAAATACTGTATTTCTTTACCCTACCCTGGGGACATGGGGCTTCTCGCCCAACCGCAAAAACTGGATTATGTTCTTAAAGTGGTTTGAATACAAGTATAGTGACACCATCTTTAACCCATTGGTGCAGAACCACGTATCGTTAAACTGGTATGGGAAGTTCGCCAAGGAGGGTAGCATAGACAATTTTTGGGAAGTGTGGCATATTTATTTTACATGGACAAACGCGGAGTATACACTATATCCTAATTTTGAAGGTGAGAGCCCCCCTCCCTTTTTTTTGTTCGTTTTTTTTTTTTTCAATTATTAGAGTTATCGCTTGTTAAATTGTTGGCTGAAATACTTTGGATATTTTTACGAGACAGGTAACCCAAAACACTCTTGAGATTGCAAGATCTAGACTGTTGTTCCAAAATGAAAAATGTCATTTCACGAATTAAGTGATTTAACCCTTTACCAGCCGACAAAAGTTTAGACTTTACCAAATTCAAAGCATTTCCAGTCGACAAGTCAAATGTTACTCAACCATGACATGTGTTTTAGAAAGAGTAGAAAACAATGTGGGAGAAGAAAAAAATCTGGCTACCAGGAAAAGGAGCGAATACAAATGGATCATACTTTGTGAAAAAGTGGTTTAATGCATCTGCAAAAGATATAGACCCATGTCAGCCTGCGCAGGCTGATATGAGTCGAAACTGTTTGCTAACTTTAAGTTTTCTCGGAACTCCAGATAGAGGGAGTGATTTTGATTATAGAATTGAAAATATTTAATTGTTCTCAACTAAACCGTATGTTATGGGTACTCATTAGAATCGTCTCATCGAGACGATTCTAATGAGTACCCACAGCATAGGGTTTGCAAGAGAAATAACGGATTTAGAATACCACCACTCCCTTTTATCTGGAGCTCTGGTTTTCTGTATGTCAACAGACTTCTCTATGACATGATACAGTCAGTTGTTCAATAGGATGGATTTTGTGGAGCAATGATTATGTGATGACTTAGACTGATATAATACTTAACCCTTTACCGTAGAATGCCGCCTTTTAACGCCCCTGGGAAAGAAGCCTTTTGAAAGCATTGTGGGAAAAGGAGAAAATGCTGGTAACCAGCATTTTCTCCTTTTCCCACAATGTTTTCTACCCTATCAAAGAAGAATTGCACCATTTGAGCGCACTGAAATTGTCGTCTGCAAATGCTTTCAATTTGAACAAGGCTAAAATTTTGTCGTCTGGTAAAGGGTTAAAGATATATCTACACTCGTTTTCAGCCAGTTTTTAACCCTTATCCTGCTCTATCGGAACTTTCTAGCCGATAGTAAAAACCTGAACAATGCTAATTTAATCCTTTCCCAAATAAGCCCTGGTTTTCACGTGTCTGCAGTACAAGTCTTTTGAAAACACTGTGGAAAAAGGAGAAATTGCTTGTAACGAGTAATTTCTCCTTTTCCCACAGTGTTTTCTAACCTTTTGGATAACTTCCTGTCATTTTCATCAAATTTAAAATTGTCTTCTGCAAACTCTTTCAATTTGGACCAGTCTAAAATTTATCGTTTTGGGAAAGGGTTTAACTTATTTTTTGTAGAAAAAAAATCTCCTTTTCGGACAGTGTAGATCCAAGATCAGACTGCACGTTCTGTGCAGTCTGATCTTGATCTAGACTGTCCGCAAAAGGTCAGTGAATCGCCCTTAGCAGGTTAAGGGTTAACCCCTTTCATCTGTACGTTATGAAACTATAATCATCTTTGTATCTTCATGCCAAATGTTGCCCCTGACGACTGTAAGGTTGCAAAGATTACGACGGATAGAAAATGCATTCCAATATTCAACAGCCTTCTAAGAAATCCCTTTAGTCGTTTCCGGTTTTAAATGAGGACAGACCCCTTGCGTTTCTAGATGACTTACACCATATACGAGCCAAGCTCCGTTCCAATATAAATCAAAGTACTGAAAGTACTGACAGACTAGCGAATTTGATTGTTTGATTGATTGATTGATTGATTGATTGATTGTATAGTGTTTATTAACCCTGTTTTCAACATTATTTCAGGTAAGTAGCGGTGGCCAGTGCACATAGCCATGCTTTCCTGGAGTTTCTTTTACCAGTACTCCGTACAATATTCTTTCCAAGCCACTGGCTCCTTTCCCACATAACCATCATCGAAAGCCATGCTTTCCTGGAGTTTCTTTTACCAGTACTCCGCACAATATTCTTTCCAAGCCACTGGCTCCTTTCCCACATAACCATCATCGAGAAATGAATCCTGTCGCAATGACTATCATCAATCCTTGGAAAGAAATTTGTTGAGGATCAAACCAGGGACCTCCTGTTCTCAAGTCCTGTATGCTACCGACTGAACCCCTGGGGCTATATGTGCTATTGGTTAACTATAATCCAGTTTAACCCTTAACCTGCTAAAAATGTTAAATGAAACTTTCAAGCTGATGGTAAACACCTGAATATTGCTATTTCACAGTTACACTTTGGAGAAAATCTATCCTCTTATTGGACAATGTAGATCCAAGATCAGACTGCACACACTGTCTGTAAAAGGTCATTGAGTCGCGGTAGTGCTGGTAAAAGAAACTCGAGGAAAGCATGGACAGGTGCTCTGGCCGCCACAATATCACTGAAATAATGTTGAAAAGGGCGTTAAATACCATGCAGTCAATAAGTTAATATCTAATAGCACAAGATGTAGTTAACTATTTAACTCTCCTTACAGAACGAAAAAATTTTACATCAGTCTAAATTCAAAGCTGTTGCAGACCATGAATTAAATGTGGCTGAACTGATGAAACATGATTCCAGAAGGGCAGAAAAAACAATGTGGGAAAAGGAGAAAATGATGGTTACCAGCATTTTCTCCTTTTCCCACAATGTTTACAAAGGGATCCTTTCCCAGTATCGTTAAAACTTGGGTTTGGTAAAAGGTTAATAGAATAACAGTTTAACATAATAGTTCAACTGTACACAATGATCTAAATAATGAATGACTGAAGGAATGACAAGGGTTCCCTGTCCGGTTGATATTGCTGGGATTTGCTACAAGTTAACCTAGGTGTACCTATTAATAGATTCATTCATAATGTTACAGTCGTGTAGGAATAGGTGATTCTCTGCTTTGCATAGGTCACTCAATTTACATATAAGCAAAGATCTTGTACCTTATAAATGACATCTTGTTCAGTTCATTACTTTGTAAGACGACATATTCAAATTGGAGAGGTAGAGATTTAGTGGTTTATGTCTAAATTGTCATGTATAACAGAATTAAGATTTCTAACAGAAACAAGTATTTTCTGTGTGGCAGTATTTGGCAACTGTGGGGTTTTGAATCTAGGTCAATCTTGATACCTATAGACTAGCTTCGCCAGTTAACAATATCGTTTTCATCTTGTTTTAGGTCACAAAGGTCTGACCTTCAACTGGAAGGAAAATGGTCTCCATTATACAGACAAGAGCGTCGTGGACCACAATGCCGACAAGCGGAGTTTGCTGATGGAATGGAAATCGGAATACATCAAGTTGCCGGATAAAGTCGTTGTTATAGATAATGATGGGTCAGTTTTGTCACATTTTTACCTATGACCTCGGCTTCTACATTCTCTGTCCCAAGCTTCTACAGCGTGTCTTTACTGGCCAGCCTCTATGCAATATATTCTCGCTCCAGTATTCGACGATGTTATGAAGTAACGAGATAGAATCACTCGTCACAACTCGGCCGATTCCGTAATTGTATGTAATGAACGGATTTGCAAAATGGAATATGTTCTGGTGATGAATAAATGATAGAACAGATTATAATGCAACATTTATAAACGGAAATTTGACAGTATTCTGACCAAGTAACCGTGTTGACTCCATACCTTCTGCAGAAGGGAGCATACTTTTTTTGTTAAAAAAAAAAACGCGAAAGGACAAGGTGACAAGGTGTATAGAAGGGCGAATGGACGAAATCAAAACGTCTTTTTGTCTTTCAGCGGGTGATGAAAACCATTCTTTCTGATGACGGTCTATAGTTTTATGTTTCATTTATACAGTGTTTTTTTTTTTTCAAATTATTATTGTGTTATAATATCCAGATAAGTGCGGGTATACTTTATTATTTTTTATTGCCACCTTATTGTCTAAAAAAACTTATGCTATGGATACCTACTGGGATTGCCCCGATTATTTGTTTCTTTGTTTGTTTTGGAGTTAAACGCCGTTTTAATAGCTTAGGTCATATCATGGCGGTCGGTGCACCAATGCATGTGTTTTCTGGCTTTCTCGCACCAGCACTGACACAACTTTCTCCCAAGCCACTGACTACTTTTACCATATTCATTTGAGGTGAGAGGCGAAAAATCGCTGGAAAAAAAGTTTTCCTCAGCAGGGCACCGAACCCGCAACCACCAAATCAAGAGCCAGATACGCTAACCACCTAGCTACCTGGCCGGGCCTGTCCCGATTACAAATCCACAACATTCCAATTTCAGTGAAGAACTTGCACAATATTACGTTTTTACTGATGAAATACATGCGAGCCTTCCTCTGTGAAAAGGGGGTTTAATGTTACGGTACATGTACCGTATCTGCAAAAAGTATCGACCCAGATCAGCCTCCACAATCCTTCCAGGGCAGAAACTTTTTGCTATTGGTCAATTTTCTGTATATCGAAGGACCAGTCTACCTCATTATTCAGTGTGTTGTTGGACGAAAAAGATTTTATGGATCCATATTTATATGACGACCTGCATGGTATTATGCATCACGGTGAAACCCCCTTTTGCCAGAGCATTGTACTTCCGTTTCCGTATCTGTAATTGATAAGTCATTTAAACCTTTTACCCCTTATCACACCTTCCCGGGTTTTAACGACCCCTTGACAGAAAGCTTTTGAAAACACTGTGGGAAAAGGAGAAAATGCTGGTAACCAGCATTTTCTCCTTTTCCCACAATGTTTTCTGCTCAATCAAAGGCAAGTTCCATCATTTGAGCCATCTTTGATTTGTCGTCTGCAAATGCTTTGAATTTGTACAAGCCTAAAAATCTTTATCGTTTGGAAGGCATCAAAACCTTAGACTGGTCTACATTGAAAGCGTTTGCTGACAATTTGAATGTTGCTCAAATGATGGAATTAGTTTTTGAATGGGTAGAAGACCCTGTGGGAAAAGGAGAAAATGCTACTTACATCATTTTCTCCTTTTCCCACAGTGTTCATAATGTTTTCAATGGCTTTCTCTTCATGTTCTCTCAGAGAGAGAGAGAGAGAGAGATGGTCATATAGAATAAGTCAAGAAAGACAAACATACACAGAAAGGTAAGCTGACAGGCAACAATGATGATAACTTCTAATTTTGTTTATTTTGTTTGGTCCCCAGAATTATAAACAATAATTAACCCAGGATAACAGTGAATACAGGAAAACATGATATGAACCTTAACAAAGGACCGACCTAGTATGGTATACTGAAATAAACTTAACAGAATTATCATGAGAGAAATTTGGCTGAGTGGTGCACATTTCTAGATTCTTCTGTAAATACCTATCGGACTGCGTTGGTAGATCCAATATACATGTCGTGTTATATTGGCAAGCTTTTATTGAGAGTTGGTCTCCGACTCGTATAAAATATATATTCACCCTTTACCAAACAATTCTGGCTTTTAACAAACTCTAGGAAGAAGCCTTTTGAAACATTGTGAAAAAAGTCGAATATGCTGGTAGCCAGCATTTTCTCCTTTTCCCACAATGTTTTCTAGCCTTTCAGAGACAACTACAAGTTTTTGGATCACATATGATATGTTGGCTTCAAATGCTTTCAATGTGGACTTGTCTAAAACTATGGAAAGAGTAAACTCTTTACCAAATGACAAAATATTGGACGAATAAAATGAAAACATTTGCAGACAACAAATTAAATATGGCTTGAATGAAAACATTTGCAGACAACAAATTAAATGAGGCTTAAATGATGTGACTTGTTTTTGAAAGGATAGAAACCATTGTGGAAAAGGAGAAAATCTAGTCATTAAAACTCTGGACTGTCTGGGACAGTGAAATCCTCGAGGTGCATGTATAGTGTTGCTTTATTTGCAAGTTAGGAAGTAATCAGCTAATTGTTCATGTTTTAACTCTTTACTGCACAATCATGAGTTTTAACGACCCTAAGGCTTTTGAAAACATTGTGGCAAAAGGAGAAATTGCTGGTAACCAGCATTTTCCCCTTTTCCCACATTGTTTTCAACACTTCTGAAGAGAACTTTCAGTTTTTGATTCAAGTTTAATCTGACGTCTGCAAAAGTTTTCAGTTTGCCCAAGTTAAAGTTTTTGTTGTTTGGTACAGGGTGAAGTCCTTACCAAACCAAGATGTAGACTGGTTCAAACTGAAAGCATTTGCAGACAACAAATTAAATGCTAATCAAAAACATGAAATTTGTTTTTGAAATGGTAGAAAACATTGTGGGAAAAGGAGAAAATGCTGGTCACCAGCATTTTCTCCTTTTCCCACAATGTTTTCAAAAGTCTACTTTAGGGTTGCTAAAACATGGGATTGTTTAGTAAAGGGTTATAAACAGAATATCAGTTTATGACTGCAATGCCACCTGTAGCTATTGTTGTCTTGCAGAATTATGGCAGCAAAAACAGCAACTATTCATGATGAGTAATTTCTCTCTTTGTCACACATTTTCCCATGTTTCCCAGCAAGTAAAAAATACATTTTTTCCTACAAATCAGTGCTTATTGAATGATTGACTGAATCATGTTTTATGCTGCTTTCAACATTATTTCAGTAATATCACAGCAACAGCTCACATATTCATGTATTTCCTGGGTTCCACCAGTACTAGGCTAGGGCTCTGAAGTGTCTTGCCCAAGAACGCTCCCACAAAAAACCCAGTGGATTCAGTGAGGCTGGAACCCAGGGCCTCCAGGTCACAAGTCCGAAACTTTACCACTGAGCCACGCAGCAACCCAAATCAATGCTTATAATTTTTCCCATGCAGTAATAGTTTACATCAAGTCATCCAGAGGAAGTCATACAAAAAAAAAAAACAACCATTAATTCTTTACCAAAAACTCTTAAATGTTAATGACCCTGTGAAAGAAATCTTTTTAAAACACAAATGAGTATAAGTTTTCTGGTAGGGTAGAAAACATTGTGGGAAAAGCAGAAAATGTTGGTTACCAGCATTTTCTCCTTTTCCCACAATGTTTTAAAAATATCTCTTCCTATGGGTCATTTAAACACAGGACTGTTTGGTGAAGGTTTAATACAAAGACACTGTAAACCACTTGTAGCAAACACGGGGGCTAGTTTCATGCTTTTGAGAGTAATGATTTACTATCCTAATGAAATAAATAAACATGTACTAATATTTCAAAAGGAAAGTAAATCATTACTCTCAAAAAGCATGAAACTAGCCCCCCATTATAGCAAGTACAAGACTGGATTTCAGAAAATACTGCCAATTAAATTAACCCTTTCCCAAACAAGCCCTGGTTTTCACGTGTCTGAAGTACAAGTCTTTTGAAAACACTGTGGGAAAAGGAGAAATTGCTCGTAACGAGCAATTTCTCCTTTTCCCACAGTGTTTTCTACCCTTTTTGAGACCTTTCTGCCATTTTCATCAAATTTAAAATTGTCGTCTGCAAACTCTTTCAATTTGGACCAGTCCAAAATTTGTCGTTTGGGAAAGGGTTAATATTATAATCAAACTAAGATAACAGCAAAACAGTGGAATGTTGGCCCTAAGGTGCCCCAAAAAAATAACCCTTAAATGCCTTTCACAACTGCAGTTGCCTTTGTCGACAATGTAGATCAAGATCATATTGCACAAAATGTGCAGTCTGACCTGTGATCTGTGCTGTCCACTTTGCCCAGATATTCTGGAAAAGAACAACTTTGAAATTGCAAATATCTTGGTCTTATTTCTGGACTAAAAGTATCTTTTGGGTTAACTAGGCACTCTGAAGCTTAACCCTTTACCAGACAACAAAGTTAGCCTTGTCCAAATTGAAAGCTTTTGCAGACGACAATTTCAATGTGGCTCAAATGGTGCAACTTTCCTTTGATAGGGTAGAGATCATTGTGGGAAAAGGAGAAAATGCTGGTAGCCAGCATTTTCTCCTTTTCCCACAATGTTTTCAAAAGGCTTCTTTCCCTGGGGCGTCAAAAGGTGGCATAGTGCGGTAAAGGGTTAACTTGATATTTTCTCTTTACCACACAATCCTGACCCTAGGACAGAAGGCTTTGAAAACAAATCAACCCAATGGACACATTAAGTCAAAAAATAAGATAAAAATAATCACAATTTCATGGCTGTTTTGTCCAAAATATCTAAGCAAAGAGGACAGTATAAATCAAAGATCAGAGTGCATGTACAGTGCCATCTGATCTTGATCTACACAGCATCTGCAAAAGCAACAATAGTTGTAAAAGGTGATTTAACCCTTTACCAAACGACAAAATTTTAGACAAGTCCACATTGAAAGCATTTGCAGAGGACATAATAAATGTCACTGAAAATTTGAAATTTGTGTTGGGAATGGTAGAAAACGTGTGAAAAAGAGAAAATCCTGCTTTTTTTTTTGTTAAAGCAATCTTCCTCAGGGTCGTTAAAAGTTGGGACTGTGTGATAAAGACTTAAGGGTAAGATATCTAAATGACCCCCATCAAATTGTGATAAAAGTGTCTTTCAGCTGTGATCAATCTGTTTACCACACAGGCACAAAAATTAAACTAACTCTTCACTGAAGACTACCTTTTCTTCCATTTTGTTAACCCATTTAAAAGTAACAACAGTTGAGGAATGCTCTGTGAAAAGGGGGCTTAATGCATCTGCGAAAAGTTTCGACCAAGGCCAGCCTGCGCAGTCCGTGCAAGCTGACCTGGGCCAAACCTTTTTGCTGTTGGTCAATTTTCTTTATATCAAAGGACCTTATGAAACAGTTGGTTGTTAGACATAATGGGTTTTATTTATCCCTAATTATGTGATGTCTTGCTTGGTATGATGCATCACAGAGATTCATTAACCCTTTCCCAAACAACAAATTTTGGACTGGTCCAAATTGAAAGAGTTTGCAGATGACAATTTTAAATTTGATGAAAATGGCAGATAGGTCTCAAAAAGGGTAGAAAACACTGGGAAAAGGAGAAATTGCTCATTAAGAGCAATTTCTCCTTTTCCCACAGTGTTTTCAAAAGACTTGTACTGAAGATACATGAAAAGCAGGGCTTGTTTGGGAAAGGGTTAAGCCCTTGTTTGTCAGATCATGGCTCAAGTATATAAATGCACAAAAATACAGGATTAAACCACATATAAACCTCCTTACCACGAAACAGAATTTAGAAATGCCAAAATCAAAAGCAAATTAAAAGGAGCTAAAATGACAGGATGTGCCTATGCAAGGGTAGAAAACATTGTGGAAAAAGGAAAAAAATCTGGTTACCAGCATTTTCTACTCTTCCTAGAATTTTTTCAAAAGCTTCCATCCTTGAGGCTGTTAAGCCTAAGGCTGCTAAGCGGGAATCACCAACCTTTTGCAGACAGTGTAGATTAAGATCAAACTGCACAGAACGTGCAGTCTGATCTTGAATCAACACTGTCCGATAAGGAGATATTTTTCTCAAAACAATACAGTTGAAATAACATTATTCGGGTTTTTACTATCATCTTGAAAGTTTTATTTATTTAGCAGAATAAGGGTTAAAATAAAGATTCACTTAGTAAAGTGCTAATCCCCCTTTCTAAAAAATCCTTTTTTTTTTTTGTGACCCTAAGGAAGAGCCCTTCTGAAAACATGGGTGTTGAAATGAGAAAAAAATCTTGAAATCATCATTTGCTCCTTTTTCCGCAATATTTTTTCACCCTTTGCAAAGACATTTCCAATACTAGTAATAACCAGATCTAATTTATTGTTTACAGCATAAAATCTTGTCCCCTGCTATATAATTACACAATTAGAAAATCTGTAAAATAAATAAGATATTTAGAAGAGGATCCATGCAATCCTTTTCATGTGATTGGAATTCTTAGAATATGAACATGTATGTAAACTTTATATTGAATAAAATATGTTTAAACTAAAACTAAAGAAGATATTGATCCCAACTCAAATTATTGCAATCCATTCGCACACAAACATAATGGAGCCATGCCCTGTGAAAAAGGGGCTCCATGCATGTGCAAAAAGTGTCGACCCAGGTCAGCCTGTGTAGTCCTTTACCACACAATCCTGAGTTGTAACGACCCTGAAATAGAGGGCTTTTGAAAAACATTGTGGGAAAATGAGCCAGCATTTCCCATTTTCCCATGACATTTTCTACCCTATCATAAACAGAAATAATCATTTTAGCAACATTTAATTTGTTGTCTGCAAGTGCTTCGAATTTGGTCCAGTACCAATAAAAGGTTGTTTCGTAAAGAGTTAAAATCTTCCAGCGCCAAATATATGAGCCATGCTCTGTGAAAAGGGGCTTAATGCATCTGCGAAAAGTATTGAACCAGTCAGCCTGGGCAGTCCGCACAGGTTGACCTGGGCCGAAACTTTTCACTATTGGTCAATTTTCTGTATGCCCAAGGACCAGTCTACCTGATGATTAAGTCGGTTGTTAAAGAAAGTGGTTATTATGGATTCACAATTATATGATAACGTGATTGGTATCATGGATCACGGAGATGCATTAAGCCCCCTTTGCCAGAGCACTGCCCATATAAACTCTGTCTCTTTCAATTGCTGATAATTACAGTTCATTGAAAATCAGAGAGATTTTTATCTTATATGCTTGACTACACAAGCAGTTTGTGTAGGTCCCAGATCAGACTGATGTCCTGTGTGGCCTGTCTGCAACAGCCCCTGTTTTCACCGGAGGCCCTGAAAAGGTTAAGTCTCTTAGTAGATTATGGATAAGAAGTCATACAACAGCGACGGCTCGCCTATTCTTTCGTTTCCTGATTTTCAGCAAAGCAAAGCCAGGGACTTGCTCTGCCCTGTCTAAGAGCACTTCCACAAACAAGATTGCCATGATGGCGCTTAGTCGCTCACCTGAGCCTTTTTGACCCAACATGACCTGTAGCAAATTTCTTCCAAGATATCAAGACAAACATTCTGACACACTTTCATGAATATTGGACTGATAATGCGGCATCTAGAGCTTTGTCTCAGTGACCTACTTTTTGACCCAACAGGACCTATTTTCGAACTAACTGTAGATATAAAGATGTACCATCTGACCAACTTTCATGAGTTTTTGACTAGAAATGGCCGGAAGAGTGTACACAAGGTTTTTCTAAAATTTGTCCCAGTAACCTACTTTCTGACCTGATGTGGCCCATTTTCAAACCTGTTCCAGATATCATCAAGACCAAGTTAATATTCTGACCAATTCTTATGAGTATTGGAATGAAAATCAGGCCTGTAAGTGTATACAAGACTTTTCAAAGATTTCAAAGACCTATGTTTTGACCCTACGTGACCCATTTTCAAACTTGTCACTCACCTGAGCCTTATTGACCCAACACGACATGTATCAAATCTCTTCAGAGATATCAAGACAACCATTCTGATCACCTTTGTGAGTATTGAGCTGAAAATAAGGCCTGTACACAGTTTTTTTTCCTAAGGTATGACCTGGTGACCTGGTTTTTTACCTGACATGACCTATTTTTGAACCCTTCTAAGATATCATGAGGACAAAAATTTTGACCAACTTTCAAGAGGATTGGACTGAAAATGTGGTCTCTAGAATGTGCACAAGATTCTTCAAAGATTTGACTTGGTGACCTAGTTTTTTACTGATGTGACCCATTTTCAGACACATCTGAGAATTCTGGACTGGTCCTAATTGAAAGAGTTTTAAATTTGATGAAAATGGCAGATAGGTCTCAAAAAGGGTAGAAAACGCTGTGGGAAAAGGAGAAATTGCTCGTTATGAGCAATTTCTCCTTTTCCCACAGTGTCTTCATAAGACTTGTACTGCAGACACATGAAAACCAGGGCTTGTTTGGGAAAGGGTTAATCAAGATAATCATTTTGACCAACTTTCATGAGTATTGGACTGAAATGTAGCCTCTAGAGCATACACAAGGTGAAAGTTGACAATGCAGACACAGCATGATCATGGAAGCACACTTTGATCACTTTGTGCTCAGATGAGCTAAAAACCCGAAGCTTGTGAGACTGGAACCAAAGACCTTTTGATAACTTATCTTACACATTCACTACTGAGGCTTACAAGACCCTGTGGAAAGCTTAGGAAAATATAAAGAGAAAAAGAGCAAAACAGGAGAAAGGGGCTACTGCTTCTACCATGTATAACTGCACAATACTCTACAATGTCTTCCATAGAC
Source organism: Tridacna gigas (assembly GCA_945859785.2). Classification (NCBI taxonomy): domain Eukaryota; kingdom Metazoa; phylum Mollusca; class Bivalvia; order Cardiida; family Cardiidae; genus Tridacna; species Tridacna gigas. The sequence continues at coordinate 10,011,168 of OX244041.2, read as the reverse complement.
TTGAAGATAGGTAATTTTTATTGCTTTGCAATATGAATCACATACTGAGTCTTGAGTCAGTTTGAATAAAGCCTGTGCAGTAATAGGTGAATACTTGTTCCTATGAAAAGTGTAGAAATACATAAGTCAAGCTCTGTGGAAAGGGGTTATATGCATCTGCAGCCTGTGCAGCAGACCTGGTTTGCACTTTTTTGCTATTGGCGAAGTTTCTGCATGTCAAAGCGCCATTCTACCTCCAGGTTCAGTCGGTTTTTTAGGCAAATTGGATTTTTGAGATTCATAATTATTTGATAATTTGCTTGGTATAATGAATCACGGAGATGCAATAAACCCCTTTTGAAAGAGCATGGCTCACACATATACTTGAATATTAAAAATACTAAACAAGTATCTCCATTAAATAATACTAAAATAATACTAAACTAGTAGCTTAACCCTTTCCCAAACGACAAATTTTGGACTGGTCCAAATAGAAAGAGTTTGCAGACGACAATTTTAAATTTGATGAAAATGGCAGAAAGTTCTCAAAAAGGATAGAAAACACTGTGGGAAAAGGAGAAATTGCTCGTTACGAGCAATTTCTCCTTTTCCCAAAGACTTGTACTGCAGACACATGAAAACCAGGGCTTGTTTGGGAAAGGGTTAATTTACATAAATACCGGTACTGTCTACAAGAGACGGTTGATAAAACATTGCCGCAACCATAACAGTTGCCAATTAGGCCTAATAAGCCCATTTTCCAGCTGTTGAAATGCATTTTATTTCTGTAGAACTGCCATTAACCCTTTATCAAACAACAATAATTTACATTGGTCCAAATTGAAAGCAGTGGCAGACGACAAATTAAAGCTGGCTCAAATGACGAAATTTTTTCTTGATAGAGTAGAAAACATTGTGGGAAAAGGAGAAAATGCTGGTTACCAGCATTTTCTCCTTTTCCCACAATATTTTCAAACGGCTTCTTTCTCAGGGTCGTTAAAAGTAGGGATTGTGTGGTAAAGGGTTAAATAAAGCAAAAACTTAAATAATTATAACTATAATATACATTTTATATAAAGGCTTCTCCTAATCCTTATATCTATAAGCGTAGTTAAAGTCATTTTTGCAGACAATGTAGATCAGCAACAACCTGTTTTTTTTTTTTTACCAACAGTGTAGATCAAGATCAGGCTGCACAGAATGTGCAGTCTAATCTTGGATCTTCACAGTCTGTTATTTAGTGTACAATTCTAGCTACAAGATCCTTGAAATTGCAACATTTGAGCCTTTTTTCCTGATTGGAAAGATCCATTTTATTTTTTTTAGTGCACAAAGGGTTAAAAACAAGTTTACTTTACCAAAAGACAAAATTTTAGATTTGTCAAAATTGACAGCATTTGCAGATGACAAAATTTATGTGATTTAAACATTGAATTTTGTTTTCAGAAGGGTAGGAAAAATTCTGGGAAAAGGAGAAAAAGCTGGTTACTAGCAGTCACGTGTCATTGGTGTTGTCACGTGTCATTGGTGTTGTCGGACATGCTTTTATCTTGCTCCGTAAACTTTGTGTATTTTGGATATTTACTCGTAATTTAGGGTTAATTCGGCTATAGAGAACGGATAAATCACTTTGTGAAGGGTAGGAGAACTACTTATTGGTGAACTCGGTCCAGTTTTCGAATGGGAAAGAGAGGTACGGAACAAAGCAGAACAAAGATATTGAAGGTAGGAGGGCCGTCAGTGGCGGAGTTGTCATCAAGTCAGCCATTAAGTCAGTTATTGTCTCAGGCAAACTCTGTTTTGTACCAAGAGGATAGATTGGAAACCAGTGACTTGAACATCCAGAACGATAGTGTATTTTCTCCATTATCAGACTCATCTTCACATGCAAGTTTAGCTATGAAGGGCGCGTCTCAGTAAGCACATTCTCCAGTAAGTCCGTCGTCTGTCCAAACGTCAAAAACCCCTTCCCAACCAACTAATAGTGATATTATGTTATGCTTAAAAGGTATTGAAAGTAGAATTGGAAATATAGAGAAGAGACTTGATGCTGTAGAAGAAGTAAAAAAGCGTTTTGATTCTTTTGAGATTGAGATCAGAAAGTTGTGGCGGAGTGTAGAAGATAGGACAAAGAAAGTGGAGGATAGAGTCGTTTTGATTGGAGAAAAAGGCGAAAGTACTGACTTTGCCCTTGGCATTGTAAATGAGAAGGTGTTATCTCTTGAAAAAGAAAGAAACGCGCTCAAGGATGAAGTTGTATACTTACAGGCACAATCCATGAGAAATAATCTAGTTTTTTTCAAATTTACCAGAATCAGTGTCAGAAAATAATGAAGAAACAGAAGCAAAGGTGAGAGATTTTATTGTTGAGAAGATGAAGGTGGCAAAAGAAACAGTAGACAGAATGGTCATGGAAAGGGTGCATAGAATTGGGCCTAAACAGAGTGGGAAATGTCATAAAATAGTGGCGAAATTTTTAGAATATAAAGACAAAGAGTTAGTTAGGAAGCAGTGGAAAGCCCTTCAAGGTACTCCTTTCTTTGTGAATGAACAGTTCCCTAGAGAAGTGATAGAAAAAAGAAAGAAACTTTTTCCCAAGATGAAATCTGCAAGGCAAGAAGGCAAGACAGCTTGGGTTGCTTACGACACCCTTTACATTGATGGAAAGGCCGTTCACGAATAGGGGTGCGAGGAGAGTAGCGTTGCTATTGTGTCGTGGAATGTTAATGGTTTGACTGATGCTAAAATGGAGTGTAGCAATTTTATTGAGAAATTAGTAAAAAATGAGATCATTTTCTTGTATGAAACGTGGTTATCTGCTGATAGTAAAATTGAGCTTTCAGGTTATCAATCCCACATTTTTTCTAGATCTTTCCAGCATAGGCAAGCCAAGAGAAATAGTGGTGGGGTCGCATTGTTTTACAGAGATAGCACTGCTGATGGTATTGAAATAGTTAGAAATCACCACAATTCAGTTATCTGGTTAAAGTTAGATCATTTCTTTTTCAATGTTGATAGAGATATTTTTGTATGTGGTATTTACCTGTGGTGTGAAGATTCGCCTGCCTATGATGTATTAAATGTTGATTTCTTTGCTTTGTTGGAAAGTGATATTGATTGTTATAAAAAAGTAGGCAATGTCTATATCTGTGGGGATTTCAACAGCAGAATTTCTTTGAAACACGATTTTATTGTTTATGATAAAAATGTTAATCTACTAGACGAGTCTGATTATGTCGCTGATGAATTCCTTGAACGGGCCTCATTAGATAAAAAATGTAATAGCTTTGGTACAAAGTTGCTAGATCTTTGCAAATCAACAAACATGAGAGTAGTTAACGGTAGATTAGGTGAGGATCACGGGATAGGCTCATTTACATTTGTATCTCATTGTGGGGCCTCAGTAGTTGATTATTTACTCACGGATGAAAGAAATTTTTCGTGCATACCATGCTTTCGCATTGAACCATTGTCTGAATGGAGTGATCACTCTGCTCTATGTTTTGCAATTAGTTGCAATAATAATTATCTATCAAACAGCAGTAGTTGTGAAACTAAGTATAAATGGTATGAATTACATAAGAATTCTTTTAGAACTAGGGTCATTTCTAATTTACCTGTATTTAATGATTTAATTTTTAATTTGAATTTGGAAAAATGTTCCATAAATAAAGTTGTTTCAGATTTTACTAATACAGTTAAGGGTATAGCAGACCCGTTTTTTACACATGTTGTGTATGAGAGGGAGAGGTACTCATTTAGCGGTGTCCCTACAATCAGCAATGCAGACTGGTTTGATAGCGATTGTCAGAATGCAAAAATATGTTATTTGGAGGCTCTTTCTGTTTTCAATCGTTGCAAATCTGACACCAGTAGAATTTATTTGTGTGACTGTAAAAAGAGATACAAAAGTTTAATCAGACAAAAGAAAAAACAGTTTAAGTTGAAAAAAGTAGAAGAATTAGAGAGATTGAAGTATAGTAAACCAATTGCATTTTGGAAACATTTCAGGAAAAGTAAACCACAGAACAGCAATTCACTTAATATAGATGATTTTTTCCACTATTTTTCTAATTTAGAAAGTGACATTTACCAAAGTACAAACATTGAAGCAGAAGAATTCTGTTTAAAACATGATTTCAACAATTTTGATGTAAATGACGAATTGGATTTTCCACTATCGCACGATGAAATTTTGAAAGCAGTTAAAAAGTTGAAAAGAAATAAAGCCCCAGGAATTGATAATTTATTGAATGAATATTTTATTGAATGTATTGACATTTTGTCCCCATATATTTGTGACATATTTAATGCCATATTAGACTCAGGTTATTTTCCTGATCAATGGAGAGAGGGTCTAGTTATTCCATTGTATAAAAAGGGAGATAAAAATGATGTGAATAATTATCGTGGTATCACTCTTTTAAGTTGTATGTCTAAATTGTTCACTACTGTTTTAAATCAGAGAATTGTATCCTTTTGTGACAAATACAACATTATATCCGATGCTCAGTTTGGTTTTCGAAAAGGTAAATCTACAGTAGACGCCATTTTTGCATTAAGTACAGTCGTTCAAAACTATTTGAATAACAACAAAAGGTTATATGTTGCTTTCATTGATTTAAAAAAGTGTTTCGATAGTATTTATAGGCATGCCCTGTGGTTGAAATTGTTTAAGGCTGGAGTACAGGGTAAAATATTACGTATTATTAAAGACATGTACAATGAAATTAAATCTTGTGTCAAGCATTTGAACTGTTATTCCGACTTCTTTTCTTACTCAGTAGGCCTAAGACAAGGGGAGGTAATTTCGCCTATTCTAGTGTCTCTGTTCCTTGAAGACTTAGAGTTATTTTTGCAAGACAAATTGAGCACCGGTATTTTGATTGATGATATTGTCCTCATTTTATTACTTTTTGCTGACGATATGGTGCTTTTTGGTAATTCGCCTGAAGACTTACAAAAAAATCTTAATTTACTTCTTACTTATTGTATACAGTGGGGACTGGAGGTCAATGACTCTAAAACTAAAGTTATATTATTTAGGAAAAGGGGTCGTCTAAAACGAAATGAAAGTTGGACGTATGGAGAGAGATATCTTGAAGTAGTCGACTCATTTAATTATCTTGGCACAGTCTTTAATTATACTGGTAGTTTTTGTTTGAATAATGAATTTATTATTGGTAAAGGTTTAAAGGCACTGTCGATGCTATTACTGAACTGTAAAAATATACCGTTAAGGCCTAAAACACTATGCCAGTTGTTCGATTCTTTTGTAGGATCAATTTTAAATTATTCATCAGAAATTTGGGGTTTTACGAAATCGAAGGAAATTGAAAGAATCCATTTAAAATTTTGTAAACGTGTACTGAAAATTCCTACGAATTTTGTACTATGGGTGTTTATGGTGAATTATCAAGGTACCCTATCTTTGTTTCGCATTATTATAGAATTATCAAATATTGGGTGCAAGGTCATCAATACAGATAATGTTATTCTAAACAGGTTATATAACTTGGCTGTTAATGATTTTCAGGTAGGAAAAATAAATTGGGTTTCACGGGTTAAACATATTTTAGATAATTATGGTTTTTCTGACGTATTTTATACTTATGATCTCTCTAAATTGAAAGTTTTCCCCAGAGTTTTTAAACAACGTGTAGTTGATTGTTTCATGCAGGAGTGGCATGGGTCTGTTAATAGCAGTTCAATATTAGTAGAATATAAGTTTTTCAGAAGTGGTTTTACATACGAATACTATCTGGACTTGGTACCTTATGACTTAAGATTCTATATTACAAAATTGAGATTATCAGCTCACTCATTAAGAATTCAGACAGGTAGATATGGTCCAAACAGAGTTCCAAGGAACGAAAGATATTGCATTTTTTGCGATTTACATGATGTTGAAGACATTTACCATTTTGTTTTTATTTGTCCTTTATATGCTCCATTAAGAGCCAAATATCTCGACAAGAAATTTTATCTAAGACCGTCAATGTTCAAACTGTGTCAGTTATTTCAAGTAGCAGATAAGAATGTATTACGAAATTTTTCTAGATATATTAAACAAGCTTTTTATGTAAGAAACGTTGAAATTAATGTCATAGATAGTACTTAATGTTCTTTACTCATTCATTATATACATTCAAACTGTTAATGATTAAGTCTTTTGTACTGTATTCTGGGAATTATCTTTTTTCTTCAAGTTAGAACTCTCCAAAAAAAAAAGCATGAAAAACATACACACACATTCCCTATATTTTATATGTATGTATACATTAAGATGAAGTGAGTGTAATCACGTGACATTTGTTAATTTTTTGTACTGCATAGTATGAAGACTATGTATGTAACGTACAAGTCTGAATAAAATTATGTTCTGTTCTGTTCTGTTCTTTTTCCACAACTTCTCAAAAGTCTTATTCTTCAGGTTTGTCAAAAATTGAAGCTTTTCAATCTTAACTTTCTTCATAAGCAAAGATGACTTTAACTGCTTTTGGAGGAAGAATAGATCAAGATCAGACTCCATACAATGTGCATTCTGATACTGTATCTACACTGTCCTATTCTATGGCCAATATTCAACAAAGCCTAAAAATTGCATCATCTCCAAAATTTGTTTTTAACACTTAAACGGCTAAATAATTAAAATGAAATTTTCAACTCTATAATAAAAACCCCAATATTTCGATTTCAAAGTTGATTTCAACAGAAAAAAAGCACGATATCAGACAATGCAGATCCAAGATTTTGTGCAGTCTGATCACTGTCTGCAAAAGCAGCTTAGTTATGCTTAGCAGCCTAAGGGTTAACTCTTTACCAAACAACAAAATTTTGGACTAGTCAAATTTGAAAGCATCTGAAGACAACAAATGTGGTTAAATGAGAAGGGCAGATCACATTTTGGGAAAAGGAGAAAATGTTGGTGATAAGAATTTTTTCCTTTTCCCACAATGGTTTCAAATTACTTCTTCTTCAGGAATGTTGAAACATAGGCTTGTTTGATAAAGAGTTAACTGACCAGTTATACCCATCTTATTTACTAGCAGCTTAATTCTTTACCAAAAAACCCCCAGAATTCTATGCTTATCTATGATGTAAGCATTTGCAGACAAAGTAAAAGTTTCTCAACTGTTGCTTCTTTTGAGTAGAAAACATTGTGGGAAATGAAGAAAATACTGGGTAATAGTCAAAACATCATTTCCTGAGTCTAGACTTCTAGTGAAGCCATAACTGACCAGTTATACCCGTCTTATTTACTAGCAGCTTAATTCTTTACCAAAAAAAACCCCCAGAATTCTATGCTTATCTATGATGTAAGCATTTGCAGACAAAGTAAGAGTTTCTCAACTGTTGCTTCTTTTGAGTAGAAAACATTGTGGGAAATGAAGAAAATACTGGGTAATAGTCAAAACATCATTTCCTGAGTCTAGACTTCTAGTGAAGCCATAACTATCAAGTGGTTTTTTTTTGACTTGGTATTGCTGAGTGGCACTTTGGACCCACAACCTTCTGTTCCTGTGGCAAGTGTTCTAGCCTTGCACTAATGAAAGTAATTAGCTTTCCTGTTGAAAATATCAAATGCATGTAGACAAAACAATCAAGTCTCCATGACTTACTAATAATACATGTACATGTATATATAATAAAAATTTATATAATTCATCTAACAAAATTTTGATGCTAATAAATGTACCAAGAACACCCCTAAGATAAATCTAACCCTAAAAATAGTAGTAAGCTTCTTAACAAAACCGAAAAAAGTACAAGTTTGATAAAAGTGCTTAAAGTACAGGCCCTTGAGGGCCTAAATTGCTCTACTGGCAACGATTTTGATCATTTTCAAGCTTATATCATTAATTCAGGATGCAAAGAAGAAAAAGACAAACACACAGAAAAATGGGCAGGGGGTTGTTGCAGCTGGGCTTGAAACCTGCTTAGACAGCATAATAAGTAGGCATAGTGAATTAAACAAATACATGTAGTGGAAAAATCAAAGTACAATTCCTCAACTCTTTGGAATCCAGCCAAATTTAAAACGATTTTAGTATTTGTTGTATCGCATAATCCCAGTAAGTTTCAAAGAAATGGAACCAATACAGGTAATGTGGACTTTCTTGAGTAAACAAGAATAAGACATCAAATGGCTGCCTTTCCTAAATTAATTGCTTGATTTTCTTCACTTTCAATTACCTTTATCCCTATATAATTTAATATCAGTTGTTTTCATGAATATTGGCGAGTTCTGATTGGCTGAAAATTTTTTTTCATAGGTCCATGAAAAAAAAAAATCACGTTGTGCCGGAACTACTTTAGCTGTCAAACTAATGTAAACAAACATGTATATATACAATATTCCACATTTTTTTTTTTAAGAATTTTATACAGAGTCCCAAGTTTATTAGTTAGCTTTTTTTTGCCTGTAATATTAAATTATAAGGAATGAAGAGAATATTTTTTTTTTCATGGAGGTATAAAAAGAAAAAAAAACCTAATCACACTTTTGTATGAAACCGCTTTGCGGTTTCATACAGTGTGATTAGAGTTTTTTTTTCATACCTCCATGAAAAAAAAAATATTCTCTTCATTCCTTAAGTAAAACAAATAATCTGAGCAAGTTGCAAAAGAATTGGATCAAAATTGGAATTTATTCTGTAAACAAGAAATGCAAATTTTCAACTTTAAATGGCTACTTTTCCTTCACTAACTGTCGCATTTTTTTTACAAAATCAATAGGGTTCAAGGTGTTGACAATGTAAATAAACTGCAAGTATCACAAAAATCCCATCAAAAATACACACTTTATTGTGTAAACAAGAAATGTAAATTTTCAACTTAAATAGCTACTTTTCCCTTACTTTTTGTCAGATTTTTTTTTTCCAAAAATCAATATGTTCAAGCTAGTCATGATATTCATGATATAAAGAAACTGTCCAAAATCCCACCGCAAATGCTGACTTTATTGCATAAACAAGAAAAGGACTAACACACAGACAGATGGATGTCAGAAACCATGCCATGATATAAGCTATGCTGGACTTTGAAAAAACTACTAAAAACTACCAGATGTAGTATTTTGATTCATAGAGACCTTGTAACTCTTTACCACACGTCTAAATTTCAGCCTTGTCCAAATTGAAAACATTGGCAGACAACAAGTTACATATGGCTCAAATGATGGAATTGGTGTTTAACTCTTTACCAAATGACAAAATATTAGACTGGTCCAAATTGAAAGCTTCTGCAGATGACAAAATAAGTGTGACCCAAAAATTGAAATTTGTTTTGGGGAAGGATAGAAAACATTGTGGGAAAAGGAGAAAACGCTGCTTACCAGCATTTTCTCCTTTTCCCACAATGTTTTCAAAAGGCCTCTTTCTTAGGGTCGCTAAAACTCAAGATTGTGTGCAAAAGGGTTAAGGGCAGGAAACGTTACAGGACAGGAGAAAATGCTTGTAACCATCATTCTCTCCTTTTCTCAAAATGTTTTAACCCTTTACCAGACGACAAATTTTGGACTCTTCCAAATTGAAAGAATTTGCAGACAACCATTTTAAATTTGATGAAAATGGCAGAAAGGTCTCAAAACGGGTAGAAAACACTGTGGGAAAAGGAGAAATTGCTTGTTACGAGCAATTTCTCCTTTTCCCACAGTGTTTTCAAAAGACTTGTACTGCAGACAATGAAAACCAGGGCTTGTTTGGGAAAGGGTTAATAGTTCCTCTGTCTTGGGTTTGTCAAAACATGGGATTGACTGGCAAAGGGTTAATATAATACATACGCATCAAACAAACAATTAAATCAATCTGACCTGCTTCCACAATTGTTGGTTGCAAAAATCTTTGGTCAAAATTCAAATTCAGAATTTCGCAACTACTGCTTTTTGACATAGCTCTGGCAATGAACCAATCAACACATTGGATGGAAAGCAAAATGGATGTGCTAGTCACTGATGCCATCTACAATAAGATTCTATAACCTCTTGGAAAATAAAGAAATAAATACATTTGCAAGAAAAACATGCTCTTTCCTTTTGGAAAGGCAAATGAAATTAAAAAACATAAAGAAAAGTCCATCAAGATGAGCAGAAACAGTCATAGACAAACAATTTAGATTAAAATGGCTGCCATGAGACATTTGACAGAATTTTGGTTGTAAAGTTTTTGAATGCAGCAATTTACAGAATATAACATAACAACCATCAATTGTCTAGTTCAAGCTAACAGTGTGCTAGTACAAACTTAACTGGAAAAATGAATAAACTCTTCACTTAACCCTTTACCACACAATCCCGACTTTTAACGACCCTGAGAAAGAAGCCTTTTGAAAACATTGTGAGAAAAGGAGAAAATACTGGTAACCAGCATTTTCTCCTTTTCTCACAATGTTTTCTACCCTTCCAAAAACAAATTTCAATTTTTCAGTCAAATTTATTTTGTCGTCTGCAGATGCTTTCAATTTGGAGTAGTCTAAAATTTTGTTGTTTGGTAAAGAGTTAACAACATAACTGAAGACTTTCCAAACTTTGAAATGCTTGCAGATGACAAAATAATCATGGCTAAAATGTTGGGATTTGTCTTTTCAGGTAAAAAATATTGCAGGAAAAGGAGAAAATGCTGATTACTAGCATTTTCTTCTTTCCTTCAATGTTTCTCACATTCTACTCTCAAGGTTAGAAACCTCAAAATTGTCTTTCAAGGTTAGAAAACTTGGCAGGAAAAGGAGAAGATGCTGGTCACCAGCATTTTCTTCTCTTTCTACATTTTACCCCGCTGCCTTCTATAAGGTTTGTTAAAACTCAGAACTGTTCATAAAAGGGTCTACATGAGATGCTTACAACAACAAATAAACTATTCCTAGAATCAGATCTTTGTCAAGACTTCTCAGAATCACTATCATTATCAAATAATTGTCTGGAACTACTTTTCACAGACAGAGATATATGAGATTTATCATGCGACTGGTTCCCCAAACTCTGCATTTCCATGTCAAACTTTGGAGCCATTTTCAGTCCCATTCTAATAGCATCATACTGCTTGGCCTTTGTATAGCAAAGTACCCCAAGTATCACAATTGTTGTACCGAGTCCACTTAGGAATGTCACAGGATTGGAGAAAATTATCACAGATAACCAGATCAAAAAGGCACGTTTTACTGTGTTTGCAACACTGAAATAGAAAAAACAAATTGTTGAAAAAATACATGTATTGTTAAATGGCATGGTAAATCTTTTGACAGCCTTTTTTTCTGTTGTATTTCATGCTCAATTTATGGTTCAGTCAAAAAGCTGTTGTTATCTTACTGAGCAAGTACATGTATCTAATGGGCAGGTTACACTGGTACCAATAGCAGGTAGAACTACAAAATATAAACTTCTTCTTATTACAATCAAATTGGCAGTGTTGAATCCTTCAAATACTGCCACAATAAGTTCAGTAGATACCTTTCTTGACTTTTTTTGGGTGTAGATGCATCATAAGTGTTACAATAAAAACAGCACTCTCTATGCCACTGCAGAAAACAGCTTTGCGAATCATTGTGGGATAAGGAGTAATTGCTTGTTACATGCAAAAGCTCATGCTTTGCAAGAAAGTTTTCTGAATTCATTCTGAAGATATTTTCTCTTCTGCCGTTTGTTTTATCACATACCCACTAAATTTTCTCATCTTGCTCCTTGAGACCAGTTTTGCAGACATCGATGCAAATGGAGAAATTCCCAGTAATAAGCAATTTCTCTATTGGCTACAGTGTTTACCAATAAAATCATTTATTAAACCTTAATCTATGATTACTTTTCATATTTTACCTGACTGTTTACGGGTCATCTGCTGCATACATGTATATGTTTCCAGGTTTGGGGGTGAGTTAAGTAACCTGCCCTAACCCTTTACCAAACTATCCCGGGTTTTCACAGCCCTGAGAAAGAAGCCTTTTGAAAACATTGTGGTTACCAGCATTTCTCCTTTTCAACAATGTTTTCTACCCTTCCCAACACAAATTTCAATTTATGAGTCACATTAATTTTGTTGTCTGCAAATGCTTTCAATTTGGACAAATCTAAAATTTTGTTGTTGGTAAAGAATTAATTCTCCATCACACAGCAAAATTTCAGATTCGTCCACATTGAAAGCATTTTCAGACAACAAGTTAAATGTGTCTGGAAGGATGAGATCAGTCTTTGAAACATTACAAAATCGTTGTGGGAAAAGGATAAAATACTAGTTACTAGCATTTTTTCCTTTTCTCACGATGTTTTCAAAGCCCCTTTTTTCTGGTTTTTTAATACTTCAGTTTGTGCGATAAAGGATTTAAGAGTCAACTGATGAGTGCCAAGGCCCCGTAGCTCAGTTGGTCGCGCACAGGACTTGAGAACAGGAGGTCACTGGTTCAATCCCTGGCTTGGCCAATTTCTTTCCAAGGATTGATGATAGTCATCGCGACAGGATATTCCTCTTTCACTGCTGACCATTGTTTCGATGATGGTTATTTGGGAAAGCAGCCAGTGGCTTGGAAAGAATATTGTGCTCAGTACTGGTAAAAGAAACTTCAGGAAAGCATGGATAGGTGCACTGGCCGCCGTGATATAACTGAAATAATGTTGAAAACGGCGTTAAACAATATACAATCAATCAATCAATCAATCAACTGATGAGTTTTCTGAATGCCTTACCTATGGGTAACTGGAGATATAAATCCCATTAAAACATACGCTGATATGCTTTGAAAGTGGAAAAAAATTCCATTTAAGACGAGAGCTGTGAACATGGACATGTCTGTTGTGGCATTTACTTTTTGAAAGTCTATCATAAATATCCCAGCAGGAATCTGGACAATGATGGAAGATATACTGGTGAAGAACTGTAGTTCAGCTGGCCTGAAATAGAAAAGGTGAGAAGGAATAACTCCAAGGCTCAGCAAATTTGACTGTCCATGTTGTTTTGAGTCCCGCAAAAATATCCCATAAAATCAACTGTCCATGCTGTTTGAGAAGTCCCACAAAATTAACTGTCCGTGTTCTTTGTAGAGTCCCACAAAGTCAACTATCAATGTAGTGTGTAGAGTCACACAAAGACAGATGTCCATGTAGTTTGTAAACTCTCACAAAATTAACAGTTTATGTTTCTGTAGTCAAACAAAGTCATTTGCTCTTATTGTCTTAAAAATTTGTTTAACACTGTTTTCAACAGTAATTCGGTTATATCATGGCGGCCAGTCCGTTTATATTCTTTGTCCTCTAATATTGATCTACATTTTACGCAAAAGCATCTAGTCTTGTTCCCTGCAATTTACTGGCTAATTAAAATGGTTGCCGTAACATGACGGAAAAGACTTTTGCATGCATGAAGATGTTAACTCTTTACCACATGGACAAAAATTTAGTCCAGTCCATGCTGAAAGCATCTGCAGATGACAAAATGAATTTAGCTCCAATTATGAAATTTGTCGGTGAAAGGATGGAAAACATTATGGGAAAAGGAGAAAATGCTGGTCACCAGCATTTTCTCCTTTTTCCAAAATGTTTTCAAAAGCCTTTTCTGTCAATTTGCTCAAACCCCAGATTGTTTGGTAGAGGGTTAAATAATATGAATCTATTATGTAACTTAATTCTTACGTGTATCTGTGTTTTTCTCCACTTATTAACATCTTGGAGTAAACATTCTGTAAACTGTAATGTAGCAGAAATAAAACATTTACTTTTCTATGCAGAAGCCTGACTCTGTACTATATATACAAAAATTGTGAAAGTGCTAAAAAATTTAATTCCAGAGCCACTTTTCACAATTAAATCTTTCATCAGTCTTATAAAAACTTTTTTAAAATCTGATTAATTTTTATCAGATAATTGCATATTTTCGCAGTTCTGAAGAAGGCTTTTGAATACACTGTTGGTAACCAGGGTCTGTATACATTAATCATTCTTAAGAATATTCTTGGTCTAATTTTAGATTTACAAAATAACACAACTCCTGATTGGCTAAACAATTTGGTTTAGCCAATAAGAAGCTGCGTTATTTTAGAATTTAGAAAATTCTTCAAAATAACACTAAGAACGTTCACATGAATGTAGTTCACTTCATCAACACCTTTATTTCAGAAACAAATCGAGTCTCCTCTTTGTACTTGTGGCGAAATTGAATCAAATCAGCATTATTTCTTTGATTGCAGATACTATCGTGAATTTAGAAACAGCTTATTTCAAAAAGTATCAGAAATTTCCACTGTAAGCCTGCACACACTTCTTTTTGGAGATGAGACTCTCAGTCTTGCCGATAACGAAAAAATATTTTCTGCGGTTCACTCATACATTGTTGACACTAACAGTTTTAGAAGTTGAATCACCTTTTGATTCTCTATTCCTGCTTTTAAAATCACACGCAACGTTGGAATAAAAAGTTTTCTGTTTAAAATTCTGTTTTACCTGAACATTAGTATGTTGGTGGCACTCCATCTCTCTCTCTCTCTGTCTCTCACACACACACACACACACAAACACACATGACCATATTTTGTTGCAATTTTTTATATTGTTAAACGTCTGACATTGACGTGACTCACAGGAGAGGAACTTTATAAGCTAGCAGCTTTCGTTCCAATCCTTTTCACGCATTTTTAATTTTCAGAATATTACCATGTATGTAAATATTATACTGAATAAAATATGTTTAAACTAAACTAATGGTTAGTGAATATAGACCCAGTATTTTGGCCTTTTCTAACAGTGTTTTCTACCCTATCAAAGGCAATTCTGTCATTAAAACACATTAGACTCTTCACGCCTTAACCCTTTACCACACAATCCCGACTTTTAACGACCCTGGGGAAGAAGGCTTTTGAAAACATTGTGGGAAAAGGAGGAAATGCTGGTAACCAGCATTTTCTCCTTTTCCCACAATGTTTTCTACTCTTCTCAAAACAAATTTCAATTTTTGAGTCACAATTATTTTGTTGTCTGCAAAAGCTTTCAATTTCGTTGGTTGGTTTGTTCGTAAAATTTGTCGTGTGGTAAAGAGTTAATCCCCAGATTAGACAAATCCCAAAATTAATTATTTTTTTCTGTCTGAATACATTGGCGAATTACGGTAACATGCTACCAGATAACGAAACCTTAGACTTGTCCAATTTCAAAAGCATTTGCAGATGGCAAGTGGAATGGTGCTCAAGTTTTGGGATTTGTCTGAGACAGGAAAGAAAGCATTGTGGGAAGAGGAGAAAATGCTGGTTCCCAGATTATGACAAAGGAAATGGTGCTCAACTGATGGAATTTGTCTTTGACAGTTTAGAAAACAATGTGAGAAATGGAAGAAAATGCTGGTTACCAGCATTTTCTCCTTTTTCCACAGTTTTTTTCAAAAGCCTTCTTCAGGATCATTAAAACACCATACTTATAATTATACAAATTTGTTTCAAATCACACTCTCACCATTCTGTCACATTAGTGGCAAGGGCTGCGATAAATCCCGGAATGTTAAAGCTGAGTTCATACACTGAGCAAAGGGCTAAGCCTGCCATTACAGGAATAAGTGAAAAGATGGTGAAGATTCCAGTCTCCTCTTTTAGGATCAGATATGATATAGCAACAGTGAAAATTGGCGCTGAACTTTTGATGGTTTCGGTGAAGGACACAGCTACATACTTCAAAGCTACTAACCCAAGCACAACAGTGGAGAACCTAAACAGAAAGTGGATAAAGTCTTTGGTTTAAGTAAACCTTTACCCTTTACCTTTTACCACACAATCGCCAATTTTCATGACTCTTGAAGAAGAAAGCTTGGGAAAACATTGTGGAAAAAGGAGAAAATGCTGGTAACCAGCATTTTCCCCTTTTGCCACAATATTTTCAAGTTTTCTTCTGTAGGGTTGTAAAAACACAGGATTGTCTGGTAAAGGTTTAGCTTATTTAATCCTGAAATAAATGTACTGCAGACCACTTGGAAGAAATCCTTGTAAAAGTTGGAATAATCAGCTCAACATGAACTGAGGTTTGATACAACAGAAAACATTGTAGCAAAAACAGTACCGGTAATTACTTGGTAAGTGGTCTGCTTCAAGAGGAAATTGTTGTCAGCAGAAAAATACTAGAGAAGCCTCTCAGGCTTATGGGCTACTGAGGGTTCCAAAGTTATGCTGATTTATAAACAGCCCATATCAAATAAATGGCCACTCTTTTTCCCCTTTTATTTATTTATTTCGTAGGATGTCTATTTTCATGCAGGAAAAAGCATTGTACACTCATTTATCTATAAGCTCGTCGTTCATATTGGGGTTTTTAACAGCATAGGTCCAGGACTATCACAGTGGTCAGTGCACCTACACATGTGTTTCCTGGCTTTCTCACACCAGTACTGACACAACTTGCTTTCCAAGCCACTGACTACTTTCTAACATACACCAGAAGTGAGAGGTGAAAAACTGCCAAAAAGAAAGTTTGCCTAAACCGGGTATTGAACCTGCAACCACCAGGTCATGAGTAAGATACTCTAACCACTGAGCTACCCAGCTTGGCTTTACCTATAGGCTGCAAAGCCACCTACTAGCCCTTTCACACACAATCCCTACTTTTAACTACATTGAGGAGGAAGGTTTTTTAAAACAATGTGGGGAAAGGAGAAAATGCTGGTAACCAGCATTTACTCCTTTTCCAACAATGTTTTCTTCCCTATTGAGGATAAATGTCATCAATCGGATCACCTTTAATTTGTTGTCTGCAAATGCCTTGAACTTGGACCAGCCTTAAATTTTGTTGTCCGGTAAAGAGTTAACCCTTAACCGTACAATGCCGCCTTTTGATGCCCCTGGGAAAGAAGCCTTTTGAAAACATTGTGGGGAAAGGAGAAAATGCTGGTAACCAGCATTTTCTCCTTTTCCCACAATGTTTTCTACCCTATCTAAGAAAAGTTGCACCATTTGATCCACATCGAAATTGTCGTCTGCAAATGTTTTCAATTTGGACAAGGCTAAAATTTTGTCGTCTGGTAAAGGGTTAAAGCTGTAAGTGCATTTGGTAGCTCATGACGCCCCTGTCCCATCTATTTTAGCATCTAGTAATGTAAAACCTTCACCTTGTAGTACCAACAATGATCATGTTTCGCCAGAAATTTGGAGGTTTCCCTTCTCTTTCTACTGGTTTATAAAAGCCTAGAGGTAAATACATCTGTAGACAACCAAGAGATGCTGTCATGACCATCTGTATATTGCCTGCAAATATAAGAACAGACCAAGAACTGTTACAGGTTAATCCTTTACCACACAATCCTAAGTTTTAACAACCCTGAGGGAACAGCCTTTTGAAAACACTGTGGGAAAAGGAGAAAATGCTGGTAACCAGCATTTTCTCCTTTTCCCACAATGTTTCCTACCCTATCAATTACAAAATCCATCATATGATATCAGCCATCTTTAAATTGTCGTCTGCAAATGCTTTAAGTTTAGACAAGTCCACATTTTTGTTGTGTGGTAAAGAGTTAAAGAATATCCCGCAATGGTACGTCAATCATAACTGAAAATTACAAATGTAAAGTTCCCATGGCAGCATGGCTTCCATTAAAATTTTAGCCCATTGTTTGAAAACTGTAGGAGGAGAATAAAACCCAAACTGTGTGTAAGGATGGGAAGATAATCTGGTTCCAGCATTTCCACCTCCACTTAGCCCTGTGATAATCTTGCTTTACAAATCTTTCACATCAACAGTCTCCATGGCAGAGTGGTAAAGGCAAAGGTTCCCATCTAAGTGCTAAGGGAGTACTGTTGTTTTGATATAGCTGGTTGGTCAGCTACCAGCTTCTTGTTTACAAATTAACAGGTTACGGAATGCCTACTTTCAATGATGCCCTTGTCAAAGAAGGTTAGGACTCAGGAAGTAAATTGTACACAAAGTGTCTCATAAGCATAAACTTGGCTTGCCCTAGAAAAAAAAAGATGTCACACTGTATAATAAATGAACACTTAATCAAAGGCATCTACAGAAGACAATTTAGGAATGAAAGTACACAATTGAGGTTCTCTGATTGCATACAAAACATATCGGGAAACGGAAAAAATGCACTCCTTTTCCCATTACGTTTTCAAAAGCTTATTTTCTTCAGGGTTGTTAAAACATGTGGCTGAGCCCCAGCAGCTGAGTCTGTAGCATACAGGACTTGAGGACGGGGGGTAGCTGATTCAATCCCTGGCTCGGCCAAATTTTTTCAGAGGATTGATGATAGTCATTGCAACAGGATTCATTTCTCTCTCACCGCTGACCATTGTTTCAACGATTGTTATGTGGGAAAGCAGCCAGTGGCTTGAAAAGAATACTGTGCACAGTTTTGGACAAAGATTCTAGGAAAGCATGGGTAGATGCACTGCGATATAACTGAAATAATCATAATGTTGAAAATGGCTTTAAATACCCTACAATTAATCATTTAAAAATGGAATTGATTGGTAAAGGGTTAACTACATGTACTTACCAAGGAGAGTTGCATCCCCTCCTAATGTTGTTAGAATATACTTGTTCAGAAACAGAGTACAGAAACTAAATATGTACCAGAGCACCAAAAATGTAAGTGCCCGAACATTCATCAGTCCTCTTTTTTCATCTTCAGTTTCATTTTTCCTGTTAATTATGATTGATGTAGTAGCTGGAATCAGTTTAGCACTGTCTAGTGACATATCAACATGATTGACATGGACACGAGTTTCATTTTCCAACTCATCAAATTCATCATTAGGTGGTAGCTGCTGAGAATTATCCATAACATAACCTCCCACTTTGTACTGCTCTCTGCTGAGTACTTTTAAAATTCCATAGGCATCAACAAGTGTTACAAGACACTACTGACAACTGATACAATATACTACTTTCTACCATTTTAGAGCTACTTGTCACCATGTCTCTTTTGTTTTCTTTCTTCATAAAATATGTAGTGTGAACACTGTAATGATAAAGACAATGTAATAAACTTATCATAAGACCTATGAAACTTAAAATGATGACGGTTGCGAATCAAACACTCGCCCATTCCAACAAATTAGTTGTAGCCAAAGCCCTAGTTCCCTAATATGAGAAGTTTTGTTCAGTAAGATTCTATCTATTATCATTTCCATGGCTGTGGTGCCTGGGTGCCAAAATTAAATAGACCATCAATGTCTGTCCCTTTCAATACGGTCTTTTGGTAAGATAACAAAATAGGAAAAGGAGTAAAATGGACAACATGAGAAAACAATCAGATTGACCTCTTTCAACTCTTATCAACCCCATATCAACACCAAATATCAACAGTGACAGACCTTAATATCCGAATACAATACCGCCCGAATATTGGTTTTTACTGCACCTGACGTGGCTATTCAAACTCTTTAAGTTGAATCGATATGAAACTACTTGCACATTGCTTACGCTTAATTTGCTTATTCTAACATTTTCTCAGTACTTCAACCAAACAAGTTCTGTAAAAAATACTGTTTACCAATGAGAGCGAGAGCTTCTTCTCACATGTCACCACTGTCAGGGGAAATAATTGAAATGAAAGTGGTTGGAATTATTGGCTACCTTTACGGCTCGGTCAGTAATTTATACAGTCTCTCTGTCCCGAACTGAGATACTCAGACCGGTGACCATTTACACCAGTTATTACTGTATTTTAGGTGGCACTTAATACCGCTTTGGGACACAAAGACCTATTTACTCTGGAGACACTTAGATGCCTATTTCTATTTTAAACACCCAGTTTGACCAGTGATCTTTTATATTCTTGTATTGGTGTGATACCTTATGCTTCGATTACAGAACCACTGCGAAAACTCAGTAGAAAAGACACTAAATGGACTTGGGAGGAAAATCAGCAAGATCATTTGAAAGGTTGAAAAATGAACTTTCAAGTGAAACAGTGATGATCCGAATAGGGACACTGAACTAATAACAGATGCATAACCAGTAGGATTATCTGGGATTCTGACACAAGAAGGAAAAATAGTAGCATACGCTAGCCGTGCTCTGACACCAACTGAAACAAGATACAGCCAAACTGAAAGGGAAGCGCTAGCAATCGTATGGGCTTGTGAGCATTACAGCATGTATCTCAAAGATGCGCCATGTTTTAAGTCGTTACTGACCTCAAACCACTGACAACTATCAGGTCAAAGAAACAATCACCATTGCGTTTAGACCGTTGGGAATTACGTTTACTGCCATTCAAAATGAAAATAGAATGCAGGCCTGGAAAAGACAATCCATCAGACTACATCTCACGTGATCCACTAAAGGGCAGTCAAGAAACGAGAAATCTGGCAGAAGAATATGTAGCTTTTGTGTTCGAGGAATCCGTGCCGAATGCTATGACCATGGACGAAATCAAAACTGCGTCTGTAAATGACATAACGATACAAAAAGCTGTCGAGTACACAAATACGGCAGATGGTACGAACTCAAAACTTTGGGAGACAATGAAGACATCGACCTTGAAGAACTTTTTTCACTCAGAAACTTGAAAAATGAACTTACTGTTCATTGTGTCACAGTTTTACTGAGAAATGACAAAATAGTGATGCCAAAATCTCTGAGAACCGAAGCAATCAAATTAGGACACGCAGGACACCAAGGGTTATCACGGACGAAGAGTTTCATACGCTCTAACGTTTGGTTTCCGAATCTTAACACAGAAATTGAAAAGGCTATTCATGGATGTATGGAATGTCAGGCGAATATGAAGGAATCGAAACAAAGGGAACCGCTGAAAATGTCCGAAATGCCTTCTGGTCCTTGGCAAAATTTAAGTGCTGACTTTTGTGGTCCATTAGACACAGGAGAATATCTTTTGGTCATTGTAGACGAACATTCACGATATCCAGTTGTAGAAATAGTAAAATCAGTATCGGCAAATACATTAGTTCCAGTTTTAGACAAGATCCTAGCTATGTTTGGTGTGCCAATGGTGATTAAGACAGACAATGGAAATCCCTTCAATAGCGTACAGTTTAGTAACTATGCGAAACACATGGGTTTCAATCACAGAAAAAGTACACCGTTATGGCCAAGGGCAAATGCTCAAGCCGAATCATTTAACAAACCGCTAATAAAACGCGTAAGATCTGCGAAAATTGAAGGGAAAAACTGGAAACAAGAAATGTATAAATTTCTTAGACAATACAGGGCAACACCGCACACTGTGACAGGATATTCGCCCTTTCGTTTGTTGTTTAGGCGTGAGGCAAAGACTCCTTTGCCTGAGAATATCGGGTAGCCGACGAAAATGCGAGATGTAATGACGAAATGAGTAAATCGTTCAGTAAAATGTATCAAGATCAAAAGAATCGGGCCAATGAGAAACATATTTCGTGAGGAGATAAAGTTTTACTCCAGAATGAAAACAAAACAAAAAAAGCCTCTCCGTGGAAATCGATATTTGACCAATTAGGACATCGCATTTATTTGGCCCGATGTGCAGCCTTGCTGTCTGCTATTTCGGCTCACAAACAAGCGACTGTTAGTGTTTGAGAAATGCGATATTATGTGTTTTTACAACGCTTGCATTTTAGGAAAAGGTTTAAAAGATGTGTTTTGCGATCGTGTATGGCTAACGTGAGATGTACGAGGAGATTACAAGTTTGCATTATGATTATTATTGACAATGGGAAATGAGGAAAGAGCTTCGATCAACGCTATATTACGCAATGGATTAATTAATGTTAGTTTTTCTTCTTCTCTGAACAAAAACATAAACTGTTTTACAGTGGAAAACAAAGGCAAAATATATGAATTACTATACTAATAAAAGAATGTACGTTCCCTAAAATAGCTAACCTTGTTTCATAACCTCTGCACATCCAAAAAGGGGCACGTGTCATCAATGTTTCAGTTTGACGTTAACATTAACCCTTGGTGCGTGAAGAATGCTGAATGTGTAGATACAGATCAGAGTGCAAAAAAATGCAGTTTATTCTTGGATTCAAACCATCTGCATTTACGTGTATTCTCTACTGAGAGTACATGTAGATTTTAATTACGAAACGGACTAAGTTCTGTTCTGTACAGTTTTGGAAGTTCAGCTCAAAAGGCAACTTATGTTAATTAAATCAGCTTTTGACTTCGCCGTATTTAAGTGGATTAGCACATCTGCCATTTCAAAGGGTATGTCGGTAAACTGTTAACTGATAGGATGTGTGTTTGATTGCCCCCATAATCCACTCGACCACCCGTTGTCTTCAGTATATCATATCATATCATAATGATATTAACAAGTTTGTTAATTGACAGCACACTTTACACATTTTAAAATCATCAGGCAACCATTTTCCCTTAACTTGAAATTTAAACATTTCTTAGACTTCCACCTCTCTGTTGAATGAGACAATTTGTAAATATTAAAAAATGCTTGTAATTTATTAATCGAATACGATGTTGAGATAACCTAACAAGGTTGACAAAACTTGTAATCATCTTTAATTCTATTATTTTT
The DNA here is from genome assembly GCA_945859785.2 of Tridacna gigas. Lineage (NCBI taxonomy): Eukaryota > Metazoa > Mollusca > Bivalvia > Cardiida > Cardiidae > Tridacna > Tridacna gigas. The sequence continues at coordinate 9,988,750 of OX244041.2, read as the reverse complement.
AAGTAAAACTGAGGTTTATGAGGTGTTCCATTCTTTCTCCTAGAAGTTCAAAACTTTGCTGGCACAGGTATTACATTGTCCATAGCCCCTGAAATTCACCCTCTTTGTACAAATCCTTGTGTAAATAAGTAAAAGTATCCATATCTTTCTCACCGAGAATCTACCATCGACAGAAACATGAAAAGGAATATTTTTCCGGAATTTAATCGATAGAGACAGTTATGATAGCAAGATTTAAGTAGCCTTTCTGCTATACTGTATATGTATTTACTGGGTTTGTTTGTGAGCCCTTAGTTACGGTAACCAAGGAAGTCGGGTTATCTCATCGCCACGGATCCATGCATACAAGCCCGCTCCATAAAAAATTACAGGGAAACGTGGAACAATGATAATCGCAGAGCGTAATGGACATATAGTGACAAGGAACTCGTCACAAATGAAGAAGGTAGACGACAATCTGCATGGGGTAAAACAAGAAATGAATGAAGCGAACGATTTCTTGCTCGATGAAGAGTTTGGGAATGAGAGTAACAACACTAACGACACAGGCCAAAAATTTAATATACGAGGGTCCTCCAATAATGAGTGAGACTGTGGTCATATCTCAAATATTGTCTGACAGATTTTAATGAAACTTTGCACATATATTGCCTAACATATTAGCAACACAAAAATTACGTCAAATGACGTTACGTTATGACGTCACAATTATGACGTCACTTCCTGAGACACAAACAACTGCAACATGGCCAGCTTTACAGCAGAAGAACAACGTGCATATATAACAATTGAGTATTAAAAGGGTAGCACTGGAACAGAGATTTTTCAAACCTTACAAAAAGTTTGTGGAGACCAAGCTATTTCTCGTGCAGCAGTGTTCCGGTGGATTGCACAGTTTAAGGAAGGAAGGACTAGTGTGCAGAAGCAACCCAGCCCAGGTGGGCCAACAGAAGCAACAAGCGAAGAAAATATCCAAAAGATGAAGGCTGTAATGGAGACTGATCAAGGATACACATGCGAAGAAGTAGCCAATGAAATTGGGATAAGTCATGGGTCAGTACATACAATTTGTACAAATAAGTTAAACATGCGACGTGTTGCTGCAAGGTGGGTACCCCATGCACTGAGCTCGGAGCAGAAACAGGCAAGAGTGGATGTTGCCGGTCAGTTACTGGAAAGATACAAAAATGAGGGTGATATGTTTCTTAACAGGATAGTGGCAATAGATGAGACTTGGAGACGAAGTTATGAACCAGAACTAATAAGACAATCTTCAGAATGGCACACGCCGGGGTCCCCACGACCCATTAAATTCAGGCGAAAACAAGGAAATTTGAAATTGATGATAATTTTTGCCTATGATAATCACGGCCTATTAGCTGCAAATCGGGTCCCCATCGGGAAAACAGTTAATCAAGAGCATTACCCTACATTTCTGATGTCTGTCTTGAGACCTGCCATTCGCAAGAAGCGACCGGAGCTGCTTGAACTTACACCATTAATTCTGCATGACAACGCCGCCTGCCACAAGGCAGGTAGGGTGACGTCACTTTTGACGCTCTATAACTGGGACATTTTACCGCACCCTCCATATTCTCCTGACATGAGTCCTCCAGACTTTGATCTTTTTCCTAAGTTGAAAGAACCATTGCGAGGTGTGCGTTTTGAGGATTTAGACGCCCTGGAAGTAGAGGTGGCCAGTCAAATTCGACGCATTAACTCTGGTTGCCTAGCAACGGGAATCAGAAGACTTCCTCACCGATGGAATTCTGTCATTGAAAAGGGAGGAGCCTATATTGAAGGAATGTAGGAACATTGGATGAGTATTAGTTCAGGTGTTTCTTCAATAACTACAGTCTCACTAATTATTGGATGACCCTCGCACAGTCAGACGAACGACCAAAACGAGATCGCCGCCCGCCGAAATACCTCGACGATTACGCGTGGAAGAATAAACATTAAACAATTGGTTGAATGAAGAGCAAAAAAAAAACAGTATATACAATTTTGTTTGGGCTTAATAAATGAAAACATTCGCAATTTATATTATCTATTTTGGAACAGTTTAGGCACAAGGTTGATTCTTATTCTACAGCTGCATTCATACTAGTGTTCAAGAAAAATGTAAATTACTTGGAACAATCTAAAAACGATCTCAAATTTAAGTTTGTATGACTGATTGGAAGTATTAAAGATATATTGGACATATATACTATCAATTAACCTGACCAAATAGATTAGTTTTATACTGTTTAATTTGTTTAGCTCACTGACTTTAAAAAAGTACCTAATTGAAAAACCGTTCACTCTGTAAAGACTAAATGTAGGATGCTGAATAGTGATGATAACAATACGCACGATTGGAATGTTTTGTTTATCTAATTAATGTTGCCATTCATTGTATCAAATTCGGTGTGAGTTAGAGATATGGGTCCAGCTAGAAATTACAGTTCGGTTCAAAACATGCAAGCCAAAATAAGATCAGACTATACCTTTTCAAATACAACCAATCATCTATTTTCAGTCATTGCAACAATATAAAAGAATATTTAAAAATGATTCGATTCAAGGGAATAATTTTCATGGTTTATAAATTAATTTATGCTTGGCTAAATTTTTATCTAACGTGGGGAAGAATGTTATATTCTTGTGTTGGTGTGATACCTTCCATCCATCGCTTTCTTGCACGACGGATCATTCCCATTCACCTCTGTAGTTGGCTCAGAATGTAGTCCGTCATCACGTGATATTTTTGTCACATGACCATACTCAAAATGGCGACACAAACGCCGGTGAAAGAAAGACCAATCGATTGTTTTGTGTGCTGTTCAAACAGCATACGGCCAATCAGACTTAGGGGTAGGAAATGTGAAAAAGAGGGATTTTCTGAAGAGCTTACATGTCTTTTAAAGGACGATAACTTATTTTTAACTTCTGTTTAAATTGTCATCATTCATGGGCGCAGCCATTTTTTTTTACAATTGGCGTAAGATTCTGATCAATAAAGAAGCTTGAAAAAATAGTCCCATTGTATACAGGTAAATTCATCAGTTTGAATGCACATATAATGTATCCGGAATCATATTTCCTTTGTCTACTTTATTATGTTACACATGAAACAGTTAAACAGTAACATACCATGTTTTCCTCGGTTTGACAAGATTCTTGTCATTTAGTCCGTTGCAGAGATGTATGGTGAGAGTAACGAACGACAACTCTGCTCGGAGATTGGTATACGACAGTCCTTGTTATTTTAATTGATCCTCTTTCTGGTTGTAGGCTACAACATTAAACAGTTAATACTACCATTGTGTCATCTTATATAAATCCCAGAATAGTAATATATCAGGTTATAACAGGATCGTTGGAGAGAGAGAGAGATAGAGAGAGGGGTGTCATCAACATCAAAGAGTTGTGGATAACCTTGTGCTTGTGTCTGCATTTACAAAGCAAGTATAGAATTATTTTTCCTGAGAGAGAGAGAGAGAGAGAGAGAGAGCGAGAGCAAGCGAAAGAGAGCGCATTTCACCTTTTATTGACTACTAAACCTAAAAAGTTATAAAGTGTTGTGAGGTTTTCCAATTTACCTGCCAGAGAGAGAGAGAGAGAGAGAGCAAGCGAGCGAGAGTGCATTTCGCCTTGAATTGACTGCTAAACCTAAAAAGTGGACTTTCAGGGATTTTACAAGGGACTTCAATTATACCTGGCTGTATTTTCACAGAATGATCGATCATGCTGAATGCTTTCACACTGTAATAGCTTTGCATCTTCTATCCACCACAGGTAGATACTTTTTGCCCATTTCTCATTGCTCATTGCAAGAGATAAAAACTTTTCATTAAACACTACTTGCAGAGGAGTTTACCCATAGAAAATCCCATATATACGTGTATGTTTTTATATAGTCTTACCTATAACTAGTGAGATATCATTAAACTCGTCCATTAAAAAAAAAAAAAAAAAAAAAAAAAGTTAATAAGTTTGCCAGAGGCTCGCACATTATTTAAGACTCGTTTAATAAAACTTTATCTCAAACGCCAACTTACATCAAAACTTATCTTTAATGAGCTAAAATATTCATTGTATTTTCTCATGCTTAACTTCTTTCAACCAGATCTAGATAGTTTAGTAAATGTATAGTTTAGTAAATGTATATACAAATGATTCCTGGCTTTCTATAATCTGGCAGCCTGTAATCGGTCTTCGTACGTTTACGGGAGATACAACGGGTACCTTTTAAACTATCTTGTAATATACGATCCCTGATCTAACCTCGTCTGTATAAAGAAGGCTTCCATTTTGAACTACCAATCACATGATCTTAAACATGGTGGCGCCCCTGCAAATCGCTTAGCAACAACATGAACAAGCACGGTGAAGTTATTCATATCTATTGATCTGTCGATGAAAGTTCACAACAGAATTGATAAACCACGCTAAAAATTGAATGTACAAACTATTTGCGAAAGATATCGATAGAAAACTGACGCGTGTTTTCTTTTTTAAGAGGAGCCTTACAATTTCAAACGGTGTGCCTCCGGCGACGTACGAAATGTACCGTGTTGGTGCATATCAAGATGCGTGATACAGCCGGATTATCCGAGTAAGCCGAATGCGTGATACTGGTTACCGGTGCCGTCCACCTAGACTGATGATAGCTGAATTATTCCGAATATTTTGATCACTTCCGGGTGAAACGCCAGCCGTCTTACCACTTTATTGTTTTGTCACGATTACCTTTGAGAGTTTACACGCAATTCACTAGGGACAAGAACCAATAGAAAGCACAGAAATGAAGCAGTTTTAATTTTTAAACCTTCATTCTTCAAACTACGAATCTTAAGGGCCAAGTATGAGCGAATTAACTCCGGACGAGGTTAGTTGATTCGAGTGTTAAAGAGAGATATCTTTGGTTGTGTTGCGAAGTTAGAGTCATAAAATTCTGCTCCCTTCAGGTCTTAATTAGCTCCCAGAAAAAAGTATTGTAGTTGGCGTTGGGTAGACTCGACCATGTGCCAGGCTAGCTCAGTTGATAGATCTGCGATACGATTGTTCCGGGGGTCGTGGGTTCGAGTCCCGTGTCGGGCACAATTTTCTCATTTGGTTTACTACACTGGCGACAGGGTCAATTGGTGAGCGAGGGTAGGCGGCCACGATTGTCCGGGGTCACATGGGGACTGGAGGGAGAGTTAGTGACTCCCAGAAAATCAGGAGTTATTGTTGACGTTGGGTAGACTCACATCACAACCACTAGCCAGATTAGCTCAGCTGGTAGAGCTGTGGTACTAGTGTTCTGGGGGTTCAAGGGTTCAAGAGCCATGTTTGGCACACTTTTCTCTCATGATGTGCTACAACAGTGAGATACAATACATATATGTTAAATTTTATAACTCATTAGACAAATCTGTCGTTCTGAAGGTCAGGCACACAAATCCATTTTGAAAAGGAGACTTTTAGCCTTGTTGTTTTAGAAGAAAACCTTGACATAGTGTTACAGACCTATTGTTGTAGTCTTTGTTGTCGTGCGAAAACTTCTGACATCTGTTAATGTCTGTGAAAACCGAAGATATTTACTTCAAACTTTGACTAGTTGTAAACTGTCTAAAGGGAACTCATTCAGCAAGGGCAAGTAATCATCAGTGTATTTTTGATACAGTTGTGCCCCTTTTTCAACTCAGAAATTTCACTGAAAAAATAGACTAGATCTATGTCATTTTGACATTTCATCCTTCAGTTGTAAGAATCAATCAGCCTCAAAAAGGCTAGAAACATTTTGGTTAATCATAATTTCATGTGTTCTACAAATGGATGAAGAATAGCTCATAGATGTATAGGTTGTAGTCCAGCAAAATAAAAAATGTGACAGACTCCTATTAATGTCATTGGGAATTTTAAAACATAACACCTTATGAATGTCAACCTAGGTTACCAGAGTTACGCAAGGTCAAGCCCAGTCGGTAGGACAGGAGGTCGCTGTTTAGATCCCCGGCCTTCACAATTTCTTTCCGAGGATTAATGATTGTCATTGCAATAGGATTCATTCCTCTCTCACCACTGACCAGGCGATGGTTGTGTGGAAAAGCAGCCAGTGGCTTGGAAAGAATATTGTGCTTATTACTGGTAAAAGAAACTCCAGGAAAGCATGGATAGGTGTACTGGCAGCCACGATTTAACTGAAATAATGATGAAAATGACATTATTCAATTTTTCATTATTACCAAAATGGGGAACCAGCATTAAAATATTTGGCAGCTCTAAATGATAGGACTGACACCATTCTCTTTCGCAACTTTGTATTTTTCAGCGCCAAATTAAAATTTCTTTTGCAAATGGCTAAAAATGCAATGCCCAGTGGGAACTCTGGTTACAAGTAGTTTTCTGTATAGATACACCACGTTTGTATCGCCATATACAGGGGTTGACATAAGGATTTTTCTTTAGCACTTGCCCGGAGGGCAAGCTTGATTTTACTGCAGCTTGCCCCCCAGGTTTTGAACTTGCCTGGGGGGCAAGTTGGATTTTATTTCAGCTTGCCCCCCAGGTTTTGAACTTGCCCGAAAGTAATTATTGTATAAACTCCGTTTAACCTATTCATTTAACTTAAATGCATTAGTACTTGCTGCATTTAAATGTTTAAAGGCAGCAAATACTAATACACATGCCAAACTTAGCTAAGATTATTTTATTAAAAGGAGGCAAGAAAAATTAACATTTCTGAACAAATTTAATTCTCACAATAAAATTCACATTCAACATTTACAACTTTTGTTGTGCAAAAATCTGCTGATTTTTTTCATTAAAAAACAATCATTATCTTTGAACATGTGATCACTGTGCCACTTAGCATTTTATCCCTTAACCCTTTACCAAACGACAAAATTTTAGACTAAAGAATTTTTAAGAATTTCTTCATGTCCGTACAGTGTAAATAGCCCACAGCCATCAGAGCCATGTTTCTTGATGGATCAAAATTTCTCAAACAATTTGCAAAAAGGCTCAACCAAGGAACATTTCTTATTTCAAAATCTGACCAGCCGTTTCAGAGAAGAAGAATTTTTAAGAATTTCTTCATGTCCGTATAGTGCAAGTAGCCCCCCCATCAGAGCCATGTTTCTTGACGGATCAAAATTTCATGAACAATTTTTGAAAAGGGTCACCTAAGAAACATCCATGTGAAATTATTTCAAAATCTGACCAGCCTTTTCAGAGAAGAAGAATTTTTAAGAATTTCTTCATTTCCGTATAGTGCAAGTAGCCCCCAGTCACCAGAGCCATGTTTTTCAACGGATCAAAATTTCGTGAACAGTTTTTGAAAAGGGTCACCATAGGAACATTCCTGTGAAATTATTTCAAATTCTGACCAGCGGTTCCAGAGGAGAAGATTTTTAAAGAATTGCTTAGAAAATTCCATTTGGTTGCCATGGCAACCAGAATTTTTAATGGGATCAAATTCTGTGAACAATTTTTAAAGAGGACCTCCCAAGGAACATTCCTGCCAAGTTTGGTCCGACTTGGCCCAGCGGTTTAGGAGAAGATGTTTAAAGAATTGTTGGCGCCGCACACCGCACGACGGACACAGGGTGATCCTAAAAGCTCCCCTTGAGCACGTTGTGCTCAGGTGAGCTAAAAACTGGGCATGAATTGTATGTTTAGAGAAATAAAAGTGAGAGTACACATTTATCATGTTTTACTTGCTCTTTTTCACGTTAACCCTGTACCAGATGACAAAATTTTAACCTTGTCCAAATTAAATGCATTTGCGGACGACAATTTCAGTGTGGCTCAAATGGTGCAATTTTTCTTTGAAAGGGTAGAAAACATTGTGGGAAAAGGAAAAAGTGCTAGTTACCAGTATTTTCTCCTTTTCCAACAATGTTTTCAAAAGGCTTCTATCTCAGGGTCATAAAAACCAGGGATTGTTTGGTAAATGGTTAACAATATCATAATTTTCTGATTAATCAGGAACTTTCACCCTGGAATTGAGTCTAAGTGAACTTAGAATCCAAAGAATCAGACTCAATCTGAAAAAAAATATGCCGATTTGATCTGCACTCTTGTTCTTGCATAAAAGAACAAAATTCAGCATATGCCTTTTCAGATTCTTCAACCCTTTCCCGATAGCTAATCTTTTTCTCAAAATGCCGTACCTTAATTAAGGATTGAAGCTATTGGGTATTTTTTAACATTTTACCCACTCCTATTTCATTTTATTGGATTTTGGAATTTTTATTTGTGTACACCTATATTCTGTATTAATGGAGCCAATGCCATTTTAATTGGGTATTTACAGGTATTTTACCCCTTGAATTTTGTTTGGATTGCTTTTTTTTTAAATTTTAATTGGGTCTTTACCCAAATATGCAGTACTGATAATGGCTGAATATAAAATTTCTGAGTCACCACCTGTTTGGGAAAGAGCTGTTGACTCGTTTTGCTGTGTCTTGTTTATTTGTGGGTCATTTTGTGCTGTACTTCTTTGACTAGTGCCAGTGGTTATAGGTGGCCATCATGTTTGAATTTGAAAGTATCATTTCCTGCTCCTTGTTTTCTGAGTGGATAACCACCCATCTTTCCACAAGCCATGGTCAGCTTTAACTCTTTTATCAAACAATCCCGGGTTTTCACAACTCTGAGAAAGAAGCTTTTTGAAAACATTGTTGGCAAAGGAGAAAATGCTGGTAAAAAGCATTTTCTCCTTTTCCCACAATGTTTTTCACCCTTCCAAGAACAAATTTCAATTTTTGAGTCACATTAATTTTGTCGTCTGCAAATGCTTTCAATTTGGACCAGTCTAAAATTTTGTCTTGGTAAAGAGTTGAGTGGGGTGTGTTTTCAGAGAAAAATGTGCTAGACTGCCGGGATTTTTGATTTAGTTGTTTGAAAATTAAATGTGATAGAAACGACAAATAATTTGTTCTTTATTTTTCTTTTCTGTATTTTAAAGAATTCGCTAAGCTCCTGACACGACTTTTGTCTCCCTCTCTTTTTTTTTTTTGGAAACGAAACTTCACTTCGATGAAAAATCTAACCACAAAAACGACACATTTGGCATACATTGCTGACGAGTTACATCGGAGCCAAGCGAACCCTTTTATTAACTATTGTTTCTGAAGGTATTTATCACAGTATCGCGTCGCATTGTCTCTACAATTACAAATTTCCGAGTTAAATAATTTCGCAATCTGAGTGTCAACCATATTGAATATGGTAGCATCGGAAACATCGAAACTTTACTTGCCGATTCGTTTCATTGGATGAAAAAAGCCACCAAAGGCGTAATCGACCAATCAAAAACAGTTTAATATCCATCTGCGTATCAGATCTCAAAGACCCAAAACTACCGGTATCGGCGATAAAGACCCGAATTGACGATACCGGACCGAAAATTTTACTTGCCCGGCAGGCTCACCAATGGTGAAGGCAGCTTGCCCGTAGCAATTACGGCCCGAATCGGGCAATCGGGCATCCGCTTATGTCAAACCCTGCATATACTATAGCATCAGGCAATATCACAATATACCAAGGCATAGATGATATCGCCCAGGTTTTTTACTTTCTACATTTGAAATTAGATTTTTTAAATACCATACTTGTAAAATTGAAAATAAATGAAAACCAGGTTACAGTTCCCCATCTTGGCGCCACTAATACCTACTTTTAGTTGGTAGATTTGTTGATTCGCTTGCAAACTTACGAATGTGTTAAAACTCGTGACCAGCTTTGATTTTCTCACCTGTTGATTGATTATGTTGATTGGTACCAATCAGTGGTTAGCTTTGAATGTAATTAAAGGCATAGTTTGGTGTATACCGTCAATCAACCAATCAAAGTGATAATTTAACAATTTCGAAATTCCTTAAAACATTTGACAGGGAATAAACAAATGATAATGTTCTCATGTCCTCTCAGGAGTGATTTAATCTCCAGAAGGGGAAGTCACTCCAATGGAATGAAGAAAAAAGGCAAAAACAACGGATAAACTGACGTGTATTTATTATAATGCATATACTAGCACATATATCTTTAGATGATGACATTGTACATTAACCAAGCAAATTGGCCGCAGCCTATGTGCTGGAGCGGCTTATACAGTATTTTTCATTTCTAAAATGGTAAAAATTAAAGGGTGCGGCCAAAACAGTGCAGCGGTATTGTCCGGAAAATACAAACACCATATGTAGCACTTTTGAGAAACTGACTGTATTGAATGACATGCTTACTCAGTAGCATACAAAGTGAGCATCCTCTCTGTTTTGCACAAGAACAACATCCTTGTAGTGAGCCCAAGGCATCACTGAAATACCAGCAAAACGCTAAAATACCCTTGATTTTTTTATTGAATTAATAATGACTGAAGTTTTGGCTTTTTACACAACTTGTTTAAATTGATTAAGGGAGGTTAGATTTGTTTTGAAACTTACTTACATAATTACAACATGCCACTGAGGCCCGTCACAAAGACTGTGTGCTTGAAAAGAGTTTGCTGTACTCTTAAATGGTCACAGAAATACCTTCTCAATGTAAAAAGTTTTGTCCATTCAGCAAAGTATTTTACCTCTGCCGTCTCACTACATAAGCTTTTGTACAATTTTGATGAGTCTGATCTAGGTCCATTGGTTTGCTAGAAAAATGTTTTCTTCCTTTTCAATATTGAAAATATAACTTTAAAACAAACTGTACGAACTTAGAGAGCTAGCAGCCATTTTGAATCTGTGGTTAACCATCATTAACAGGATCGAAAGTTTGAACTCGTGCAAATTTAATACATCTGCGCATGACAAATCAAATATCGATATAGATAATATAATTTTGATTGGAGTTTATTTATCAAGATAGAGAACATAGTGGGCAAAGAAAGAAAATTCAAGATCAGATATTATGTAGACTAGACATGCGGGTATTACAGTGATTGTTCATTGTTCTCTACATAAAGCCATGATCAGTGTAGATACATGAACAATATTATTCTTCTCATTAGTTATAAAGTTAATTAGCCATGTTTTCTGTTCAACTCTTTACCAAACGACAAAAATTTAGACTGGTCCAAATTGAAAGCATTTGCAAACAACACATTAAAGGTGGCTCAAATGACAAAGTTTGTCTTTGATAGAGTAGAAAACATTGTGGGAAAAGGAGAAAATGCTGGTTACCAGCATTTTCTCCTTTTCCCACAATGTTTTCAAAGGGCTTCTTCCTCAGGGTTGTTAAAAGTTGGGATTGTGTGGTAAAGAGTTAAAAAAATCGTTCATACTTATAGGAAATGAATGTCCATGTAGGTAGTTTTAAATTCAGTAACATGGTACATCTGTATTTTGGTGATTCATTCGACTGCATTTAGCTGTTCTTCAAATAACTGTAGAGGCCACATTTTCAGTCAAATACTCACGAAAGTTGGTCAGAATGCATGTCTAAATGATATCTGTGAAGGGTTTGCAAATAGTAATGTAGGGTACCAGATACCATTAAGACATGCATTCTGACCGACATTTGTGAGTAAAATACCGCAAACAATTCCTTGCTGAGCAATAGTATCATGTAACAATGTTTGCAAAGATTTTCTTTCCGAAGGCTACATTCAGTGGCCCTAGAACACAATAACAAACAGAACAGGAAACATAAAAGATTTTCTTTCTGAAGGCTACATTCAGTGGCCCTAGAACACAATAACAAACAGAACAGGAAACATAAAAAGATGGTTCTAGCCCCCCGCCCCCCCAGCTTCTCTCAAACAAAAGGGCAGACCTCCAGATAAGAGGGAGTGATAGTATTCTAAATCTATTATTTCTCTTCCAAACCCTATGTTGTGGGTACTCATTAGAATCGTCTCGATGAGACGATTCTAATGAGTACCCATAACATAGGGTTTAGTGGAGAGTGATTAATATTTTCAATTTTGAAATAAAAATCACTCCCTCTATCTTGAGCTCTAAAAAGGGCAATGATGGTCTTAAAGTTGCTCACTTGAGCCTATATGACCCAAAATGACCCATTTCCAATCTCTTCTGAGATATCAAGATGAACATTCTAATAAATTTTCATGAGTATTGGACTGAAAGTAGCCTCTAGAGTGTATAGTACACAAGCTTTTTCTAGGGTTTGTCTTAGTGACCTGCTTTTTGACCTGACGTGACCCATTTTTAGACTCATCCTGAATATCATCAAGACAAACATTTTGACAAACTTTCAAGAGCACTGGACAGAAAATGTGGCTTGTAGAGTGTATAAAAGGTTTTTCTAAGACTTCACCTGCTGACCTTGTTTTTGACCAGACCGACCAATTTTCAAACTCATCCTAGAAATAACTAAAACAAACATTCTGAACAAACTTTCATGAGTATTAGACTGAAAATGTGGCCTCCAGAGTGAATAGAACTGAATGCATACTAGGTCACCAGGTCAAATCCCAGATCTCCAGGTTTTTCTGAGATTTGACCTGGTGACCTAGTGTGCATTAAGTTCTATTCAAGACAGCCTAACAGGAAGAATAAAGTTTTCAATGACAAAAAGACCAATAGGCAGTGTTTTCTTTACTCTTTTGCTGATTGAAATGGCTGAAACATGTACGTATGATATAGCTAATCTGTGTGGGGGGATCAACCAGTAGTTTCATTATTATTGTTACTGTTTGTTATAAAGTTATTACAAGGTTTCTTAATTACAGATTCGCAGAAGAAGGCTTGCACGTCTTCAAGGCAACACAAACACACCACCCTCCCAGAATGAAAATAATGGAGGTACAAGTCCGGGCCTCCAATGCCAAGGAGTTACAGTTTCAACTACGACAGCTGTGACAGGAACTAGTCATCATCCAACTTCTCGTCAGCCAGAGCGAAGTCCTCCCAGTCAGTTTCATAATCTTTATTCAACTCTTTACTAAAAGACAACAGTGTAGACTAATCCATATTAAAGTCATGTGCTGATGACTTATCTCATGTTGCTCAATGATGGGATTTTTCTGAGGAAGCATAGAGCTAGTTACCAGCATTAGTAGTAAAATTAAAATGAGCCATTCTCTGCAAAAAAGGGGCTTAATGCATCTGCAAAAAGTATGGACACAATGTCAGCCTGCGCAGTCCACTCAGGCTGACGTGAGTTGAAACTTTTTTTCTATTGGTAAATTTTCTGCACATCCAAGGAATATTCTACCCTGAGATTTGGCAGGTTGTAGGACAAAATAGATGGATGCATAATTAAATATATGATGACTTACCTGGTATTATGCATCACAGAAATGCATTAACCCCCCTTTTGTCAGAGTACAGCCCATATATTAGGAGAGAATATCAGAAGATGGAAGTCAAACTTTTGACAACTGCAATAATTATGTCATTCATTTTGTAGCCTGTAATTATGTGACCTCATTTATGATTAACTTTTGGCGTATATTTAAACTGTATTTGTTAAGTTTCCAAATTCAACTTTTACAGGCTCTCTGAATGTTGATATGCCTTCCCAGTCACAAGACTCCCAGTCACAACAGACAACAGACATGGACTGCTCTGAAAAACAGTAAGTATCATAGGCAATAACTGATATCTTTCAGTTGTGGTTTGGTCACCTGACTTACTTTGTTATTTTGGTGTTTCAACTCTTTACCAAACAACAAAATTTCAGACTAGTCCAATTGAAAGCATTTACAGACGACAAATGTGACTGAAAAACAGTAATTTGTTTTGGGGAGGGTAGAAAACTTTTTGAGAAAAGGAGAAAATGCTGGTTACCAGTACAGTAAAACTTAATTATAACGAACTCTGATAATGCGAATTTTCGCTTAGTAGGAATCGAAATCAATTCCCTGGCAAAAACCTTCTTTCGCCTTTGTAAAAATTAATTGTTAAAACGAATTTGGATATAACGAATTTTCGCATATTGCGAATCAAAAATCAGGTCCGCAGATATCCATTTCAACTGAAAATACCTTGGTTACACTGAAGTCGCATCTAAGGGTCTTTAATTCCCAAGTCAGTTATTCACACCTTCCCGCTTGCCCAATTAACACGTTGATGCTAGAAGTGTTGATCTACACAACATAAACTGACTGCGTTATCGATCGATAATTATCATGGTAAGGTATAATTTGCCACAAGTAGAAAATTGTCGTCTGCAAATGCTTTCAATTCCTACCGGTATAAAATGTGTTTTGAATGATTAACATCGCTCACTCGATTAAATAAATACGAAATTGGCTACTAGTTTTTCCTACCTGTCATAAATGTCATTGGATACTATAAATATAACACATATGTGTCGAAGTATGTTAGAAAAACATTTTTCTGGTAAATAAATGTTAAACTGCATGTACATGTGTCTACCTTTGAGTCCCGAAATACAACGAAGTTCGTACTATCAATAAAGCGAATTATGCTTATAGCGAATTAAATCTGACGGTCCCGTGAAATTCGCTATATCAGAGTTTTACTGTATTTTCTCCTTTTCCCACAATGTTTTCAAAAGGCTTCTTTCTCAGGGTCTTGAAAACCCGGGATTGTTTGGTAAAGGGTTAAACCATATCTGGAATATATACAACTCGTAAGCAAAGTTTTAACACTGTCTGGTGGTGTGACAGGAATCAATCATGTCACTCTTCATATTAAAGATCCTTGAAAAGAACTGGGCCTGGCTGGGATTTTAATTTAAAAACTTTTATTTAGTTGCCCTGTTACAGCCTATGTCACCTGTTGGAAGTCGTCTTTTACATAAGAGTAGAAATTATTGTTGGGAATGAGAAAATGTGTTTACCGGTATTTTCTCCTTTTCCCACGATGTTTTCAAAAGCCTTCTACATGAGGGTTGTTGAAATATGAAATTATGTGTTAAAGGGTTAAAAAAGACATATACATGTACTTTGCATTTTCAAGGCTGTTATATCTCACAAAATATTGGAATATGTTGATTGAAGATCAGACTGCACATCCTTTTCCATCTGGTGTTGAATCTACATTGTTCTCAGAAAAACACCAGTTTTGCATTTCATGCTAATGTTGAAAACATAGTAGTAGTGATGGAAATGCTTTATGAATTTTTTTTTTTTTTGGTCCCCTACCGGCGAAGCCGAAGGGGACTTTAGGTTTGCACTCCGTCCGTCCGTCTGTCCGTCAGTCCGGCAATTCAGTTTTCCGGACTTTTTTTCTAAACGCTGGTACACATTGAGCTGAGTTTTGGTGTGTAAGTAACCCACCATCACTTACAGATCAAGTTCGACTTTCGTTCCTGTCCACTGGTTTTTCACGGATTTACGGGCCTTGGACTTACAAAATTTCACTGATAAATCAGTTTTCCGGACTTTTTTCCTAAACACTAGTAGGTATTGATCTCAGATTTGCTGTGTAACTCAACCACCATGACTTACAGATTAAGTTTGACTTTCATTCCGGTCCACTGGTTTTTCACGGATTTACGGGCCTTGGACTTACAAAATTTCACTGATATATCAGTTTTCCAGACTTTTTTCACTGATGAATCAGTTTTCCGGACTTTTTTCCTTAACGCTGGTAGGTATTGATCTCAGATTTGCTGTGTAACTCAACCACCATGACTTACAGATTAAGTTTGACTTTCGTTCCGGTCCACTGGTTTTTCACGGATTTACGGGCCTTGGACTTACAAAATTTCACTGATATATCAGTTTTCCAGACTTTTTTCCTAAACACTGGTAGGTATTGATCTCAGATTTGCTGTGTAACTCAACCACCTTGACTTACATATCAAGTTCGACTTTTGTTCCGGTCCACTGGTTTTTCACGGATTTACGGGCCTTGGACTTACAAAATTTCACTGACAAATCAGTTTTCCGGACTTTTTTTTTCTAAATGCTGGTAGATATTCACCTGACTTTTGCTGTTTAAGTCAACCACCATTACTTACAGATCAAGTTCGCGTTTCGTCCCGCTCCACTGCTTTTTCACACATTTACGGGCCTTGGACTTACAAAATTTCACTGATAAAACATTTTTCCGCACTTTTTTTCTAAACGCTGCTACATATAGAGCTGATTTTTGGTGTGTACATCAACCACCATGACTTACACACCAGGTTTGAGTTTCGTCCCGCTCCACTGCTTTTTTACGCATTTACGGGCCTTGGACTTTAAAAATTTCACTGACATGCCAGTGATACATACGGCTGGTAGGGGACTGTGTATTGCTATGCAATACTATCAGAATGCTTGTTTTCTTTTAAAGCCAACTTTCATAGATATTTTTTTCCCTAATATCCCACATTCCTTATTCAGATCCATGCAATCAATGGATGTTGATTCTGGTATTGAAACAATGGAAGTAGACGAAGTGGAGGTAAGGCAGGAACAGTTGAAAAGAAGGAGGGTAAGTCATGGTTATGTGAAGAACTGTAGTATGAAATATGCAGGTTTTACCTCATGTGTTTAATGATAGGCCACTGAAACTCCTTTGGTCTATTACTGGACAATGAAATTTTTCTTATCGGACACCGTTACTATAAATAGCACATTGGCAGCTGCCTCTATATTGGATATAATAAGACAATCATATACAATATAGAGGCAGTTGCCAATGTGCTATTTATAGTAACAGTGTCCGATAAGGAAAATTTCGTTGTCCGGTAATAGACCAATGGAGTTTCAGTGGCCTGTGGTTTAACAAAGTTAGGAACTGACAAGGTAGTGCAATATAAGAATCTCAGCTAAGTTAGGACCATCATGTTCACTATTGGTTGATTATATAGTTGGTTAACCCTTTACCACACAATCCCGACTTTTAACGACCCAAAGGAAGAAGGCTTTTGAAAACATTGTGGGAAAAGGAGAAAATGCTGGTAACCAGCATTTTCTCCATTTCCCACAATATTTTCTACCCTTCCTGAGACAAATTTCAATTTTACAGTCACATCTATTTTGTCGTCTGCAAATGCTTTCAATTTGGACCGGTCTAAAATTTTGTCGTTTGGTAAAGAGTTAATAATTAGATGTTCAGAGTATTTTCTGCTCTACATCTTCATGATAAATCTCTAGCACAGTATAAATCATCTACTAATTATGCACAAAGATCCCTGCCTCATTGCCCATATCCACACAAATTCAGCTAATGAACTAGACAGCATATGAAAATATTCTGGAAAAGAGAGATGTTGCATGTACTAAGCATGGAATGTTTTCTGTACATTTAAAAACAGTAAGCACCAGAATTAAACAATTACCATTCAGGTTTGCAAATCCTGGTTTTGAATGTAAATGATAGTCTGTAATAGCCACCTGTTTTAAGGGGTTACTATACTTTAGTTTTGCCTTTAAGTCTTTACCACAGGGCAAAATTGTAGACTTGTCAAACTCTAGTGCATCTGCAGATGACAAATCAAAGTTGGCTCGAATAATGGAACTTGCTTTTGATTGAGCAAAAAAACATTGTGGGAAAAGGAGAAAATGCTGATTACCAGTATTTTCTTCTTTTCCCACAATGTTTTCAAAAGTTTTCTCTAGTTAAGGTTGTTATACCCCCCAAGACGAAGTGGAGGGGGGTATACTGGAATCGCCATGGCTGTCCGTCCGTCTGTCTGTCCGTCCGTCTGTAGACACAATTTTGTCCGCAGCTTTTTTCCTACAGTTTTTCAAGTACTGCACTGAAATTTACACATAATGTTTGGGTACATATGAAATTGTGCATGTGCAATTTTCACGACCTTGCTGCCATTGGTTGCCGAATTATCTCCCCTTAAGCTTGTTGCCCTTTGTAAATTTTAACTATAGATTTTTGTCCAGGGCATAACTTCCAAAGTATAGAAGCTAGGAACTTCAAACTTCACACAAAGTTAGATCACATTAAGGAGAAGTGCAGTGTACAAGAACAGTAACTCTATTTCATTTATTTTTCGAGTCATTGCCCTTTGTAAATTTTAACTCTGGATTATTGTCCAGGGCATAACTTCCAAAGTATAGAAGCTTATGACTTGAAACTTCACACACAGATAGATCACTATAAGGCGAAGTGCAGTGTACAAGAACCATAACTCTATTCCATTTATTTTTCGAGTTATTGCCCTTTGTAAGTTTTAACTTTGGATATTTGTCCGGGGCATAACTTCTGAATCATTTAAGCTAGTGACATCAAACTTCATATACAGATAGACCACATTAATGAGAAGCGTAGTTTACAAGTACCATAACTCTTTTACCACTTTTTTTTTCTCAACTCTTATTTTTTTACAAAACCATTCTGCATTCTGTGACAAAGAGCTGTTTTGTGACAAAGAGCTGGCGGGGGGGATATGATCACTTTTAGTGATAGCTCTAGTTAAAACTGGGGATTGTGTGGTAAATGGTTAAAGATAAGTTTGACTTAGCTTGATAGACAAAGTGAATGAGCTTGATAGACAATGTGAATGTTGTGAAGTAAAATAGTTATCAACCTAAACAGGTTTCTTTCATCAATTCCAGAATGCAAGTATAGGTTCTGAAGCCACGGATGAGCAGATGATCAGTTCCATTTGTCGCATTTTTCAAGTCTCATATCGAGAAAAGACCCAATCAGCCATCCATTTACCGGAAATACTAGAAACCGTGGAAGAAGGTAGGTGTGCTTAATTGGCCACCAGTACTCTTGAAATCAATTAACTCTGCTTGTTTTCAGTGCAACATATTCTTGCAGTCTTATATTTTGTTACTACAAATTTGCACTATTGTTACAAAATTTGACTTTAGACTACACTTAAAATTCTAGTAAATTGAGGGTCTTCGCTTATTCCCTTAGTTATTTTCTAAGTTTAGAATATTGCTACTTGTATGTACACTGATGTTACCCATTACCAAACTCCTGAAAAGAAATGGCTATTTTTGAAGAGAACTTTGAGGTATTGTTATAGCCCTGTTGTCATATTTGTCAAGGTCTGTAGGATGTACTGTGCTTTCTCCAGCTGGTAACAAAAGTTTGAGGTGCATTGACAAATATAGGGTGTTCAAATCTAAACAAACGATAAGGAATAAGGATTTGCAACCTGATGCAGTGCTCTTGTGTTATGTTTCATACAGAAGATGTTGATACAAAAGAAGTAATTAACCAAACTGTGATGGAGATGATGTTTAAGATAAAGGAGGCAGACACAAACCCAGTGTTGAACTTGAAACCTATCACACCAGATGTGTCCCCTATGAAACATTATGGATCTAGTCCTTTAGGGTAAGACTGACAAACTTTCCTAAGATTTGGGTTTTTACTGCTCATATTGCTAGATGATATGAAAATGACAGCAGCTGTTTCAAAGTGTTGGTCCACTTGGATGTAGATACATGTATTTAGATAGAAATAAAAAAAAGAAAAACTCTTAATAGATGTCAGATATTTCAGTTTATCTAGATGTCAGATATTTAAGTTTATCACCAGCATTTACGACCCAGATCTAAAAAACAGCCAAAATATAGCCTTTTCAAGGTTTTTTTTGGTCGGATTATGTGACAAGTTTGGGATAATGTGAAACCAAGGTTGAACTGCACATTCTGTGCAGTCTCTGATATTGATTTACACTGTTCTGAACTGCACTGAGCGTGCTACGCTATGGCAAAGTATGGCAAAAGTTACTTTCAGTAGCAGGGGAAAAAAGTTAATTTTCTGGAGTTGATAGTAAAACAGTTAAGGGTTACGATGGGAGCTTGTTAGGGATTGACTTAAAAAATGTCCCAAAGATGGACTTCATCTATTTTTCATAAAGAAGCTTAGCTTTAATATGATCAAAAACTGATAACTTGGTGAAAGAGGAGGAGTCTTATGATCTATGCTGCTTTTGTGTAGAAATGTGAATGCCATGCCATGTTGTCTACATCTTAATACTTGTGCAATACTCTGTCAGCCTTAGCAGTCTGCAAGGCTGACCTTGGTTGAAACTTTTTGTTGAAGGTAAATTTTCTGCATCTCAAAAGACCATTCTCCGTCTTCGTTCAGCTGGATTTTGGACAACATGAACCCATATTAGGCAACATCTAGTTTAGTATAATGCATTAGGGAGATGAATTAAACCCTCTTTTCACAGAGCACAGCTCACTTATTTTTTTTCTCACAGTGCTAGTCCTATGTTGCTGACCCCAGAACAGCCAAAACGAGAGTTTACATGTAAATTACGGCCTGTTAGATGCAAAGAAGTTGAGATGGTCAATTACCTTCTAGATAGCTATGAGCGAGTTTCTATGGAGGAAAGAACAGCCCCAAAGGTATGTTTTGACAAAATTTGAATTAGTTGAATTGTCTGGGATATGTCTAATCCATTACCTTAATAGCAAGATGCAGATGCTGCAAGTGCCTTAAGTCATATGCTATGGTCAAGATCACTGCTATTGACCATAGAATAAAATGGAAACGACTGAATCTTCAGTAATCATTTAAACTTGTTTTATATTACTTTGCATTGCTTTGAGTTTTATATGCAGATTTTCCTCATACCATCATTTTAGGGACAAACTAGAGGTGAAGGTTACTGTAAAAATAAAAGAAAATGTAAGATGCAAACTGTAAACATTTATATGAGCTGTGCTCTGTGAAAAGGGGGCGTAATGCATCTGCGAAAAGTATCGAACCAGCTCAGCCTGCCAAAACTTTTCGCTATTGGTCAATTTTTCTGCATGTCAAAGGAACAGTCTACCTCTTAAGTCTGTTGTTAAAAAAAGTGGGTATTCTGGATCCATAATTATGTGATGGCTTGATTGGTATCATGGATCATGGAGGTGCATTAAGCCCCCTTTTTGCCAGAGCACAGCTCATTGTTTTTCATTTTGCCATTTAAAACTTAGGTCCAACTCTTGTTTTTTTCTTCAGAGAGCCAGCATTCCTCCAATGAGTGGTATGCTCTCTACAGCCAGGAACCAGTGTGTTTGCCATACAGCACTTGTACTACAGGGTACTTTTTCACAACAAAGGTATGTTGAATGGGCTGTCTGTTACCACTAGTGTCTGTTAAAGTTTTCATTACTCTCTCTGTTATTCTCCTTTCAATTATTTATTTTTCAAACAATATCAATGGCCCTTTGTTTAGGTTTGTGTTTACTGTTTTAGTAACCAAGTAGGGTTTGATTATTTGTCGTACTGGCATTTCAGATTTATTGTATTTTCAAAATGCTCTGCCTGGAGGTTAACTGGATGAGTCAAAAATTTAGTCATCTAGTAAGGATAAATATACAGTTTGCATCAGCTTTTTGATATTCATACATATATAAATAATTGAATTTACAAGAAAGTTGTGCTGCAGCAAGTCTCATTGCTCAGGTGAGCAATCAAGAACTGCTGCTGTACAGTTTTCTATTCAAACCGTCACTTGGTGTTCACCAATATACTCAAACCATTTCCATCTGGAGTAATCAAAATCTCTTTCAGAGAATATATTTTTGTTTCAGATCTCAAGTTGACATGTCATTACTTTTACCTTACCTACTATCACACAACCTGCCTCGAGGCTTTCTCTCTGAGTTGATCCATACCACCCACAAAAATACTGATATATTTAGAAAGGTAAATAGAATCATTGTCTATAGACGTGCAGAGTCTGTAGGTTATATTGTTTTGTACATTTATGTTTTATTAAAGGAGGCTATTTAGTTTTTTATGCCGTAAATCAGAAATTGTTCTAAATACCTATAAATACAACTAGATATATTTATCTTTACAATTGTTTAAACTGTGCAGTTATATGCAATAAAAAGGTGCAATTTTGGCTGTTTAAAAAACGGGATGGTAGAGTGTTGGCCTTGTAACCATAAGGTCCTGAGTCCAATACTTTGGAGCAGGTGTCAAATTTGGGATTGTTCATTGGCCAACACATTTGGCGCAAGTACTGGTGTAGTTTCCAGGTCGCAGAATTTAGAGAGATTAGTTTAAGTTGCAAGAACTTGTTTCTGAATCGATGTAAAATAAATATGTTTAGACAGTTATCAGCATGGAATAATTTTTTTTTTGCAGGTGTTCGAACCATTGCTACAAAGCCTCCATAAACTGTCTCTCACACTCTCCCTAGACAACGACGACTATAGAGAGGTTGTATCAGTTTTGAGTGAGCTGGTGGACATAAAATGTGGAAATGTTAGACCAGTGTGTAATCTGGTATGTTAACCCTTTACCCCACAATCTCAAGTTTAAATGACCCTGAAGAAGAAGGCTTTTGAAAACATTGTGGGAAAAGGAGAAAATGCTGGTAACCAGCATTTTCTCCATTTCCCACAATGTTCTGTACCTAGGTGGAAAACCTCAGCTAATGTGTGTCAATTTCAAAATTGTTGTCCTCGTTAGGAGCCTAATATTTGTCGTTCGGGCAAAGGTTTAGCTTATGACAGTTAGCTTGTCAATTTCACCATGCCTTTCCTTTATTAAATTTGAAATTTACTGGCATTCCGTAGAGAGGTAACACCCCTTGGAGTCCTCTGTGGTAAAGTTGTTAAACCTATACCCAACAATCCTGTGTGTTAACATTCTGTTAAAACCTGAAGAAGAAGCTTTTGAAGACATAGTGAACAGAAGGAGAAAAACGCTGTTTAACTTATGTAAAGATTTGATTTATGATAAGATATTTTGGTTAAATATTAAAACAGCTTTAAAAAGGTGATGGGTAGGTTTTGTCTCCTGACTGAAAGTTTAGGTCTTTTTAACTCATTGGTCTAAGAGTTAACTCTTTGTCAAACAATCTCATGTTTTTATGAATTTGATGAGAAGGCTTGTGAAAAAAAAAAAAAAAAAATGAAAAAGATAAAAAAGATAAAAGGGCTGGTAACCAGCTATTTCTTCCTTCCTGGCAATGTTTTCTACCTTTCAAAGATCTAACCTTTGAGCCACAATTTAATATATCTGAAAATGTCAGTATGAACAAGTTTAAAATTTTGTCATAGGGTAGAGAGTAATGGGGAAATTCTGATCCCAATATTTATCTCGTTTTAGATGGTAAGCCTACCAAACTGGTTTCCCAAACCACTGAGTCAAGCATCAGGGATGGAGGTTGCAAGACTCTCATTCCTTGGACCCATGTTTGCCTGGAGTGTTTTTGCAGAGGATAATGTAAGTTTATCTCTATAGATATTTTGATAATATAAGTATATTTTTTGCTGATAAGATCTGTGTTCCATAATAAATTTTGTTTGTTTTGTCAGATCTTTCTTGAAATTGTTTGTTTTCTTGGCCACATGACCATTTCTTATTGTTTTGTATTCAACCAATTAGTGTAGGTGCAATTTTGATGAGCATGTGTTTTTTTTTTTTCTGCAACTTAGCAATATTGCCTTTAATGAAAATTGATGTTGATATATGTCATCTTTATCAAAGCTCTTTGCAAGGGTATTAAATCACTTTTTGTGACAGGTATTTGCTCAGTTTTTGTCACACATGTATACTTATATTTCAGACAAAGGTTGTAGAGAAGCACTTTGCCGGTCTGTCCCATCAACTAACACCTGACAATGTAAGGTTGGTGTACCAGTCATTACAGCATAGAATGCAGTATCTAAGGGTAAGTTATGCAAATATCTAAAATCATTACCAGCTTTCTGTCTCATTAGATTCACTGGCCAGAGGTCAGTGAGCTTTTGTCATGTCGCTGTGTTTGTCATGTGTCAGTGGATTCCTCAACTTTTATTGCAAACTTCTTTCTTGAAACTACAAAATCGATTCTGACTGAACTTCATAGAAATGATCATGTTATGTTCCTCTTCAGAATTCATCTAAAGAATTTCATTCCAGTAAAATATCTCGTTGCTATGACAGTGAAACCAAAAATAATAAAAATCATTTAATAATCTTCTTGTCCAAAACCACAAAATGTAGGGCTACAAAATTTGGCTTGTGGCTTCATCAAATGGACCTGTGTTAAGACTTTACAAATTATAGCCCTTGTGTCGAAATTGGTCATGCCCAAGTGGCACAAGTTTAACATGGGCTCAGTGTTGAATCTAGGGCACGAGATTGGTAAAATTATGCATCTAATAAGCAATTTGCGCAAATGGAAAAAAATGTGTGGGCCACATCTCACGCATATTTTTAATATGCTTATTTACTGTAAAAAAATTCTTGTTCCAGCTTATAAATCCTGGGGCTACCAAATTTAGTGGGTACCTACATCTAGTGGATCTCTACCAATTTTGATCAAAATTTAGGGCTCGGATCAAAATTGGCTCCACCATTGGGGTCAATCATTTTAAAAAGAGGCTTTGTACTGTGGAAATCTAATATCTTAATTCTTTATAATCATTTGACCTGGACCGATATATAAGGTATGTAACTCCATCTAGTAGACCTACCAGGAAGTAATTTAATTATGGCTCTTGAACCAAAAATGGCCTTGTCCTGTGGGTCACAACTTTCATACTGGCTTTTATAGAGGAAATTCTGAAAATCTTTTCGTTCCAAACCATTTGGCTAAGATTTTGTGCTGTTTAGTTTGAAGCATTGTAACAAGGAATTGTTCAAATTGTTGCCCTGGGGTCAAAGATTGATCACACCAGGGGTGTAGAGGAAGGTGTCATAAATTATTCTCTTGTGAGCAGTTAAGGGCCATTTTTGCCCATTCGTTGGAAATCTTTTCAATATACTTTCTGTCAGAGTTCATTGATACTTGGTATGAATAAGTTCCTGTTAGACCACCTTGTATTCGTGAACATCATTTTGGCATGTGGTTAGGCTTATTACCTCTGTGAAAGTTTATTGCAACAGAGATTTATTACAGTTTAATGACTGTCAGTGCCAGTTATGTGTATGGCTCATGTAATTTATTAGGCCGTGGAGCAATACAGGGTCATCTTGGCCCTCTTTCTGTGTTGTCTGATGATGCTTAACATTAAGTTGAGTGTTATTAGATATCACAAAAACTTCACATAAATCAGATGAAGTTGGTCATGCCTGTTTAATCATTTACCACACAATCTTAAGTTTTAAAGATCCTGAGAATGAAGCCTTTTGAAACATTGTGGGAAAAGGAGAAAATGCTGGTAACCAGCATTTTCTCCTATTTCTACAATGTTTTCTACCTGTTCTAGAACAAATACCATCATTTGAAAAACATTTTGAATTGTCCTCTGTAAATTCCTCAGAATGGACGAGTCTAAAATTTTGCCATGGGGGGAAAGGGTTGTTTTCTGTGTACTTAAAACCTTTTTAGCTCCACTGGCCAAAGGCCAGCGGGCTTATGTCATAGCCCGGTGTCTGTCGTGTGTCCGTGCATCCGTCCGTCCATGCGTTAACTTTTATTTCAAACATCTTCTTCTCTGAAACTACCCATCCAATTTTCATGAAACTTCACAGAAATGATCCTGCCATGGTCCTCTTCAGAATTTCTTGAAAGAATTGGATTCCTTCAAAAACTCTGGTTGCCATGGCAACAGAACTGAAAACTATTGGAAATCTTTAAAAATCTTCTTGTTTGAAACCATAAGGCATAGGGCTACCAAACTTGGCATGTAGCTTTATGTAGTAGACCTCTATCATGTTTCTTCAATTATAGCCCAGGGGTCAAAATTGGCTCTGCCCCAGGGGTCACAAGTTTTACATAGGCTTATATAGAGAAAACTTTAAAAATCTTCCTGTACCTAGCCATAAGGCCTAGAGCTACCAAATTTTGCATGTAGCTTTATCTAGTGGGCCTCTACCAAGTGGGCCAAAATTTTAGCCCTGGGGTCAAAATTGGCCCCGCCGCAGGGGTCACAATCTTTACATGGGCTTACATAGTGACAACTTAAGAAATCTTCCTGTACCTAGCCATAAGGCCTAGAGCCACCAAATTTTGCATTTAGCTTGGGGTCAATTTGGCCTCATGCTGGGGGTGGGGTGGGGGGGGAGGTTCACAAGATTTACATGGGCTTATATAGGGAAAACTTATAAATCTTGGTGTTCATAGCCATAAGGCTTAGGGCTACCAAATTTTGCATAATTATAGCATTATCTAGTGGACAAATACAAAGAGGGCCCAAGTTACAGCCCTAGGATCAAGTTTGGCCCTGCACCAGGGGTCACAAGTTTTACATGGGTTTATGGAGTGAAAACTTCAGAAACCGTCTTGTTACTAGCCATAAGGCTAAGAACTCCCAAGTTTGGCATGTTATTCTTCTAATAGACATATTCCCCATTTAGTCCGACTGTAGCCCTGGGGTCAATGTTTTATAGGGGCTTATATAGTGAAAACTTCTCGACAATCTTCTTGTTTCTAACCATAAAGCATAGGACTAACAAATTTGGCATG
This sequence comes from Tridacna gigas, assembly GCA_945859785.2. Lineage (NCBI taxonomy): Eukaryota > Metazoa > Mollusca > Bivalvia > Cardiida > Cardiidae > Tridacna > Tridacna gigas. The sequence continues at coordinate 9,962,587 of OX244041.2, read as the reverse complement.
TTTTGGGCCTTGGGATCCAAATTTGACCCACTCCAGGGTTCACAAATTTTAGATAGGCTTACATAGTGAAAACTTCTTAGATATCTTCTTTTATCCTTACTGTAAGGCCTAGGGCTATAAAAATTTGGCATGCCGATTCATATTGTAGACTTCTACCAAGATTGTTCCATCTTTTTCATTGAAACCACTCTTCCAATTTTGACCAAACTTTACAGATATCATCTTGCCATGATGTTCTTCAGAACGTTTTCAAAGAATTAAGTTCTGTTAAAAGCTATGGTTGATATGGCTACAAAACTGAAAAGTATTGAAAAACCTTTAAAAATCTTTTCCAAAAGCTTGTATTTACTAACGTCATTGTAGCTCATGAAAAAATACTGCTTTTTAGCTCCACAGGCCCAAGGCCATCAAGCTTATCATCTTTGAAACTGCTTCACCCAATAAGTCACAAGCTTTACATAGGCTAATATAGTGAGAACTTAAAAGGTCTTCTTGTTCCTTACCTTGAGTTACAGCTGTAATATTGTATGAGTGTAATCTAAATAACCTCTTCCGAAGTTATTCAAGTTATGTCCAAATTAAGCCTATCTCATGGGTCATAAACATGCGCTTATGGCGTGAAAATTCAAAAAATCTTTTTGCTCCTAACAGCAAACCCAAGGGCTACCAAATCTGAATCACTTTTGATTTTTTTTTGAATTAGCCTTTCATCAGGGGCCTTATGTTTTACAGAGGCTTCATATGAACAAAAATTGAAAATCACCTTACAGCATAGACTTGTATTATTCTGGCATGTGGCTTTATCTTGTGGACCTCTACCAGGGTTCAAGTAATTATAGCTCTGGGATCAAAAATGGCTTTGCCCTGCGGGTCTCAACTTTCATATGGGCTTTTATAGAGAAAACTTTGTAAGTCTTCATTTTGAAACCATTTGGCTCAGAATTGAAATGTTTAGTATTTATGGTTTATATTTATAAGCCAGTGGAGCGATACAGGGCCATCATGGCCCTCTTGTTTGTAAATCTTTGGTCAATTTTGATCGTTTTATTCATCTCTTAGAATTTCTCTGACTAGGTTACAGTATTTCAATCACACTTATTAATATCAGTTGGATGGTTTGTTTTTAATGTTATTAAAGATAGATGGTTAACTTTTTCCGATTTTAAAAATGGCTCACAGCTAGATTTTGACTTAGGAAAATTTAGGCATGACTTCCCTTTTGAGTAACATGACCCTAAAGAAAAAATGTTTAAAAAAAATTCTGGGAAAAGGAGATAATGCTGGTAATCGGAATTTTCTCTAAGTCTTTTTCCCACAATGTTTTCTACATTTTGAAAGTTAATTTTGATAAATTGAGCTATGATTAATATTTTGTCTGTGAATGTTTACAATATCAACTAGTGTAAGATTTTTTCTGAAACAGCCAAAACTCAAGTTAGATGCTATTGGCATTAAAAGATACACTTTCATTACAGGAAGAGCTGCACAAGATCCTTCATAGTATTTTGGTGAACTCAGGTACAAGAGAGAATGCGATTGCATTTATTGCAGAGGCTTTGGATAGAAATAGCAAGAAATCTCAGTTAGTTGTAAGTCAAATGCTTTTTTGCTGTAAAGTTAATTCTTCTCCCTTAAGTTGCTAGGTGCAACTCACTGACCTTTTGTGGACAGTGCAGATCAAGATCAGACTGCACAGAATGTGCAGTCTGATCTTGGATCTACACTGTCCAATGAGGAGATCTTTTTCTACAAAAAATAAGTTTGAAATAATATTATTTGGGTTTTTACTATTGGCTTGAAAGTTTTATGTAACTAAATATGGCTAAAATAATGGGATTGGTTTTTAAAATTAAAACACCAAAGATACGATTGGTTATGGCTAGAATTCCTAGAATGTACAAATCTAGAGCAGACTACACAAAATGCAGTTGAATCTTTTGATACACTACAAGGTTTGTTGAGATATTTATGCAAAAGAAAAGCCCTGAAACTTAAAGTTAATGGTCTTTTTTTTTTTATTTGTTCTCGAGAAAATTTCCATTATATAATGAAAGAAGCTTGAAAGGTCAGTCATTTACATGTATTTTGTAGAAATCTAATCTGATTCTGTTTTTCGCAGGTAAATGATTTAGTGGCTGGAGATGGGTTTATGTTGAACATGTTAGCAGTTTTACAGAAATTGTCAGAGAAGATCACATTAGACAAGGTATAAGGCTGATGTGATCCAAATCACTTTTTACAAGTTGTAATTATGAGAGAGTTCAAGAAATATCAATTTCTTCCTATCTTTTAACCCTTTACCACACAATCCCGACTTTTAACGACCCTGAAAGTAAAGGCTTTTGAAAACATTGTGGGAAAAGGAGAAAATGCTGGTAACCAGCATTTTCTCCTTTTCCCACAATGTTTTTTGCCCTATCCAGTACATAATCACCATTTAAGCTACATTTTATATGTCATCTGCAAATGTTTTGAATTTGGTCCAGTCCAAAATTTTGTCTTTTGGTAAAGAGTTAAGCCTTACAAACCTGTCTTGAAACAATTCTAAGAAAACAGACATTTGATATGTGGCTATAAATGCATGACAAATCCAGCATAGAGAGTAAAAGTAGCATTGTAGGGGAATGCTGGATTTAACCTGTCTATCCCCCATGTGCATATCACTTGCATGTAAGTATACTTATCATGAAGTTACTTTCCAATCTGTTGTTTTGGATTGAAACTTTGCACTTCTATCAACCAGAAACTCTAGATATGCAAGAGGCTTGTTTTGGCTGTCTGCAGTTTTGATGTCAAAGAGTGAACTTTCCTTGAAGTTTAGTGATTTTGTATGTAATTCCAAGCACTTGAAGAGGGTAACAAGTAGTTTTTTTGTTTTTTGACAATTTAAGATTTATTCAGCATTTCAAAAACCTACCCTGAGGTGAAAGCAATAATGGTGACATAATCACTGGAGCATCAAGTATACAAGAAGAGTTTCCCATCAGCATTTTCTTCTTTCCTGGCAATGTTTTCATAAGCCTTCTTAAACAAGGTAATAATACTGGTGATTGTTTGGTAAACTCATTATTGCTTGAAACAAATTTGAGCAGATGTTTAAAAGCATCCCTGTTAACTCCTTACCACACAATCACAGATTTTAACGACCCTGAACAAAAAGCCTTTTGAAAACATTGTGGGAAAAGGAGAAAATGCTGGTAACCAGCATTTTCTCCCTTTCCCACAATGTTTTCTACCATTTCAAAGAGAAATTCCATCATTTAAGTTACATGTAAATTGTCGTCTGCAAATGCTTTCAATTTGGACAAGTCTGCATTTTTGTTGTGTGGTAAAGAGTTAAGTATTGGTAATCATTAAGTGTTGTACATCAATACATGGGAAAACATTGTGACAAAAGTAGCATCATGTTACAATCAATTTCTCCTCTTGCGACTTCATTTTCAAATTTGGTTGAAAGCAGGATAAAAAAAGATATGTGTTTGAGATTGTATGATAGATTTTCTCTCTTATCTTGCACATATGCTGAGATACATGATAGACAGGAATTGGTGAGATAAGAGGATTTAAGTTTTCACCAAACAAGTTCGTCTTTTTACGGCTGAAGAAAAATGCTTTCAAAAACATTGTGGGAAAAAAAGGGGAAAATGCTGGTAACCAGCATTTTCTCCCTTTTTTTCCAGGATGTTTTCTACCCTTTGAAAGACAAATGCCATTATTTCAGCTACATATATCCAAATGCTTCCAATTTGGAGGAGTCTGAAATTTGGTCATCTGGTAAGTGGTGAATGGCAACATTGTGACAATCATTCATTGTCTTGTGCATTCTTTTAGGTTGATCCTTACTATACATTTCATCCTGAGTGCCGTGTCAAACTCAAGTCAGAATCGAGGCTCAAATTGACAGAGCAGGAAGCAGAACAGTGGCAGGAACAGCTAAGTATGTAGATAGGTATCTTTCATGGCACAGTGTTTAATCCTTTACCATGCAATCCCATGTTTTAATGAACCTGAAATAGAAGGCTTTTGAAAATGTTGTTGGAAAAGAAGAAAAACCAGCATTTTCTCCTTTTCCCACAATGTTTTCTACCCTTCCAAACTGAATTTCTTTTCTGAGTCACAGTTATTTTGTTGTCTTCAAAAGCTTTCGATTTAGGCAAGTCTAAAATTTTGTTGTTTTGTAAAGAGTTAAGCTGTTTCAGTTATAGCAACGGTTGAAACTGTTGTTTGATTAATCAACTCTTTACCACATGACAAAATTTTTGACTGGTCCAAATAGAAAACACTTACAGACAACAATTTAAGTGTGACTCAAATGATGGAACTTGACTTAAATAGGGTAGAAAACATTGTGGGAAAAGGAGGAAACTCTGGTTAGCAGCATTTTCTCCTTTTCCTTCAATGTTTTCAAAGGGCTTCTTCCTCAGGGTCATTAAAACTAGAGATTGTGTGGTAAAGGGTCAATTGGTAATTTGTTAAAACGTCATTCTTTACAGGTTCAACAATATTTCTGTTATAATCACAGTAACATTTGCATGGGAGAAGGAGTAAAGACCTATATATTGCAGTTTAGAGATCACTTGGGTCATAAACTATTAGTGTAGATACAAGATCACGACAGCACAATCTGATCTGTCTGATATTGATCTACATTTTTTTTTAAGCGCCTTAAGTTTTACTTTTCGAGTTAAGCATTAATCTTAAATCGTATCGTGGTACATATAAACTAGGTATTGATTTTATACATACAAAATCCGACAATTTCTAATATCAAAATCTTAGGTACCGTAACTCTTCACTTGACAACATTTTAGACTTGTCCGTTTTGAAAGTATTGGCATAAGTCTAATTAAATGCACAGATGATGGTATTTGTCTCTAGAATTAGGTAAAACATTGTAGGAAAAGGAGAAAATACTGGTTACAAGCGTTTTTTCTTTTCCCACAATGTTTTTATTAAGCTGTTTGTCTTTCCCATGAGAATAGATAGACAGAATTGTCAGGTAAAGGGTTAACTTGACAACCTCAATAACTTTTTTCCAGAAGCAGGAGCCTCGCCCCCATGGCAGGACCCTAAATTTCCAACAGAATGTTTCAATCTGACTGTGTTATGCCATCATTTATCAATCCTACCTGTGGTAAGAAAACACCAACGTTGTATTCGTGCAATAAGAGAACTGTCCAGAATTGTGGATGAATTAGAGGTCACTGAACCACTATGGAAACATTTACTAACAGCTCAAAGAAACAGGGAGGTTATCAAGAAATACAAGTCTAAATGTCAGGTAATTTTGCTTCGTAAATGTGTGTGTGTAGAGAATGTAATGTTACATTGGTTAAGATTGTATTGTTGATAATCAACTTATTGTATGATGGCTAATACTGAATTCAGCATTATTTCAGTCATATTGCAGCAGCCAGTGGTCCTATTCATGCTTTCCTGGAGTTTCTTTTACCAGTACTTTACACAATATTCTTCCAAAACCACTGGCTCATTTGCCACACAGCAATCACCAAAACAATGAGCAGCAGGGAGAGAGGAATGAATCTTGTCGCAATGACTATAAGCCTGCCTAAAAGCTTTGTCATACTCAAGAGTGACTTCTTATTCCAAATCATTCCCAGGTTGAATTTGCTAGTGAAGGGCACACTTGATTTGTAGCTGTGCCTTTTTTTTTATAACCGAATCAAAAACTGTGCAATCCACTTGTTGAAGAGGTAATTGAACAAAGTTCTATTCTGTGTAGGAAGACCACAAGAATAAGTAAGCATTATTTCCCTTCCTTTCACGTGTCGTAGGAAAGCTGATTAGGGACTTTGATGGTCATTATGGCATGGTTCCGCCATTGTCAAAAGGTGATTAACAGATTGACATGTAAAGTGTTAATCCTGTAATTCACACATGAATTATGAAAAATATGATGAGTAGGATGAATTAGAGGTTGTTATCAAACTTTATTGTCAATTAGGATCTACAATTATGACGAGTGTAGATGGGTCACTTAACAAAAGATAGTGGTCTTTTGGGGCCTTGAATTGGCGGTTGTTGGTCATGTAGTACAAAAGTCGCTTAACATAACAGTAAATTAGAGGAAAACAGCTTGGGAGGACATAAAAACGGTTGTTTAGCACAAAAGTCGCTCAAAACATGTGGTCGTATGTACATGATTGATTGTAGTTTCTTCACCCTGTACCACTCAATCCTGAGTTTTATTGATGCTCAGAAAGAAGCCTTTTGAAAACATGCAGGAAAGGGAGAAAATGCTGATAACCAGCATTTTCTCCTTTTCCCATAACGTTTTCTCCAATGTCAAAGACAGTTCTCATCATTTGAGCCTCTTTCAAATCGTTGTCTGCAAATGCTTTCAATTTGGATAAGGCTACTTTTTTGATGCGTGGTATAGAATCAAACTACTACTTCTGAAACAAACCCTTTGCCTCCTCATATTTAACCTTAATAGAGCTAAGCAAAACTAAAGTTGTTTTCAGAGACAATTTAGATTTGAGCCTTGCTCTGTGAAAAAGGGCCTGCCCGGGTAGCTTGGTGGTTAGCATATCTGACTTGTGACGTGGTGGTTGCAAGTTTGATAACCAGGTTGAGGCAAACTTTCTTTCCGGCGATTTCTCGCCTCTCACCTCTGATGCATGTGAGTAAAGTAGTCGGTGGCTTTGGAAAGAAAGTTGTGTCAGTACTGGTGTGAGCAAGCCAGGAAACACATGGGTGTGTCACTGACCGCCATGATATGACCTGAGCTGTTAAAATAGTGTTAAACTCCAATACAAACAAATCTGTGAAAAGGGGGCTTAATGCATCTCTATGATACATGATACCAGTCATGCCATCACATAATTATGAATCCAAAATAGTTACTTTTCTTTTAACAACCGACTCAATCATGATTTAAACTGGTCTTTGGACACAGAAAATTGACCAATAGCAAAAAGTTAAAGTCTGTGTTAGCCTGCATGGACTACGCAGGCTGACCTGGGTCGATGCTTTTTGCAGATGCATTAAGCTCCCTTTTCACAGAGCATGGCTCATTTCTGTATGACAACCTTTTGTGGATACTGTAGATTAAAACTCATGAAACATGCTTTTTGATCTTTTGTTTACACTGTCCACTATTCTGTAAAATATTGAAGCAAAAGCAGCCCCGAAACTGCCATGTTTGGTCTGCATTCCTGATTGAGAAAGTATATTTTGTTTATTTAGCACTTTCAGGGTTTAATTATCATGGTACTACTGAAATTTTTATTTTAGTTTCAATTATCCAACTTTCAGCGTTTACAAAAGAGTAAACTGTGTGCCGAAGCTGCCATTCTAGATGAAAACTTGCTCAGGCGATGCTTGCAGTTTTACAGTAAACTATCAGACTACATTATGTGTATAGCAGATCCAGTCAATAAGGGGTAAGGGACATCAAATTGTCTGCTTAACCTTTTACCACACAATCCCGACTTTTAATGACCCTGAGGAAGAAGCCTTCTGAAAACATTGTTAGCAAAGGAGAAAGTGCTGGTAGCCAGCATTTTCTCCTTTTCCCACAACGTTTTCTACCCATTGAATGGCAAATGGCATGTTTTAAGTAACATTCAATTTGTCGCCTGCAAATGCTTACACTTTGGTTCAGTCCAAAAAATGTGTCATTTGGTAAAGAGTTAACCTAATCTGTAACATGTTTTTACAGTGTTATACTTGGACCAGCCTGTTCATCTGTTGTTCCATCTGTCTGTCTATGGCATGCACATAAGTATGTTTGCATCTGAAATTCAAGAAACTGTAAAAATATGCAAGATGCAATTCATAGAGGTCTCCTTTTTAGCATTGCATATCATGTCATCTTGAACTTGACATACTTGTGTGTAATGCACATAAGGCATATTTCATTCTTACCTATGAAAGAACTTGACAGGGGTATTTTCTCTTTACTAGATGACAAAATTTTGGACTTTTTCCAAATCTTAAGATTTACAGAAGACCAATTAACCCTTTACCGCACAATGCCGCCTTTTGGTGCCCCTGGGAAAGAAGCCTTTTGAAAACATTGTGGGAAAAGGAGAAAATGCTGGTAACCAGCATTTTCTCCTTTTCCCATGATGTTTTCTACCCTATCAAACAAAAATTGCACCATTTCAGCCACAGTGAAATTGTCGTCTGCAAATGCTTTCAATTTGGACAGGTCTAAAATTTTGTCGTCTGGTAAAGGGTTAAGTGCAGCTTAACTTGCTGGATTTGATTTTGAAAGCAGAGAAAAGCTTGTGGAAAAGGAGAAATGCTGTTTGCCACCATTTTCTGTATTTTCCTTAATGTGTTCAAAAGCTCAAAGTCATTAAAACTCAGAATTGTGTAGTGAAGGGTTAAGTCTTTGCCAGACACTCCTGTGTTCTATGGTCCCTCAGACAAAAGGATTCTAAGAACATAGTGGGAAAAAGAAAAATAGGTTAAAGAAACATCAGGAATGCATGGACATGGGCGTAGCACTAGCAGTCATAATATAAATGAGTTACAGGTGAAAATTGGGTACTACATCAAAACAAATATATATTTTTGTAGCTCACCTGAGCACGAAGTGCTAAGGTGAGGTATTGTGATGGGTCGTTGTCCGGCGTCCATCTGTCCGTCTGTCCACAATTCCTTTAAGCATCTTCTCCTCATAAACCGCTGCGCCAATCTTGATGAAACTTGGCAGGGATGTTCCTTGGGTGAAGCTCTACCAAAGTTGTTCAAGAGATTGAATTCCACCCAAAACTCTGGTTGCCATGGCAACAGAAAGGCAAAAGATAGGAAAATCTTTGAAAATCTTCTTCTCTGATTCTAGAAGGCATAGAGCTTTGATATTTGGTATGTAGCATCTCCTAGTGGACCTCTACCAAGTTTGTTCATATGATGCCCCTGGGGTCAAAACTGGCCCCGCCCCAGGGGTCACAAGTTCGAAAATAGGAACAAAGAAGGAAAACTTTAAAATTCTTCTGCTCTGAAACTGGAAGGCGTGGAGCTTTGATATTTGGCATCTAGCATCTCCTGGTGGACCTCCACCAATTTTGTTCATATGATGCCCCTGGGGTCAAAACTGGCCCTGCCCCGGGGGTCACAAGTTTTGAACATAGGAACAAAGAAGGAAAACTTTAAAAATCTTCTTCTCTGATGCTAGAAGGCATAGAGCTTTGATATTTAGTATGTAGAATCTCCTAGTGGACCTCTACCAAGTTTGTTCAGATGATGCCCCTGGGGTCAAAACTAGCCCCGCCCCGGGGGTCACAATTTCGAACATAGGAACAAAGAAGGAAAACTTTAAAATTCTTCTTCTCTGAAACTGGTCGGCGTGGAGCTTTGATATTTGGCATCTAGCATCTCCTAGTGGACCTCTACCAAGTTGGTTCATATGATGCCCCTGGGGTCAAAACTGGCCCTGCCCCTGGGGTCACAAGTGTTGAACATAGGAACAAAGAAGGAAAATTTTAAAATTCTTCTTCTCTGAAACTGGAAGGCGTAGAGCTCTGATATTTGGTATGTAGCATGTCCTAGTGAACCTTTACCTACTCTGTTCATACGATGCCCCTGGGGTCAAAACTGGCCCCGCCCGGGGGATCACAAATTTCAAACATAGGAACAAAGAAGGAAAACTTTAAAATTCTTCTTCTCTCAAACTGGAAGGCATGGAGCTTTGATATTTGGCATCTAGCATCTCCTAGTGGACCTCTACCAAGTTTGTTCATATGATCCCCCTCGGGTCAAAACTGGCCCCGCCCCGGGGGTCACAAGTTCTAAGATAGGAACAAAGAAGGAAAACTTTAAAATTCTTCTTCTCTGAAACTGGAAGGCGTAGAGCTTGTATATTTGGTATGTAGCATCTCCTAGTGGACTTCTACCAAGTTTGTTCATACGTTGCCCCTGGTGTCAAAACTGGCCCTGCCCCGGGGGTCACAAGTTCTAACATAGGAACAAAGAAGGAAAACTTTAAAATTCTTCTTTTCTAAACCTTGAAGGCATAGAGCTTTGTTATTTGGTATGTAGTGAACCTGTTCTAAGTTTGTTAGCCCACCTGAGCACAACATATTCAGTCAGTTTGAAATTGGGTCACCTGGGGTCATAAACTAGGTCACTAGGTCAAATTAAAGAAATACCTTGTGGGCACTCTAGAGGCCACATTCATTTCTCAAATGACCTGAAATTTGGTCAGAATGTTTGTCTTGATAAAATCTTAGATGAGTTTGGATTTGGGTCACCTGGGATCATAAACTAGGTCACTAGTTCAAATTAAAGTAATACCTTGTGGGCACTCTAGAGGCCACATTTTTGGCTCAATTGACTTGAAAATTGGTCAGAATGTTTATCTTGATAAAATCTCACATGAGTCCAAATTTGGGTCATGTGGGGTCTTAAATTAGGTCACTAGGTCAAATTAAAGAAATACCATGTGAGCACTCTAGAGGCCACATTTATTGTTCAATTGATTTGAAAATTGGTCAAAATGTTTGTCTTGATGAAATCTTAGATGAGTTTGGATTTGGGTCACCTGGGCTCGTAATCTAGGTCACTAGGTCTAATTAAAGAAATACCTAAAGGGCACTCTAGAGGTCACATTTCTTGCTTAATTGACTTGAAAGTTGGTCAGAATGTTTGTCTTGATGAAATATTGGGTGAGTTTGAAATTGGGTCAGCTGGGGTCATAAACTAGGTTACTGGGTCAAATTTAAGAAACACTTTGTGGGCACTCTAGAGGCCACATTTATTGCTCAGTTAACTTGAAAACTGTTCAGAATGTTTGTCTTGATAAATTCTTTGATGAGTTCTAAATTGGGTCACATGGGGTGATAAATTAAGTCACTAGGTCAACTTACGGAAATTCCTTGTGGACGCTCAAGAGGCTATATTTTAAGCTCAATTGACCTGACAATTGGTCAGAAATTGAATTATGCACGTTGAGTGAATTTCGCCTATTGACTCAGGTGAGCGTCCAGGGCCATCATGGCCCTCTTGTTAACTATCAAGCTTTCGTAATTGATACTGATCAGGAAATGGTAAGACATGTATAGAAAGTTTTGAAAAATCTTACATTTGCTTGAGAGGAAAAAATAAAAAAACCACCATTATTTTGATTAGTTTGATCCTTGTATCTATTTGAAAATGCTGAAAGTGAGCATTTTCTTATTTTTACCTTGGCTGTTTTCAAAGAAAATTTCAAGAAATTTGGTGTCTTTGTGGTCTTGGGGCAAAACTTTGACTTTCTGTGATGTCACTATTTTACTGAAGACATTAACTTCAAACGTGGACTAGTTATCAAAAGGGGAACTCATACTATAGGGTAAGGAAACCTTGTAGTTATGCCCCTTTTTCAGCTTTAACTTTGCACACAAAAAGCTACTGCAACCAAGTGTTTGCACTGGTATGCAGTGCTCTTGTTTACCGTTGTGCTTTCCTATTTATAGTTGAGCCTTACTTTGTGAAAAGAGGGCTTTATGTGTCTGCAAAAAGTATCGACCCAGGTCAGCCTGCACAGTCCTCACAGGCTGACCTGGGCCAAAACTCTTTGGGTAAATTTTCTGCATGTCCAAGGACTAGTTTACCTCATTATTTAGACTTATTGGACTTCATGGATCCATGATCATGCGATGACTTGCATGGTGTCATGTATAACCGAGATGCATTAAGCCCCCTTTTCCCAGAGCATAGCTCAGTTATATTCAGTCATTCCTTATTCATGGTGATTATCCATATTTTACAAAGATGTTTTCCAAGTCATTTGTGAAAAAAATTGTATCATTATGTACTGGTTTAGATTGTTTCATGCTTTCTTGCAGACATGTTCTTCCCATGCGGACTGATGTACCAGAGGTGTTTGCTGCACTGCCAGAATTCTATTTAGAAGATGTTGCTGAATTTTTCCTGTTTGTTGCTCAGTAAGAAGATTGCATCATTTATGCTGTCAATATATGTGTATCTCCTGAAGATGACTTTAATCCTTAACCCTTTACCACACAATCCCGACTTTTAACGACCTTAAAAAAGAAGCCTTTTGAAAACATTGTGGGAAAAGGAGAAAATGCTGGTAACCAGCATTTTCTCCTTTTCCCACAATGTTTTCTACCCATTTCATAACAAATTTCAAATTTTTAAGTCACATTTAATTTGTCGTCTGCTAATGCTTTTATTTTGGACCTGTCTAAAATTTTGTCATTTGGTAAAGGGTTAAAGTGCTAAATAAACAGACTTTTTCCATCAGGAAAACGGACCGAAACATATTAATTTCAACAATGTTTTTCCCGGAATAATTCATAGATACCAGATGGAGTACATCCAAGATCAGACTGCATAGACTGTACAGTCTAATCTTGATCTACTTTGTCTGCAAAAGCAATTAAAAGCACATTCAGTGCTTTAAGAGTTGAGAAATATTCATATAAAAGAAGCATTTCAGCTGCAGTGTGCTTTGATACATAAATAGATGTCAAAACATCATGACAAAGAAAGACATTCCTTATTACAAGAAATGGTTGTCTCACTGTGAAACAGTCAGACTCTTTCTGTAAACCTTCTCTTTGTTTCTGCTTGGTATTTTTTTCCTTTGGTTTTTCTGTTGATTTTTATCTCAGAAATATCTTTTATTACTTTCCTCCTTCATATCATTAAAACGTGTGGGATTGACAATATATTGTCAATTAAATGCTTTAAATGATGACAGAAAAGAGTTATATGTTGCAGATTACATACAGAATTTGTCTCAAACTATGGAAATGGTTATGATAGCAAAGAAAACATTGTAGAAAACGGAGAGAATGCTTGTTACCAGCATTTTCTCCTTTTCTTGTAATGTTTTCAAAAGTTTTCCACCTCAGGGATATTAAAACTTGGGATTGTATGGTTAAACAAAACAGAAATGTTTACGTGTATTTTCAAAATGATTTGGGAAAGAACAAATCTACATATTTTCATGGCATATCTACATGACAGAAAAGAATGTTTTGACTGTAATATTTTGTTTCAGAGCAATGCCCCAAGTTATGGATGATCCATGCACAGACAAAATATTACAGCTGTTAATTGTTTTTGTTTGCTCACCAAACTATGTGAACAACCCATACTTGATAGCTAAGCTTGTGGAAGTAATGTTCTACTTAAATCCTCATGTGCAGCCGAGGACAGAAAAGATCCACGAGCGCCTGTTACTGCATGATTTGTCAATAGAGTTTTTAGCTCCAGCACTCATGCAGTTTTACACAGGTATGTATAAATACTGAGAGATCTACTGGCTATTCAGTAGGTACAAATTTTACGTACATGGCTTAAGAGACATTTATTTTTATTGTATTTTGTAATCACTGGGGTTAATGTGAAGGGAAATGAATACTGAAGGCGCAAAGAAGCTATCAATTTTTATATAGGGGGCTTTAACTCTTTACCAAATGACAAAATTTTAAACTGGTCCAAATTGAAAACATTTGCAGATGACAAAATAAATGAGACAGAAAAAAAGACACTTGTTTTGGAAAGGGTAGAAAACATTGTGGAAAAAGGAGAAAATGCTGTTACCAGCATTTTCTCCTTTTCCCCTTTTCCCACAATGTTTTCAAAACGCTTCTTTCACAGGGTCATTAAAAGTTGGGATTGTGTGGTAAAGAGTTAACTAAGTTTTGAATGTAATATTGATTGTAGGTTTTACATGTATTACTGTTTTATGATTTGTTGTGATAAAGCTTGGATGTAAAAGTTACGCTTTCAGTTTTTTTTTGTCAGTATCTGCTTTTTATTTACAGAGCTTAAATATTTATTCTTAATCAAAAAGAGAAAGCAAGCATAACGCTGAAATTCCTCTGTAACCAGTATGGTGTATACACAATAAAAACAACTACAGTATTGTGTCTTTTTAACGCCCCTGGGGGCATTACATCTTCTGAAAGGCGATTAATAGTGGTGAAGCAACATAGAATTTTCTGAGGACAACAATGAGATTACTGTCCGGGTTTTAGTCAGCACTACTGTGAACTGATTGCCACTGGAGAAACATGCTGTATTTTAATATAGAATATCAATTTTACTGCTGATCATGACTCAGTTGGAATTTAAATTGCATTCACGATTGATATGTGACACTTTTCTTTGATACTTTACTTTCTTAAAGTTTTCCCGTGTTCGTTTACCAACTTTATGATACCAAAAGTTTAAAAATGTTATTGGAAGTGTATGTATATTTGGATAGTCAGGTATTAGTAACATCGATTTTTGAAGTGATTAGAATTATTTTGATGCCATAAGACTATTCCTGCTGAGTTATTCTAACTTTTATCAATGGATTGGTCGTCTGGTAAGTCCATTTTCAGGTACAAAGCAAGTCTGTTGGCCATATTTGGAAATGCTTACAAAATGGACAAGTCTTAAATTTTTTCATCAGGTGCAGAGTTAACCTAGGTCAGAACTTGACAAAGATAGGCCTTTCATCTTTTTCAGACATTGAAACAACTGGCTCAAGTAATGAGTTTTATGACAAATTCAGCATTCGTTATCATTTAAGTGTGATTTTCAAATCCATGTGGGAGATTCAACCGCATCAGCTTAAAATGATAGAAGAGGCCAAGTAAGTAGATAAGTGTTAACCCTTTCCTAAATGATAAATTTTCAACCCTTTCAAATTGAAAGCATATGCAGACGACAAATTTGAAATGGGTAAAAATAAGCTGAAATTTTCTGATGGGGTCTGCATTGTGTCTTGCTGCAAATAACCATTTAAAACACGGTTACAAAAAGGAAAATTGTCCTTATTGAGTAAATCACCCTTTTTGTATGCCAGACATGTTTTTGAAGAAAAGTGGGGGACATGGTATTTGGCTTTCCATTGCTGAATTATTTCATGGTTCTGTACCCCATATTGTGAGTAGGTACCTTGTGTGCACACCTCTTCCTACAGTTTTATGCCAATTCTTTTGAAACTTTACAGGTGTTTTAAAATAAACATGATTTGAAGATATGAATTTGACTTTTGCACAATCTTGAGATTAACTTTTATTACTTTCTTTACATTTTTAACTTAGCCGTTTTTTCAGCTCAAATACTGTCAGAGTATATATAGTGGATATCTTGTGTGCACAACTCCTCATACAGTTTAATACCTATCCTTTTAAAACCTTCAGGTCTTTTGAACGTGGTTTGAAGGTATACATGTGACTCTGCAGTCTGTTTATCTGCATGCCACTGTTGTTCTTAATCTTTGACAGTTTTATACAAGAGAGGGGATTTAAATTCATTGAATTTGCTTTTTCACAATGTTTTG
Organism: Tridacna gigas; assembly: GCA_945859785.2. Classification (NCBI taxonomy): domain Eukaryota; kingdom Metazoa; phylum Mollusca; class Bivalvia; order Cardiida; family Cardiidae; genus Tridacna; species Tridacna gigas. The sequence goes on along the minus strand of OX244041.2, from coordinate 9,947,325 downwards.
AAAGGAATTCGTGCACAAAGCTTTAAAATGTGATTAATGACCATAATTTACAAGACGATTTTGAAGTTGATGACCTGCAGTTTGAAACAGGATTTTGATTCTACCAGTACAGTGAAATCTGTCTGATGCGACCACTTACAGTCACACAGAAAAGTTGACCTTTTATAACTCTAGTCTACCAGACAGCAGAACTCAAGACTAGACTAGTTTGAAAGCATTTGCATATGACAAATTCAGCAAAGCTGGAATATTGATTCTTTCCTTGAGGAGATAGAAAAAATTGTTGGAAAAGGAGAAAATGCTGGTTACCTCCACTTCCCACAATGTTTTCATAAGCCTTCTATGTCAGGATTGTTAAAACTTGGGATCATGTGGTGAAGGGTTAAGGCATGTGACTCTTTATCACTGGAACTTTTATTCAAACTGGAATTTTTGAACTCTGAAAGTTAGGGATCTTTGTTGCTTGAAACAAATTGCTGTATAAAATAAAGTTGCTACTATTGTAACTTACTGAGTATTTGATTTAATGAGAGTTTCTCGAATTTGTTTTTCAGTAAAGGGAAACAGTTTGTAAAATTTGTGAACATGTTAATGAATGACACCACATTCCTATTAGATGAGAGCCTGGATTGTCTGAAGAGAATCCATGAAGTTCAGGAAGAGATGGCTAACACAGAAGAATGGAATAAGAAATCTCAGGTAAAACTGTTCTTCTATTTCCCTCAATCATGGACACAAAAAAAGACTGGAGGCAAAAAGTCATGTATGAGGGTAGTCTGATCTTTTAGAGTAGTGGACCACCTGCATACATTTTGTTTTGTCTTGGAGCAGATGAGTCTTTAACTGTTTACAAAAAAAGTCGTGAGTTTAAACGTCCCTGAGAAAGAAGGCTTCTGAAAACCTTAGAAAAGGAGAAAATGCTGGTTGAGAGATAAGGAGGAAATGCTGAAAACAAACATTATTTCCTTTTCCCATAATGTTTGCTACCCTTCCACAAACAAATTTACTCATAAGATCCACATTTGATTTGTAGTCTGCCAGAGTTTTCAATTTGGATAAATGAAAAATGTCATTGTCAGGTAAAGAATTTTAAAAAAACTCTTGCTAAAGAAGTAAATGCCCCTAACCAGCAATTTTGCCTTTTGCCACATAAATTAAATTGTTGCTCGAGTTGAATGACAAGTACTTCGATGTAATTTTACAAAATCTTAGCTGTAGTGTGATTATTTGTGATAAGGCAATAGAAAACACCTTACTGAATCTCAAAACACATGTGTTTTAACAACTCTAACGTAAAGGCCTTTTCCCACAATATTTCCTACCCTTCCAAAGTGCATTTCTATATTTGAGTCAAAATTTTTTTGTGGTCTTCAAAAGCTTTCAATTTAGGCTGGTCTAACATTTTGTTGTTTGGTAGAGACTGAATATTTTGTCAGGATAATATTTTTTTTTTTGGAGGGGGGGGGGGAATCAAAATTCTATTTAAGAATTTATTGACTTTTGACCTAATAAATATTGAATCCATTATCATGGAAAATCAAGGATGACAAGGGCACAAAGACATCAATCCTCAAAATGAAAAGTCACAAATCTGTATCTGCCTGTAAAGTTTTATTTTTCTCAGTCAGATTCATTTGCAAGTGTGTTCTCCATTTGTGATAATGCATTGGACCTCACAACTTCTGAAGTATGACCTTGGGCCTATTACACTGTCTCTGTGCTGTCTTTAGCTGGGACTTGTATTGCAGGAACAACAACAGAGTGAACAAAGACAGTTAGCAACAGATGAAAAACAATGTAGATCGTATCTTACACTAGCCACACAGACAGTTGATATGTTTCACTACCTTACTGAGAAAATACAGAAGCCTTTCCTTATTCCTGTAAGTACTGAAGTAAAATCAAACCTGTGCTTATTCTTTGCGAAACCATCCCAAATTTTTACCACTATTAGATAGACAGCTTTTGAGAACATTAGGGAATAGGAGAAAATGCTGGTGTCCAGCTTTTTCTCCTTTTTTCCCCAAAATATTTTCTGACCTTTCAAAGACAAATCTTATCATTTGAGCCATATTTATTGTGTTGTCTGCAAATGCCCTTAATTTTAACATGTCTAACATTTTATGTATAGTGAAGAGTTTAGCATACAGAAAGAGGGTAATTAAAAATTACTTGATTGAGCTGATGCTTATTTAATACAGGTAAAATTTCTATTTTTTCACAGTGTGGGGCTGGAATTTTTATCTTTCAGGTTAGACTGGTACCTTAATCCTTTACCATACAGTCCCAAGTTTTAAGAAGCTTTTGAAAAAGACTTTCAAAAAAATTGTGGGGAAAAAGAGAAAATGCTGGTGACCGGCATTTCTCCTTTATTTCCATGTTTTCCTCCCATCTACATACAAATTTCAATTTTTAGTCACTTTTGTGTAATTGTCTGAAAATTCTGTCAATTTGGACAAGTCTACAATTTTGTCACTTGGTAAAGAGTTAAGTGAGGTGGCCATCAGGTTTGATTGTTATTTGGAACTCCCTTTCTTGTTCTGAATTTAAGTACTGTAGGATATTGTCAGCTGTAGCCTTTTCACTATCTTTTATTTGATCTTTCTTCATTACTAATAGCCTTTGTCAAAAAAACCTAGTTTATTACCATAGTTTGGGGCTTTTTGTACCTATGCTGCAGATAGCTGTTTAAATATTGTAGGAAAAGTAACAGTTGTTATAAGCAGTAGCTTGTTACTGTACTATATTTTCCATACAACTGAAGAAATTTTGATCCTCCTATGACCCTCTTCAGAAACTCTTCAAAGAAGATTCCTATAAAAACTCTGGTTGCCATGGCAACAAACCTGAAAAATATTGAAAATCTTTAAAAATCTTCTTGTCCGAAACCATAAGGCCTAGAGTTACCAAATTTGGTGTGTAGCTTCATCTAATGGACCTCTACAAAAACGCTTCAAATTATAGCCCTGCGGTCAAAAATGGCCCTGCCCGGGGGGTAACAAGATTTACATAGATTTATATAGTGAAAACTTTAAATGTCTTCTTGTCCTAAACCATATGGCCTAGGGCTACCAAATTTGGCATGTAGCTTCATCTAGTAGACCTCTGCAAAACTCTACAAATTATCAAATTATAGCCCTGGAGTCAAAATTAGCCCCGCCCCAGAGGTCGCAAGTTTTACATAGGTTGATATAGTGAAAACTTTAAATATCTTCTTGTCCAAAACCATATGGCCTAGGGCTATCAAATTGGCATGTAGCTTCATCTGATAGACCTCTACAAAATCTAACCAAATTATAGCACTAGGGTCAAATTTGGCTTAGGTTTATATAGTGAAAACTTCAAATATCTTCTTGTCCTAAACTATATTGCCTAGAGCTACCAAACTTGGCATGTACTTTCATCTAATGGACTTCTACAAAAACTCATCAACTTATAGCCCCTAAGGGTCAAAATTTGCCCCACCTCTGGGGCCACATTTTTTACATAGGCTTCTATGTTGGAAACTTTAGTCTTCTTGTCCTAAAGCATATGGCCTAGGGCTACTGAATTTGGCATGTAGCTTCATCTAATAGACCTATACAAAAACTCTTCAAATTATAGCCCTGGGTTCAAAATTGGCCCAGCCCCAGAGGTTACAAGTTTTACATAGGTTTATGTAGTGAAAATTTTAAATATCTTCTTGTCCTAAACCATATGGTCTAGGGCTATCAAATTCGGCATGTAGCTTCATCTAACAGACCTCTACAAAACCTAACCAAATTATAGCCCTAGGGTCAAATTTAGCCGCACCTCGAGGGTCACAAGTTCTACTTGGGTTTATATTGTGAAAGCTTTAAATATCTTCTTGTCCTGAACCATATCGCCTAGGGCTACCCAACTTGGCATGTATTTTCATCTAATGGACTTCTACAAAAACTCATCAACTTAGAGCCCCTAAGGGTCAAAATTTGCCCCACCTCTCGGGCCACAAGTTTTACATAGGCTTCTATGGTGGAAACTTTAATCTTCTGGTCCTAAACCATATGGCCTAGGGCTACTAAATTTGGCATGTAGCTTTATCTAATAAACCTTTATCAGAACTTTTCATACTATAGCACTAATATCAAAATTGGCCCAGCCCCACGGGTCCAGTGGAGCAATACAGGGCCATCATGGCCTTCTTGTTTTAAGGTTGTCCCATACCAGTGTACTTTGAATCTTGTATTTCTCTTGCAGGAATTAGCTGACAGGTTGGCTGCTATGTTAAATTTCAATCTTCAACAGCTGTGTGGTTCTAAATGCAAGAACTTGAAAGTAAAGAACCCAGAAAAGTATGGATGGGAGCCCAAAAAGTTACTGAACACCCTGACAGACATTTATCTTCATCTAGATTGTGAGGACTTTGACAAAGCCATAGCGAGTGATGAGGTATGAGATGTTTCTTTCATGTTAGCTTGTAACAAGCAATTTCTCCTTTTGGTACAATGTTTTCACTTATATTTATGTATGAAACCATTATTTGTGTAGATTATTCATATTGTACAGGGATTGTAAATTACATATACGATTCCTGTATTGTATAAGAATGTTTTCAAGGTTGTGTGCTTAAAATCTGTCAGGACACAGAATTTGTCTGCTAGAGGTAATTTGTATTGATTGTATTTCCTGCAGCCGAACAACTCACAAACTGCTTTGTGCAGTCTGAACTTGATTGTAGAATATGTCCACACTATTTGTCATGCTTTGCGTCATAGAGGCAATAGTGTAGATATGTTGATGTTACCTTAAGTTTGAAGCAAAGCATATTTGATTTCTTATTAGTTAAACCCATTATGTATCAACATTCATGTAAATTGTAAATTAAACAACTCGTTTGACAGATTTTGTAAAAGGAATTTCGTCACCGACGTTCCATAAAAGTCCAGGTTTTAGTCACTTGAACATCGTTTATGCTTGGTGTAGTAGATACATGTCTGCTGGTGTTACTGTGCTGTTGAGCAAAACGCTCCCCATATTCAAGGATGTGCCGATATTTACTTATTGATAGTCTCAAAAATTCGCCCGAAAGGTGGAATTGAACCACTATGACGCTAGTCATCCACAGGTTTGAAGCCTGCACCCCGGACCACCGAGGGTCATTCGGGCACTCTTGTTATAGAATGTCGTGATATATATACTGATGTCTCTTCATATGATTGTGTGAAGTAGCAGTAAGAATTTGCATATAAATGAGTTGTGATGAATGAGTTCAGTTATTACATACCTGTAATATTATCGTGTGGGAATTTTACTTTGAATGTAATACTGCTTATGTTTTTAGTCATTCATTCTTCTGACATGGAATATAAAATTACTCCTTTTTTTCATAAAGGGAGGTAATTTTGATGTAGGGTCTTGAGTGGGTCATAAACTAGTACCTCCGTACCTAGCATACTTCATAGTAAGTTACCTGTTGAATTTAACTCTTTAATACATCACATGTTTTAAATTTTTCCACATTGAAAGCAATATTGCAGACAAGAAATTACAATTGGCATTTGGCTTCTAGAGTGTAGAAAACATGGTAGAGTAGGAAAAAAATGCATTTTCTCCTTTCCCCTCAATGTTTTCAAAACCCTTTATTCTCGAGGTAAGTAAAGAGGATTGGTATATAGGATTTAAAAAGCTCAATTCGGTCTTGATAACTTCTTTGACCTTTTTAGGTGATTTGTTTATTTATCCTTCACAAAAATACATGACATCTAAATGATTCTGTTTCCCCTCCCCCTACCTCTTTCCCTCCCCCCTTTTCTATGTCCAACTGCATGACATGGAAAGATGGGTGTGACAGCTGGTGGTAACAGTTGTTTTTTTTTTATGTAAATTAGATTTTCATTAGTCTGCCATAGAAATCAAAAATACAAATGTACCTGAAACAATTTTTCTTAACATTAGACTACCATGCTTGTTTTTAACCCCTTTATTGAACAATCCTATGTTTTGATGACCCTGAAGAGAAAGCTTATGAAAACATTCTGGTATAAGTAGAAAACGCTCGGAAGCAGCATTTTCTTCTTTTTCCACAGTGTTTTTTGCCCTTTTCTAAGAAGAATCCATTTATTTAAGCCACATTTGTCTTCAGATGCTTTCAATATTAGACAAGTCTAATATTTTGTCATCTTGTTGAGAGTTAAAATATGAACACTGTGGATGTAAGTCTAGGCAGTATGTACTGTGTAGTCCAATCTACACTGTGTGCCAGTCCCTGTCTTCTTTGAGTTCACTATTTTAATTTGCAAATAGAGCCAACAAAATACAGATGAGCCCTGCTCTGGGAAAAGGGGGCTTAATGCATCTCCGTGATGCATTATACCAAACAAGTCATCACATGATCATAGATCCATAAAGTCCATTTTGCCTAACAACTGACTGAATCTTGAGGTAGACTCATCCTGTGACATACAGAAAATTAAACACTGGTGAAAAGCTTCCGCCCAAGTCAGCCTGCGCGGACTGCGAAGGCTGACTTGGGCCGAAACTTTTTGCACATGCATTAAGCCCCCTTTTCACAGAGCATGGCTTATAAGTATTTTGTTGCTCTCTGTCTTTTGCTTTCTTTTTTGTTCATCTTTATTTTGTCTTCTTCATTCAGAGATCATATAAAAAAGAATTATTTGATGATGCTGTATCTAGAATGAGAAGGGCTTGTATAAAGACCGAGGTGGAGATTGAAAAGTTCAAGGGTATACAAGACAGAGTAGAAGAATTGATGATACAAAAAATGCGAGAGGAAATAGATTATGGGGATATCCCTGAAGAATTCAAAGGTATAGTGTAATACAAAATGTTTACACGTCTGTATGATTTAACCCTTTCCCAAACAAGCCCTGGTTTTCACGTGTCTGCAGTACAAGTCTTTTGAAAACACTGTGGGAAAAGGAGAAATTGCTCGTAACGAGCAATTTCTCCTTTTCCCACAGCGTTTTCTACCCTTTTTGAGACCTTTCTGCCATTTTCCTCAAATTTAAAATTGTCGTCTGCAAACTCTTTCAATTTGGACCTGTCCAAAATTTGTCATCTGGGAAAGGGTTAATTTGGTAATTTGGTTTTTTATGGGAGAGCCCTTTGGCAAGACACTTTAGGACCCTAGCTAGTAGTTTAGAAACCTAGGATATACATGAATAAGTGAGGCAGTTAAAAATTTAATATTTAGATCTTTAATGCTTATCGTCCGAAAAACTTTTATTATTATTTTACTCTGTGCATTGTTGAATATTTTAACCCTTATTCTGCTAAATGGCTAAAATGAGACTTTCAAGTTGATAGTAAAAACCCAAATATTGCTACCTCAAAGTTATTTTTTGGTGGAAAAATATCTACTTATTGGATGGTGTAGATCCAAGATCAGACTGCACATTTTGTGCAGTCTGATCTTGATCTACACTGTCTGCAAAAGGTCAGTGAGTAGCGCGTAGCAGTTAAGGGTTAATGAAGTATTATCCTTTTCCTCCTTTAAGATGCCTTGATGGATACACTGATGAAAGATCCTGTAGAATTACCAAGTGGGAAGGTCGTTGATCGACCTTTCATTGTGAGACATCTTCTTAACTCCCAGACAGATCCTTTTAATAGACAGCCACTGACTGAAGAGGATTTAATTCCAAGTAAGAAATTTCCAAGAAATTGTTTCCAGTAGATTCTCATTCAACTCTCTTTTAGACAACATAACTTGAGACTTGTCCATATTGAAAGCATTTGCTGATATCAGGTTGGAGTGTAATTCATATGATGGGATTTTTCTTTGAAAGGATATAAAATATTGGTTACCAGCATTTTCTCCTTTTCCCACATTACTGTCTGAAAACTTCTGTACAAGGGTAGGTAAAATACGGTATTGTTTGAAAGATGAACTCATGAAGAGACAATCTATTTTTAGCTAAGCTTTTTTCCTAAAAAACTGTCAAGATGTTGTCACAGCCCTGTTGTCATCAGTGTCATTTTCTCATATCTTTGACATTACTGAAGATATTAACTTCAAACTTGTGCCTGTTGTTGACTTTCAAAAGGGATTATCTGTCAAAATGAGCCATTGTCTAGCAAAAGGGGTCTAGTGCATCTCTGGTGCATTATACTGAGCAAGCCATCACATGATATATGGATTCATAAAATGAATTTTGTCTAACAAATGGCAGAATCTTGAGGTAGAATGGTCCTTGGACATGCAGAAAATATAAACTGACCGAAAATGAGTACAGATGTATCTTTAAAATTATTTACAGGGGCAGATTTGAAGAAAAAGATCGCAGATTGGATAAAAGAGAAAGAGAGACAGTTATCAAAGAAATAAACAATAGTTTTGGATCATCTAGTCCAGTGTGTTTGGCTTCTTTTTTCATCACCAAGAGAGATGTTTCTGTTGTGAGCTTTTATAACCTGCTTAAATCTAATTAAATCCTATACCAGACAATCTGGAGTTTGAATGACCCTGACAGAGAAAGCTTTTGAAAACATTTTGGGAAAAGGAGAAATTGCTGGTAACCAGCATTTTCTCCTTTTTCCACAATGTTTTCTACCCCATCAAAGACAAGCACTACCGCTCAGCCACCTTTGTTATCTGCAAATGCTTTCAAACTGGACGAGTCTGAAATTTTCTCATCTGGTACAGAGTTCAGTTTCTACAGTCAGATTTTGGGGTTACACTGTCTAATATTTTATAAGCTGTTCTTATTAACCCTTTACCACACAATCCGGAATTTCTACGATCTTGAAGAGGAGAGCTTTTGAAAACATTGTGGGAAAAGGAGAAAATGCTGGTAAATAGCATTTTCTCCTTTTCCCCCAATGTTTTCTACCCTATCAGAGACAGAAATCATTACTTGAGCTATATTTATTTTGTTATCTGCAAATGTTTTCAGTTTGGTTGGGTCCAAAATTTTGTGGTTTGGTGAGGAGTTGAAGCAGCCTCAAGTTGCTAAAGCAGGCCCAAGTTTTGTAACAGTGTTCATATCATTCTTTCTCTCTAACTTCAAACTTCCTTTTCACCCATCTAGCAGTCCAAGATTTAAAAAGGAAAGAAAATTTGGCTTTGTCAGTAAGCTATGCATTAGTTAGTTGGAGAAACACAAGAACTGTGTGTGACTGCCTGCCTTGTCATTTCTTATACATGCAAAAAAAGTGTTCTTGCACAAACTGAAACTGTTTGTCCTCACTCTATCACACGATTGATTAATTTTTTTCTCCAGAAATTATTATCTTGTACATTGTATTTCATGATTGTTTCAGTTACCAGCATTTTCTCCATTTCCCACAATGTTTTTAAAAGCTTTCTTTGTCAGGGTTGTTAAAAGTCGGGATTGTGAGATAAAAGGTTAAAGAAGACGGTCAGTATGATTTAAATGTAATTTTTGCAGTCTACCCAGGGCACCTTCAGTTGGGATCTAATCCTTTATCCTGAAGAAAAATGCTGTTGAAAACATTCATGGAGAAAAAGGCTTATGAAAACTTTTTGGAAAGGTGAAAATGCTAGTAAGCAGCATTTTCTTCTTTTTCCACAATGTTTTCTACCCTTTCAAGACAAAATTCCATGATTTGGGCCACATTAAATAAACAGCAAAGTGCTTTACAATTTGGATGAGTCTGAAATTTTGTTGCACGGTAAATTTTTTTTTTTTTGTACTGAAACCTCACTTGCATTTCTGTTAACAGTACCTGTGCAGATAAATATTTATTCTTTGTCAGTATATGTTCATGTGTGCTCTGCCATTGAAAGTTTGTGTCTGAGTATAGTTTTATTTGAGCAGGATATGAAAAGTTAGACAGGATGAAAGTCATGCAAGATTGAAAGTCATGCAGTTTAAATGCAAATTACAAAATGGTTTTTGTATTATTCATTTTTAGCCATGTCCTGTGGAAAAGGGGCCTTAATACACCTGCCAAAAGCATGGACCCAGGTCAGCCTATGTAGGCTGCGCAGGCTGACCTGAGCCAAAATTTTTTGCTATTGGTCAATTTTCTGTGTGTCGGAGGACCAGTCTACCCTATGCTCAATACAGTTGGTTGTAAGACAAAATGGTCTTTATTATGCATAATTATATAATGACTTGCTTGTAATAATGCATCACAGAGATGCATTAAGGCCCCCCCCCCCCCTTTTGCCAGAGCATGGCTTATTAATTTGTTTATATAAACTTGACTGACATGTTATACTATACTGAATACTGAATTCTTCACAATTAAGTAGTTATCATATGAAAGTTGTCAAGAATTATTCCATGCACAGTGGTAACTATGAATTATTCCATGTAGAGTTTGTGGATTGTAAACTAAAAAGAAATGCTGTCGCAATTAAATGAATTATTGTACATGTACATCAAATTATCAAGAAGTTCTGTGGAAGTATTTGCATTTCCAGCAAAATTCACTAGGTTTTTGTTCCTAGTCTATGGTGTAAAATCCCTCTTGTTTGTAGAGGGAGTGAAATGTAAAGAATGTTTTTTGATATAACACAGGTGAGAAGAAGCAGAGAAATGTGGATACTTTATTTGAAATAAGTCAGTGCTATTGCTAAACAATCCTGTCAGTAATTTTGTAACTAAATGGTAAGGGCATTGTCAAAATAACACACAATTTTTAGAAAACACTTGGTTTCACATGAAATAACTGACTGTTAAATACATGGTGCAGATGCACCCTGTAAGTAAAGTTTTGTTCCAATTTATCTGGGCATTTTGCATGAAAATGTTTCGAATCACAAATTGAAATATTTTGAAAAGAAACTCTTACTAGTACACCAATTCTATTTCAAATTGCTGGATTTTTTCATTTTGAAAGCAGTGACTGTCAAATGTAAAAAACCAAATTGACAAAAAATTTCTTTCTCTTACAACAAAATGTTTGTATTACCCCAAATGGGAATGCTTTTTAAACTATTACCGAACAATCTTGTGTTTTAATGACCCTGATGAAGAAGGCCTCTGAAAACATTGTAGAAAAAGGAGAAAATGCTGGTAATCAGCATTTTCTCCTTTTTTCACAATGTATTTAAAGACAAATTCCATCATTTCTTTGATATTTATTTTTTCTGTCTACAAAAGCTTTCCAAAATTGACCAGTCCAGCATTTTTGTCATCTGGTACAGAGTTGATACCAGCATTTTCTTCTTTTCCAAAAATGTTTCCAAAAGGTCATAAAAAATGTGGGTTTCTTTGGTAAAGAGTCCCTGCTGACATTGACCTAAAGTGAAGGATTGTAAAATGTAATCAAATAAGGATGGTTTTTTTTCACTGCTAGGCATTTTGTGATGTTTCCAGTGTTTTCCTCCATGTCATTAAAATTTGATAAACAAAATATACAATGTGATAAAGAGAGTTGTTTTCCCTGTAAAACAATTAACTTCCTGTAAGAATAGTGCTTGTATCCGTATGGGTACCAAAGGCAGGCTACGGACATTTTCCATTAGGGAAACAAAGATACCTAAAGATTTTAGGTACGAGTTTGGCCAGAGCATTCCACAGTATAGCAGATAGTGTAGATCCAAGATCAAACTCCAAGGTTTGTTATGTCTGATCTTCATCTACACAGTCTTCAAAAGCAACCATAGTTGTGATAGGCAGTTAGAGAGTTAATCCTTAGGCTGCTAATTGCCACTCAAGGACCTTTTGTGGACAGTGTAGATCAAGATCAGACTTCACAGAATGTGAAGTCTAATCTTGAATCTACACTGTTCAATAGGGAGATATTTTTCAAAACAAAAAAAGAACCCTTTGAAATTGCAAAATTATGTGTTTTACTATTAGCTTGAAAGATTTATTTCACTTATTTAGCATGGTAGGGGTTATAGCTTTGGGAAATAGAAGTTAGATCATGCTTTCTCCATTTGGCCTTCAGTAGACTGTTTAGAATTTGTATTTCAAAACAGACAAGTCTATTTAAAACAAAAAGGACCAAGTTTGATGGAAGCTAGTTTTTAACTTTCCTCCATTTGAAAATATTGTGACAAATGAAGAAACAGTTTCAAAGAAATCTCATCATTTGTAACAATGTTTCTAGGGACCCTAAGGGCTCCTACACAGTTTTTTAGCTCTACTGACTGAAGTGCAGCAGAGTTTCTGTCACAGCATGGTTTCCATCATTGATCTGTCCAATCACCTGGTAGTCTTTTTCTTGTTTATTTCATAAAGTTTGCATTTGTAGTCAGATTTTCGTGAAACATGCACAGTTTCTTTATAACATCAACATCAACAGCATCAAGTCTATCAATTTTCAAAAAAGTCTGACAATTAGTATGGGAAGAATAGCCATTAAATGTTTAAAATTTACATTTCTTGTTTACACAATTAAGTCTACATTTTTTATCAACTTCTGACTTTTTGTATCGACAAGGGATTGAACCCTATTGAAAATGAAGAAACTATGACAATCAGTTTTGGAAAAGCAAACATTTGATGAGAAATTTTCAGCTGACAAGTTTGAATACATTGTTTTAAAATGCAGAGTTTATACCAGTATTACCATTTTAATATGTCATATAACAAGTAACAAGGTTTTATGATAGGAATACCAATAAATCATCTTGAATGATATGCAAAATGAATTATTTGAATTACATATCTCAACAAGAAAAGTTAACTGATTTTTGTGCTTTTTGTGTGTGTGGGGTGGGGGGAAGGGTTGGTCTACCCCTTGGAACAAGTTCTCTGCAGATGATTTTGAAAACATTATGAAATACTGCTGATTAAATCTATACCAAACGACAAAATTTTAGGCTGGTTGAAATTGAAAGCATTTGCAGACAACAAAATAAATGCGACTTTAAAATTGAAATTTGCTTTCGGAAGGGTAGAAAACATTGTGGGAAAAGAAGAAAATGCACGTTACCAGCATTTTCTCCTTTTCCCACCATGTTTTCAAAGGCTCCTTCCTCAGAGTCATTAAAAGTCGGGATTGTGTGGTAAAGAGTTAATAAGAAGTGAGATTTTTTAATACAATACATGTAAAAACATCATTGGAAAGGTCGAAATGGCTTGCCAGAATGTTTTCAAAACTAAAAGTTGTCAACAGGAGGTAACGAACTATATTTTCACCTTGCAAACACATTTAATTCTAGTATCGTGCAAAGTTGCAACACACAGTAAAAATTTGTCTTTAACCCTTTAACAGACGACAAAATTTTAGACTTGTTCATATTTAAGGCATTTGCAGGTAAACAATAAAATGAGGCTCAAATGATTAATTTGTCTCTGAAAGGGTAGAAAAAATTATGGGAAAATGAGAAATTGCTAGTCACCAGCATTTTCCCCTTTTACCCACAAAGTTTTCGAAAGGCCTCTTCCACAGGGTCATTAAAACACAGGATTGTTTGTTAAAGGGTGAAAGGAAATGAATATTATTCCTCCAAAAATGTGCTTGCTTTAACTAGTCGGTACCCTTTTATGCAAAATACTTTATAGTAACTATAATCTAATAGAGTGATTGCACTATGGTATTGTATCGTAAAAATCCCAAAAACTGAAGAAACAAGCTTTAGAAAACATTGTTGGGAAAGGAGAACTTACTGGTAACCAGCATTTTCATCGTTTCCCATGATGTTTTCCACCCTATCTGAATCAAATCCTATCAACCAGACCAAATGCTTTTAGTATGGAAGAGTCTAAAGTTTTGTCCTCTGGTAAAGAGTAAAGGGTTCAAAAAAACCTTATCATGGAATATTTATTTCATGTTTAACCCTTTACCACACAGCAAAATTTGAACAAGTCTATATTTAAAGAATTTACAGATGACAATTCAAATGTTGTTCTAATGATAGTAATTGTCCTTGAATAGGTAGAAAACATTGTGGGAAAAGGAGGAAATGCTGGTTATCAGCATTTCCTCCTTTTCCTACAAGGTTTTCAAAAGTCCTCTTCCTTAGGTTGTTAAAAGTTGGCATTGTGTGGTAAAGGGTTAAAGAAACCTATATAATTTGGGGAGAAAAAAATTCTTCAAAAAGACTCCATTAATTTGAACAATATGTATGTTTTTTTTTTTGTCAGACAGATAACACATCCATGCAAATATCACATAAATAACAAAAAACATGTTTAGTGAATTAAAGCCTTTTTTTCCCCAAAATTGTCTCTATGCCTCTGTTAAGTCGTCATTAAAATAGAGATGAACTGCTTGTAAAAATGTATCATCATTCATACTGAGTTGATAAAAGTCCTCGTCATCATCTTGTATGCTGTTCTCAGCCAAGTTTTTTGCCATGTCCAGGTTTCGACCATCATATTTCCAGGTATAACTAGCAGCATGTGCATTGTACTTTAGGTATCTCTGTAGGATTTCTGTCATTATTTCCTCTGAACAAACCTGAAGAAAGAGAAAACCAGGTACATGTATAGTGTTTTTGACCGTCTATCCCCTTTTCTATTTACTGCGCTTTAAACCAGATGACAAATGCAGTACAAAGTTATGGATTTGTCTTTGAAAGGGTTGAGAATGTTGTGGGAGAAGGAGAATAGGCAAAGCATTTTCTCCCCTACCCACAGTGGTTTCAAAAGCCCAGTTCAGGTTAAAATGGATGAGTCTAAAATATGGATGAGTCTAGAGTTTTATTCTCTTTACCAAACAACAAAATTTTAGACTTGAATTAACAGCAGTTGCAAACCACAAATCAAGTTCAGTTCATAAGATGATATACATGTATGTCTTTGAAATGGTATAAATCATTCTCATCACCAGCATTTTCTCCTTTTTCCACAATTTTTTCAAAATCCGTACTGTTCAAGGTCATTAAAACTTTATTGTTTAGTAATGGGTTAAAAGAATGACTTCACCATGAAAATTTGAAAGAATGACTAAAATGTCTTAAAGGCATTATGGAAAAAAATAATTTTTTGCTTTATGGTTTGATGATATGTTATTCCAGCTCCAGTAAATTTGTTTCAGGGATTGATGACAGGCATCATGACAGAATTCAATCCTTTCTCACTGCTAAATATTGTTTCAATAATGCTTATGAGCTCAAGCGGCCAGTGCCTCTGGTTCCTACAAAAGAAAATGTTCTGCCAAATTAACACATCGATACCTGAAGTTGGCTTTAATATTTTCAGCATAAAAATATTTACCTCTATGACTTGTTCCTGTGATGTAAGAGTGTTGATGATTTTTATAAATCGAGTCTTCTTTGATAGAATTCCCACTAAATATTCATCATCTTTCCACCATGGGCGTCCAAAATCATTTGCCCAATCAGAATTGGGGTATGGAGGGGGAATATGAACAAATCTACCATTTGGACAGTATGGTATGACACACCCTGTCAGGGGATCAACATGAGTTCTGATCTGAAATAAACAAGTGATGAAACTGTCATAACAAGGCTCAAGGTAAACTGTTTCTGTATAGACTATTTTTAGAGTTGCCATGAAGGAATATACTGATTATACCATTGGCAAAGATTTGAATGACAGAATAAGTTTATTTTAAAATAGCATGGAATTTATTGTGGGAAAAGAAGCTTAAAATGTACTTGTAATTAACTAACCCTTTAGTCGTTTTATCAAAAACTCCAATGTTTTACCTCTTTAAGCTTTTTCAAGCTCCAAATATACATCTCTACCTCTTACAACAGCTGAAAATGCAATCCAGTGAAACTTGCAATTCTGATTTAAACATCTTATAAGCTTGATTAAACAAGTTGATGATATAAATCAAAGATCAGACTACACATTCTGTGCAGTCTGATCTTGATCTATGCCATCCACAAGAGCTTGTTTTTGCCCACTGCACTGAAAGGATTAATAAGTCTTTTGAAATTATTGAAGAACAAAGGGAGTTTTCTATCTTTTCGAAGATGGGTCTCATAATTTGAGTAACGAGTGACAATGCGATTAAAAAAAACCAGATAAACAGACATTGTCAATAAACATGGTAGTGCATATAAACATTTAGAAAGGCACTAAATATTGAGACAAACATGACAAGCTAGTGTGCATACCTTTTTTTGTATGATTTTAAATTGTTACTTACATCTTTTGTTTTAGGATCAAACCAATGTGAAATGTCTTTCCCAGCAGCCTGTACAATAGGTTTTAATAGGACATCCCCTGAAACAGTCAAAGTATCTTACTTTGGACATAGAAAGTTTAGTGCAAGTTTCACAATTGTTCTAGTCAAGCTCAGTCGCTCAGTCTGAAACATACTTGGCTAGTAGTTTGGCTGGGGTCATGTGTTTGAATCCTAGCTCAAGCAATTTTCTTTCAACGACTGAGAATAGCAAATTGCAACAGGAATTATTTTTCTCTCACTGCAGATTACTATTCTATGTGTAAGTCACAATGAATATTTTTGTCAGTAAAGTTCAAATAGATTCACAAAGGTATGAGAATTCACAGAATAATGGGAATCAACTTTAATAACTGAACAATTAGCTTAACCCTTTACTGAACAATGCCGACTTTTAACAACCCTGAGCAAGAAGGCCTTTGAAAACATTGCTGGAAAAGGAGAAAATGCTGGTAACCAGGGTCCGTATTCACCAACCATTCTTAAGAACGTTCTAGACTTATTCTTCAAGATTTTCCAAGTTTGAAAGTAACACAACTTCTGATTGGCTAAACCAAATGGTTTAGCCAATCAGAAGGTGTGTCACTTTCAAATTTGGAAAATTTTGGAGAACAAGACTAAGAATGTTCTTAAGAATGGTTGGTGAATACGGACCCAGCCTTATCTCCTTCTATTCTCACAATGTTTTCTACCCATTGAAAGATAAATTTTATGTTTTGATAACATTTAATTTATCGTCAGTCATGCTTTCAATTTGGACAATGCTAAAATTGTGTCGTCTAGCAGATTACAGTCTAGAATGTTACCGTTTAGAACATAGATACTAAGTCACAGGAAATATTTTCATTTAGGTGTTTGAAAGAAACTTATCCAACCTTGTCACAAATCATTGACTCTGTGCGAGACAACAAAATTTTAAACTTGTCCATATTGAAAGCCTGTGTAGAGAACAATTTAAATGTGGCTCAAAGTATGAAATTTGTCTTTGACGGGGTAAAAACATGCGAAAAGGGAAAATAGCTGCTCTTTCTACCCACTCAGTCATAACAAAAATCGAATAATTACCTTTGTACTTTTCACACAAAGGGGTAAGATTGTATACTTTTCCTAAAAATGATATCCACAGATCATCTATTGTATTGTGTATTGCAACTTCATTCGGTGTGAAGTATTTTGGCCGAGACATTTTTTATTTGTAAAAATTCATTGGCGTTGCCAATGTAAACACGGAAACAGTCCTGGTCAGTAGGCGCTTAAGAGTAATTTTAAACGAAAAGATATGACAAAGTACTTATGTCGAAAAAAAAAATGTGTGCTTATTATTTAAGAAAAGAAACCCTTATATTAAGAAGATATTGAAATATATATTTGAAGGTCAATCCATATCCAAAAAACTTAAAATTCGATCAAATTGAATGCACAAATTCGTTAAATTCAGGAAAGAAGAAAATGGCCGACCTGGAGAATACGACGCATCCGGTTTTAGAATTTTATTAAATAATATCAAATTTTTGTATTAATTTGATGATTCTAGTTGTAAAACCTTGAAAAAGTTATTGAATTTTCAATATTTACATTGAATAAATTTACTTTCTTTGAACACAACTAAAGTCGTTGAGTCAGTTTGGTTGGTGGAAAGGTTCCTACAGCTGAGATCTCGTACCACGGATAATTCATACCCAACTTTCTCTAGTCTTGAATTCCAAGTCGCACATAGTAAAAGGGTACAGAAAACATGTCATAGAGTAGAACCAGAAAATTTTGTGGCAGATGGAAATTTTACTTTGATCAAAATTGTGGAGTTTAACGTCTGGGACCCCCCCCCCCTTTTTTTTTTTTTTTTTGTTTTCGTTATTTCTTGTCAATCAAAAAGATTGAGAGTGTTGTATTTATTGCTATGAGTACCCCCGCCCCAATTTTAGTATGGTAAAAATGAGAATTGGACATTTTGTTAGGCCAGAAAAAAATACTAGTGTTTCAGGTGACCCTTGAAATAAGAAATGGGTCGGTATGTTGGAAAAAGTTTGTTTGTTTTTTTCTTTTTCAGTTTAATGTAATATCAGAGAATTCCAATATTTTCTTCTCTGTTTTATATATATCATGTATAACAACTGCCAAACGACCATAGATTTTAGTTGCATTCCTGACGGGACAAAGAAATTAGATGATTTGTTAGCAAATTCAATGTGACATCTATTTACCTTGTCTTCTTCCTCTTGTCCCTGCAGTACCCTTCCATGGAGGTGGGTAGTACTGCAGCAAAACACTGCACGTGGGCATAGTATTGGAATGGGATCCGAGCTTGTAAATGTCCCCAAAATGGGGACATTTTCTTCCCACAGACTGCGAGAATGGCTGTTGCAATTTTGGAGGAAGTCAACAATCACGCAGACGCTGATTTCGAGTATCTGAAAGGGGGTAGACCTATGACATGCGCGGGAATTTTTTTGATGAAATGGAAATCATATGACGAACTAGAAATCGTCATGGTCTGAAGTTGACAGTTGAGTGAAAAATTTTCAATGCTATTTTAGGGCTACCGTCTGAAAGACTTTGGTGGCGGTCACACTACGGATTTACCAAAATGGAATGAAAGGGCTCGGGATAAAGCACATGGCATAAAGTTGGCAATATAAATAAAAGTTGTCAGGCCAGCAGCCAATGGGTAGGGTCACCTGAAACTCTGATACTGTTTTTGTTCTGGCATAGATTCTTAGCTCCTGTGCAGTGTTCTATTTGAGGCCTACTTTGGGACAAAATCAGCCTTATTTCCAGTGCTTGACTGTATGCTTTTTTTTTTTTTTTTAATAAAGTGAGTGTGAAAAGTGTCTATATAATGTTAGTAAAAAAATAAATCACACAAAAATGTCTTATGTCTGTGAAAAGTGTCTATATAATGTTAGTAAAAAAAAAAAATCACACAAAAATGTCATATGTCTGTTTAACACAAATACCGTAGTCCATGAGGTGCCCTTGAGTAGCAAGTGAAAGAATCACTGATGGTAGAAATATTCATGTCAGTGATTTGCAAACTCTTGTACAAAAAACCCTACATGCACACGAAAGCATTTAGTTTATTCTTATTGAAGAAGTGAATCACCAGTTTTAGGTCAAGAAAACATTAAAAATCAAGATTCTTTGTGGTTGTCTTGGAGATGATGGCTTGCATAGTAGGTCACACAGTCACGAAATACATTTGAACAGGTTGTGCATACCACAGTGTAATAGGCTGTCTCAGGCCATACTAGACAGCTGGTCACAGCTTCAAGAAAGTATGCTAGGCTGATTGTGAGAACAAAATTTTAGACTTATCCACAGGCAACAAAAGTATGGTACAAAAGTTGGGATTTTTCTTCGCGTCATTTAAATATCACTTTGCTTGGTATTGAAAGGATTAAACGCATCATTTTCATAAAATGGTAAAAGAACACTGCTTTCATTTACGCTTTACCCTTTCCCAAACAACAAATTTTAGACTCTTCCAAGCTGAAAGAGTTTGCAGACGACAATTTTAGATTTGATGAAAATGGCAGAAAGTTTTCCAATAGGGTAGAAAACACTGTGGGGAAAGGTGAAATTGCTCGTTACGAGCAATTTCTCCTTTTCCCACAGTGTTTTCAAAAGACTTGTATTGCAAACATGTAAAAACCAGGGCTTGTTTTGGAAAGCGTTAAGCAAAAAACAATCCTGACTTTTAACAACCCTGAAAAAGAAGCCTAGCGAAAACATCGTGGAAAAGGAAGCAAATGCTGATAACCGTTATTTTCTCCATTTCCCACAATGTTTTTCATCCTTTCAAAGTCAAATCCTTTTACTTGGGCAATACCTTATTTGTTGACTGCGAATGATTTCAATATGAACAAGTCTGAAAGTGTTTCAGTTGAGGAATGTATTCTTTGGAAAGCCAAATACAGGTAAAAGGTTAAGCTGACATTATGATAAATTTAAATATTTACTGCATAACAAAAGCTTACTAATTTTCTCAAAATATTAAACAAACAATATTGATTGTAACTAGAAATACAAACTTGAAAATAAAGTTAACAACTATAGTGTCAATTTATATCTAGCTTTTTCATCACAATGTAGTTTGTTTTTCTGGAATGTTGGCTGTCACAAAAGAAGAAACTGCTTCTAGTTCTATGAAGTTGAATGATCTTCTAATTTCATTTTAGGAAAGTTCATCAGCTGGGAAAGACAAATTGAAGAAATGGTTGAACAAGAGCATGAAAATTCAGATGACAGATGGAAGGACATTGATTGGTAAAAGTTTTACTGCTAGTAAAGCACTGTCAAAAGTTTCTAAACTTGGACACTTGTACAAGATGTGTATGCCTTGCAAATAATGTTAAATCAATTATTAGTTCAATCAACTCCTGAGACAAATTTATGAAAGATGGATAATCAATATTAAATTATATAGGGATGTACCAAATTTGGCAGTGTACCATTATCTAGTAGTCTAAGTAGACATCTAGACATAACAGATATTGTACAAATTATAGCCCTAGTGTTAAAATTGGCCCTCCTCTGGAGTGTCATATATTTAACATGGACTTAAAGTGAAAATTTAAAAAGTCTCCATGTTCCATACCAGTAATATTGATATATGGTATCATCTCGTGAACCTCTACCAAGAGTCTTCAAATTGTAGCCCTGAGGTCAAAATTGGTCCTGAACACCGTACAGTATAGGGGGGAGGATTTTACATTGGCTTTAATAGTTGATACTTTGAAAGTCTCCTGATACCAACCATTGAGCCCAGAATTGTAATATTTGCTTTTGTAGCAGTATCTACTGGACCTGTGCTAAGATTGTTTAAAATCAAGTCATGAGTTCAAAAATAGCCCTGCCACTGGGATAATGATTTTACATCATGCACATCCCTTTTTCATGGTGTTTGGATTTATATCTTGCATCAAAGATCATATAAATGTTGATTCTTTGGGTTTATTTCCTAAAAAAGTACCATACCAATAGAAGATTAACTAAACTATGTTATTGTTTGTGTTGTATATTATTGCCACTAGCTGCACTAAAAGGAAACGGTATAACCCAGGGAATCTTGCTTCTTCCCTTTTTTGAAATAGAGATATTGATAATATTGATGCAAAAAGTCCTATTTTCTTTTCAGGTATATTTTTATGTACAGATAGAGATAGAAATGTGATACTTGGATCATGTGAAGAATACTTAAAACCACCAGGTAAGCTGGTTGTGAGTTTATATAGAAATTTATTTGACAGGTCTTTAACAGTGTAAATAAAACAAAGTGGATAGTGAAACATATGTCATTAGATGCACTTGTGCTCTTGTCTTCAGAACAACTATCATTGAATGGATTGTTGTTACTGTGCATTTTGTAGAGAGAATGTGAAATCTGAAGTGACCTACACTCTGTGATAGTTCAAGAGGTATTGTAGTCAAAAATAGGCTGAAAATTGGTATAGGTCCATTTCATCTACAGACTATGCAAAAGGGGGTTTAACTCTTTACCACATGACAAAATTTTAGACCAGTCCAAATTGATAGCAGTTGCAGTTGACAAAATAAATGTGACTGAAAATTTGAAATTTGTTTTAGGAAGGGCAGAAAACATTGTGGAAAAAGGAGAAAATGCTGGTTACCAGCATTTTCTCCTTTTCCCACAATGTTTTCCAAAGGCTTCTTTCCCTGGGTTGTTAAAAGTCGGGATTGTGTGGTAAAGAGTCAATGCATCTCTCTGACCCATTATACCAGGCAAGTCATGACATAATTATGGATTAAAATCCATGTTGTCAAACAACCGGCTGAGGTAGAGTGGTCCTTGGGCATACAGAAAATTTACCCACATCAAAAAGTTTTGACCCAGGTTAGCCTACACAGGCTGACCTGGTTCAGTACTGTGTTTGCAGATGCATTAAACCACCTTTTCACAGAGCATGGCTTATAAATGATATACTTATGGAAGTATGAGATAAATCAGGATCCACATTTCATAGGAATGTTTTTGTATGAAACTTTTGCTTTGTAAGGCAATCCTCATCATTAAGAATTTTTCTTTGATTACAGATACAGTAGAGAAGAAAGAGGAACCACGCATTTTAGGCCTAGCTATGATCCCTGGACATCATATAGTTAGTATACATATAGATGAAGATCAGGGACTTCAACAGAATCTGTTGTGATAATACTTAACCCTTTCCCAAACGACAAATTTTGGATTGGTCTAAATTGAAAGAGTTTGCAGACGACAATTTTAAATTTGATGAAAATGGCAGAAAGTTCTCAAATAGGGTAGAAAACACTGTTGGAAAAGGAGAAATTGCTCGTTACGAGCAATTTCTCCTTTTCCCACAGTGTTTTCAAAAGACCTGTACTGCAGACACGTGAAAACCAGGGCCTGTTTGGGAAAGAGTTAAATGATCTAGCCAACATTTGGTGACATGACTTTGCTGGATTTGTGATACATCTAGTACTGAACTACAAGAGCGACTGACACAACTTTTGTGGTTTTTGTTGATAACGATGGTTAAGATTGGACTGCCTGTTGCAGGGAGTCTAGACGAGATCAGACTGCATACAGCATGCTGTCTGATCTTTGATCTACTCTGCCAGCCTTTCCAGAAATTTCCTGGGTCCTTTGTTTCCAATTTACCAAATGTTCTAAATAACATTTTTAGTCTAATTCTGAAGAAATTGGTCTAATTCTGAAGAAATTTCTCAATTTCAAAGTAACTATAATTTCTGATTAGCTTCATCCAATGGTTTAGCCAATCAGAAGGTGCGTTACTTTCTAAATTTAGTATAGACTTAAAGTGTAATTCAGAATGGTCAGTGAATCAGTCCCTTTCAAAATGTTTGTGTCCTCAGGATAGCAGAACATTGTTAATGTCAATCTTTTAACCCTTTTCCACACAATCCAGAGTTTTAATTACTCTTTGGAAGAAGGCCTTTGAAAACATTGTGGGAAAAGAAGAAAATGCTGGTAACCAGCATTTTCTTCTTTTCCCACAATGTTTTCTACCCTTCCAAACACAACTGCCAATTTTATAGTAACATTTATTTTGTTGTCTGCTTTCAATTTGGACTTGTCTAAAATTTTGTCATTTGGTAAAAGAGTTAATAGCAGAATAAGAGTGATAGAAGAGGGAAATTACAACAGGAAGTTTAAGGCTTTGTAAGCATCAATCATTCTACATGAGCCGTAGGCTTCTGCACAATAAAGGTTCAAACACACTGCCACTTTAGACAACTTTGCTTTTGTCTTACAGTAGGCCACTCTCATAACCATTGTGACAAAAGATGAATTTACATGTGAAGATCAATTAGTCATTTTGCAACATTGTTATATACATTGATATACCAACCCTTTACAAAACATTACCATGATTTCATAAACCAGACAGGAAAAAAAGCCCCCTTGAAAACAATGTGGGATAAGGAGAAAATGCAGTTAACCAGTATTTATTTCTTTTCCCACATTGTTTTCTGAGGGATCCTGCATGGCTTATTGTTAAAGTGTAGGACTTGTGACCTGGAGGCCCCGGGTTGCAGCCTCATTGGATCCATTAGCTTTTTTGTGGGAGTATCCTTGGCCAAGACACTTAAGGGCCCTAGCCTAGTACTGGTGAAACCCAGGAAATACATGAATATGTGAGCTGTTGCCATGATATGACTGAAATAATTTTGAAAGTGGCGTGAAACACATTTCAGTCAGTCAATCAATCAATCAATCAATCCCACATTATTTCTACTTTGTAAAAGACAACACTATCATTTAAGCCATATTGAAATCATCGCCTGCAAATGCTTTCAAAATAGATACGTCTAAATTTTTGTCATTTTGCAAAGAGTTAAACATTAATTCATGTTCTTTATTCACTTTGTACAGTTGAAGTAGGATGGAGTTTTAAGTAATTTAATAAAAAAAAGATGCAATATTATAGTTTTTTTTCGTGGTCACTTGGTTTGATCAGTCATATAACCGTTTACTAAGCAGTCCCATTAACTCTTTACCAGACGACAAAATTTTAGCCTTGTCCAAACTCAAAGCATTTGCAGACGACAATTTCAATGTGGCTCAAATGGTGCAGTTTTTATTTGATAGGATGGAAAACATTGTGGGAAAAGGAGAAAATGCTGGTTACCAGCATTTTCTCCTTTTCCCACAATGTTTTCAAAAGGCCTCTTTCCCAGGGGCATTAAAAGGCGTCGTTGTGTGGTAAAGGGTTAACTCTTTACCTAGCTAGTATAAATTGAAAGCATTTGTACACGACAAATAAAAATGTTATTCAGAACAAGAAATTTCTACTTCAAAGGGTAAAAATCTTTGTGGAAAAGGGAGAAAATACTGATTGCCAGCATTTTCTCCTTCTCCCACAATGTTTTCAAAAGTCTTCTTCCACAGGGCTGCAAAAAGTTGAGATTGTTTGATAAATTGTTAAGCTTAAGCGTGATAAAGATAGAGGAAAATCTTAGAGATCAGCGTTTGGTTATTGACTTACCAGCCATTCTGAAAGTCAGTTTGAATTTTATCTAATTCTAAAGTCTTAGAGTAACCATCTGATTGGCTGAGGCAGAATTTCTTTGTAAATAAGAATTAGAATTGAATTCGAAATGGTGGGTGTAACAGTATATAGCCACAGGCCCTATATTTAGTTTATTCTTACCACAGGAAGACTTGCATTGAAATTTAGAAGTATCGCTTCATAGGTCTATTATGGCAAGATACTCATATTGTCATTTTGAAAAATTGAATCATGTGCATTAATGAGCCATGCTCTGTGAAACGGTGGCCTCAAAGTATATGCAAAAAAGTATCGACCCTGGTGAGCCTGCGCAGGCTGACCTGAACCGAAATGTTTTGCTATTCGTTAATATTTTGCACGTCCACGGACCAGTTTACCTCATGATTCTGTCAATTGTTAGATAAAATGTACTTTACGGATCCATAATTATGGGATGACTTGCTTGGTTTCATGCATAGCGTAGATGCATTCAGCCCCCTTCAGCCAGAGCATGAGATAATTGTATTTCCAGATGAATAGCATCAAGTTACATCTACATATCAACATACGTGCTTCAAAAAAAAAGTAACAAAAGCTGCTAAAGGTAAACAAATCTGGTGTTAAAATTCATTTAAATTTCAATAATGCCATTTAAAAGTGAATTATTATGAAGATGAGTCTGCCATTGTACAGTCAGTCCAAGTGTTAGTCGCTGGCTGAGAAATAATTTAAAAACTAGGTTAATATTTCTTGGGTCACTTTATCTTTTTTTAGCTCACCTGAGCACAACGTGCTCAATGGGAGCTTTTAGGATCACCCGGTGTCCGTCGTCCGTCGTTTGTCGTGCGTCATGCGTCGTTCGTCGTGTGTCCTCAACAATTCTTTAAACATCATCTCCTCCTAAACCACTGGGCCAATTTGGACCAAACTTGGCAGGAATGTTCCTTGGGAGGTCCTCTTTAAAAGTTGTTCACAAAATTTGATTCCATCAAAAACTCTGATTTCCATGGCAACGAAATGGAATTTTCTAAGAAATTCTTTAAAAATCTTCTCTGATGAAACCGCTGGTCAGATTTTGAAATAATTTCACATGAATGTTCCTTGGGTGACCCTTTTCAAAAATTGTTCGCGAAATTTTGATATGTTGAAAAACATGGCTCTGGTGAATGGGGGCTACTTGCAGTATATGGATATGAAGAAATTCTTAAAAATTCTTCTTCTCTGAAACGGCTCGTCAGATTTTAAAATAATTTCACAGAGATGTTTCTTGGGTGACCCTTTTCAAAACTCGTTCGCGAAATTTTGATCCGTCAAGAAACATGGCTCTGGTGACTGGGGGCTACTTGCACTATACGGCTATGAAGAAATTCTTAAAAATTCTTCTTCTCTGGAACCGCTGGTCAGATTTTGAAATAATTTCACAGGATTGTTCCTTGGGTGACCCTTTTCAAAAACTGGTCGCGAAATGTTGATCCGTCAAGAAACATGGCTCTGGTGACTGGGGGCTACTTGCACTATACGGAAATGAAGAAATTCCTAAAAATTCTTCTTCTCTGAAACGGCATGTCAGATTTTAAGATAAGTTCACAGAGATGTTCCTTGGGTGACTCCTTTGAAAAGTTGTTTGCGAAATTTTGATCTGTCAAGAAACATGGCTATGGTGACTGTGGGCTACTTGCACTATACGGATATGAAGAAATTCTTAAAAATTCTTCTTCTCTGAAACCGCTGGTCAGATTTTAAAATAATTTCACGGAGATGTTCCTTGGGTGACCCTTTTCAAAAATTGTTCGCGAAATTTTGATCCGTCAAGAAACATGGCTCTGGTGAATGGGGGCTACTTGCACTATACGGAAATGAAGAAATTCTTAAAAATTCTTCTTCTCTGAAACGGCTCGTCAGATTTTAAAATAATTTCACAGAGATGTTCCTTGGGTGACCCTTTTCAAAATTTGTTCGCGAAATTTTGATCCGTCAAGAAACATGGCTCTGGTGACTGGGGTCAAATCAAAGCAATACCTTGTGGGCATTCTAGAGGCCACATTTTTTGCTCATTTGACTTGAAAATTTATCAGAATGTTTGCCTTAATTAAATCTTGGATGAGATTGAAATTGGGTCATCTGGGGTCATAAAGTAGGTCACTAGGTCAAATTAAAGAAATACCTTGTGGGCACTCTAGAGGCCACATTTTTTGTCTTGATGATATCTCAGAGGAGTTCAAAATTGGGTCACATAGGGTCATAAACAATGTCACTGGGTCACATTGAAGAAATACCTTGTGGGCACTCTAGAGGCCACAGTTCAGGCTAAATTGACCTGAAAATTGGTCTACCTATTTGACTTGATGATATCTCGGATCAGTTAGAAACTGGGTCACTAGGTCAAATTAAAGAAATGTATTGTGGGCACTGTAGAGGCCACAGTTTTTGCTCAACTCACCTGAAAATTTGTCAGCATGTTTTACTTGATATCTTAAATGGATTTGAAATTGGGTCACATAGGGTCATAATCTAGGTCACTAGGTCAAATTACAGAAATACCTTGTGGGCACTCTAGAGGTGACAGTTCTTGCCCAATTCACCTGAACCTTGGTCAACAAGGTTGTTTTGATGTCTCGGATGAGTTTGAAATATGGTCACATAGGGTCATAAACTAGGTCACTAGGTCAAATTGAAGAAAGCCATTTTGGACACTCCGGAGGCCACATTTTCAGCTCAAATGACCTGACAGTTGGTCAGAATGTTTGTCTTAATAATATCTCGGATGAGTTTTAAATTGGGTCATTATGACCCTGGAGTGGAATTTCGCCTAATGACTCAGGTGAGCGATCCAGGGCCATCATGGCCCTCTTATTTTCCTTGATTTTAAAATTCATATTTCTGCCAGCGACTAAGACTTGAACCGACCACACAATACCAGATTGTCATCTTCACAATCATTTCCATACTTTTAAATGATATGATATAAATTCATACGTATTTTAACACCTGCATTGTTTTTTTGACCGCTATTGGGCCTTTAAGCACTTACAGAGCTTAAAATGATTTGAGCCATGCTCTGTGAAAAGGGGGCTTAGTGCATCTGCGACAAGTAGGCCTATCTATCCAGGTCGGCGTGCGCAGTCCGCCCAGGCTGACCTGGACCGATACTTTTCGCTATTGGTCAATTTTCTGGATGTCAAAGGACCAGTGTACCTCAGGAGTCAGTCGGTTGTTATACAAAATGGATTTTATTGATCCATAATTATGTGATGACTTGCTTGGTATTACGGATCATGGAGATGCATTAAGCCCCCTTTTGTCAGAGCATGGCTCTCATAAATTTGCCTACTCTATGAGGAAGTGCATCACAGCTTAGCGCCAAATGTATTATCCACTCGACCTCTTGACGGTCGAAAATACAATCCACTGACACCCAGAAAGATTTTTATCTTAACCCTTAGGCTGCTAAGCGCGAATCAAGGACTTTTTGCGGACAGTGTAGATCGAGATCAGACTGCACCTTCTGTGCAGTCTGATCTTCGGTCTATACAGTCCGATAAGGAGATATCTTTCCCCTAAAAATACCTTTCAAATAGCAAAATTTAGGTTTTTGCTATCGACTTAACAGTCTCAGTTCTTTTATTTAGCAGGATAAGGGTTAATAGGCGTTGACCTAAACAAGCGGACGGTATAGATCCAAGATCAGACTGCACGTTCTGTGCAGTCTGATCTTAAATTTATACCGTCCGCAAAAGCCCCCGTTTTCACACCGTAGGGCGCTGAAAGGGTTAATACTACAGATGCTCTTGATAAAAAATCGTTAAGTCGCCTTTCATTGGCATTCTGAGAAACAATAGAAACGCCTCGTCAAGTGTTGATCAGCCGATAAAACTAATCGCTGCTTATATACGCCCGATCATCTTTTTAATACACTGACAAAATAGTTCTGTCGGTTTTTCGGCCAAGTTAGAAGAAGTAAAAGCGAGCTCGGAACAGGATGCATTTTGTGAAAGAAGCTTTAAAAATATTTTTTGTACCGTTTCTTCTGATTGCGGTACTTGTTTGCATGGCGGATGCTGCGCCAACAGATCGGCAGTTAATTAGTAGACAAAAACGACAGGTAAATTATTTATACTTATCGTGTTTATTATGTGTTTTGGCTTTTAACCCTTTCTGTCTCTTATTTCTTTTTTAACACACACACACAAAAAAAGACTCCGTTCTGTTTCATATTTCGGGCGACCGTTTTTTTCTTATTTTCAAGAAAAAGAAAGTACTTTGTGATTTGTCGAGGCTTTAACGTCGCACGTGGTTCGCCATTTTTTAATCGTTTATCGTTGTGACATTATTTGTTTGATTTGTTGATAGATCAGCTTGGTTTAATTTTTACCAGTCGACAAAATTTAAGATTCCTCCAAATTGATTTATCGAATGATAAGGTTTGTCATTAGAAGGATAGAAAAACATTGTTGGCAAAGGAGAAAATGCAGGTTACTAACATTTTCTCATTTTCTCACAATGTTTTCAAAAGACTTCTTCTTTAGGTCGGTCGGTTAACCGCTCAAGTAAAAGGAATACATTTTGAGTCATCTGCTTCAAAAAAAGTTTCTGGACGTAATGGATTGAACAGAAAAACGTAGGATTAAATATGTTGGGCGGTATTATTCTGAAATATGCTACTAAATTTTTTTTTTTTTTGGAGAGGACAAAAAACTGTAACCATTTTGCTCTTCATAATTTCTGATGAGTTCTACTCCCTTTGTATGCCAATCATATAGACCTCTGAACCACAAATATTTCAAATCGTATCTTACTAATTTAAGAAAATTAACTCTTTATCACACAATCCCGACTTTTAACGACCCAGAGAAAGAAAGCTTTTGAAAACATTGTGGGAAAAGGAGAAAATGCTGGTAACCAGCATTTTCTCCTTTTCCCACAATGTTTTCTACCCTTTCTAAATCAAATTTTGATTTTTAAATCACCTTTATTTTGTCATCTGCAAATGCTTTCAATTTGGACCAGTTTAAAGTTTTGTCGTTAGGTAAAGAGTTAAAGTATTGTTCACACAATTAGCGGAAAATATGGCGGATAATTTGTAACAATGTGTCGATGCTCATAAAACTTTTTCTCGTGCTCAACTCAGCTGAACGTGAAATTTCAGAGTTGTAGAAATGTTATTTGATAAACATTATGGAGTGACTCCTGAACTTCAGGACTTTTCTTTGTCTCCACAACATCAAAGTCTTCATTTCCGATTTCCATCCCGTCTTTCAAGTTTGAGCATGGACTCAAATTTTATGAGCACGGGTAATGGATTTTTTTTTTCGTCAAGTTTCGTGTCTCCATATTTCGTCTTTTATTAAAAAATGAATTATACTTGCCTTCAGAACACGCAGCAAAACTTTGCCTGTATTTTCAGACATTTAAACTTTAGATCAGGGTTCGCATACACCAATCATTCTTATTCTTATGCCGAAAATTTTCGAAATTTGAAAGTAACACAACTTCTGATTGGCTAAACCATTTGGCTTAGCCAGTCAGAAGTTATGTTACTGTCAGCATGAAGCCTAGGACCCTCTCACCAAGTATTCTTAATCGCATTCTTAGCATAATTCTACATCGTTTTCTACTTTTTCAAAGACAAATCTCGTCCTTTGATCCACGTCGATTTTGTAGTCTGCAAGTTTTTATCAGTAAGGAGTGGTCTAAAATTTTGTCGTCTGGTAAAGTGTTAACTCTTTGCTACACAATCCCGAGTTTTAAAGACCCTGGGGAAGAAAGCTGCTGAAAACAATGTTGGAAAAGGTAAAAATGCTGGTAAACAGCATTTTCTCCTTTCCCCCCAATGTTTTCTACCCCTCCAAAACCAAATTTTAATTTTTGGGTCATTTTCCCACAATGTTTTTATCCCTCCAAAAGCAAATGTTAATTTTAGAGTTGCACTTATTTCGTCGTCTGCAAATGCTTTGAATTTGGACAGCTCTAAAATTATGTCGTCTGGCGAAGCGCTAAAACGCGTGTATGGGTTCAGGAAATGGGATCTTAGAGTAGACAGCCTGGCATTTAAATTTTTACCAGACGATGAAATTTTAGGCTCTTCCACATTAAAAAAAAAAAAATTTACACGACAAATGAAATGTGGCTACAAATATGGTATTTGTCTATATTTGATAACGAGCATTTTCTCCTTTTCCCATAATGTTTTTTTTTTTTTTAAGGTCTTCTCCCTCAAGGGGCGGTTAAAAGTCAAGATTGTTTAGTAAAGAGTGAATTAAAATTTTTCATGTAGACTAAATTAGCATCGTGTGTTCCTTTCTTTTTACGGACTATTTGCTGTACATGTATATAAAACGAAAATAGATACATTTACGTTATCTATGTGACGTGTAATTAAGTCGTTAAAATGTGCTCTGTGGGATTTAAGTTTATCTTACAGAATTTGAAAAAAGAGACATTTTAGCATACGAGCTAATCCACGCAACAATGGACTACCATATGTAGGATCTATCTCTGAGAGTGCCAATTAACTCTTAACCTGCTAAATAAGTTAATGAAACATTCAAGCCGATAGCAAAATCCCGATCGTTGCTATTTCAAAGTTATTTTGGTGAAAAAATATCTCCTTATCGGAAAGTGTAGATCCAAGATCAGACTGCACGTCCTATGCAGTCTTATCTTGATCTACACTGTCCGCAGAAGGTCTTTGAGTCGCGCTAAGCAGCCTAACGGAAGTTAGAATTTTAGAATCGTCCATGTTGACAGCATTTGAAGACGACAAAATTTCATATGGTGGATTGTGTGTGTGAAATGGTAAAACACACTGTGGGAAGAGGATAATATACCTGTTACTGATACTTTCCCATAATGTTTTTTTTTTTTCCAAGCCCTTCCTCAGTGACATGAGAACATGAAATTGGTTAGTAACTTGTTAAGCCTAAGAGCAATATTTAAATTCTTTAGTAACATTGTTTCAAATAAACCCATTTTCATTTTTTTTTTCTTTTCCCATCAAAGTTTCTCACAAAAGATTGGACAGCGCTTATCCATGATCAGACGGCATGTATTTTTCATTCTGATCTTACATTATACTGTCCCTAAAGCAACTAAACCTTGGGCATGGCTGTTCGAGAGTAAAGAAACCATGCACACTTTCTATTATTTTATTTTACGAAGGAGTGACTTTAATTCTCATTTATGATGATCATAGAATCGGATTTGAGCTGAGAAAATGGCCCCGTTTCCCTATTTTACGTAATCTAAACCATTTTGTCGTAGGCACATGTAAGACATTTATCTAAATTGTTACTAATTGGTTGAGAGACGACAGGCCAACAAAATTACACGATTGACTATAAGCTGGTAGTTACAGTACAGTGCTGTTGTTAGGTACAGTGCTTATCGTCTTTCGAAGTAAATGTAGATAGAAATTTAGCTGAATTTACCAGAATAGTAGATGATTTACTAGTATTTGTATACTACTCTGTGGAAAGTACCAATAATATTCAGTTACACAGTTTAACCCTTTACCAAACAACAGAATTTTAGACTAGTCCAAATTGAAAGCATTTGCAGACGACAAAATAAATGTGACTTAAATTTGAAGTATGCTTTTGGAAAGGTAGAAAACACTTTGGGAAAAGGAGAAAATGCTGGTAACCAGCATTTTCTCCTTTTCCCACAATGTTTTCAAAAGGCTTCTTTCTCATGGTCGTTAAAAGTCGGGAATGTGTGGTAAAGAGTTAACGCTACAGTAGCAATATTGGTATATTTAAAAAAAAAAAAAAAAAAGACAAAAAAATGAGCCATGCTGTGACAAAAGGGGGCTTAATGCTTCTCCGTGACCTATGATACCTGTCAAGCCATCACATAATTATGGATCCATAATAGCCACTATTTTTAACAACCGACTTCACCTAGAGGCAAATTGGTCCTTGGACATACAGGAAATTGACCAACAGCGAAAAGTTTCGGCCCAGGTCAGCCTGCGCGGACTGCGCAGGCTGACCAGGGTCGATACTTTTCGCAGATGCATTAAGCCCCCTTTTCACAGAGCATAGCTGAAATACTTTTCAATTTCGTTAATGGCGAAGACAAAAGTCCTCACATTTCTGTACCGTTTTACAAGGTTTTTAGAATAAAAAGATGTTACTTTATAAGAGAGATTCTGATGAGGTGTGAACATGTGAAAAAGGTCCTAACAATGTAAGTTGGTATAGGATTAATTCTAGAACTCGATTCTTTGCTGTAATGAAAGCATTAGCCTTTATCCTGATAAATAAGTTAAAACTTTCAAGCCGATTGTAAAGACCCGAATAATGTTCTTTCAAACTTATTTTTTGGCGAAAAATGTATCCTTATCGGACAGTGTAGATCCAAGATCAGACTGCACGTTCTGTGCAGTCTGATCTTGATCTACACTGTTCGCAAAAGGTCAGTGAGTCGCGCTCAGCAGCCTAGGGTTAACCAATGGAAATGTTGTTCAATACAAACATAGCACCAAGCTCTTCGGGATTCTTCATGGTTGGGACTGATAGGCAGAAATTCGAATCTTCAACTCATTCCACGTATGCTGGCTTGGATTTAAGCCAGGGCATCCCGCTGGCAATTTCAGACATGTAATACCGCCTTCTAGACACTCTTATACCACTCAGGCGGTAGGCCCCATGAAGACAGGCATTATCGTTCATCGCTCACAGCAACAGTATACAATCATTCGGCATACCTCGGGTGATCCGGTGATCAAATCCGTCGGCTGTATCACGTAGCTTGATATGCACCTACACGGTACATTTCGCACATCTCCGGAAGCACACCGCTTTACCGTTATTGAAATTGTAAGGCTCCTCTTTAGAAAGAACGCATGAGTAAATTTTCTATCGTTATCTTTCTAAGAGTATTTCAGTCGGCAAACAGTTTGTACATTAATTTTTAGCGTGGTTTATCAATTCCGTTAGGAGCTTTCATCGACAGATCGATAGAAGTGCATAACTTCACAGTGGTTGTTCATGTCGTTGCTAAGCGATCTACAGGGGCGCCGCCATGTTTAAAATCATGTGATTGGTAGTTCAAAATGGAAGCCTCCCTTATACAGACGAGGTTAGATGTAGGTACGGAATCGGCCGAGTTGTGACGACTGAGTATACAATCTCACATCGGTATCCACATCCTTACAGCGATGCATCTGGACAGTCAGTGTCAAAGATAACGAGGTTTGTCCGTCCAATCCAGCTGATTCAGCCCAGAACACGATGGAGCCCCCACCATAGCTGCCAAGTCCAGCGATGTTGGCTACATACACTAGCTTACCTGTCGGTGTATAGGCAGAACCTAGACTTGTTGGTAAAGAGGGCGGGGTCCGTATTCACCAACCATTCAAAATTTCAGTCCTAGCCTTATTTCAAGATGTAGAAAGTTATACAGCTTCTGATTTGCTAAACCAGTTGGTTCAGCCAATCAGACTGAGTTGTTATTTTCAAAAGAAAATTCTTGAGAAAAAGACAAGAACGTTCTTAAGAAGGGTTAGTGAATACGGACCCTGGTCGCAAGTCCATTCCGATCCAACCAAAATGGTCCACAGCTCGTTCATACCGCAACCGGCAGAGGTTCCGAGAAAGTAGAACGCGTGTACACGATCTTCTCGATCAAAGACCACTTTCGCCTCAACTTGTATTGATGGTTTGCGTAGATACACTGACCCCAGATTCATTCTCAGGGTCGGTAATTAAGCTGGGTTGCTCTCGTAAAACGGTTTTTGAGATCCATGGTGATTTAACCACAGCCAACACCTAGCCGCCTGACCGGCCTGGAACCTCGCCCAGGCTCCTGTGATAACAGTATATTAAACCCCAAGGGACCCGCCAAAATTACCCTCACAACTGGTCGCCAAATTCCTGATACCGATCAATTTCTCATTTGCATTGGCAATACATGTCCGAGTATATATTTTGGCTCTTGGGAAGCTTTGCAGTTAGTTAAAGTCTAGTTGAAAACGTCGTTAAACATCAAACAAGTTTACAAAGCACAAAATTTATTCTTTTGTCTTCTGTTAGAAAGAAAAGAAAGTTCGCATTTCACAACCAGAATTCTCCACGGAATTAACGATGTCTTACAATCAGTGCGTGGATATAGGTTCGCTGGATGTAATCGTCAAATTGCACCGCAAATGTGATTTGTACCCGCCAATTCAACTACTCCCTCTAATGTTCTTGAAAGCGAAAAGTCCTAAAGGTGCAAGAAACCATCAAATCAAGCTTTTTTTTTGCGCCAGGGGAAAATCTTTCATCTTATGATTACTACTTGTGAAAAAACAGTAGATGCTGTTATTCTCCAGTGCATGTATGTCTCAATAAATGGGTCTATCCAGGAAAAGCAGAGGTTAAAAAAAGGTTAGAATTAATTCAAGAAAGTGTCACAAATGTAATTTACTTTTTCCTTTGCTCTTGGCCGATAATAGTAGCTTTGCCGAATTATTTAGATAAAGATAAGACTGAACAGAAAAACGCGGTCTGATATGGGATCTACGACATCCACAGATTTATTCTACAACCCACCAACCCCCTAAAAAACAATTACTGACTAGTTGGAACTGTTTATTTCGATTTAGAATGTCAAGAAAAGGTTGACTTACATGTATATTTGGAAAAAAAAAATAATAATAATAATAAGGCATACAACGCTTTGGAACATTCTTCCTTTAGAAAATGTATACATCTAATATTAGCAATTGCTTCTCGGGCACTTCAAAAAGGGTATCAGCATTAGATGTTTCTATAAAGGAGATAGGAGTATGATTCAGTTAGGCTCATCAGTAGCTTTGTTTTCGCTAACCCCACTGACACTTTTTTGACTCACTCTTTTTTGACTCTCATATTTTCAAAATGAACAAAATAAAACAATAAGAATTACAACGCTCGACCCTTGCACATATATATATATACATTTATTTGGCAAGACAAAACGAATAGTTAGACAGGCCTTGTATTTTTCCAGGTAAAGAAAAAAGCAAAATAAAAAAGCACTTTTTTGTCTGAAAAAACCTCATTGTCTAGGACACTGTAGGCCCAAGATCAGACTGCACATTCTGTGCAGATTGATGGATTGATTGTATGGTGTTTAACGCCGTTTTCAACATTATTTCAGTTATATCGCTGCGACCCGAGCACCTATCCATGCTTTCCTGGAGTTTCTCTTACCGGAACGCACAATATTCTTTTCAAGCCACTGGCTGCTTTCCCACATAACCATCGTCGAAACAATGGACAGCGGTGAGAGAGGAATGAATCCTGTCGCAATGACTATCATCAATCCTCGGCAAGAAATTGGCCAAGCCGACGTTCTGTGCAGACTTTTCTTGATCTACCTGCAAAAGTGCATTGAGGGCCTACTGAGAAGCCTACTGGTTAAGGCAATATAGTTCACAGAACGTGAAGTCTGATCTTGGATCTACACCGTCCGATACGGGGATGTCTTTTCTCCAAGAAATAAGCTTAAAATAGCATTACTGGGGGTTTTTACTTTCGGCTTGAAAGTTTTACTAATCTTATTCAGCAGGAAAAGGGTAAATTGAAGTTGCTTGCTTTTTAAAGGTAGCCATTTGGACAGGTTTTTATTATTCATGGACCCTGTGAGGCTATTCTAATTTGAAATTGGCCATGCTCTGGCAAAGGGGGCTTAATGCATCTCCGTGATGCATTGTACCAATCATGTCATTACATACTTATGGATCGATAAAATCCATTTTTTATAACAACCGACAGATTCATGAGGTACACCGGTCCTTTGGCATGCAGAAAACAGACTTATAGCAAAAAGTATCGACCCATGTCAGCCTGCGCGGACTGTGCAGGCTGACATGGGTCGATAGTTTTTTGCAGATGCATTAAGCCTCCTTTTCGCAGAGCATGGCTCATATATGGAGGCATTTGCGAGCAAATGAGGAGATCTATATTGATTACGTTGGATTATATTTCACATAATCAAAAATAACTGCAGATCTAAAATTGAATTACAACTCTTTTAAAATCTAATAAGCTGTCAGTCATTCTGATATAACGCTTCTTATTTTACTTAACCCCTTTCATCAAACACTCTCGAGTTTTGACGACCCTGCTTGTGGAAGACAGCTTTTAAAAGCATTGTGGGGGAAGGGTAAGATACTGATAACCAACATTTTCTTTATTTTTCCTAAAATACTTTTTAAATTAACTGTTTAAGAGACAAATACCGCCATTTGAGCTGTTACATTTTATTTATCGTTTGCAAATCGTTCTCCGCGCATGTCATATTCTTCGAACGTATGTATTTGAAAAATGCCACCTAGCAGAAAATAATGGTTAGCAAACTCTTCCATTTTTACAAGTCTAGTATGTTGTCGTCAAGTACAGCGTATAGCTGCCTTCTTTTTATGAACATTCAACATAATGGTATGTGTGTGTGTGGTGGCGGAATTAAGTCATTACATAATTCTTAATCCATAAAGTCCAAATTGTCTAAGAACCGACTGAATCATGAGATAAACTGGTCCTTTGAAATGCAGAAAATTGACCAATAGCAAAAGCTTTTCATTCAGGCCAGCCTACGCAGATTGTGTAGGCTGAACTGCATCGATACTTTTTGGAAGTGCATTAATTAACCCTTTATCACACAATCCCGACTTTTAACGACCCTGAGAAAAAAAGCCTTTTGAAAACATTGTGGGAAAAGGAGAAAATGCTGGTAACCAGCATTTTCTCCTTTTCCCACAATGTTTTCCACCCTACTCAAAACAAATTTCAATTTTTGCGTCACATTTGTTTTGTCGTCTGTAAATGCTTTCAATTTGGACCAGTCTAAAATTTTGTCATTTGGTAAAGAGTTAAACTACCATCACACAGTGCACAGCCCAGATGTTGATAACAATAATAACACTTGTTCCAGAAAACACTGGTAAAATGGAAATGTGCTCCTTTTGGGTACTTTAATTTCTATTTCTTGCCACAATGCTTCGATGTACCACCTTTTAGTTGCTTCAGGATAATGTCTTTATGAAGCTTAGATTTTCCTTTTATGTCTTTTTTTTCCTCACTTTTACAATACCTTGAGAAACAACTTTCAAGCAGACAAATTTCAAACACTCTTGGACAAACAGAGAGAAAGAGACAGAGAGAGACAGAGAGAGAGAGACAGACAGAGAGACAGACAGAGAGACAGAGAGAGATAGAGGGAGAGAGACAGAGACAGAGACAGAGAGAGACAGAGAGAGAGAGAGAGAGAGAGAGACAGAGAGAGAGAGAGAGAGACAGAGACAGAGTCTGAGCCTAAATATAGCTGAATTATTTTTTTTTTTGGGGGGGGGGGGTCTTGATATTTCACCAATCCCTCAACATTGTACACAGGTCGTAACACATCTCATTTGTTTGTGTTCAGTATTGCATGATAATACTTTAAAAGAGCTATCAACTCTTGAACGGCAAATGAACGTACCGGAAAATTCTTTGATAGGAATGGATAAATCGTTTAGCGTCCCAAGTCGCGATCTTTGACCCTTAGGCTCCCCAGACTTTCATTTTCAAATTTGAAAGTTTTTATCTCGTTACTTAACTCTTTACCAAACGACAACATTTTAGACTCGTCCAAATTGAAAGCATTTGCAGACAACAATATAAATGTGACTCAAAAATTGAAAATTGTTTTGGGAAGGATAGAAAACATTGTGGGAAAAGGAGAAAATGCTGGTTACCAGCATTTTCTCATTTTCCCACTATGTTTTCAAAAGGCTTCTTTCTCAGAGTCGTGAAAACCCGGGATTGTTTGGTAAAGAGATAAAGTCATACAGAACTTTAACTATTCATTTTAACCCTTAGGCTGCTAGGCGCAAGAACCCTTTGCGGACAGTGTACTGCACAGAACGTGCAGTCTGATCTTGGGTCTACACTGTCTGATAAAAAGATTATTCCCCCTCCCCCACAAACAAAAGATACCTTTGAAACTGCAAAATTTGGCTGTTTACTTTCAGCTCGAAAGTTTCATTTCACTCATATAGCAGGGAAAGGGTTAAAACTGCTTGGCGGTTTGTCAGCTTTAAAATTAGTCATTCAACTCATTACTTCCTACAGATGACTTTAACTCTTTACCAGACGAAAAAATTTTAGACTGGCCCAAATTCAAAGCATTTGCAGACGACAAATTAAATGCAGCTCAAATGATTGGATTTGTTGCTGAAAGGTAAGAAAACATTGTGGGAAAAGGAGAAAATGCTGGTTACCAGCATTTCTCCTTTTCCCACAATGTTTTCAAAAGTCTAACTTCCCAGGGGCGTTAAAACTCGTCATTGTGTGGTAATGGGTTAACCGTTTACCAGACAACAAAAATTGACACTCGCTCAAATTGAAAAGCATTTCTAGGCGACAAATTAAAATATGGCTCAAATAACGGGACTTGCTTTAGAAAAGGTAGAAAAGAATTTAGGAAAAGTAGAAAATGCTGGTCACCAGTAATTTCTCCTTTTTTTTTCAACAATGTTTTCAATAGTCTTCTACCTCGGGGTCGTTAAAACACTGGATTATTTGGGAAAGGGTTATTGATATATTGCATGGTGTTGAACGCCGTTTTCAACATTAAAATAGTTAAATTGTGGCGCCCAGTGCACCTATCCATACTTTCCTGGAGTTTCTTTTACCAGTGCTTCGTACAATATTCTTTCCAAGCCAAGACTATCATCAATCCTCGGAAAGAAGTTGGTCGAACTGGGGATTCGAATTAGTGACTCCTGTTCTCAAGTCATGCACTTTACTTACTGCGCTATCGGGGCCCGGCAGGGAAAGGGTTAAAGCATCTTGTAGCTGACCACTTTTGAAAGCATTAATAAAATTGCTACCAACGAGTAATTTCTCCTTTTACCATACATTTCCCCCCTAGTCCATGTGTTAATCCTGAATTCATATTGGTATCTATATTTCACAAGTTAGTTTTTTTGGGGTGGGTGGGGGGGGGGGGGACCTTCCAAACTCTTATCGTCAGGTGGTATGTAATCCTCCTCCTCCTCATCATCATCCTCATCCTCACTATCTTAACTCTTTCGCAGCCAAATAAATAAACTCGACTTCTTTTGACAGCTGAAAGTACAATCCACTTAAACCCAGAAAGATTTTTATCGTATAGGCTTGACTAAACAAGCGGATGGTATAGATCAAAGATCAGACTGCACGTTCTGTGCAGTCTGATCTTGACCTATGCCATCCACAAAAGTTCCTGTTTTCGCCTATGGCGCTGAAAGGGTTAAGAAAAAGTATGACTTGTTACTGCTTGTATTGTTTGGTTATAATGTCCTTGTATTCCGTTCAAGTGTTCTGAGGTCACACTTTTGTTTAGAAACCATCAAACACGATTGATTTCTCTCAGTGATATTGTGCGAACAATTTCACGTATTTGTTATTTATATTTTTTTCTTATAGAGGAGAAAAACTGTTAAGAGAGCGCTGAATAGCTTATATAACGTAATTAGGTCTGCAGAATAAATTTTACGGTATACGTATCTTTTCCGCGGACCCGAAGAATAAACTTTTTTTATATACATATACTGTGTTCCGTTTCTTTTACTCCGCGCACATGCAAGACGGAAAACTGTAAATACTCTCTACAAAGGAGAATCCGTAAAAACACAACAGAGAATTCCAATCGAATTTTGACGCAAATAGCGACCGATTTCTCGTTTTATTACCTACCATTCTATATGAATATTACAGGACTACGAAAACAACCCATTCGCCCTTCTCGTAGATAAAAGAAAAATAAGCGATAAACATGATAAACTGTGCCAATAAGCACAAGCTCGAAACAGTCCTTGTTTTAAAACAACTGGGCGAAATCGGAACGAAAACGGCGATATTCTAAAAATAGTACCGATCTCGCCACTAAAATAATCTAAGTGCTGTAAGCACTCTGGTATATTAATGAGGCAATTTATGTAGTCCTGTAATGCCCCTTTTAGATGTATTTGGAGAAGGGCTGGTAAAACAGGTCGTGAGTTCGGATCCCAGCTTTTCCCACTTTTGTTTGATGTTGGTGACATGTCTAGTCATTGCGACTGGACACTAAATCTCACTGACCGCTGATTGGTTCGACGATGGGTCTGTGAATAGCCATTGGCCGGGAGAGCGTGTTGTACGAAGTATTCGGGGAAAAAGAAAACACCCAAAACGTATATTAGGTTAAGTGACAGTCGCGTTACTGAAATATGACGAAAAGGGGATTATCTACGAACCCAACAAACAAATAACGATGCATAAATCCGGACGATACCCTGTCCATACTTATGAGCCATGCTCTGACAAAAGGGGCTTATTGCATCTTCGTGGTGCATCGCACCATGCAAGTCATCACAGTATTATACATCCCTAAAATCCGTTTTGTATAACAGCCTACTGAATGTTGTGGTAGACTGGTCCTTTGACGTGCCCAAAATCAAAAAGTTTCTATTCAGGTCAGCCTGCGCAGTCCGCGGTCGATACTTTTTGTAAATGCATTAAGCCCCCTTTTGTCAGCGCATGGCTCATATATATTTGGCAAAACTGTTGCAAGAAAAAAATAGACATTCTTTTTTTTTCATGTTCTCTGTCATACTCGGACAAAATACTGGGACAGCGGCCGCCGATCTTGCCATCGTTATTCTGACGCCCATAGAAATGCAAATCGGTCTGAAATAAACTGGGGCGATAGAATGTTTTATCACCTTAATAACAGACTGTTAAAGAAAGAAACAAACGGCTGTCCGAGAAGGCCGTCAGTTAAATCGAAAGAATTGTAACCTGACAAAATTTAATCCTTTAGAACGTGTTTATTGTTTTTATCGAAGCCTGTGAGTTAAATTATTCGTATTGGAGCACCATAATACTGTCACTAGTCGCGTGCTGTACTATTACATCGCTATGTTAATGACTTCGTTTTCAATCAAGAGTCAAAACTCACAAGAGGCAATTCAAATGCTATTCTGAACAGAATGCTATCCGAAATACAAGAAAGCGCAAATCAATGGTGAGACACCCTGTTCTAATCTTGTTCTACAGTGAACACAAATAGTAGGCCAGTACAGGCTCCCGAAACGTTTTTCGCACCGAAAAAAAAAACTAAATATGCATGCAGTTTCAAAAGTATAGAGAATCTATCTATTAATACAGCTCAAAGAATAATTACTAACTTCCAGAATTTGTCTTTGTTACTTCTAAATATTTCAAATTTTTAATTTGATTTAACTTCTTTTTTCTTTGAACTATTTAAACCTTTACCAGACAAGTTTGTGTTTTAAAAACCACAAGGAAGAAGGTTTTTGAAAACATGTTTGGAAAAGGAGAAAATGCTGATACTCAGCATTTTCTCCTTTTTTTACAATGTTTTCTACCCTTCCAAAGACGCGTTTTCATTTACTTGTGTGTGACATGTTTCATTTGTCGTCTGCCAAACTTTTCAGTTTAGACCAGTTCAATATTTTGTCGTTTAAGCTAAGGTATCATTGAAACACAACAACTCTTTCAATCATAAACTAACGGTTTATACAAGCCCTGGTCCCTGTCGTCATTAGCATCATTTCTAGAAACATTTGAGCCATGCTCTGGCAAAAGGGGGCTAATTGAATCACCGTGATACAATGTACCAAGCAAGACATCGCATAGCTGTGGATCCACGGAATCTATTTTGTCTAACAACCGACTCAATCATGAGGTAGACCGGTCCCTTGACACACAGAAAATTGACCAGTAGTGAAAAGTTTTGGCCCAGGTCAGCCTGCGGGGACTCCGCAGGCTGACCTGGGTCGATACTTTTCGCAGATGCAGTAAGCCCCCTTTTCACAGAGCATGGCTCATTTATTTTCAACTTGAATTCTCATAAGACGTTGTAAGAAAACTAGTACACGACGTAATGAACAAAGCCGTTTTCTTGACGCTATTTTTTCCACATGTATTCTTGTATCAAACTGTGGTTCATGATGGCTATATTCTTTGTTCCCATGAATAGTTTCAAAGTTGTTTGTGCCGTGCCTGTGCTCTCTCAGCGTTGATCATGTCTCGACAATGGTCATGAGGAAAAGCAACCCTTGGCTTGGTAAGAATTATTGTGCCATTACTGGTAAAATAATTTCCAGGAAAGCAGATATGCCTCCACGTTATAAATGAAATGATATTAAAAACGGCGATAAACGCCAGGCATGTAAACAAATCAAAATTGTTTGCAGCGAAATTTGTTTCAAGGGGAAATGCCATGAGCTTGAAGAGGCTCGGGAAGTTTTCAGAACATAATGGTCAATGCCCTGGGAAAACCGTTTGGTTCTTGTCTGAAAATGGGTTCTGGAAGAGAAAACATTTGCGTTGGTGTTAGTCATTACAAAAGCTTTAACACGCTCGGAATGGACGACCGCGATTTGGAGACAT
The DNA here is from genome assembly GCA_945859785.2 of Tridacna gigas. NCBI lineage: Eukaryota > Metazoa > Mollusca > Bivalvia > Cardiida > Cardiidae > Tridacna > Tridacna gigas. The sequence continues at coordinate 9,904,445 of OX244041.2, read as the reverse complement.
GTGATTATAGCCTTTACCCAATATTCGTCACCTTAACTTTTCACCAAACAATACCGCGTTTAAACGACATAGAGGAAGAGGGCTTTTGAAAATACGAGGGAAGGGTAGAAAATACTAGTTACCGGCATTTTCTCCTTTTCACACAATGTTAAATACCCTCTCAAAGATTATATGCTATCATATGAGCCACATTTATTTTGTCACCTGCAAATGCTTTAAATTTGGACAAGTCTAAAATTTTGTCAAGTTAAGTTAAAAAAAAAAGACTTGGAACACCCACAAGCACGTGTCCTGGTCATAACCATTATGACATGTGATTTGATTAGAATTTTGAGGGGTTAATCAAATAATAACACAAATAAACTCTGTGCCACGCAATCCCTTGGTTTACCCTACCGAGGAAAAACCCTTTCAAAACATTTTGGGAAAAGGAGAAAATGCTGGTTACCAGCATTTTCACCTTTTCCCACAATGATTTCCATCCTTTCAAAGACAAATGCCAACATTTAAGCTGTATCTAATTTGTCGTCTGCAAATCTTTTCACTTTGGACAAGTCTAATATTTTTCACGTTTCGTAAAGTGTCAGGGATATTGTTACCATTCCACGAAGCTACGAGTCGGTCCCCATACTTCTGTAATGCTTCTGTTATTTTCACTAGAGCTAATAATAATAAAGGTAATGACAGTTTGGGGAGTGACTTAACAATGCGTGGAAAGGCGAGTGAATATTTTGGGGCATTTTATTTGATTATTCTCTCAAGATCTGATCCAATAACCGATGAAAGTTGGGTCGTTATCCACGTGCGAAAGGCCATACCAGCTGTATACTACTTGTCCATCTGGCTCTATTTTAACCCATAGGCTGCTAAGCATGGCTCGAGTACTTTTTGCAAACAGTGTAGATCAAGATCATACTGCAAAGAACGTGCAGTCTGATCTTGATTTTACACAGTCCGATAAGGAAATATTTTCCCCCAAAATAAACTGTAAACTTGCAGTATTTGGGTTTTTACTATAGGCTTAAACAGTTTCATTTGACTTATATAGCATGTTAAGGGTTAACTTTTATACAGCGCAAAATAAACCCAACAAATATTTCCAGTATAGAAACAAAAAACAAATAACTGGAACTTCAGTGTTGCTTTTGGCAATGTATTATTTATCAAAACGGAGAGTGTAGATAAAATGTTTTGTGTAGTCTGATCTTGATCTATTCTGGTCGCAAAGGCATTCAATAGTTTCGAAATGCACTTTGAGGGTTAACACTGTAACAGACTACTAAATTTTGCACTGGTCCACACTGAAAGCATTTGTAGACGACATATTGCACGTGACACATAAACGCGTGTTCCTACGCATGCCTCATGGTAAACTGGTAGCCTGTTATCGATCTTCGTATCAACAACAGGTAACACCCAATGCTTACAAGTCGAGTTTCTGCCTGGTTCGAGATTTCGTGAGATAACGCGAGACTTGGAAATTCAAATTGTGACTTTATTTATGCACATAAATAGACCTTATCGATAGAGATTAAATTCTTTGACGAGTCAAATAAACTGATCGCCGTCAGAAAAATCTTCGTTAGCCATGAAAATCTTAGCCAAAGATACAATTATTGCTCGATTTTTTTAAACAAATAAAGGCATTCTGTTACGGACTTTTTGATTGGTGGATTCGATACATGTGAAAACCAATAGCTGCCCTCGATAAATCGGGTGTCGCCTGTTGTCTATCGGACGGTTACGGGAGATACAACGGGTACCAGTTTAGCTTCATGGTTCATTCGGCATACCTCGGGTGATCCGGTGATCAAATCCCTCGGCTGTATCACGTAGCTTGATATGCACCTACACGGTACATTTCGCACATCTCCGGAAGCACACCGCTTTACCGTTATTGAAATTGTAAGGCTCCTCTTTAGAAAGAACGCATGAGTAAATTTTCTATCGTTATCTTTCTAAGAGTATTTCAGTCGGCAAACAGTTTGTACATTCAATTTTTAGCGTGGTTTATCAATTCCGTTAGGAGCTTTCATCAACAGATCGATAGAAGTGAATAACTTCACAGTGGTTGTTCATGTCGTTGCTAAGCGATCCACAGGGGCGCCGCCATGTTTAAGATCATGTGCTTGGTAGTTCAAAATGGAAGCCTCCTTTATACAGACGAGGTTAGAAGTAGGTACGGAATCGGCCGAGTTGTGAAGAGTGCTCATGATTGTCTATTCAAACACTCTTTTTGTAAATTGTCTTATTATAATGGTGTATTTGTTTACATACTCATCGTGCAAGTCGAGTAAGTTTCCTTATTGTTAACGTTTTGGTCATGCATTGATGCCAAAGTGAATGAAATGGTTTCTTAAAGGTACTATTTTTTCAGTTAATGATTTTGCAATGTTAGGTACCCAAGAATCAGATTTTTTAGTTTCAATTTCCCACATGGTAAATCTGAGTTGGGATGCTTCGCACCCCACCTGATAAAATTGCTCCTTACGCACAATTTTTGCTTTCGCCACAATGTTTTTTAACCCTAAACCTGCAAAATAAATGAAATGAAACCTTCAAGACGATAGTAAGAACCCTGATTTTGCTTTTTCATTGCTATTTTCTGGGGAAAAGATATCTCCTTTTCGGACAGTGTAGATCCAAGATCAGACTGCACGTTCTGTGCAGTCTGATCTTGATCTACGCTATCCACAAGAGGTCAGTTTGAGTCGCGCTTGGCAGCCTAAGGGTTACAAGTGATCCTTTATACGAATAATGAAATAAGTACATGTAGCCTGAGATGTCAGTAAGTTCAATATGAAGTATGCAATGTTTCACAGTATCACACTGTTTTATAGGGCGAATTATTGAGAAAAAGAAGCTGCAAGATGCCGGCCACCGATGCTTTTTATTGTCATATGGGATAAAAAAAAAATCTCATTAGTCCTGTATCTTTTGATTTACGTCCTAGTAGTACCGGCTTCTCACTTATATATGAGCCACACTCTGTGAAAAAGAGATGCATGGTACCCAGCAAATCATCACAGTACTAAAGATCCATTTTGTCCAATAAACAACTGAGTCATGAGGTACACTGGTACCCTTGGACATGCAGAAAATTTACCCAAAAACAAGAAGGCTGGCCTGGGTTGATGAGTTTTGTAATGGCTTTAAGCCGCCTTTTTACAGAACCTTGCCTCCCCCCTTTTTGTCTCTAATATCACAAAACTTTCTACGCGTGAGAACCATCCATTAAACTATCACAAACACTTTAACTGAAGATTCATTTGCATGTACTATTATAGGATTTCTTACTTTTGTGTAAAAAAATCGCGACATACACTTTAAATAATCACCTACTGAAACAAGTTTTCAGAAGACAAATTTGAAAACATCCTTGTAAACCACGGATGCTAAAAACAAACAATTCTTACACATGACTACAAGTGAAAATACTGTGGCAAAAGGAGATATTGCTCACTTCCAGCAAAAGTGATTTGCCCCAAGACCAAAGAAATCGAACTACAAGTGGTTATCACATGACAAAATTTCACATTTGTCTAAATTGAAGGCATTTGCAGATGGCAGATTAAAGGTGGCTTAAATGACGGAGATTCGTCCCCGATAGGCTGTAAAACATTGTGGGAAAAGGAGAAAATGCTGGTTACCGGCATTTTCTCCTTTTCCCACAATTTTTTCAAAAGTCTTCTTTCACAAGATTGTTAGAAGTCGAGACTGTATGATAAAGGTTAAAAGACGTATCAAAGACGTATTCCCACCTTGTCTAATGGATACAGATATAAAGTAACATGCTTTTAAGATGTTTACTGCAATTACATGGAATTGACAACAGGAAAAGACGATTTACAAATTGTATTAAATCTTAGGCTGTAAATTGCGACTAAGCTCGCATTAGACTGAACGTCCTGTGTAGTATGATCTCTGATCTACACTGCTGATCATGGTTTTAACGATGGTTATGTGGGAAAGCAGCCAGTGCCTTGGGAAAGAAAATCGTGCGAAATACTGGTGAAAAGAAAATCTAGCAAAGAAAGGATGGGTGTACTGGCCGCCGCGATGGAATTGAAATAATGTTAAAAACGGCGTTCAATCAATCAATCTTTTTACCACGATACTTTCAAAAGGGGGTTAAGCTGCTACACGAAGGACGTCAGTTGAAAAAAGTCATCGGTTCAGGCAAATCAATCGGACGAAATGTTCATAAAAGTCCACTTTGTTAATCAAAACGCCGAGAACATGATTTATTTATCAACGGGGGCTGGGTTGACAAAAACACAACCTCGGCACAGTCATAAACTACTTACGTATCGCTATCTAATCCTGCCTCTCTTGTTTTGTGTGGGTCCCCATAATGCAATTACGTGTAGATGGATATTTGGATATTTCTTGATCTTTTACCGTTTTTTGTGGATATTTGGGATGTCACAGATCGCCGAAAGCATTCTACTGAAGTGCCATATTGGCTCTGAAAATTAAGCGTTTGACATTCAAAATGTATCTGACACCTTTGCTGGTACAGAGGATTTTTTTTTCCAGATCGAAATTTATTTCATCGAGTAAACACTATCGATAATATTTTCACGAGTGGCGCAGCTATGAGTGAAAATATTACCGTATGATGTTCACGAGATGAAATAATAACCGAAAAAATAAAATCTATTTATTTCATGCTTCTATCTACTTTTTTTTGTTGGAACTTGCGAAGTACAGGGAAACTCTCGGTATTTCCGCACCAGTGCGTTTATCAATCGGTAAACTCACTGGTCGAAACGGTGAAATTATCAAACCATAATCCACCTTTATTTCTCGATAAACTACCGAAAAGCATGAAATAAATCACCTTCTACCCCAGGGCTCGTATTCACCAAACATTTTAAACTGCATTCTTCGTCTGATTCTAGAAACAGAAAGTAGCACAATTTTTTATTTGCCAAACAGTTAAATAAAAAAAAAAAAAACTTGTTCCTATGAGGTAAGTTCGTAATTTTCCCAAGACCCGTCATTTTGACAAATTTTGAACAATTTCTTTAACTCTTTAAAACCCTTTACCGCACGATGCCGCCTTTTGACGCCCCTGGGAAAGAAACCTTTTGAGAACATTATGGGAAAAGGAGAAAATGCTGGTAACCAGCATTTTCTCCTTTTTCCACAATGTTTTCTGCCCTATCAAAGAAAAGTTGCACCATTTGAGCCACCTTGAAATTGTCGTCTGCAAATGCTTTCAATTTGGACAAGGCTAAAGTTTTGTCGTCTGGTAAAGGGTTAACGAAACGACAAAATTTTAGACTAGTCGAAATTCAAAGCACTTGAAGACGACGTTTTCAAAAGATTTCTTTCTTACAGTCGTTAAAAATGGGATCATGTGATAAAGCATTCAGTGATACTACGCATACGATCTTATGTCTTTAAGTCTTTTAGTTTCGGCCGAGAAGGTTACTTAAAAAAAAGATTCCGTCTGAAAGGCTTATTCCATCGGGGATTGGGACATGTTTAGCTACTGGGAGATAATTTGGGCAACATTAGAAAATTTAGAAGAGAAAGTGGGAGATAGAGGGGAGAGAGAGGGAGAGAGAGAGCGATCAGCAACAGCAATAGAATTGTTGATCCACATACTAGTAATATATGTAAATGTGGTTTATATGGATTAAAACAGGGCACGTAATAACCCTTTACGTAATAATCCTTTACCACACAATCCCGAGTTTTAACGACACAAAAGAGGAAGGCCCTCGAAAATATCGTGGGAAAAAGAGAAAATGGTGGGCACCAGCATTTTCTCTTTTCCCAACAATGTTTTCTCCCCTATCACAGAGAGAAATCATCATTTGAGCTACATTCAATTTGTCTTCTACAAATGCTTTCAATTTGGTCGAGTCCAAAATTTCATGTACTAAACTCTACTTTATTTTGATAACCTACATGCTCAGAGAAGATTCACAAAGTCGCCTGCTGCAAATCAGTCGTAAATAGGTAATCAATTAATCAGTAAATGAGAACACCGTTTATGGCTATCCAAGGAACACTTCAAATGCAATGATGAGCCACGCTCTGTGAAAAGGGGGGCTTAATGCATCTGCAAAAAACAGTATCGACCCAGGTCAGCCTGCGCAGTCCGCGCAGGCTGACCTGGGTCGAAACTTTTTGCTCACGAATGGTCAATTTTCTGCATGTCCAAGGACCATTTTATTTGATACACCATATTCCAATAGTTTGTTTTACAGAATGGATTTTATGGATCCATAATTATGTGATGAGTTTCTTGATGTAACGCATCACGGAGATGCATTAAACCTCCTACTGCCAGAGCATGGCTCGAATATAGCTGGAGCAAAGGTTAATAGGCCTATTTTGATACCCCAAATACGAGCTCTGTGAAATTCTTTTGTTAACTTGTTCCTCATACTTCGGTCATTGGATGTATCAATTCATCACATTTACACGGAACAATGAACCCTTAAGCTGCTAATCGCGACCCACTGACCTTTTGCAGACAGCGTAGATCAAGATCAGACTGCACAGAACGTGCAGTCTGATCTTTGATCTACACTGTCCGATACGGTATTTTCTTTCCGGTGAAATCAACTTTCAAACCGCAATGGTTGGGCTTTTAGTATTGAGTAGAAATTTGCGTTTCATTTATTCAGCAGCTTAAGTGTTAAGTGAAACTTCAGGTGGTCAGCTAACTCAATACATTGTAACAAACGGGAAAAATGCTTATTTTGAGCGATTTCCGAACCTTCGTTTCACTGTGTTTTAAATGGAAAGGTGTTGGAGACGGTATTGACCCTTAATTAAACAATCCTTTGTTTTAACGAACTTGAAATTGAAGCCTTCGGGAAACATTGTGGGAAAGGAGGAAAATGCTGATAATCAGCATTTTCTTCTATTCTCACAATGTTTTCTACCCTTTCAACGACAAATTCATCATTTAAACCAAAGTAACCCTTTCAAAATCCTTAGATTTTGATAGGTCTAAAACTTTTGGTAGAAAGGTCCTTTGACATAAAGAAAATTTATCAAAAGCAAAAGGTTTCGGCCGAGTTCATCCTGTGCAGGCTGACATGTGTCGATACAATTTGCAGATGCATTAAACCCCTTTTTCACACAGCATGGCTCAAATCTTTTGATCTGGTGTTCCGAATAGTGCCATGTTCAATTAAATTGCTATATAAATTTATAGTCACAGTCAATAATAAGATCCCAGCATGATCTTGATCTACACTCTCCACAAAAGCGCATTTTGCGGTCTAAATGTCAAAGAAGAATGAACTAAAGTAAACTATGCTCGACTTTTGAGTGCTACGACAGACCAAAATTTGGAATTTTCTTTCTTTTTCCAGAGTGCCACACAAAATATTTTCTGCAAATCCAAGATAAGAATATTTTCTATGCAGCCTGATCTCAGATTTACAGAGTGAAGTCCATAAAAGCAAAAAGCATACAAATGGATAAAATATGCCCGAGGTTTAAGAGAACGAAGAAATTTACGGACAGAAAGTACCAGGCAAAAGGGTCATTTCGTAATTGTCTTTTCCCCTGTCGTCAGTTGATTATAAAGTTCTATGCAAGTCTTTTTTTTAATAGACAAATGATAGCCGCTGGCTAATACTCTCGATAATTTTTTTTTTACAAATTTTGTTAACGTTTAATTTGTGACAAAAAATGTGGGAGGTGGCGCCAGAGAGTTCTTATCTAATGAAAAAAAAAACAACGCTTTGAGAGTGGGTTTGTTTTACTTCATTGGTCTATATACTCTTTGATCCATAATGCGAAGAGAGCAGAGTAATAATCGACCAGGTCATGCTCTGTGAAGAGGTTAACCCTGTACCAGACGACAAAATTTTAGCCTTGCCCCAAATTGAAAGCATTTGCAGACGACAATTTCAGTGTGGCTCAAATGGTGCAACTTTTCTTTGATAGGGTAGAAAACATTGTGGGAAAAGGAGAAAATGCTGGTTACCAGCATTTTCTCCTTTTCCAACAATGTTTTCAAAAGGCTTCTTTCCAAGGGGCGTCAAAAGGCGGCATTGTGCGGTAAAGGGTTAAATCCATCTGAAAAAAAAAAAGTATCATAACGTCAGTCTGTGCAGGCTGGCCTGGGCCAAAATTGTTTGCTATTCGTGAATTTTCTGCTTGTCAAAACACAATTTTTGCCTCATGACTCAGCCAGATTTTAACCCTTATCCTGCTAAATAACTTAGTTGAAACTTTCAAACCGATGGTAAAAACAAAAATGTTGGTATTTCAAAGTTACAGGGTTTGGGGAAACAGCTCCCTATCGGACAGTGTAGATTCAAGTTCAGACTGCACGTTCTGTGCAGTCTGATCTTGATCTACACTGTCCCCCAAAGGTCTGTGAGTCGCGCTTAGCGGCCTAAGGTTAAACAAAATGGAACCATGTTACACGACGAATTGCTTGATATAATGTATTATAAAGACGTTTTTTTTCCAAAGTACCACTAATGACAAAATCATAACGAGGTCGGGAAAAGCCCGCTTTGATATTTAAAAGTAACACAACTCCTGATTGGCTAAACCATTTGGTTTAGCAAATCAGAATTTGTGTTACTTTCAAATTTAGAAAATTCGGCACTCGTCACAACTCGGCTGATTCCGTACCTTACCGGATCGCCGGATCACCCGAGGTATGCCGAATGAAAATTCTGGAGAATATAAACTGGTACCCGTTGTATCTCCCGTAGCCGTCCGATAGACAACAGGCAACAACCGATTTATCGACGGCAGGTATTGGTTTTCATATGTACCAAATCCACCAATCAGACAGCTCGTAGCAGAATGCCTTATTTTGTTTTAAAATAACCGAGCAATATTCAATCTTTGGCTGAGAATTTCATGATAGACAAAGATTTTTCTGACCACAATCGATTTATCAAAATCGTTAAAGAATTTAATCTTTATCGATAATGTCTATTTATGTGCATAAATAAGATTATGATTTAAATTTCGTAGGCTCGCGTTATCTCGTGAAATCCCGAACCGGGCAGAAACTCGACTTGTAAGCATTGGGTGTTACCTGTTGTTGATACGAAGATCGATAACAGGCTGCCAGTTTATGGAGAATAAGACTTAGTCTGGTACCCCGCCGTGCTACGCCGTTATACCCCTATGCTACAAGAGTACGTCAGGCAAAGCGCAATAATGGTGGCCCCCGTTGGTAATATGCAGAGGAGACGGGATATTGTTATTTCACATAATCAAATCGGATCATAGGCTGAATTCAAAACAGATCGCTTTCAATAAAGTGATGGCAGTGAGTTTTTCTACATGTCGTTCTTATTTAGCAAGAAAAACTGCGTATCAGAAACGCTTCAAGTATCCGAAATGTCAATGGACCTTCATAACGTCCGAAAACAGGGCTACTTTTAAAATGATTCATAGTCGATTTTATATTCAAACCATACCCCAACAGCACGGTTAAAATTCGGTAATTTATTTTTTGTACAAAATCGATCTCATTTTATGAACCGATCAAACTGGATCACGTGAAATTGGGGAAAACGGGGAAGCATGTAGGGGTACGCTTGAGGACACCTAGGAGGCCGCCATTATTGCGCTTTGCCTGACCCGATAACGTAGTGGTAGGGGCAGGTAATCCAGACAAAATAAGACTGAGAACGTTCTTAAGAATGATTGGTGAATACGGACTCCCAGGAAAGTTTAGCAGTAAAACCGTTTCCGTGATATGACTGAAATACGGTGGAAAGTGGTGCAAGATACATGCACTTTCAAACAGAAAAAAAGACATGTTCTTGATAGGTCTAAAATTAGCTTAATGCAGTGGGAGCGAGTATACGGTTAAACTGAGAACTTCCTACAGACGATTTGCTTTTAACCCTTAGGCTGCCAAGAGCGACTTGGGGCGCTTTTGCGGACATTGTAGATAATGGTCAGATCTTTATCTACACTGCCCGATAGGGTATTTTTTCCCTTGTGATATCAAATTTGAAATCGCAATATTTGGGATTTTACTATTGAGTAGAAATTCTCGTGTTATCTATTTATCAGCTTAACTTTTTACCACACAATCCCGAGTTTCAACGACCCTGAAAAAGAGGGATTTTGAAAACATTGTAGGAAAAAGAAAAATGCTGGTAACCAGCATTTTCTCCTTTTCCCACAATGTTTTCAACCCTATCAGAGACAGAAATCATCATTTGAGCTACATTCAGTTTGTCTTCTGCAGATGCTATCAGTTTGGTCAAATCCGAAATTATTGTCGTTTGGTAAAGAGTTAAGGGTTCATGTTGCAGCAGACCACTTTTGTATACGAACAAATTACTCGCAACGAGCAATTTTTTTTTTAAGCAGAATTTTTTCCCGTGTATCCATGGATTAACTATTTACCAAACGACAAAATATTAGACAGGTCCAAATTGAAAACATTTGCAGACGACATATTTTATTATTTTATAATTTAGTTAAATTATGTTAATTGTCGGCGGAAGCGTAGCAAACCTTGTGGGACAAGGAGGAAACGCTGGTTACCAGCATTTTTCTCCTATTCCCAAAAGGTTTTCAAAAGGCTATTTCCTCAGGGTTGTTAAGACTCGGTATTGTGCGGTGAAGACTTAAAGCATAATTCGTGTTGAGTAAAGCCTTTACCAAACAATCCTATGTTTAAACAACCCAGAAGAAGAAGGTTTTTGAAACAATTGTGAGAAATGGAGAAAATGCATGCTAATCCACAATGTTTTCTATCTGCGGTTGAAGACAAACGTTATCAATTGAGCCGCATTTGATTTGTCGTATGCAAATGCTTCAATTTGGACGAGTCTAAAATTTTGCCATCTGGCACGCATATTTTACAGTGATGCTTCATTCTCAAGGAGAGCTGAGTTGAGTTAATAGCAGTACTTTTATTTTCTGCAGAATGGTGACATCTTGGACCAAGATACAGCTTTGAGGACTGTGTATCGGGCGGAAGTGGAAGCGCAATTAGAGGAGCTCGAGAGAGCCGAGGCGATGATTCTGTACCAGTTACAAGCCTTGACGGGTCAACGAGATGACATACAGGCGAGAAAACGAGGCATCCATACGCAGTGCTTCCTAAATCTGGTGTCCTGTTACAGACGTCGATAGTGACGTCATTGCACGAGAACAATTGTACCTGAATTCAACGAAAGGCAGTCATTAAATAATTTTAGTAAATACAGAGAGATATTTTGATAAAAGAATGAAAATACGTAGTTCTTTTTTTGGATTAGATAAACTCAGCGGATTTGATTTCGAAAATATTAAGTTCTACTGATACATTGGTGCCCCTATTTGCAGACGACGATACATGGTTTGGTAGCCATATTCTTATGTGTCAAAAGGACAAGATGAAGGTTTTGTGAAAAAAAAAAAAGTATTTTGTGAATTAAAGCACCTACATTTCGATATTTCAAAGCTCTTTTCTAAACATTGAACTGCTGGGAAAAGTTACTGAGTTCTCATGTACTCTTTCGTTCCTTTTGTCATCGTCATCGTAAGGCGAAATAAAAAATAAAATTACTTTTCTTGCTTTTTTTTTTTCTTTCATTGCTTTATATTGCCCTGTTTGTCTCAGCCTTTTACCATATGGAATTTATTGGATTAGCCAATAGACTTCCATTCACAGAATGAGAATCTAGTGACCCTAGGGCACGCTAAGGTGATTTAAAAAAAAATGCTTTCTGCAAAAGGTTATGTTTCAATAAGGTAGGAAACTTGGATTAACATCTTACAGCAGTAATGATACCATTGAAATACAAGAAAGCCCGTCATAAGTTACTGGATAATCGTAACCTTCTGTTTTCCTTTGTAAATGAAGCATTGTTTACGTCACATTGTAGGTCATGTGCCTTAAAAATGCCCATCCCTTATGCCTTTACTTACCAGACATTCGCTTTTATGTTCAACAGCATTTGGTGTCACTCATCTAAGCACTAGGTGCATATAGACCGATGACTAACTTTCACGGCGAGACATAGCACCAACCGCATCGTTATTTAAATGAGTCATGCTCTGTGAAGAGTGGGTTTAATGTATCTGCACAGTGTATCGACCCAGATCAGCCTGCCCAGTCCTCACAGGCTGACCTGTGTGGAAAAGTTTTGCTTTTGGTAAACTTTCTGCATGTCCAAGGACCTTTCGAGCTCAGGATTCAGTCGGTTGTCACACAAAAATGGATTTTATGGATCCATAATGATGTGATGACTTGCTTGGTATCATGTATCACCGAGATGCAGTAAACCTCCTTTTTAACCTTTTACTGCACAATTTCGAGTCTTAAAGACCCGGAGAAAGAAGCGTTTTGAAAACATTGTGGGAAAAGGAGAAAAATGCTGGTAACCAAAAATTCAGTTTTTGAGTTACATTCATTTTGTCGACTGCAAATGCTTTCATTCTGGACAAATCTAAACTTTAAAATGATTTAGTTTAAAATTTTGTCGTTTGGTAAAGAGTCAACCAGAGCATGATTCAAATATAAATGCTTGCTTTGGAGCGAAGCAAGGCAGTATTTAGCTCTGTCAACTCCAAATATGTCAACTCGACCTATTTCGACGGCGCTGGAAATACAATCCACTGACAACTTTTTATCTCATAGGCTTGACTAAACAAGAGGACTGTATAGATGCACGCTCATTGCCGTCTGGTCTTGATCTTTGCCATCAGCAGAAGCCTCCGTTTTCGCATATGGCACTGAAAGAGTCAATTAATGTTGCATAGCTTATAGGTTTTTGCTTAAGTGTCTTTAACAGACGACAAAATTTCGTGCTTGTCCATATTAAAAGCACCCTGCAGCGTATCACATCTGAAAACACTAGCAAAGGGAATCAATGCACTGAAAGTACTGACAGACTAGCGAATATAGAATAAGCAGCCTCGGTAAAGATATCAAAACTTGATTGGTCCATATAAGATTAAAGAAAAGTGATCTAATCCGGTCATAAAGTCCCATCCTCGGATACCCCTATATCGATGTAGCGTAGCAAATAGGGAGACCCAGGGGTATCCGAGGATGATAAAGTCCGATCCGGTTGGATCTGGTGACTGTCCTCACCGCTCATAGTTATAACTCATCAAAATAGGAAATACCATGGGAACAAATTCTCTTTGTTGATCTTTAATTAAATAAAAAACATATCATCTCGATGACTTGGCACTTGAATACTTTTTAGAGTTCATATTTAGGAGAAATGTTCGTGCATTTTTACTTTCTTGGACGCACTAACAGTCAGACGAGACCTATAGTACCTGTGAAAAACACGAGGATGAAAAAGTTTGTGTTGGGATAAGTAAACATGAGCCTGATTTGCATAAATCACTGACTTAATTTACACATAAGCAAACATCCTACCTTGCCAATGACACCTTGTTGGGTCTCTGACTTTGTAAGTATGAGATTATGTACATCCTTCAATTTCACATACGACAGATTGGAGTGGCCCTAGAGACTTTGTACTTCATGTCCACATACAATTTTTGATAGAATTACAGTTTCTAAAACAGAGAGAATATTTTCTATGAGTCAGTATTTTGTGACTGGATTTTTCTGTTTTGAATCTTGGTCACTTTATGGCATTAGACTGGCGATCTTATGATTGCTGTTCCTTTGTGTTATAAAGGATAAAGTGTTCAATATTTATGAAGTTTGACGAGCTAGCAGAAGGCTGAGAAAAAAGTAATTTATGCAATGCTGTGTACAAAAATGGTTGGGACGAACAAGTAAGTGCGAACAAATTCACAGACGAAAAAAAGCACCAGCTGAAACGGTTACAAGAAGGGCGGAAACGTTCAAGCTGCACATGCCGCACAAAACGGCACATGCTGAATGCCATCGTAAACAAATGTTTCTTTTCTAAAGCCAAATAGATCTACACGATGACAGTCCGAAAGGTACGCAAACCCTTCTGATGAATCGATAGTTAATTGAAGATGACAAACAACGAAGGAAATTTGAAATAAAAAGGAAAGACCGTCCTTCTATAACCCCTTGTTTATTCGGTTCCAGGCTTCTTCGTCCCAAAACCAGTTCATCCCTGGCCTACAGTTCATCTCTGTATTGGCAGAACAAGACAGTTTTCCGACTACCGTCAGAGTGAAGGTTCGCTCCGATGTTATTTTTGTGATATTGTTTCTCCGCTCACCTTCATCTCGGCTGTTCAATGAAAGCTGATCACATCCTCGGATGCCCAAACTGCGCCCCTCTAAGCTTTATTTGGGAACAGAACCGTAAAAAGACGACGTATAAAAAGAATGACCCCAATTATTTTTGACTAGGGGGTCACAATGACCCCAATGTTTTTTTCCAAGGAAAAACCCTTTATTATTTGAGTGTTTGTTTACAAATTGTCCAGAAGTCTTAATGTCCAAATAATGGTAAAATATAAAAAGATCAATGAAAACCATGTCCTAAATTTGGTGTCAATGTGAAGTTAAATTATTTATCTGAAGGTCTGTACCCATATATAAGCAGTCAACAAGAATATTGTGGCATAAAGAAGAGATGCAGGTAAGATCAACTCTCATTCCAGAAGCTTTCTACGAGTTGCTGAAATTTTTTTACTAAAATGACAGAACTACAAGCCCATTTTCACATTTGCCACTGAAATTCTCCATCTCGTTATTCAATATTTATGAAGTCTGACAAACCTGGTTTTGAGGGAACCCCAAAAATATACATGTGTATCTATTGGTGTACTAGGTTCAGTTCAATTGGGACAAACAAGCCTAGGCAAATGAGCCCAGGGACAAAAAAGCCTGTTCTTTTTGATTCTAGCATGTGAGTGTTTTGACCTATTTATGACTAAATGATGATATTTCAGCATTTTAAAGTCAGGGTCAATAGATCTCATATGACAATGAATGATTCACTTAACCTAAACAAATGAATGTTTGTCAAAACATCCTCAACTGGACACATTCTCATCATTGTGGGCAGTGGGTACAGACAAAGGTAATCAGAAAGAAAGTATCGGGCAAAAAAGAATCAGTTTTGATAGAGATAGCAAATAATGTCTTTTTTTTTTTTCATACATAGATTAAATCTTGAGATTATGCCAAAATTATTATAGGAGAGGGCAAAATTGCTTGTTACAAACAATTTCCCATTTTTGATACATATTGAAAGAGTTAAATCTTGTATTATGTTAAATGATATTGTGGGAAAAGGAGAAATTGCTTGTTACAAGCACATTCTCATTTCATCACAATATTTTCAATGCAAATTAATGTCAGATAATTACCACCATTATCAATGACTTAAAGTGAAAATTAGACCTCAGTTAGGATTATACAGATTGCAAATTACAAAAATTACACCAACAAATAAGCACAAACCAAAAACATTTTAATTACATTTGTTATACCCCTATTTCTTGCAACAATCAAACGTGAGTGTTTGGACATTTCTTTGACAACTGATACATTTTTTCTTGATACTTTTTCTGATACATGTGCTTTTTTTACCTGATTCTGTTTTTCCTGATACTGTATTTGCTACATTAACAGACAAAAGCCCCATAGAATGAAAGCCCCATGCACTTAACAGAAATACTGACAAAAGCCCCAGGACATTAAACTTGGTGTATCTTCTGACTTTTTTACCTTCTACTGTAAATGACTGATTTAATATTGAAGATTGAAAATTGAACTCTATCAAGAATCACAGTATACCATCAATGATAATTAAAACGTAATAGTGATAATAAGATAACAACACTTCATTTTGCAAATTTGTATGTACAAGTCATGTTTGTACTTATTTGCTGTTATCTGTGATTGAGCTAATAGGGGCACGGACAAAAGCCCATGAGGTGAAAAGCCCACTAGGTGAAAAGCCCACCAAAACCCACTAGGTGAAAAGCCCCCTAGGTAAAACGCCCACTAGGTGAAAAGCCCCCTTCTATATGAAATGATGGTATATGTTAAAGCATTCTTCTTAAATAACACAGGGCTTTAGCCTGATGGGTTTAAAACGCTGTGGGAGAGGAGAAAATGCAAGCCAATTTCTTTCCTGTAATTTTTCATAAGTTTTGAGCATCGACTAATTTTTGTGAAGGGTATATCAAATAAATTTTTGTCACATGCACTTATTGAGTAGGGGAAAGAAGACTCACAAATTTCTTAGGAATGTTTGGTTAGATTATGCCATAATTATGCTCAAACGTTGTGCTTCGTGCCAATCTAGTAAATATGGATTACCATTTATGAAATGCATCTCTGTTTTAAGACCCATAGAAGATGTTTAAGAATACATGTATATTGTGGAAAAATGGAGAAAATGATTGTCTTAACCAGCATTTTCTACCTTACCTACAAACTGTTTTTGACTCTTTCAGAAGCAATCCCATATTTGAGCAGCATTTGTTTTCCATAAATTCTTTCAATTAGAAGAAATGTTAACAACAATACTTGTTGTCTTGTAGATAGTTTATATACCGTGATATATCTTTTTTACTTACAGGTGACATGGAGAACATGTATTTCCAGATTTGTTAGAGGTTCTGGGTTTGTTCCTAACTTGTGTATCCAGGAGAATGACACCATAGATCCCTAGTCTAAGCCTAAAGAACCCCAAACCCAGAAAACGGATGGACAGGTTAGCAGCTAGCTGTTGCCATGATGTAACTGGTATACTGCTGAGTGTTGTAAAACACCGGATGGAGGCAACTCTGTCACTGGTTGGAGATTAATATTGGATAGAGGTACATATGTATACAAACTTTGTTCTAAATAATCAAAGTTCTTTTGATGCATCTGCCAATTGAAAGGCAGGTAAAATCCAAGTTTTAACGACCCTGAGAAAGAGGCCTTTTGAAAACATTGTGGGAAAAGGAGAAAATGCTGGTTACCAGCATTTTCTCCATTTCCTACAATGTTTTCTAGCCTTCCCAAAATAACTTTCAATTTTTGTCGTCTGCAAATACTTTCAATTTGGATAAGTCTAAAATTTTTTCCTGTGGTAAAGAGTTAACCCTTTACCACACAATCCCTACTTTTAATGACCCTCAGGAAAACATTGTGGGAAAAGAAGAAAATGCTGATTACCAGCATTTTCTCCTTTCCCAACAAAGTTTTCTACCCTTCTCACAGCAAAAAATAATATTTGAGACAGGTTTATTTTGTCATCTGCAAATGCTTCGAATTTAGAGTAGCCTAAAATTTTGTCGTTTGGTAAAGAGTTAAGTGATTATTATTATTGAGTGAGTTATCTTTTCAACTTCGTTTTTGGTATAGTACAGGTTTCTGTTTGCTATCTGACATATTATTGTAAAGGATTTGATATCTGGTATATTATCAAATAATATGAGTCAGATTTGATGTAGGGTAGGGTTTTTCATGGGAGGGTCCTTGAGCATGACACTGCAAAGCCCTAACCTAGTACTTTTGAAACCCAGCACATACTTAAACCTTTCCCATACAAGCCCTGGTTTTCACGTGTCTGCAGTACAAGTCTTTTGAAAACACTGTGGGAAAAGGAGAAATTGCTCATAACGAGCAATTTCTCCTTTTCCCACAATGTTTTCTACCCTTTTTGATAACTTTCTGCCATTTTCATCAAATTTAAAATTGTCGTCTGCAAACTCTTTCAATTTGGACCAGTCCAAAATTTGTCGTTTGGGAAAGGGTTAACTCTTTACCCCAGAACAAAAATGTAGACCAGTCCAAATTGAAAGCATTTGCAGATGACATTTTAAATGTTGCTCAAAACATTATATTTGTCTCTTCAAGGGTAGAAAACATTGTGGGAAAAGAAGAAAATGCCAGTTACCAGCATTTTCTTTGTTTCCCACAATGTTTTCAAAAGCCTTCTCTTTCAGGGTCATTTAAAAGTAGGGATTGTGTGGTAAAGGTTTAAATTTAAAAGAGCTGTTGCTGTGATCTACTTGAAATAATGATGAAAATGGCGTAAAACTTCATTCAATTAAGCCAAGCCCAGGTAGCTCAGTCGGTAGCGCACAGGACTTGAGAACAGGAGGTCGCTGGTTCGATCCACGGCTTGGCCAATTTCTTTCCGAGGATTGATGATAGTCATCGCGACAGGATTCATTCCTCTCTCGCCACTGACCATTGTTTCGACGATGTTTATGTGGGAGAGCAGCCAGTGGCTTGGAAAGAATATTGTGCAGAGTACTGGTAAAAGAAACTCCAGGAAAGCATGGATAGGTGCACTGGCCGCCGCGATATAATTGAAATAATGTTTAAAACGGCGTTAAACATTATACAATCAAACAATCATTCAATTAATGAAATGATCAATTGCTCCTTAATCATATGCTTCTCAGCTGATTTTTATGTGTTTACAGGTATGCTTACAATGTAAACATTAGTAATGCATTTACCATGAAAACTGAGACCCGATAGCTCAGTTAGTAGCATACAGGACCTGAGAACAAGGGGTCACTAGTTTGATCCCCAGTTCAGTCAATTTCTTTCTGAGGACTGATGATTGTCATTGCAACAGGAGTCATTCCTCTGTCACTACTGACCATTGGTCCGACAATGGTTATGTAGGAAAGCAACCAGTGGCTTGGAAAGAATGTTGTGCAGAGTACTGACTACTGGTAAAAGAAAAACTCTAGGAAAGCATGGATAGGTGCACTGGCTGCTGCGATCTGACTGAAATTATGTTGAAAATGGCATTAAACACCATATGATCAATCAATCATTCATTTACTCTGAAAGTGAACAAAATTGAAATTATCTGTCAGGAAAAATGAGCGAACTACTAGCCATTTCAACACTGCTTTTGGACAGACAGTCTCTGCATCATGGTCAGCAAAGATGCAGTCTGATCTTGGACTTCACTGGCTTCAACAGTAACTGTAGTTGTGAAACTGCCTTTAGACAGAATATAATAGTTGGTGTAGATCCCAGATCAGTCTGCAGTAAACATGCAGTCTGATCTTGCATCCTCACTGGCTTCAAAGGTAACTATAGTTGAGAAACTGCCTCTAGATTGAACCACGTTGGTGTAGATCCCAGGCCAGTCTGCAGTACTCAGTCAGTGTGCAAAGGCAACTGTAGTTGTGAGAGGAACTTGATTGGTTTTAACTCTTTCCCAGTCGATAAAATTTTAGACTGATCCAAATTGAAAGCATTTACAAATGACAAATTAACCCTTTCCCAAACGACAAATTTTGGACTGGTCCAACTTGAAAGAGTTTGCAGACGACAATTTTAAATTTGATGAAAATGGCAGAAAGGTCTCAAAAAGGGTAGAAAACACTGTGGGAAAAGGAGAAATTGCTCGTTACAAGCAATTTCTCCTTTTCCCACAGTGTTTTCAAAAGACTTGTACTGCAGACACGTGAAAACCAGGGCTTGTTTTGGAAAGGGTTAAATGTTGTTTCAATGATGATTTTTTTTTTTTTTTTATAGGGAAGAAAACATTGTGGGAAAAGGAGAAAATGCTGGTTACCAGCATTTTCTCCTTTTCCCACAGTGTTTTCAAAAGGCTTTTTCTTCAGGGTCGTTAAAAGTCGGGATTGTGTGGTAAAGGTTAAAGAAGAGTTTAAATCAGCGTGAATTTTGCTTTCTATTTTCAGGAAGACAATGCAATGTAGAGATGGGTATCAGAGTGACTCTTTCCAGCTAGGAGTATTGGGACTATGGAGTGAAGATTTAATCTGTTACTGCCTGAAAAAAAGAATGTTGATTTTAAGACTGTTTTGACCCATGGGAAAATTTAGTAGATCTTTAAGAATTGTCTTGTCTTAACTCTTTACCACACAACCCTGAGAAAGAAAACTTTTGAAAACATTGTAGGAAAAGGAAAAAATGCTGGTAACCAGCATTTTCTCCTTTTCCCACAACGTTTTCTACCCTTCTGAAATCAAATATTTTCCTCAGGTTCTTTAAAATGCAGGATTGTTTGATAAAGGGTTAAGAGACATCCAGCTTTCAGGTATCTTTTCATTGCAATTTTAAACGTTTAGAGTGACAAATAATTAGAATGGACAATTTATAACCTGTGGATAAAGAGACACTGCAGTTTCTAAATGCTGTTTTGCACCACTGTCACAAATATTGAAACAGGATAATGTGGATGAAGATTAGACCGTCTCCTACAGCCTAATCTTCATCTACCATCAGATAAACTGTTTGATGAAAGGGTGATCTGAATATTTTGTACCAGCTTTTTTAAATGCAATATTCTGGATTGTTGCTATTCTTTTTCATTTATAAACCCTTAGTGCACCTTCCACAAGTAAAGTTTCCCTTGAGGGAAATACAGATGAAGATCTGTGTTGCTGAGACATTCTAGAAAAAACAACATTGAATTGGATTTATAGATTTATGCTTTAAAAAACTGGATGGTTTAGTAAAGGGCTAAATGATGGAATCTGATTCCGTCTTTGAAATGGTAGAAGATATTGTTGGAAAGGGAGAAAACGCTTGCAACCAGCATTTTTTCCTTTTTTGCACAATGTTTTCAAAATTTTTCCTCCTCAGGGTTGTAAAAATGTGGGATTGTTTCAGAGAGGGTTAATACATTACCACCTGAATACATCTACATGTATACCGACTTGCAGCAAACCAGTTCTGAAAACATTGTTGTAAAAGGAGAAATTGCTCAAAACAAGCAGTTTCCCCCTTACTACATTGTTTTGACATGTTAAATGTTTTGAAATTACCTACTCTGCTGAATTATCTGAATCATTATTTATCAAAGTTTAGAATTGCTGTTAAGAATTTGATTCTATCAAGGACTTGGGTTGCGAATGAAACAACAACGAAAAGTATTGAAAATCTTCAAAGATCTGTTTGTCTAGAGCTGCTTGTTTAACCCTTTACCACACAATCCTGACTTAAAACGACCCCGAGAAAGGAGCCTTTTGAAAACTTTGTGGGAAAAGGAGAAAATGCTGGTAACCAGCATTTTCTGCTTTTCCCACAATATTTTCTACTCTTCCCAAAACAAATTTCAATTTGTGAGTCACATTTATTTTGTTGTCTGCAAAAGCTTTCAATTTGGACTGGTCTAAAATTTTGTCATTTGGTAAAGAGTTAAAATACTAACCCTTTTCCAAACAATCCCCAGTTTAACGAACCTGAGGAGGATGAGACTTAGAAAACATTGTGGGGAAAACAATGCTGGTAACCAGCTTTTCTCTTTGAGAAGCAAAGCTGTAATTTCAGCCCAATTGAATTTGACGCCTGCAAATGCTTTTAGTATAATTTTTTGTCGTTTCGTAAAGAGTTACTTGATCCAGAGGCAGATATTTTACAGATTTTTTTTTTTTAAAATTCTGATCTATCAAAAGTAATGGCTGTTATGAGGTTGGTTTGTTTTCTCTGAATAAGCTAGTATGTTTTATGATGGTCAAAGGGTAATAATTCATTGTAATATGTTTAGTATTGTACACTTTTGTGTTTTTACTTGCGAAGCGACATTCAATTTTTTTATGATTGATTTTGTTACATGTATTTTGGAATTTACTAAGTTGTGTTTCATATCAGGTGTAGAGCAATATGTTTCAAAACTTTACCATTCATGCCATTGGAAAAAGGGGTTTTAAGGTTCATGATTTTCAGAAATCTGCTGTAATCCAAATGTGTTAAAAAAACATAACTTTTTTAGGATTGGCTTATTTTCCATACAGAATATTATAAAATCTTTTGGATTAATCCTTTGTCAAGCCGAGTTGGCGCAATCGGTAGCATCCCAGACTTGAGAACAGGTCAAGGGGTTGCTGTTTTGAACTCGGAGTTTTGGGATTTCTTTCCAGGGAGAGATGATAGTCATTGGGAAAGGATTCATTCCTTGCTCACTGCTGACTATTGTTTTGATGATGGTTATGTTGGAAAGCAGCCATTTGCCTTGGAAAAATATTGTGTGAAGTACTGGTAAAAAGAAACTCCAGAAAAGCATGGGTAGGTGCACTGGCTGCTGTGATATAACTGAAATAGTGTTGAAAAGGGAGTTTAACACCATATAAGCAATCAGTGAGTGGATTAAAACTTTACAAAAGAATCATATGTTTTCTAGACTGTGAAGAAGATGGCTATTGAAAACATTGTGGGGAAAAGAGAAAATGCTGTGACACATCATTTTTTCCTTTCCCCACAATGTTTCCAACAATTAAAAAAAAAAAAACATTATCTTTTAAATTTTTTAAGCTACACTGAATTTGTTGTCTGCAAATGCTTTGAATTTTGTCGCTTAGAAAATTTTAGCATTAGATAAAGAGTTAATGTCTCTCTTCATGCTATTTGTGGATCACTTACAAGTAGGTGTACGGCAGTGGAGTGATACAGGACCATCATGGCCGCCCTGGCAACTCTTTACCAAACGACAAAATTTTATACCAGCCCAAAATGAAAGCATTTGCAGACGACAAATGTGATTGAAAAATTTAAATCTGTTTTTGGAAGGATGGAAAACATTGTTGGAAAAGGAGAAAATGCTGGTTACGAGCAGTTTCACCTTTTCCCACAAGGTTTTCAAAAGGCTTCTTTCACAGGGTTATTAAAAGTCAGGATTGTGTGGTAAAGAGTTTAAGGCTGTATAATTCAAAATAATCTGCTGCAAATTTGTTAAGCCTTGAAGCCCTGAAAGCGGCTTTAGTTGCTTTTTCAGACAGTGAAGAGTAAGATTAGACTGCACAGAACATGCAGTCTGATCTTGGATCTCTACTCTCCACTACTTCGTAACACATTGTGGCCAGAGCAACCTTGATATAGCAAGAGTATAGCCGAGTTTTCATTACTTTAAGAACCGTATCATCGACTGAGATCTCTAAGGGTAAAAGGGATTAGTTAATGACATTTAACTTTTTAGCAGCTGACAAAATTTTAGACTAGTCCAAATTAATACCAATACTTCTTATTTCCATTAGTGGAACTCTTCAAGTTAACCCTTTACCATACAATGCTGAATTTTAATGACCCTGAGGAAAAGGCCTTTTGAAAAAATTGTGGGAAAAGGAGAAAATGCAGGCAACCAGCATTTTCTCCTTTTCTCACAATGTTTTCTACCCTATCAAAGAAAAACCACATTATTTGAGCCAAATTGAATTTGTCCTCTGCAGCTGTTTTCAATTTGGACGCGTCTAAAATTTTGTGGTGTGGTAAAGAGTTAAAGGCACATTTAGAATCATTACACACTTGGAATTGAGAGTGCTATATCACCCTTTGGCTGCTAAGTGCCATGCAGTCTACTGATGCGGGCAGTGTAAATCAAAGATCAGACTGTCCAGAACAGGCAGTCTGATCTTGATCAACTCTTTCTGTTACATAGAGTTTTTCTATTGAAAAGAAATGGAACGAAATCGCAATTTTTGGCTTTTTATCATTAGTTGAAAATTTCAAGTTTATTTCTTTTTTAGCAGCTTCAGGCTTAAATCTTGAAGATGAAGTGATAAAAGAATATTTCCCCTGTTTCCATTTTTAGCTCCACTGGCTGAAGGCCAGCGGGCTTATGTCATGGCCCGGTGTGCGTCGTGCGTGCGTGCGTCTGTCCGCCCGCCCGTCTGTGCGCCTGTCTGTCCGTGCGTTAACTTTTATTTCAAACATCTTCTTCTCTGAAACTACCCATCCAATTTTCATGAAACTTCACAGAAATGATCCTGCCATGCTCCTCTTCAGAATTTCTTGAAAGAATTTGATGCCTTCAAAAACTCTGGTTGCCATGGCAACAAAACTGAAAAATATTGGAAATCTTTAAAAATCTTCTTGTCTGAAACCATAAGGCATAGGGCTACCTAATTTGGCATGTAGCTTTATGTAGTAGACCTCTATCATGTCTCTTCAAATTATAGCCCTGGGGTCAAAATTGGCTCTGCCCCAGGGGTCACAAGTTTTACCTAGGCTTATATAGAGAAAACTTTAAAAATCTTCCTGTACCTAGCCATAAGGCCTAGAGCTACCAAATTTTGCATTTAGCTTGATCTAGTGGGGGTCTAGCAGAAGTGCCCAAATTACAGTCCTGAGGTCAATTTGGCCTCATGGTGGGGGGGGGGGGGCCAAGTTCACAAGATTTGCATGGGCTTATGTAGGGAAAACTTTTAAATCTTGGTGTACATAGCCATAAGGCTTAGGGCTACCAAATTTTGCATAATTATAGCATTATCTAGTGGACAACTACAAAGAGGGCCCAAGTTACAGCCCTAGGATCAAGTTTGGCCCTGCACCAGGGGTCACAAGTTTTACATGGATTTATGGAGTGAAAACTTCAGAAACCATTATGTTACTCGCCATAAGGCCAAGAACTCCCAAATTTGGCATGTTATTCTTCTAATACACATATTCCCCATTTAGTCCGACTGTAGCCCTGGGGTCAAACTTTTATAAGGGCTTATATAGCGAAGACTTCTCTTTATGGTTTATATTTATAAGCCAGTGGAGCGATACAGGGCCATCATGGCCCTCTTGTGTCCTACATTACACACTGGCATACTGTGCATTACAGAAGCTACACCTTTAAAATATGGCTGCATTGTTCCGAATCATGATGGAACTCTAATAAGTTTTACAGAGGATTTACAATTTTTGCTGTCAAAAAATGTGATTCTGTATTCGGTGTTGTGTTGAAAGAGTTAATTTTAGTTACCCATTACTGGTTTCAAAATTTTATGTCACCATACCTTCACTTTTGTCTACAAGCTTTTGAGTTTAGGCTACAGGCTTTTAGAATAGTCCCAAGTTTTTGGTTTAACTCTTAGCCACACAATCCTGACTTTTAACGACCCTTAGAAAGAAAGCTTTTGAAAACATTGTGGGAAAAGGAGAAAAATGCTGGTACCTTTTCCCACAATGTTTTCTACCCTTCCTAAAACAAATTTCAATTTTTGAGTGACATTTGTTTTGTCGTCTGCAAATGCTTTCAATTTTGACTGGTCTAAAATTTTATCGCTGGTAAAGAGTTAAGGTGATAGAGTTCAGGATGTCAGTAATTATGTAGACACTTGGAATTTGTTTGTTTAACTCTTTACCAAACAACAAAATTTTAGACCTCTCCAATTTGAAAGCTTTTGCAGACGACAAAATGAATGTGACTTAAAATTTGAAATTTGTTATGGGAAGAGTAGAAAACATTGTGGGAAAAGGAGAAAATGCTGGTTACCAGCATTTTCTCCTTTTCCCACAATGTTTTCAAAAGGCTTCTTCCTCAGGGTTGTTAAAAGTCGGGATTGTGTGGTAAAGGGCTAAGTCTTTGCCAAACTTACAAGATTTGTCATGGTGAAATTTTGTCTGAGAGGGGTAGAAGAAATTTTGAGAAAGCAGAAGATGCTGGTTACCAACATTCTCTCTATCCCCCACAATGTTTTCAAAAGCATTCCTTTCCAGAGGTCTCAGAATGCGGAATTATCTGGTAAGGGGTAAAGATTATACTGTAGGAATGTAGAAAATTTCAGTTTTCAAAGCCAGCTTTGCAGCTTTTGAGCACATTTTTTTTTTGAGAAAAAGAGCATTTGGTCTTCACAAGCATTTGCTCATATTCCTGAAATATTTTACTAATATATTCCCAACATTTCTCTGTTTCTCCTTTGTAAGATTTGTTTTAATTTTAATTTAAGTCTAGAATAAGCATTTCCTATGCTGGGTTAACCCATTACAGATAAATGAAAAACTAGTCTCTTTACCATAATTGTCTGGACTTTTTTGAAATTATAAACTCTTTCTTTGACTGAGAAAAATGTTATCAAATGTGGCTTATATGAATGAATTTGTCTTGAAAGAGGGTAGAAAACATAAGGGAAAAGGAGAAAAAAATCATTGTTAGCATTTTCTTTTCCCCACAATATTTTCTTAAACCTTCCTCAAAGTCGCTAAAACATGGTTGTTTGGTAAAGAGTTCAGAGTAAAGTAGCCAGTGCTTCCTATAAGCAAATACATCTTTCCGCACATTATTTTCCATGTTTTTTTTTTAAAGAATGTTTACCTTTCCTCCAAATATTTATCCTTTTTGCCATTTGTACATGTTAGTATGTCTTAACCCTTTACAATAAAAACCCAACTTTTATCTACTTGGAGGAAAAAGACTCTTGAAAACATTTGGGAAAAGGAGAAAATAATGGTATTTAGCATTTTTCTCCTTTTTTCACCATGCTTTGTAGCCTTTCAAAGACAAATTCTATCATTTGAGCCACATTTATTTGTCTCGGGACAAGAGAAAATGGTGGTAACCAGCTTTTCTCTTAGTCCCACAATACTTTCTAGTTTGCCAAAATCCAATCCAATCGTTTGAGTCTTAACTGAAGTGTCATCTGCAAATGCTTTTAATTTGGATGAGTCTTTTTTTTTTCATTTTGTAACAAGTTAAAACAGTCTGTATTGTAATAAGTTTATTGTATTGATTTTAATTTTTTAAACCTTTATCAAACCATTTTCTTTTTACAAAAACTATATGTACCGGTAGCAGGCTTTTGAAGATGTTGTGGAAAATGATGGAAGTGCTTGTAACCAGCACTGTGTTGTATATCTCTTGAAAGACACAGCCTGTTATTTGAGCCACATTTTATATGTCCAATTTTACATGCTTGCACAATACTAAAATTTTGCTTTGTTTGTAAAAAAGTTAAAATAGTCTGTATTGTGATAAGTTTGTCTTAATTGTAATTATTATCAAACTAGCCATTGTTTAAAAAAATACATGGTTAATAGGCTCTTGAAACATTGTGGAAAATGGTGAAACTGCTGGAAAGCAGCATTTACTCCTTTTCTTCCATGTTTTCTATTGTTTATAGACAAATTACTTCAATTCAGCCACATTTGATTCATCGTCAGCAAATACTTTCAATATGGACAGGTCCAAAAATTTCATAATTTGGTAAAGAGGTTTTTTTTTTTTTTAAATATTCTGTGTTGTGATAATGTTATTTTCTTTACTTTTACCTTTTTTTAGCTCCACTGGCCGAAGGCCAGCGGGCTTATATCATGGCCCGGTGTCCGTCATGCGTGCGTCCGTGCGTGCGTCCGTCTGTGCGTTAACTTTTATTTCAAACATCTTCTTCTTTGAAACTACCCATCCAGTTTTCATGAAACTTCACAGAAATGATCCTGCCATGGTCCTCCTCAGAATTTCTTGAAAGAATTTGATTCCTTCAAAAACTCTGGTTGCCATGGCAACAAAACAGAAAAATATTGGAAATCTTTAAAAATCTTCTTGTCTGAAACCATAAGGCATAGGGCTACCAAATTTGGCATGTAGCTTTATGTAGTAGACCTTCTATCATGTTTCTTCAAATTATAGCCCTGGGGTCAAAATTGGCCCTGACCCAGTGGTCACAAGTTTTACATAGGCTTATATAGAGAAAACTTTAAAAATCTTCCTGTACCTAGCCATAAGGCCTAGAGCTACCAAATTTTGCATGTAGCTATATCTAGTGGGCCTCTAACAAGCAGGCCAAAATTTTAGCCCTGGGGTCAAAATTGGCTCTACCACAAGTTTTACATAGGCTTATATAGAGAAAACTTTAAAAATCTCCCTGTACCTAGCCATAAAGCTTAGAGCTACCAATTTTGCATGTAGCTATATCTAGTGGGCCTCTACCAAGCAGGCCAAAATTTTAGCCCTGGGGTCAAAATTGGCCCCGCCGCTGGGGTCACAAGTTTTACATGGGCTTACATTGTGACAGCTTAAGAAATCTTCCTGTACCTAGCCATAGGGCCTAGAGCTACCAAATTTTGCATTTAGCTTGATCTAGTGGGGGTCTAACAAAAGTGCCCAAATTACAGTCTTGGGGTCAATTTGGCCTCATGTTTTGGGTGGGGGGGGTGGGTTCACAAGATTTACATGGGCTTAAATAAGGAAAACTTTTAAATCTTGGTGTATATAGCCATAAGGCTTAGGGCTACCAGGTTTTGCATAATTATAGCATTATCTAGTGGACAACTACAAAGAGGGCCCAAGTTACAGCACTAGGATCAAGTTTGGCCCTGCACCAGGGGTCACAAGTTTTACATGGGTGTATGGTGTGAAAACTTCAGAAACCGTCTTGTTACTAGCCATTAGGCCAAGAACTCCCAAATTTGGCATGTTATTCTTCTAATACACATATTCCCCATTTAGTCTGACTGTAGCCCTGGGGGTCAAAGTTTTATAAGGGCTGATAATCTTCTTAATCTCGACAATCTTCTTGTGTCTAACCATAAAGGATAGGACTAACAAATTTGGCATGTTTTGCGCCTTGGGATCAAAATTTGTCCCACTCCAGGGTTCACAAATTTTAGATAGGCTTACCTAGTGAAAACTTAAGATATCTTTTTTTATCCTTACTGTAAGGCAAAGGGCTATAAAAATTTGGCATGCTGATTCATATTGTAGACTTCTACCAAGATTGTTCCATCTTTTTCATTGAAACCACTCTTCCAATTTTGACCAAACTTTACAGATACCATCTTGCCATGATGTTCTTCAGAATGTCTTCAAAGAATTAAGTTTTGTTAGAAGCTATGGTTGCTATGGCTACAAAACTGAAAAGTATTGAAAAACCTTTAAAAATCTTTTCCAAAAGCTTGTATTTACTAACGTCATTGTAGCTCATGAAAAAGATACTGCTTTTTAGCTCCACAGGCCTAAGGCCATCAAGCTTATCGTCTCTGAGACTGCTTCACCCAATAAGTCACAAGCTTTACATAGGCTAATACAGTGAGAAAAGATCTTCTTGTTCCTTACCTTGAGTTACAGCTGTAATATTGTATGAGTGTAATCTAAATAACCTCTTCCAAAGTTATTCAAGTTGTGTCAAAATTAGTCCCATCTCATGGGTCATAAACATGTGCTTATAGCGTGAAAATTCAAAAAATCTTTTTGCTCCTAACCGCAAACCCAAGGGCTACCAAATCTGAATCACTTTTGATTTTTTTTTTAAAATTAGCCTTGCATCAGGGGTCTTATGTTTTACAGAGGCTTCATATGAACAAAAATTGAAAATCACCTTATTTATAACCATACAGCATAGACTTGTATTATTTTGGCATGTGGCTTTATCTTGTGGACCTCTACCAGGGTTCAAGTAAATATAGCTCTGGGATCAAAAATGGCTTTGCCCTGCGGGTCTCAACTTTCACATGGGCTTTTACAGAGAAAACTTTGTAAGTCTTCATTTTGAAACCATTTGGCTCAGAATTGAAATGTTTAGTATTTATGGTTTATATTTATAAGCCAGTGGAGCAATACAGGGCCATCATGGCCCTCTTGTTCTTTTAAAATCATTGTTTTTTTAAAAAAATGTACAAGGTTTTTGAAAACATTATGGAAAATGGTGAATGTGCTTGTAACCAGCATTTTTTCTTTCCACATGTTTTTACATCTTGAAAAACAGATTCCACTGTAAAAGCTGCTGTTACATTTAATGTTGTCTTTCTATTTGGACGAGTCTAGAACTGCTGTTTGGTGGAGAGATAATGAGCTTGTTTCAGTCTTTTTAATGATTTTATATAAGACTTTTGTATTTGTGTATTGACCCATTTCTAGATGACAGAAGTTCAGTTTAACTCTTTACCAGACAACAAAAGTTTAGACTGGCCCAAATTCAAAGCATTTGCAGACAACAAATTAAATGTGGCTCAAATGCATTTGTTTCTGAAAGGTTAGAAGGCATCATGGGAAAAGGAGAAAATGCTGGTCACCAGCATTTTCTTCTTTTCCCACGATGTTTCAAAAGTCTGATTTCCCAGAAGCTGTGTGGTAAAGAGTTAATCCTTATAGATGGCATTGCCTGTAGACAAATAAAATATGGTTCAAATAATGGTAATTGCGTGTGAAAGGACAGAAAATATTGTGGGGAAGGGTAAAGTGTTGGTATCAAGCATTTTCTCCTTTTCCCGCAATGTTTTCTAAAGCCTTCCGTATAAGATTGTTGAATTTGATCTTTGTGTAATATGTTTCTGTTGTATACACGAACATTTCATAGTATTAAAACATTTTTCTCTTTATTCTTTAGTGTTCTTTTTCTTGAACATGATATCTGCACAGAGAAAACAAGTTCTGTTAACTTATAAGAAAAACCCAAATAAATATTTATCTTTTATTAAACACCTCTCTAGTATAATAGAATTAATAATTTCAAGTACACAGAGCAGTAAAAGGTAATTTTCCTGGGTCCCCTCATCGCCTACCCAAGTGTCTTTCTTGCCCGTTCTCTATCCAGCTGTTTGTCTCTATCCAGCTATCGGTGTCTTTTATTTCCCCCGTTTGTGGGGTGGGCGCGTCTCGATCTCGGTTCTCGGTGTTCCGAGTCGACTCCCACTACCATTACACCACTTTGGAGCCTATAAGGTTTAGGTTGTAGTTTTTATTTGAATACAATGTCTTGTAAAAACATTGAAAAAAAAAAAGTAAGATCGGAAGTCGCGCTATGAACGCCTGCCGAGTTCAGTTCTTCAGTCAAAATTTTCCACCATACTGGCCCGTGTTTTTAACAACCATAGAGAAAAGACTTTTGGAAACATTGTGAAAAAGGTAGAACATGTTGGTAACCAATATTTTTTTTTCTATTTCCACAATGTTTTTTTCCCACTTAAAAAGAATAAAACAATTACTTGAGCCACATTTAATCTGCACAGGCGCTTATAATGGACGATTGTTTGTTTTTGTCGCCTGGTAGAATGTTCGCTTCAACTGAAAATACAAAACTCGGCACCTCCACAATCAAACATGTACGCAGCAGGTAACTTTGCAAATATCCCTGTGAAATACTGATGTGATGATATCAAACATGAATGCACGTGAAAGATTGTGACAAAAGGGGCTGTTCAGCCTGGGTCCACGGCGCCAGTAAGTTCTTAACCCTTTACCAGACAATCACGGGTTTTAACGACCCTGAAGAAGAAAGCTCAGTGTTTTCTACCTTTTCAAAATAAAAATTCACTTTTTGATTCACATTTATTTTTTCGTCTGCAAATGCTTTCAATCTGGCCAAGTCTGAAATTTTCTTGTGTGGTAAAGGGTTAAACAGTCACGGTCCACATAGGTCTTCAAAAATAATCTGTACCGGTCACTGTACCGGTTTTTTTTTTGGGGGGGGGGGGGGGATGTCGTTTTTGAAAAAGTCGAATGGAAAAAGGGATCATACTGGAGCCCAGACTGTCGTTATGCCGCTTTCAAAAGTACAGGTATATGACGGCGACACTTCGTTTATTCATGACATTTTTCATTCTACATAAAACCACACTTGCATATTTATAGCTTACAATGTAAGCGAAAATTACCAGCTCACATGCGTGGAAAACAAAGACCAACATAGATTGTCATTGTCCGAGAAGTATGAAACAATAAACAAATACGACTGAAGAAATTACATGTAGCAATATAGTGTATCAAAACTTAGAGCGCCAACTAAAACCAATAGACTAGGTTACGAGATTTTTATGACTATAATCAGACTACCTGTCATGTGCAGTCCGATCTTGATCCATGCCATTGGAGGTTTGCTACGTGTTTCTTGAACATCACCAGTGGATTATAAATCGATCGCCTGAACTCTTTACCAGACAATAAAATTGTAGACTTGTCCAAATTGGAAGTATTTGCAGACGACATATCAAGTATGGCTAACATTTATCGTATTTGTCCATGGTAGACTTAAAAATACTGTGGGAAATGCATTTTCTGCTTTCACTACAGTATTTTCCAAAGCTTTCTTTCTCGTGTTCGTCCAAACAATTGTTTGGTAAAGGGTTACGCTGCTGGATTTGTACCAATCAAATTCCTGAACGATCCCCATTTGCAGGGCTACTCTTGTTGGAGTGGTCCTGGGCAAAGCACTGCAAAGCCCTAGTCTAGTACTGGAGAAAATCAAGAAAAATACTGATAAGTGGTACTAGCATTTTCTTCTTTTACCATTCTTTCTCAGAAAAACATTAAAAATGGATCTATCGTCTGCAAACGCTCTCAATTTGGACAAGTCTTCAATTTTTGTCGTCTGAAAGAAATTAAAATGATGTCAATGATGATAAAGTTACCGGCTGCTTTCCCGTGTCTAGATGTAAGTTGTAGCAGAAACGATTTCTGTCACACTTGCAATTATTTCACCTTGGGGGGTGGCTGATCGAATGGTGTTTTACGTCGCTATCAAAATTATTTCAGTCATACCACGGCCACAAGCCACATATTCACTTTCCTGAATTTAACCAGTACTAGGCTCGAGCTCTGAAGGGTCTTGTCCAGAGGCACTCCCACGAAAAAATCCAGTGATTCCAGTGTGTCTCGAACGCGGGGTCCCCAGATTACCAGTCTTGCGGGGAGGGTTTCTCTGTCTAATAAATGGTTCATTTCGCTTTAAACATTATTTAACCCTTTCCCAAGCAAGCCCTGGTTTTCACGTGTCTGCAGTACAAGTCTTTTGAAAACACTGTGGGAAAAGGAGAAATTGCTCGTAACGAGCAATTTCTCCTTTTCCCACAGTGTTTTCTACCCTTTTTGAGAACTTTCTGCCATTTTCATCAAATTTGAAATTGTCGTCTGCAAACTCTTTCAATTTGGACCAGTCCAAAATTTGTCGTTTGGGAAAGAGTTAAGTAATATCACGGAAACAGCTAAACTGTTCCTGTGTTTCATGACTTCCTTCGTCTCACAGGTACCAGGGCAGGTTCTAAACTGCAGACGCACGAAACCTCAATCCCTCTCTTGGAGATCGAACCTATAACTAGCGGACTATGAATTCTACACCTAAACGTCTTGGCCATGCTTAAACCCCTTTAGCCGAGTCATGAATCGAACTCGCATGTTTACGTCACCGACTGAGCCTCCGGGCTCGTTATCAAAACCACAATCCCTCATTTTCAAGCCCTCACGGTTGTCACCAACATAGCAAACGGACTCAGCATCGAACCTACAACTCCTAAATTTTCTAGCATCACGACAACCATCATTTAACCTAGATGGGGGACAAGTGAAAGCAAGTGACAAAGTCGAAGATAGCATGATGACGATTTCTCAAAAAAAAAAAAAAAAAAGGACGGTTAAAATGGAGAATACGAAAAACACAGCAACAAAATTCACCCACCTCGATGTTTATTTTCCAGAATTTATTTTTAATTAAATAATCCATCAAATTTGAAAAGAAAAAAGCAATGCCTCATAAACATTTTACACAACTGACTAACACACAAAACAGTGAATACAAAACATGTCAAAATTAAGCACGTGGAAAGTCTGCAAATTGTGCGGTTGTACTGGATGGAAGGAGGGGGCGGGGCAGGGGGTTTCACCTGGGATATATAACTGTGCAGGTTTTCCTGGCTTGTATTCGACAGAATATTTCAAAACGTTTGTTTACCATGATAGGCCTGTGCAGTCTGATCTTGATCTGCACCATTCCTTTCTGGTGATGTTTGACAATATAATTATTGACAAAAAAACATTTTTCTTAAAGTCCACAGAAACGGTTTACCTCTAGTGCTCAATGAGGCATGTAATCTGTAGCAGAATATCTTTTATGATTCGAAAGTGCGTCAGATACTTTGAAACACCCGGTCCTTGAAGTTGACCTACCATGGACGAGTCAAAGACTGGTCGACACTAGGCTTCAAGGGAAATTATGATCGTAATTGTACAAATTGTACTGGTTCAGAGGACGCGCAGAAAGAGGTCAGATTTAGGGCGCAGATGAGGGTCAGATTCGGGCCCGTGTTCACCTGAAGGACACACACACACACACACACACCAATCTTAACACGATTCTTATCCAATTCTCAAGAATTTTCTAAAATCTAAAGTAACACAAGTTCTGATTGGCTAAACCAAATGGTTTCCATGCAGATTCAGATTTCGTGAATATGGAGTGAGTATATAATTAAAGATAGGGATAGCCTGGGTCCAGGGGGCAGCAAAAATTCTTTAATACCGGTAGCTCCTTATCACGGTCTCCTTTTCCCACAATCTTTTCTCCCATTTTCACAGGCAATCCCTATCAGATTAGCTGTTGAACTTAAAATACATCCAGTGACCGAAATGAATATCTCAATTTTGTACCTCATCATCATTATAATCTTCTGATGTGTTACCTTGAAAATAGTGCAAGAGCAGTTCTAATTTCTCACGTGCAACACTTATTATACCTTTATTACCCGTCTAATAGAATAGACATTTTGGGTTCAACGGGCCTGTTTTAAAAGTGTTCGCTCCTATGCCTAACAATATTTCAGAATTATAAAGAAATATTGTATTCCAACTCAAAGTGGCAGGTCTACGCCACGAAACCAACACAGAAACTCGCTCTTTCCTAGAAGATCTCAAGAGATGTAAGCTACACTCAGTACAATTAAAAACGCAACACTAGTTGAAGGTTGAAAATCAGCCGGAAATTAACAAGTTTTGATCAAATTTACCTTTAATGTGGTTCAGTGTTATTCCATGAAATAATTCACAAAGTTTCGTTAAAATGCCTTACGATTTTCAAATTGGAAATGATACAAAAGGGAAATGAAAAAAAAAAATGTTCCTTACCGCAAATCAAAAAGTCACATTATTAACATCGAGTATGGCCACTCCTTGCATTTATCAAAAATTGCCAGCTTTGTCTCACTGACAAAATTGTGAGGTTATTCCATACTGTTGGGATGTTGTCCGATTCCTCGAAAGTTTTTTTTAGTAGGTTATTCCTGCACGGGGCTACACGCGAGACGTCCAAGCAAAACCGTGTGACTCATGGAACGGAAGAGACAAGTGTACTATGGTCCAGAAGACACCTCCTAACAACAGGCTTCAAATTGTGTTCTATTCTCGAATGAATTTAGGCTTCAATATATTACCCGAACTCAAGAGTCGTAGTACAATTTGACGTTTTCAGACTGAGCATTTAAGTGATGCTTGCATTATCGATCATAACCAAAAGGATGGTTGATCAGTTCGTTTATGGGCAGGCATGACCAAATTCATCAAAATATGGCTCCGACTTTTTTTTTTTTAAGTAAAGCCAATTCTAAATCCTACATCAAAAAAGTTCAGTTGTGTTTTGTTTCGCCGTTTTTATGTCAAATCTTAGACGAGCTTACAAAAGATCGCAGCATGATGGTGCTGCTGCACACGCTGCCGTTTTCATTAGAAACTTTCTTGATCGGAACAAAATTAGGTTATTTAACTGAGCGCGTTATTACTTGATATTGCAGTAACTGAGCATGTCTGGGACAAAAAAAAAAAGAAAAAGTTTGATTACCAGTGTTAATCCCCGACAGCAGTTCTGGAACTTCACATTACCATTCTGGAGGAACAGGACCACACCCACAGTATTGAGTAACCTCACAATTTCGTCAATGCGACGAAGCTGGCAAGTTTTGATAAATGAAAGGAGTGGTTATACTCGGTGTCAATCACGTGATTTTTTAATTTTACGGTCAAGAACTTTTTGTACCATTTTCCATTTGAAAATCTTACAGCATTTTAACGAAACTTTGTGAATCACTAAATGGAATAACAATGGATTATATTAACGGTAAATCTGATCGAAATTTGTTATTCTCCGGCAGGTTTTCAGTTTAAACCAGTTACGTTTTTAAATGTACTGCGTATATAATCAAAGTACCGAAAGTATTGATAGACTGACGGCTGTGGGATGAGTGGCTTTGGTAAAGATAAAACTTGGTTGGTCCCTACAAGATTGAAGAGAAATGGCCCAGTCTGGTTATTAAGTCTAATCCAGCGACTTTACCCACCGTTCAGTCATTTACATGCCCAAAAAGGAAATCCATGAAAAATTTCTCTTTGTCAATCTTTAATTGAAAAGCGCAGATAAAGAACATATTTTGATGATTTGGCATTCAAATACTTTGTAGAGTTCACTTTTAGATGAACTTTTCATGCTTTTTCACTTTCTTATCGGTTTGACGAACTCATAGTTAGACAAGACCTACAACACCCGCAATAAACACGAGGATGAAACAAGTTGCGTTGCCAAGGTCACTGACTTAAATCACATACAAGCAAACATTTTGTAACTTATCGATGGAATCTTGGTCTGTCTATGACTTTTAAGTAGATATCGTTCAAGATGGAGTTGTGGAGACTTTGTAGTTCATGTCACATTGTCATATTCAACAGAATTACGATTTCTAACAGAAAGAATGGTTGTCTGAAGGGCAGTATTTGGCGAGTGTGGGATTTTTGTTTACATTAGCATCTAGGTCACTTTTAATGGCAATAGACTAGTGTTTTTGATTGCTAGTCTAAAAATGCTTGAGAATTGAATAATTGTATGATATTTACGTAATTTTCAAAACTATTTCAGTAATATCACAGCAACAGCTCACATATACAGTCAGTATGTCTTAGGTTTCACCAGTACTGGGCTTGGCTCTGAAGTGTTTTGCACAAGGACATTCCAACGAAAAACCCAAAGCTTCGAGTGAAGATCAACCAGGGGCCCCTAGATTACAATACTCCTCTTTTTGACACAAAGTTTACCTGTTTATACATGTATTAACCCTTATACTGCTTGATATGTGAAGTGAAAGTTTCAAGCAAATAGTAAAAACCCAAATTTGCTCCCTAAAAGATATTTTTTTGGAAAAAATATCTCCTAATTGGACAGAATAGATCCAAGATCAGACTTCACATTTTGTGCAGTCTGATCTTGATCTACACTGTCTGCCAAGGGCCAGTGAGTTGCACATTGCAGCTTAAAGCATAAAGCCCGGGTAATGTTGACTGTCCATATTTTATGTTTTTTTCCCAAAGTCAACTGTTGAGAACTTTATTCAGGGGAGGCGGGGGGGAATAACTGTGGTATATAATAAATGACATAACTAGACAAAAGGTAAAGACTCTATAATAATAAATGCACAGAAACAAAGATGTAAATATTTGTAATAATAACAACCAA
The DNA here is from genome assembly GCA_945859785.2 of Tridacna gigas. Lineage (NCBI taxonomy): Eukaryota > Metazoa > Mollusca > Bivalvia > Cardiida > Cardiidae > Tridacna > Tridacna gigas. The sequence goes on along the minus strand of OX244041.2, from coordinate 9,867,687 downwards.
AAAAAGAGAAAGAATCGTGCAAAATATAACAAATATATGTTAAAGAGATTCACGAAAAAAGTAATGTCTTTTGCTTTGTAATTGAGTATAGTTTATTCAACAATCGCATGTACTAATAAACTCTTTACCAAACAATCCCGAGTTTTAACGACCCCGAGGAAACTGCCCTTTGAAAACCTTGTGGGAAAAGGAGAAAATGCTTTTAACCAGCATTTTCTCCTTGTCCCACAATGTTTTCTACCCTTCCTAAAACAAATTTCTTTTTTTGCATCACATTTGTTCTGTTGTCTGCAAGTGCTTTCGTTTAGGGCAAGTCTGTTTTTTTCTGGTGTGGTAAAGAGTTAATCTTTTCTCAAACAACCTCATATTTTTTCAAACCAATGCAGATGGCTTTTAAAAGCATTGTGAGAAAATGGAAAAAAATGCTGGTAACTAGCTTTTTGTCCTTTTTCCACAGTGATTTATCCACTTTTCCAAGAACAAAACTCACCATTTGACACCCATTTATCATTTGCGAAAGCTTTCAATATTGAGATGTCTACAATTTGTTATTGGGAAAAAAAAATGGCCTCATATCTCATAGCTAATTATTACCTTAGTATTTAAAACTGCCATCTAAAACAAGTTAAACCCCTTTCTAATATAATGTAACGGTATCAATTTCTTCAGCAATTTTTATCGCTAACAACCTAAAAATAGTGCCTTTTTGAAAATAGCTTCTAACTCTCTAGGTATATTCTAAGATTGCTTAACTGTTGTTAACCCTTTACCACACAATGCCAACTTTCAACGACCCTGGGAAAGAAGCTTTTTGACAACATTGTAGGAAAAGAAGAAAATGCCGGTAACCAGCATTTTCTCCTTTTCCCACGACGTTTTCTATCCTATCAAAGAAAAAGTTCACCATTTGAGCCACATTGTAACTGTTGTTTGCAAAGGCTTTGAATTTGGACAAAGCTAAAATTTTGTTTTCTGGTAAAGATTTAAACATCATTTTCAACAGTACATCATTTATATCGTGGCAAACAATGCACCTTTCCAAGCCTTTCTACAGTTTTTATTGTTGGTCTTGTTAATAGCTATAACAATCCATCAAAGCCCATGGCTGTTTTTCCAGATTTACCAAGTCAAAACAGTGTTAAGCTGTGAGAGCGAAATGTCATAATGACGTTCATCAATACTCATGAAAAGTAACTATAGTATCTTAAGTCACAAACCCCGAATCACTAGCACTACATGATAGCACTCAGGCACCCTGGCTTGGGAAGCCTAAACAGATTATAGCCACCTTGTTCATTCTTTGACATACAAATGTAATTTGATTAGGTAAATGCACAGGTAAATAAACAGCTTTCAACAATGCCTAACACGCAAGCCAAAAATCAAAGGACTGAAAGTCCTGAAATGCAAAGATACACTTTTTTTGATATGGCTTGCATTATAACCTCCCTTAGATCAAGGCAAATGAGATGAGCCTGTCAAAGTGTAGTGGTACTTGTCAAGACAACCCTTACAGCTAAGCTGAATTATTTCTATTGAAATGTTGACTACTTTAGCCTGTTTAACTGTATAAGTGTTTTCTTTGTAATTGCCTGGATTGTCTCATTTCTCATTTCGGTTTTGTTGCAGCTTGCTAGTCATGAGACTATAAATAGGATTTAACAATGATCTGTAGGGATAAAAAAAAAAAGTTTTACACCATTATAGTATCAATCATGTATATAAAAACCTGATATAGTGTCTGATGGAACAAGATGGTAAAAGGAAACAAGAGGGCCATGATGGCCCTGTATCGCTCCACTGGCTTATAAATATAAACCATAAGTACTGAACATTTCAATTCTGAGCCAAATGGTTTCAAAATGAAGACTAACAAAGTTTTCTCAGTAAAAGCCCATGTGAAAGTTGAGACCCGCAGGGCAAAGCCATTTTTGATCCCAGAGCTATAATTACTTGAACCCTGGTAGAGGTCCACAAGATAAAGCCACATGCCAAAATAATACAAGTCTATGCTGTATGGTTATAAATAAGGTGATTTTCAAGTTTTGTCCATATGAAACCTCTGTAAAACATAAGACCCCTGATGCAAGGCTAATTTTAAAAAAAAAAAAAATAAATAAATAAAAACAGGAAGATTTCTTAAGTTGTCACTATGTAAGCCCATGTAAAACTTGTGACCCCTGTGGCAGGGCCAATTTTGACCCCAGGGCTAAAATTTTGGCCCGCTTGGTAGAGGCCCACTAGATATAGCTACATGCAAAATTTGGTAGCTCTAGGCCTTATGGCTAGGTACAGGAAGATTTTTAAAGTTTTCTCTATATAAGCCTCAGTGATTCAGATTGGCGTCGGCCCTCGGCAAATTGCCGATAAAAAATACAAATTGCCGATTTTTTTTCAAGAATCAGGACAAAATTGCCGATAAAAATTTACTTTGTGGGACAAAATGGCCGACCGTTTTTTCAAGAAATATGACAACGCTATATTTTAGGTCGAAATAAGTTCAGTACGAAGCCGAATTACGATTTTTCTTGTGCAGTGATCTCCCCTAATTCATTTTTTTTTTTTATTTGCACGATTAATTCCCTTGATTCTTTGCAAAGGATTCTGGGTGTTTGTGATTTAAAGCGTTCTTGTGATCGGTCAATGTCTTGTAGCTGCTCTAGACTACGCAATAAGAAAATCAAGCGTCTTATGATCGAGTCAGTAAGCCATGGCAACCAGAAAAAGAAAACTTGATTCGGGTCAGAAAACTTTGTTTGCTGTTGGTGTTTCTCGGCTTGAAAATGAAGAAAAAAAAACTCGAAGACAATGAACAAACAGTCAAGCGGCCACACAAAAAACCCCGCAAGTTCCAAACTGAATGGCTTTTGCTGCATAAATGGCTAAGGTTCAGCTCGCATTTTGCGAGTAGATCTATGCGAGTGCTAAATTGGAACCCTGACTCTGTAAACAACTGATTATTACTGTTGATGGTCTGTTCAATAAAGCACTCTGTTTGAGTTCACATTGTTTGTTCAATTTAAATGTTAACACCTACCTAGCGGTATTTTATTATTAATTTTGTGGCCAAAGTTTTTTTTCTAGGTCAGGACAAAATGGCCTATAAAAAACTTCACATTTAGGACAGCTGTCTGGTAAAAATAATGTGCAATCTGAATCACTGAAGCCTATGTAAAACTTGTGACCCCTGGGACAGAGCCAATTTTGACCCCAGGGCTATAATTTGAAGAAAGTTGATAGAGGTCTACTACATAAAGCTACATGCCAAATTTGGTAGCCCAATGCCTTATGGTTTCAGACAAGAAGATTTTTAAAGATTTCCAATATTTTTCAGTTTTGTTGCTATGGCAACCAGAGTTTTTGAAGGAATCAAATTCTTTCAAGAAATTCTGAAGAGGACCATGGCAGGATCATTTCTGTGAAGCTTCATGAAAATTGGATAGGTAGTTTCAGAGAAGAAGATGTTTGAAATAAAAGTTAACGCACGGATGGACGCACAATGGACAGTGGGCCATGACATAAGCCCGCTGGCCTTCGACCAGTGGAGCTAAAAATGAATGATATTTTCAACTGCAAAAATATCAAATCATAGTATACAGTGAAAATTCTATATGCATGTATTAACCAACCATTCTATACTCAACTCTGACTAAGATCCAAGACTATCAATATAATTGATTGAGACAATGCCTCAGCCAATCAGATGAATACACTTGGAATTTCAAATCATGGAAATTAGCATTTTTAGTGACTATAGTACAACTGCATGTTCTGGAGGGTCTGATCTTTATCTACACAGTCCATAAAAGCAACAGAAATTGTGCAAGGCATACTAGGGGGTTCATATACTTAGTTATGAATCACACCCACAAAAAGTACAGACACAGGTAAGTAATAACATGTCAGTTTGATTGTACAATTGCTACAATACAAAGAAGTTTTGAAAACTCAAAGTGAAGATAAAACAATACAAAAACTTACAAACAACATTATAAGAAAACATTAACCCAGTACATATCCACTGTATTCTTTTGCTTGCAAATAATAGACATCTTCAGAACCCATAACTGTGGAATGAACAGCATTAAATATTGCTTTTTATAGCAAATAAATTGCTTTGTTTATGAGAGTTCACTATATGGTAAAAGAAAAATTCTTGGACTTTTTACCAAGAGTCTGAGTTAAACAACCCTGAGGAAGATGCCTATTGAAAACATTGTGGGAAAAGGAGACAATGCTTGTAACCAGCATTTTTCTTTTCCCACAATTTTTTCTAGCCTGTCAGAGCCATATCCCAATCTATTAGAGCAATATTTAATTTCTTGTCTACACCTGCTTTGAACAAATCTTTATTTTATCATTTGATTAAGAGTTGAAAAATGATCCCTTGGTGTCTTTGTATTAGACCTTTCTCTGAAAATAGTATGTTCAATACCAAAAGAAGGAAACATATTTAAACTGAATCCATTACAACACAGGCTATGTTTAGACTGTGCATAAACTGTGCAGGAGTTAATAAATATGTAAAGTGGCTGCCAAAACATAACTGAAAAACATGAACTGTTGAAAATGGTATTAAACCCTAAATAAGAGGACTATGGTAACATTTTGTTGTCCCTACGGTTAAAAGGTAAGAAACTATTACTGACAAGCATAGTGATTTCTATGCTTAAAGAGTCTGTGATCAAGAGAACATTTCATGAAGAATTATGCCAAGCCGACATTCACATATAAAGGTGTAGTTTAGGAATATGAGTTGCTGAAAAACCTATTTTTTATTTCAGCATAAGTGATAAAGTTTTGAGAAACCTTAAAGCATACAAAAATAACACAGTAGCATTTATGTCTAACAATCAAAGAAGGTAAATAGTTATATGTGCAGTGAAACGTGATATAGGATATAAAGGATATATATTTACTACGGAAGCACTTTTACATAATTCAAATAAGTGAGCGCAGCATAAAATAGAGGTACACATAATGTATAAGTATACAAGAAAAGTTCTTCCACTTTAAAGCTACAATGTTGTAATTGTGCTACATTATCTACGATGCAAGACAAAAATCTAACACGGTAATAAAAAGATAATTATGTAAAATAGAATTTAAAGATAAAATAACGAGTTTAGACAAGAATTCTTTTATGACAAAAAACTGTATGTTTCACTAAGTAAGACTGAAGAGACACTACAACTGAAAGAACTACAAGTAGATACATGTAACTTTTCCTTAAATAAAATTTTCTTCAACCAGAATGAACCCCACCTAGTGAAATGACATCTGTCCGTTTCATGTTAAAAACTATACCAGATGACAAGCCTCTAAGTTTGTTCAAATTCAACCATATGCATCAAACAGTTCAATATAATACGAGATAAAAGGATAGAAAACATTGTGGTTAGGCAAGGACACAGCCTGTGACAACATTCTGACAAAGGGAACAAGTGCACCCTAGATGCCAACATTCAGCAGCAGTTGCTTTTAATGAAAATTCAAAATTGAAATCATGGCTTAAATGTGTCAAAATATCTTGACAGTTACCTGCCCGTGTTGTATGGGTTCCCCTTTTAATAGTTAACAACTAGTCTTCAGTACTAACCAAGAAATTTTGAAATGTCAAAATTTATGCATGACGCAAGGGCTATGACAATACCTTGAGGTTTTCTTCCAAAACAGCCAAGCTAATGATTGCTCAAAATACCCACATTGAGCTATGCTTCTATTTGCCATACAGCTTCATGTTGACCTATACTGCCATTTATTTGGCTTAAAACATCAATTTTTTCTCTAAAAGATTAGTTTTTTATCTCAATGAAAAAATAGTATGATTAATATACAAAACTGAGCAATAAAGAGTGCTTTGGTCTACATTACAAATGAAATGACTTTGTCTTTGGTTCACAACCATAGAATTATATCACACACAACAAAATTGAGATACAATCTGGGGAAAATGTAACTGAGAATGTTAGTTTCTTCACAAAACAATCCCCTCTCTTTGCAATCTTGATGAAGAGGGTTTCTAAAAACATCAAGGAAAAGGGGGAGAATGCTAGTACCTAGTGTTTTCTCTTTTCCTACACTCCCATTCCCCATCGTATATACCCTTGCACAGACAAAGCCTATCATTTGTGCAAGTTTTAATACAAAATCTGCAAATCTGCAAAATGCATTCCCTAATTCTACAAATGATTGCCTAATAACATTTTAATACACATCATAAAAAAGATGTTTAATCAATTACCACATGCAAAATGTAAGATACACCAGATCATGGGACAGAAAGTAGAAATAAATGGAGGAAAAGAGAAATCTGTACGTGATTCACACACACACATACAAATATGAACTCTGCTCCATGAAAAGTGGGTTTCTATCATCTGTGAAAAGTATCGACCCAGGTCATCCTACACAAACCTACATCGAAACTTTTTGTTTGTAAGTAAACTTTCTGCATGTTAAAAGACCATTTTCCCTTATGATATGGTCAGTTTTTAAACAAAATTGACCTATATTTTGACTTACTTGCTTTGTATAATGCATTATAACGATGCACTTGAGTCCCTTTTCTCAGAGTGCCTCTCATATGAAAAACATCAAGAGATAGAGAGCAACAACTATATTATCCATGAGCTCTTTTCCCTCAGTTTTCAACAGATTTAACCTTATACTACACAACAATAATTTATACTTATCCAAACTCAAAGCATTTGCAGACAAAAAATTAAATGTGGTTCAAATGGTGGGAGCCACAGTCATCATTGAAAAGGTAGAAAATGTTGTGAGAGAGGGAGGAAAAGATGGTTACCAACATTTTCTCCTTTTCCCACAATGTTTCAGAAGCCTCCTTCTCTCATGGTCCTTAATCCTTTACCAAACGACAAATTTTGGAGTGGTCCAAATTGAAAGAGTTTGCAGACGACAATTTTAAATTTAAGGAAAATGGCAGAAAGGTCTCAAAAAGGGTAGAAAACACTGTGGGAAAAGGAGAAATTGCTTGTTACGAGCAATTTCTCCTTTTCCCACAGTGTTTTCAAAAGACTTGTACTGCAGACATGTGAAAACCAGGGCTTGTTTGGGAAAGGGTTAAAGGGTCATACTACAAAGACATGAAATTTCATATTAGTACTTTAGTTGGTAAACAAAAAATATAAGATAAATAACAACAAGAAAATAATTTCAAACAATTATCTAAATACATGTACGTGTACATGTAACATGTAAGAGTACATGTATTCTGTTTAACAACCATTTTGCTTAGATGAACCAAGGTCAGTATTCACCATCTATTCTTAAAAACATTTTTTGTCTTATTTTTTAAGATTTTCTAAGTGTGAAAGTCACACGAATTCTGATTGGCTAAACCATTTGGTTAAGCCAATCAGAAGTTGTGTCATTTTCTCATTTAGAAAATTCTGGATAGTGAGACTAAGATTGTTCTGAAGTATTGTTAGTGAATACAAACCCTAATCTCAAGTATCACAACCTAAAACTCTATACAACCCCAATGAACCCTTCACCAATCAACTCTTTACCACACAAACCCAACTTTTAACAACCCTGAGAACGAAAGTTTTTGAAAACATTGTGGAAAAAGGAGAAAATGCTGGTAACCAGCATTTTCTCCTTTTCCCACAATGTTTTCTACCTTTCCTAAAACAAATTTCTATTTTTGAGTAACATATATTTTGTCGTCTGCAAATGCTTTTGATTTCGACTAGTCTGAAATTTTGTCTTTTTGTAAAGAGTTAAACCCTTATCAAACAAACCTGTATTTTACCGGGGATCATATATAACATGTTATATACGATCCCTGGTTTTACCAACCCTGGGGAGAAGGTTTTTGAAAACACTGAGGAAAAAGAAGAAAATGCTCGTAACCAGCATTTACTCTTGAAAGGGCAAAACAACATTGTGGTTAAAGTAGAAAATGAACGTCACTAGCTTCTTCTCCTTCTCTCATAAGGTTTCCAAAACCCTTCTTCCTCAGGGCTGTTAACCCTTTACCGTACAATGCAGCCTTTTGACGCCCCTGGAAAAGAAGCCTTTTGAAAACATTAGAGCCACATTGAAATTGTTGTCTGCAAATGCTTTCAATTAGGACAAGGCTAAAATTTTGTCGTCTGGTAATGGGTTAAAACATGGGATAAGTTCAGAAAGGGCCACCTTCGTCAGATACTCATTTTTACCAATCAAAAACCAGTTATTTATAAAACAGCGTAACAATGATAAATGGCTTTTTTTTTTTAACTCTTTATCAAATGTCAAAGTATTAGACTTGTACAAACTGAAAGCATTTGAAGATAACAAAATAAATGTGACTGAAAAATTGGACTTTGGTTTGGGAAGGATAGAAAACATTGTGGGTAAAGGAGAAAATACTGGTTACCAGCAGTAAGTTAATACTTGTCACCAGCAGTAAGTTTCTTCCCTTCCTGCAATGTTTTCAAAAGGCTTCTTTCTCAGGGTTGTATAAAGTAGGAATTGTGTGGTATGTAGGGCTAACTCTTTACAAAACAAGCCTGTTTCAACAACCCTAAGGAGGATGCCTTTTGAAAACATAATGGAAAAGGAAAATGGTGGTAACCAGCACTTTCTCCTTTTCCTGAAATGTTCTCTATGCTTTTAGTGATAAATCCTGCCATTTCAGCCTTAACCCTTTCCCAAACGATAAATTTTAGAACGGTCCAAATTGAAAGAGTTTGCAGACGACAATTTTAAATTTGATGAAAATGACATAAGTTCTCCAAAAGGGTAGAAAACACTGTGGGAAAAGGAGAAATTGCTTGTTACGAGCAATTTCTCCTTTTCCCACAATGTTTTCAAAAGACTTGTACTGCAGACACGTGAAAACCAGGGCTTGTTTAGGAAAGGGTTAATTCACTTGTCACCTACTAATCCTTCACATTTGGACGAGTCTACAACTTTGTAGCCAGGTAAAGAGTTGACACAATTACCTGATACATGTATATGTGATTATGGAACTGGGATAGTTTTACCCAGCCACTTGTCTCCACCAATCAAATGGCTAGTCCTCTTATTTTGAATGATGATAGTTATAACTCTTTACCAAACAACAAACATGTAGACTTATCCAAATTGAAAGCGTTTGCAAATGAGATTTTGAATGTGGCTTAACTCTTTATCACATGACAAAATTTGAGACTGGTCCAAATTGAAAGCAAGTGCAGACGACAAAATAAATGTTACCAAAAATTTGAACTTTGTTTTGGGAAGCACAGAAAACATTGTGGGAAAAGGAGAAAATGCTGGTTACCAGCATTTTCTCCTTTTCCCACAATGTTTTCAAAAGGCTTCTTTCTCAGGGTCGTTTAAAGTCGGGATTGTGTAGTAAAGAGTTAACCCTTTACCATGTGACAAAATTTTAGACTCATCCACTTTGAAAACAACTGCAGACGACAATTTCAATATGGTTCAAAAAATGTGATTTTTCTTTGATAGGGTAGAAAACAATGTGGGAAAAGGAGAAAATGCTGGTTACCAGCATTTTCTCCTTTTCCCACAATATTTTCAAAAGGCTTCTTCCTCAGGGTCGTTATAAGTCGGCATTGTGTGGTAAAGGTTTAAATAAAGGAATATGTCTTTGATAGTATAGAAAACATTGTTGAAAAAATGAGAAAATGCTGGTTACCAGCATTTTCTCCTTTTCCCACCATGTTTTCCAGGGAGTTCTTTATCAGGGTCGTTAAAAGTCGGGTTTGTCTGGTAAAGGGTTAAGAACTTGTAGAGAAGTTCTAATTATGGCTTACTTTGGCTTTGTATTTTCAATAGTAAGCTTATTTCTACTGACTGACAATGTTATCTTCAGTTACATGTAGGTATATACCATCCCATGGTTTAAAGACTTAACTCTCTACCAGACAACAAAATTTTTTGCTGGTTACTAGCATTTTCTTCTTTTCCCACAATATTTTAAACACCCTTTCTCTTCAGAGTTGTTAAAACTCATGCTTTATGGTAAACAAATTAAGACATAAACAAAATTTCGGCAGAAGACTTCTGTAACATTCTTAAAAGATAAGGAAATTCAGCAGGAACTATGGTTCGATAAAGGTGATAACATTGTGGCAAAAGAAAAAAATGCTCAAAACAAGCAATTCCTCCTTTAACCCTTTACCACACAATCTCGAGTTTTAACGACCCTAACATACAAGGCTTTTGAAAACATAGTGGGAAAAGGAGAAAATGCTGGTAACTAGCATTTTCTCCTTTTCCCACTATGTTTTCTACCACATCTAAAACAAATTCCATCATTTGAGCCACATTGAAATTGTCATCTGCAAATGCTTTCAACTTGGACCAGTCTAAAATTTTGTCGCATGGTAAAGAGTTAACAAAATGTTTTCAAAAGTTTAATGCTGCAACACATGACCCTTTACCATACAACCCTGGCATCTTACAACCCTTAAGAAGATGTAGTATGAATAAATAAGGAAAAAATGCTGGTAACCAGTATTTTCTCTGTTTCCCACAAAGTTTTCTACCTTTTCAAGATGAAAAAAAAAAATTCTTTTTTAAGTCACACTTATCTTGTCGTCTGCAAATGCTTTCTTCAATTTGGAGAAATACAAAATTTTGTAGTATGGTACAGTAATTAACAACTCCCCCATAAAAGGTAATGGGTACCTCACATTACTTTGTCAGATCAACATTACCGATAAATTCTCAAATTGTCTAAATAAAACCTAAATAGGTATTTAACTACTGTGGTAATTAGCCAACATTAATCTTAATAAACTTTTGACTTTTCACAACTCTTTTCAGAAATTTCCTTAACTCTTTACCACACAATCCCAAGTTTTAATGAATTTTAGGAAGAAGGCTTTTGTAGACACTGTAGAAAGAGGAGAAAATGCTGGTTATCAGCATCTTCTTCTTTTCCCATTATGTTTTCCTCCCTATCATCGAGCCACGTTTTATTAGTCATCTGCTAAATGCTTGCAAACCTTGAGAATAAAAGCTTCTGAAAGCACTATAACAGGCATTTTTTTTCCATTTCCAACAATGTTTTCAAAAGCCTTCTTTTTTCTAGGATCGTTAAAACTCAGGATGGTGTGGTAAAGGGTCAAAAAAGTATGATACAGTGAAAAGTAAATTGGAAGTTTAACTCTTTACCACACGACAAAATTTTAGACCTGTCCGAATTGAAAGCATTTGCAGACAACAAAATAAACGTGGCTCAAAAACTGAAATTTGTTTTGGGAAGAAAACATTGTGGGAAAAGGAGAAAATGCTGGTTACCAGCATTTTCTCCTTTTCCCACAATGTTTTCAAAAGGCTTCTTTCTCGGGGTCGTTAAAGTCGGGATTGTGTGGTAAAGAGTTAAGTTGTAATAAACATGAGTGGCACTCTGTGAAAAGGGGGTTTAGTGCATTTCTGTGATGCAGTATACAAAGCTAGACATCACATTATTATGAATCCGTAAGTCCATTTTGTCTAAGAACCAACTGAATCATGAGGTAACATGGCCCTTGGATGTGCACAAAATTAACAAATGGCAAAACGTTTCAACCAATGTCAGCCTACGCGAACTGTGCAGGCTGACATGGGTCGATACTTTGTGCAGATGCATTAAAACCCCCTTTTCATAAAGCATGTTTCAAATGTAGAAAGAAATTGTTTGAGTATTTGTTTCAAAATTTAACAATGTATGTTTTTTACACAGTTCTGAAGTATTGATCTGTCTTGTACATCATCCATCTTCATCTTCTCTTCTTGCGATCTAAAAAAAAAGTATGACATTTATGAGAATTCAACGATTTTATAGTAAGATATATTATATACGTTTACCACCTTATAACCCTTAGAGTGCCGAATACACCCAACCGACATTTTTCAATCTAGAAATGAGACCTAAATAATTGCAGTATCAAGGATTATCATGTTCAGTATGTTCAAGCAAAGACTGTGCAATCTAATCTTGATCTACAAAAGGTGCAAAAGCAACCTTTATACACTGTAAAAGGCGCTTTTGAAGGTTGAAAAATATACAGTATATTACTGAGGCAGCATTACATATTTTCAGATTCAAGATACTAAATACGTAATTATGTCATTATCCTGCATTATGAGCTATAACGCCAACAAAATAAACCATTATTATTGAAGTATCTCAGAAATCAACCCGTGAATTAACCCTTTACCGCACAATCCTGACTTTTAACGACCCTATCAAAGAAGGTAACCAGCATTTGCCCCTTTTTCCACAATGTTTTCTACACTTCCAGAGTCAACTTTTATGATTTGAGCAATGTCTTAACTGTAAAAAGGCTTTAACTCTTTTCCACACAATGAAAATGTAGACTTGTCCAATATTAAAACATTTGCAGACGACAATTTAAATGTTCCTCGAATGATGGAGTTTGTCTTTGATAGGGTAGAAAACGTTGTGGGAAAAGGAGAAAATGCTGGTCACCAGCATTTTCTCCTTTTCCCACAATGTTTTCAAAAGGCTTCTTGCTTAGGGTTGTTAAAAGGCAGCATTATGTGGCAAAGGGTTATGGAACATTGTGGGAAAAGGAGAAAATGCTGATATTTGATTGTTCTCCTTTTCCTTTAATGTTTTGTACTCTTCAAAGTCATATCTCATCATTAGAGCCACACACATTCTATAAATACTTCCAATATGAAGACAGACAAACAGACAACACAAAAACACTATCCCTCCATCTCTTGGTGGGGGATAAAAAGATTTTCTAACATTATTTCTCCAATGCAGTTACCTATAACCCTTTACCACAAAATCCTGAGTTTTAATGACCATGATAAAAGAAACCTATAGAAGAATAAACAAAGCAAAGAATGCTGGTAATCAGCATTTTCTACTTTTCCACACAATGCTTTCTACCATATTATTGAAAGATATCTTTTGAAAGATATTTGTCATCTGCAAATGCTTTCAGTTTGGAGCAGTCTGAAATTTTTATGCCTGCTTAATTGTTAATTGCATCTGCTATAGTAGGCTTTTGAAACCAAAATCAGTAAAATTTCTGACCATTTACTCTTGCAGATACCTTTCAGTGCAGCAGTGCTATAAGAATTAACCCTTTACCAAACAATCCAGTGTTTTAACCCTTTACCACACAATGCCGCCTTTTAACAACCCTGAAAAAGAAGCCCTTTGAAAACATTGTGGTAAAAGGAGAAAATGCTGATCCATATGTAATTTGTTGTCTGCATAATCCTTTCAGTTTGGACAAGTCTTAAATTTTGTTTCAGTTCAGTAGTTTACTTTATCCCTTCCCACACCACAAATTTTAGACTCTCCTAAATTCAAAACATCTGCAGACAAAATTCTCTGACAGGGATAGAAAACATTGTGGGAAAAGGAGACCAGCATTTTCTCCTTTTTCCACAATCTTTTCAATAAGCTTCTTTCTTAGGGTCGTTGAAACTCGGGATTGTGTGGTAAATGGTTAACATACAGAAACAGCTCAACAGAAGATTTTTCTTCAGTGGCTCTGTCAAAAATCTGTCATTTTCTAACACAAACATGCAATTTGTTTCCTGAAAATCCAAATAATTGTGTAAGGAGTATGCATCAAACAGCAACTGTTAGAGTTTAATAATTCACTAATACTGGAGATGCCTTATTTCCATTCCCAAATCTTAACGATCCTAAAAGAAAACACTTTTGAAAACATTAGGGGAAAACAGCATTTTCCCAAATTCCCACAATGTTTTCTAGCCTTTCAAAGAGAATTCCAGTCATCTGAGTAACATTTGATTTGTTATCTGCAAACCCTTTTAATTTGGACAACTTTGAAATTTTGTTGTTTGGCAAAGAGTTACATGTATATCCTATGAATTTCTATAGCTGTGGGATTGACTGCCTGCATGCACTGTGAAAGAAGTCAAATTCACTAGAACAACAATGATATAACACATAATAATATCCCACATAACAATGTGTCAACATTGAAAAAAAAACTAAACATTATAAACTTGATTTTTCTAATTTTTAGATGATTTTGAAATGATTTTGATCTACAATGTGTGATACTAACTGATTATACAATACTGACAACGATGTATATCTATACTTGTATATAAATACATGATTACCAAACATACTCTATCTAGCTAATAATTAATGGATAGAAAACAAAAGCACCGCCAATGCTCAGCAGTGGTTGCATGATATTCAGTGAAAATTCTAAGTTGAAAAAAGGGCATAACTGTGTTGAAAATACTTTGATGGTTACCTCCCCTTTTAATAGTTAACAACTTGTCAAAGTTTGAAGTAGATACCTTCAATAATAGAAGAGATATAAAATGTCAAAGTTTTCACAGGATGATGCAGAAGACAAGTCTGATGACATCAGGACTATGACAACACATTTCCTTCGAAAACAGCCAAGCTAAAAATGGGTTTATTATGTTTTTTTATCCTAATAAGATTCACACTAAACTTTTTTCCCAAACTAATCCCTGTTTTAACAACCCTGAGCCAGAAGACTTTGAAAAAATATTGTGGCAAAAGGAGAAAATTTTAGTTATCAATATTTTCCCATTTTCCCACAATGTTTTTTCAGCCACATAAGACTACTTGTCTGCAACTGCCTTCAACATGAAAAGGTCTAAACATTTTTCATTTGGTACAGAGTGACTCAAAACATGTCGTTATGATGTCAGAAATTATTTTCTCCTCCTCCCACAATGTCCTCCAAGCAGCAATTTGTCCTACTCTCACAATGTTTTCTAATCTAACAGACAAACCCAATCATTTGAGCCACCTTCAATTTTTCATCTGCAAATGCTTGAAACATGGAGACATCTAAAAATTTTGCTGGTAAGGATTTAACCCTTTATCACACAGTCCCATGTTTAAACAACCCTGAAGAAGAAGGCCTTTGAAAACATTGTTGGACAAGGAGAAAATGCCGGTTAACAGCATTTTCTCCTTTGCCCATAATGTTTTCTATTAAAGATATAAATAATGATCTGAGCTACATTCACTTTGTTGTCTGCAAATGCTTTCAATTTGGTCTACCAAAAAACTTTGTTTGGTTTAGGGTTTAACCCTGTACCACAATCCCCAATTTTAACCACCCTGACTGGAAGGGGGGGGGGGTTGAAAACATTCTGGGAAAAGGAGAAAATGCTTGTAACAAGCATTTTCTCTTTTTCCCACAATGTTTTCTACACTTTCAAAGACAACTCTCATAATTTTGGCAACAACTTAATTGTTGTCTGCAAATGCTTTGAATTTGGACCAGTCTAAAATTTTGTCGTGTGGTACAGAGTTAAATATCTAGTATAACATAATCATGCAAACTCTTAATCATGTACGCATAAACAAAACGGGGGTCCATATATGGGAAAATATCTGAGTATGGGTACCACTCTAACAACATTCGTGGACATTCCTAAACAACATTCGGACAATAACCTGACTCACATTTATCAGTTCATCATCTTCATCATCGGCCTCAGTTTCTTGTTTCGTTATGCCCTGAATAATCATTGTTTATCATTCCAATTGTGAGAGAATGTCAAAATCGCCACTATGGTTTTAGTCAACCAGAAAACGGCAGCATTATGTGGATCCCAGGTATCTTGGACATGATTAATCCTTTTTACCCCAAATAACCTCACATAATTTAAAGACCTTGAGGAAAAGAGACTTTTGAAAACAATGTGGGAAAAGGAGAAAATGCTGGTAACCAGCATTTTCTCCATTTCCCACAATGTTTTCAACTCTTTTACAGACAATTTTCACCATTGAGCCACATTTGATTTGTTGTCTTCAAATACTTTGATTCTGGGCAAGTCTAGAAGTCTGTAGTTTGGCACGGAATTCACACATTAACACACCTTCAGATAACCTTTCAACCCTTTACCACACAATCCACAGTTTTAACAACCCTAAGAAAGAAGCCTTTTGAAAACTGTGGGAAAAGGAGAGCATTTTCTCCTTTTCCCACAATGTTTTCTACAATATCAATGATAAATTTCATTATTTGAGCTACATTCAAATTGCCATCTGTAAATACTTTCAATTCGCACATTTTTGTTCCGTGGAAAAGAGTTAAAAAACACTGTGGCAAAACAGAAAGGTGATTAAACCCTTTGACACACAATCCCAGGTTTTAACGAACCTGAGGAAATGGCCTTTAGAAAACATTGAAGGAAGATTGAAGTCATCCTTTTTGTCACATTTTGTTGTCTGCAAAATTAATGCTTTCAATTTGGGCGAGTCTAAAATTTTGCAGTTTGGTAAAGAGTTAACCCTTTACCACACAATCCCGACTTTTAACGACCCTGAAGAAACAAGGCTTTTGAAAACATTGTGGGAAAAGGAGAAAATGCTGGTAACCAGCATTTTCTCCTTTTCCCACAATGTTTTCTACTCTTTCGGACACAAATTCTATCATTTGACCCACGCTTAATTTGTCGCCTGCAAATGCTTTGCATTTCTGGTTACCAGCATTTTCTCCTTTTCCCACAATGTTTTCTACTCTTTCGGACACAAATTCCATCATTTGAGCCACGCTTAATTTGTCGTCTGCAAATGCTTTGAATTTGGACCAGTCTAACATTTTGTAGTTTGGTAAAGAGTTACAGGAAATTGTAATACTTGTTGCTTTTTTTAATCAACAGAAGATGTCAATTTTTTTCACAGTCTATCCTGTCTTTAGCAACCACCAGAGAGAGAAAAAAGAACAGGCCTCTGCAGACAAGTGTCTGTTTAAATCTTTACCAAATAATCTCGTGTTTTATTGACCCAGAGAAAGTAGACTGTTGAAAGCATTGTAGAAAAAGAAAAAAAACCTATAATCATCATTTTCTACATCTTCCAAGGCACCATTTTAGCCATATCTAATTTGTCATCTGGTGACACCTTCTGTTTGGACAAAGCTAAATATTTATCACATGGTAGAGACTTCACATACTTCTTTCAACTAAAACCTATGATTTAGGAACTGAAAGGTGTGGCTGCTAAATACAGGACTGGTGCTTGCAGAGCACACATACCTTAACTCTTTACCACACAATCCCAACTTTAAACGACCCTGGGGAAGAAACATTTTGAAAACATTGTGGGAAAAGGAGAAAATGCTGGTAACCAGCATTTTTCTCCTTTTCCCACAATGTTTTCTACCTTTCCCAAAACAAATTTCAGTTTTTGAGTCACTTTTTTTTGTCGTCTGCAAATGCTTTCAATTTGGAAACGTCCAAAATGTTGTTGTTTGGTAAAGAGTTAACTGTGTATCTTCATCTGAGATGTTACTTACAAAAAAGTTGGAGTAAAAGTATCTGATATATGGTGGTATTTATTTCATGCTTTCAAGTAGGATATCGAGAAATAGCGGTGAAAATATTTTTCGATATTACACGGGTACGACCAGTGAGAATACCGACCACGGGGAGTTTGTACTGATTTTTATGGAAGTCTCGACTAAAAAAGGCGTTAGAAGCATGAAATAAATAGAATATTTGTATTTTTCGGTGAAAGATCGAAATTTATTTCATCTTGTGAGCATCATCGGTAATATTTTCACTCGTGGCTGCATGCCACGAGTGAAAATATTACCGATGATGTTCACGAGATGAAATAAATTTCGATCTTTAACCGAAAAAAAAAACCCAAATATCCTCTATATCTTTATCATGCTGTTAGTACAAATCTAAAATAGAGGGTGTTTATCTTACAGCATTCAAAAGCATGAAGGCAAAGGGAGAAACTAATAATAACTCCTTCGCAAAAGTATCTAAATATGTAAGAGCCATGCTCTGGCAAACAGGGACTTAAGGCATCTCAATGTTCAATGATACCAATCAAGCCATTACATAATTATGGATCCATAATGGCTACTTTTCTTTCAATAACCGACTTAATCATGAGGTAGACTGGTCCATGGACATACAGAAAATTGGCCAATAGCGAAAAGTTTGGGCCTAGGTCAGCCTGTGCTGAATGTGCATGCTGATCTGGGTCAATACTTTTTGCAGATACATTTAGCCCTGTTTTCACAGAGCATGGCTCATAAATTTGTGTCAAGAGGCACTACTTTATATGATATATACATTTTTATCATGCTGTTAGTAAGAACCAATGTTGCATGTTTGCCTATCTGTTTTATTAAAATAAATGCTTACAAAGAGCAGAGTAAGTGCCCCAGAAATTTCAAGATCTTTGTCTTTATGAGTACTTAAAAGTCATTCTACCATTATATCGATTTCAACAGCCAATGATCTATTCAGTATACTGTCATATCCTTATTGCATAACCGTATACATGCAACTTTATAGCACTCCAGGTAGAGACGTTTTTTTGAAAACTCTTGAGGGAAGAGAAACAATTGCTCCTTTTTCCACAATGGTTTCCATATAGTTTTGAAACAGCATTTGCTCAAGCTGCAAAGGTTTTGCCTCTGTTCCACATTTTTTGAACTGTTTTTCAGTTGGGTCTAAAATTAGCCTGTACAGTGATGGATTACTCTTTTGACAAGCAATCTGATGTTTCAACCCTTTACCAAACGACAAAATTTTAGACTCATCCAACCTGAAAGCATTTGCAGATGACAAAATATATGTGACTCAAAAATTAAAATTTGCTTTAGAAAAGATAAAAAACATTGTGGGAAAAGGAGAAAATGCTGGGCACCAGCATTTTCTGCTTTTCCCACAGTGTTTTCAAAAGGCTTCTTCCCCAGGGTCGTAAAGACTTGGGACTGTGTTGTAAAGAGTTAAGACACTCCAGAAAACTGTTTTGAAAATGTTATGCAAAAAGGATAAAATACTGGTAACCAGCACTTTCTCCTTTTTCTTCAACATTTTCTGCCATGTTTAATTTACTATCTGTATCATGCTTTCATTGTGGAAAAAATTGGTTGTCTGTAAAAGAATTAACCCTTCACCACACAATCCCGAGTTTTAACGACCTTGACAAAGAAGGCTTTGGAAAACATTATGGGAAAAGGAGAAAATGCAGGTGACCAGCATTTTCTCCTTTTCCCACAATGTTTTCTTCCCTCTCAGACACAAGCATCAACAGTTACATTTGATTTGTTGTCTGCAAGCACTTTCAATTTGGACCACTCTAAAATTTTGTCGTTTGGTAGAGAGTTAACCAACTGGCATGGTTATCAGTAACATGTATCTATCTTGTATATTTTTCCATAGTTTCAGAGACTAGCATTCATGTTAGTATTGGCTGTTTAAGCAAAGGTGTGTATATTGATCAACTCACACTAATTATTCTTCGTCATCATCAGAACTATCTTGTTCTCTCCTCTCAGCAAAAGCCTTTTCAATGATAATAATGTTCATTTACAAAAGGGTAAAAAAATTCCATAAAATTGGTGGTAATATTGTTTACATGAAACTCCACCTGGAAACTTGATCATATTCATATAGAATTGATAATTCATTATTTTTATCCCAAATTGATAAGTTTTTGGATGATTAAAAAACAGCTGTTCATAACAAAATGATCATGAGAAAAAAAAGATATATGAAATGGAAAATGTTCATGTAAAATTAATGAAGATTTTGCAAAACTGCATGTAGAATTGATAATAATCGTTTAAAACTGATTAAATGTTCCTGAGTAATTATGATCATGTAAACTTGATAATATTAATGTGAAATTGATAATGTTCACATAAAATTGCTTATGACCATGTAAGATGGATATTGCTTCTGTAAAATTGATATTATTCCTCTGAAACTGACTATGTTCATGTAAAATTGATAATGATCATGTGAATTGATAATGATAATGTAATACTGACAATTTTCCTGCAGATTTGATCACTTTCACGTAAAATTGATAATGATTGTGCAATATATGTACTATGATCATGTAAATCTGGTAACATTCTTGTGACATTGATCATATTCATGTAAAATTGCTAATGATCAGGTAAAATTGAAAAGTTTCTGTAAAATCAATGATTTTGATAATGATCATGTAAAATTGATATCTGTAAAATTGATAATATTTCTGTGAAATTGATGGTTTTCATCAATACTCATGTACAACTGATCATATTCATGAAACAACTGACTATGTTTATGTTTCTCTGATATGTTATTAAAATATTAATTTTTTAAAAATCAGTAAAACACTTAAAATTGTCCTAAGTGCTTAAAAAATAATAAGTGGAAAGATATACTTTTCCAAGCTTTCTTCAAATGTATTTTCACATGCAACAGGAAGCAAATTAAATTGCTTTGAGTACTCTTCATTGTAAAATTATGCACCAAAGTCCACTGTACATATAAAAGTATATGAGGTAAGTCAGAATGTGTAAATATTTATATTGTCACATATTTTTTAAATTTACCCTTTACCAAAAGACAAAATTTTAGACTGGTCCAAAACGAAAGCATTTGCAGACGACAATATAAATGTGATTGAAAAATTGAAATTTGTTTTGGGAAGGGTAGAAAACATTGTGGGAAAAGGAGAAAATGCTGGTAACCAGCATTTTCTCCTTTTCCCACAATGTTTTCAAAAGGCTTCTTTCACGGGGTCGTTAAAAGTTGGGATTGTATGGTAAAGAGTTAAAATAAGAAGGCTGATAAAAAGCAAAGCTCAGAAAAAAATCACTTTTGAAAATCATGTGCATTAAAAATTGATAGAGTAAAAGTGTTTTGGTATACACATAAACATCCAACAAAAAGATTTTCAAACTATACAGTTTTGGACCTGAGAATGCCAACTTGCCTTTTGGCTGTTGAAGACTGTGCAGATTAAGATTAGACTGAACAGAACATGAAGTCTGATACAAGATCTATACAGTTTGGTAGTAAGCGAAATAAACTGGTCATAACAAGTGAAACAGCTACATTAGGGCTGTTTCTATTGCCTGATACATCCATTTAGACAATGCTATGTGAAAAGGGGGTTTAATGCATCTCCATGGGTAGATACTTTTTGTGGATGCATTAAACTCCGGGTCAAGAACACAATTATTTATATACAGATAACATACAGTTGTCTCAAGTTGTAATATTTGTTTACTTGCATAGAATTTTATGCTGCTTTGAACAGCGTTTCGGTCATAGTGAGAGCTCACTTTTTCATATTTTTTCATCAATCTTAGGCTGGGGCTGTGCGATACCTTGCCAAAGGACACTCCCAGATGACTATCGCTGACTGCAGAAGTCAAACTAGGATTCCCTGATTACAAATTCAACAAAGATGGACCCGACATCATGAAGTAATAGAAGAAGTCATCTATCTTTTAACAATTTTCAAAATTTTAATATCAACTTGGTCACAGCTCAGCATATGTTGTGAGTTTCAAAAGCAGGATTAATTAATACAGAGAAGCAGTTAAAAGTGTTTCCGATATAAACTCACTTGATACCTCAGACTTAATAAACTCTTTAAAAAAAAAATATCCAAAGCAGGACAAGAAAATGCTGACAAAGGATAGAAAAATGGAAGTCAACAATGTCTAATTAACCCTGTACCACACAATCCCGAGTTTTAACAACCCTGAGAAAGAGGCCTTTTGAAAACATTGTGGAAAAAGGAGAAAATGCTGGTAACCAGCATTTTCTCCTTTTCCCACAATGTTTTCTGTCCTTTTACAGTCAAATCTCACCATATGAGCCATATCTAATTTGTCGTCTGCAAATGCTTTTAGCTTTGACAAGAGTAAAATTTTGTCGTGTGGTAAAGGGTTAAAAATACAAAAGCTTCTGCAAACTTTGAGGAGTAAAACCATTGCACATACCTGCATGATAGCATCTGTGTCTGCAAGAGCTTGTTTGGCAAGATATCGTTCACGCTTTATCTTCAAGGACAAAGATTCCGGAACATCAGGTACAAGTATGTCAATCAAACGGCACACACCAAAAACAAAATGCTGCAAAAAGATTGGATTGTAGGAAAAATTAAAGGTAAAAATAGTAGATTCCAAATCTAGATGTAATTTCAAGAAGTGCAATGTGCAGTGTGCATTGAAATTAACCTTTTAACATACAATGCCATGTTTTAACAACACTTAAGAAAAGGACTTTTAAAAACATTGTAGAAAAGGAAGAAAATGCTGGTAATCAGCCATTATAACCTAAATATCTTTTTTCAAATAAAGATCTAATTGTTTTTTGATATATTGATGAAATTATTAAATTAATATTTCGTCTGTTATAACTTATCTTTTCATCTAGTATCATGATTTTCATCTTCCATTTTGCATATTTTCAAATGCTTATTTACCATTTTTTGTTAAACCACTTAGGTTGTAAATTCACACAAGTTATAATTTGCTGCATCATAATGAAATCTGTGACGTCAATGCATGGCGATCTGGAGAATGTAGCTTTTTAAAATTGTTTAGATCAGAGCTATTGCTTGATCGCAAGAGCTGTTTGAAACTTTCAAAGGTCATGGTATGCAAGAAAAATCATTTTGTAAACCCATCTGTTATGGTAACTAGGTTTATTTTTCCGTTTTCGGTTAAATATTATCACTGAAATCGGGAATGGGGTAAAATTTTCTGTGATTTCGTTGCACACCTTATCTTATTATATACACTATTGAAGCAGTTGCCAATGTGTTATATATAGTAACGGTCTAAATGAAAATATGAGTATTTTGTGATATACAGGCTATGCACCAGTGAGCAAGTTTTTGATGATCGATTAAGGAAATTTTTAGTATTCCGTGACTGACCAATGCAGCTTCAAAGGCCTGTGATTTTACAAACAGATAATTACCTCAAATATGATGACAAATACAAGTCGGATTGCCACTAAATGCCAGAAAAACATTGTGTAATGTCCCTCATCATCTCTAAAAGCTTTGTACCGGCATTCCTGTGATAGCGTCCCATTAGGAGAGGTGGCTAAAGTAAAGTTTGTGTAGCCCTGCAAGTCCCAATCATATTCATACTGGTATAGTAGTCGAGGGAGAAACTCTGATGTAAAGGCAATCAAAAATGCCTGAAAGTGCAAGAGAGAAAGGTAAGTGATATCCTACACCTTCAAAATGATTCTGAGCAAGCATCTATTCTATCACTCTAAATACTGTTCCATCTGTATATATTAAGAGTAGCCATCTAATTCGCTGAGAGAAAACATCTCAGCAAATCAGTTCGTAAGTTTATGAACTTAGAAGTAAGTTATGCTCTGTAAAGAAGGGGTCTAATGCATCTGCAAAAGAGTATCGACCCCTGTCAGCCTTCCCGTTTCTAAAATTTCTGCATTTCCTCTAAGTTTTAAACATGAAAACATAGTGTTCCTAGAGAAAAAACAGTTGTGACTTTAACCCTTCAAGTGCCTTTCACAACCTTATGCAACCAGTGTACCAAAAGATCAGACTTTATAAAATGTGCTGTATGATTTTTTTCTATATTGTCTGCTTTGCTGCGACATTCTGGACACAAGCAAACTTGAGATTGCACACATTCAGTCTTATTTCTAGGCTAAAAATGTCAGTTTGGTTTATTCAACAATCCAATGGTTAAAAAAGCTATGATGTTGAACTTACGTTGCTTATAACTGCAATCTGGGCCAAAGCATCCATGATGGTAAACCACACCCCAATATCTTGGGCTCTTTCTGCAACAGGTCGTCTGGTCTCACACACAAACTTCTGGGCATCCAGCCTTATTTCCACCCAGTTGTTTAACAAAGCAAATAGTGGTGCAAGTGGAAAAGCAGCCACAAATATGGTGATAAAGCCAAACTGTAACACTGAAATTAGAACCATAATAAAAACAATAACAACTGGAGATACACTGTGCAATGAGTGTCAAACAAACAGGAGATCAACCGTTTGAACTACAATGGGTAATGCCAGGCCTTGTAGCTCAAAAGGTAATTTACAGGACTTGAACTAGTAGCCAGCTGTGTAGCTCAGTGGTTAGCGTATCTGACTCATGACCTGGTGGTTGCGAGTTTCATACCCGGTTGTGGCCAATTTTCTTTCCAGCAATTTTTCTCCTCTCACTTCTGATGTATGTGAGAAAAGTAAGTGGTGGCTTTGAAAGAAAGTTGCATCAGTACTGGTGTGACAAAGCCAGGAAAAACATGCGTTGGTGCACTGCCCACTGTAATATGACCTTGGGTGTTATGACAGCATTAAACTTCAATACAAAACAAACCGAATTGAAACCAGTGGTCCCTGATTCAAATCCCCATGCTGGTTACCAGAATTTTCTAATTCTCTGTTTCATTACTGCAAGCTCAAAAAATAACTTTTGAAAGCATCATGGGAGAAGAAAATGCTGGTTACCAGCAATTTCTATTTTTTCTATCTTATTAAAGACAAATCCCATCTTTTGAGTAATATCTACACAAAATGCTTTCAATTCGAACAACTCTAAATTATTCTTTGTCTGGTAAAGTGTTAAAAGGTCCTTTGCCTTAGGGTCACTGAAACTCAGGACTGGGCAGTAAAGGGATGAGGCATTAAATTACATGATTATCTTGACAATATATCAACCATGTGCACACAGATAAATGCTATTATTAGTCAGTAATACAGCAATGGCAATGATGTCTGTCAGGCTCTCTCACAAAATGCCAGAAAGTTATTATCAAAGATCAGACAGCAAAAATGGTGCAATCTAATCTAAACCTACACTGTCCACAACAGTAACTTTACTTGTGATAGATAAACCAAGGTCAAAACTGTAAGGGTTAACTCTTTTGCAAATAACATGGTTTTAGACTTGTCCAAACTGAAAGATATTTGAGTCACGCTCTGAACATGGGGTCTAACTCTTTACCACACAATTCCGACTTTTAACAACCCTGAGAAAGGAATGTTTTGAAAACATTGTGGGAAAAGGAGAAAATGCTGGTAACCAGCATTTTCTCCTTTTCCCACAATGTTTTCTACCCTACCCAAAACAAATTTTAATTTTTGAGCAACATTTATTTTGTCGTCTGCAAATGCTTTCAATTTGGACAAGTCCAAAATTTTCTCGTTTGGTAAAGAGTTAATACATCTGCAAAAAGTATTGACAGACCAAGTCATGTCAACCTGCGCAGGCTGACATGAATCAAAACTTTTTGCCATCTGTAAATTTTCTGCATGTCCAAGGACCATTCTAGCTCATGTTTCAGTCGGTTGTAAGACAAAATGGATTTTATGAATCCCTAATTATGTGACAACTTGCTTGATATAAAGCATCACAGAGAGGCATTAAACCCCCCTTTAGCCAGAGCACCACTCATTTACAAGTGACCAATTTGCAGATGATAAATTCAATAAAGCTAAAATGTCTGATGTGGCCTCTGAAAGGGTAGAGAACATTGAGGGAATAATGAGAAATGCTAGTTAGCATTTTCCTCTTTTAACACGATTATTGTAGAAGCCTTTCTCTTCAGGGTTATAAAATCACTGTATGGCATTTTCTTCTTTTCGCACAGTGTTCTTAGAACTTTCCTCCTCAGGATTGTGAAACACTGGATTTTATGATAATGAGTTAACCCTGTAAAAAACATTTGAAAACATTGTGGGAAAAGAAGAAAATGTTGGTTTTCCGAAAATGTTTTCAAAGGCAAATCCCATCTTTTGAGCCACATCTAATTTGCCGTCTGCAAATGCTTTTAAATTTTGTTGTCTGGTAAAGTAAATTTTGTTGTCTGGTAAAGCCTTGAATTGTTCTGTTGAAAGCATGGAGGGTGCAAGGGCAGGTTGGCTCTAACAGATAAGTGGTGTGTACCCATTTCTAAGTATTCTTCAAACAGGCCCTCATTCTCTATGAGCTCATAATCCAGCTCCCATCTAGTTTTAATGGCCCCTTTGTCCCTTTTTAATTTCATTCGATGGAGAAAAGCTTTCAGCTTTCTGCAAACAAAAAGCAATATACTATTTTAGTCACAATGATAATAATTATTTCATTCAGGAGGAAAGGCACTATTACATCCAAATGTACATAGATATCTCACATGTTCAATGAGATTAACCCTTTACCAAACGACAAAATTTTAGACTAGTCCAAATTGAAAGCATTTACAGACAACAAAATAAATGTAACCAAGAAATTGAAATTTGTTTTGGGAAGGGTAGAAAACATAGTAGGAAAAGGAGAAAATGCTGGTTACCAGCATTTTCTCTTTTTCCCACAATGTTTTCAAAAGCTTTCTTTTCCAGGGTCGTTAAAAGTCAGGATTGTGTGGTAAAGAGTTCAATGAGGAGAACCAATACAGAGTAATATATTGTTGGGAATAAAAAAACTTCAAACAAGAGTTAAGACAACAGTTTGTGAAAAGAGAAATTCTCTTTTCACAAACTGTTGTCTTAAAATGTTATAAGCAATTGATTCTGTTTCAATCATGCTTTGCTCTCCTGGAGTCGTTCTTCCTTTTACTACTATGTTTTAACAAATATTCACATATTAAACTTTTACTGATGTTGATTATCTCTATTTTACATGAACATTTTCGAAGTAGTTGGCTGTAAACTGTTTCAAGAAGTTGTAAGAAGTTATGTATACCCTATTCCTGAATGCTGACAAAATATAACTCTTTGTCATACATCTGCTTGGTTTTAAAAGCCAATGAAAAAAAGCTTTCAAATGCACCCTGCAAAAAGGACAAAGTGCTGGTAACCGAAATTTTCTCCTTTTGCCACATCTGCTACCCTTTCAATGACAAATTCCATTATTTGAGCCAAATCTACTTTATCCCATTCAAATGCTTTTAATATCTATATTTCGCTCTTCACTAAACAATAAAACTTTGGACTAATCCAAATTTAAAGCTGTTGCAAACCACAAATTAAATGTTGCTCAAATGATATATTTTATCTCTGAAAGGACAGAAAACAAGGTGAGAAAAGGATAAAATGCAGCATTTTCTTTTCCCATAATTTTTTCAAAAGCCTTCTTTTTCTGGGTTGTTAAAACTCATAATTGTATGGTAAAGAATTAATTAATGTCTTACGGTAGAAGAATTTCTTGTGCGTTGTTTATCATCTGTTTACCAATCATAATAACAGCTAACTGCTGGGCTAGCTCAACTAAACAGCCTCCATTGTTACACTGAAATAGATATTGTGTGTTACATTAAAATACACATCAATGTAACACCAATTGGAGTGTTGCAGTTACAATAACAGACTCTTAAAGGCCAACAAGATAACATTTATAGTTTGTGATTACAGTTACATGTACAAGCAATAATATCACACTAAAATAGATGCTGAAGCTGGAATATTAAAAAAAAAAACACTCAAAGTGAACTAGATGTGAAAGTTACACTTATGTATAGAAAGTCATGGAAGTTACACCAAAAAATCACATGGGAAAAAAAACCTTAGTATAAGACATTTAACCCTTTCCCAAACAAGCCCTGGTTTTCATGTGTCTGCAGTACAAGGCTTTTGAAAACACTGTGGGAAAAGGAGAAATTGCTCGTAACGAGCAATTTCTCCTTTTCCCACAGTGTTTTCTACCCTTTTTGAGCACTTTCTGCCATTTTCATCAAATTTAAAATTGTCGTCTGCAAACTCTTTCAATTTGGACCAGTCCAAAATTTGTCATTTGGGAAAGGGTTAAGTTACATTGAAATGGCATGGAAGCATTAACGATATGACATGGAACTTTATGACACTGAAGTTAAAATCATACCTAAAGATTGAAGTTACACTTAAATGACACTGGAATAAAACCAGTAAGACACTGACTTTACAATGGAAAAAAAAAAACTCAAGTGACAGCAAAATAGGCATAGAAACAGAATGAAATAAAAAAGAATTATGATGTTGAAGTGACACTAAAATAGACACTGATGGATGATGAAGTTATAGTGAAATGGAAACTATTGTCACAGAAAAACAAAGATGGAAGTTACAATAATAAGATCACAAAAAATACACTGAAATGACATTAATGTCAAGTTAAACCAATTCTGACACAGAAGTTTTACAAATGATTATATTATTTAGCAGTCTCTGAATAAAAAAACAGTGATATAAGGAATGTAAAAATTTACTAACATCCTCACTGCGAAGTCCAAAAAATGTTGTATAGTGTCCAGGATAGCCCACAAATCTGCAATGATAAAATAGTTTACAATCAGTATTAATTTGCTGATTTGCTGTGGCAGCATGGACTTGATCAACCTTAACCCTTTCCCAAATGATGAATTTTAGACTGGTCCAAACTGAAAGAGTTTGCAGACAACAATTGTAAATTTGATGAAAATGACAGAAAGTTCTCCAAAAGGGTAGAAAACATTGAGGGAAAATAAGAAATTGCTCGTTACGAGCAATTTCTCCTTTTCCCACAGTGTTTTCAAAAGACTTGTACTGCAGACACGTAAAAACCAGGGCTTGTTTGGGAAAGGGCTAAAACGGTCATTACTTGGGTCTTCTTTCTAGACTGATAATGTCTGTTTAGTTTACTCTGTGCTCTAAGGGTTAAATTTATCTCTGGAAAAAAAGAGCCAAACTGATACAAATCATTTATAAGATGGACAGTAAATGTCAATAGGCTCTAAACTTATAGGCACAATCAAAAGTATGATGAAACCAAATGGAAAAAGAATTCAGTTCAAGGCAGTATCTTACAATACAGGGAAAACATTGATTTGTAAATCATTTGCTTTCCATTTGGATTAATACAATAGACAACCATTTTTTAAGATCCTTTTCCAGTCTGCTGTACATACTATTTCAGCTTAAGAAAATTGCTTGCCTTGTGCAACGATATCTTTATTTAAATTCAAACATCTAGCCTTAACTCTTTACCAAACGACAAAATTTTAGACTGGTCCAAATTGACATTTGCAGACGACAAAACAAGTGTAATTGAAAAATTGAAATTTGTTTTGTGAAGGTCAGAAAACATTGTGGGAAAAGGAGAAAATGCAGGTTACTAGCATTTTCTCCTTTTCCCACAATGTTTTCAAAAGGCTTCTTTCTCAGGGTCGGGACTGTGTGGTAAAGAGTTAAATCATGTTACTGTCTATATTTTACCACAATTTCATTAAGGCTGACAAGATAAGATGAACTTTAAAAAAAAGACAGACAATTGCAGACAAATGTTTTAGTAAAAAAATTGTTGTATTACCTCCCTTTGAAGAACGCTATATAAATGATGGAAGAGTAAAAATTCACAAACTGGAAGATGAATACTTTAAATGTAAGCTGGTCCTCAAACTCTGTCTGTGTCCGATGCATCTCTGAAAATTCAAGTATATTGTCTATTTTAAGTTCATACTTGATAGCTATTATTTTATCATATCAACTGTGACATCTGAAATTGAAAAGATATAATAATTGTATTTTAACACTATCTTGATCAATCTCATAAAAAGCCTGATAATGTAAACCCATGATCTTGGTGTGTATTCACCAACAATTCTATCATTATTTTATAATGCAAGACCAGCCATTTGACAGGGTGAGACCAACATCTCAGCAAATCATATGACTAGTCTTTGGAATTAAGAATATGAATTTAATATAAAGAAGTTGACACTTTTCAACACAATACCAAGTTTTAACGACACTGAGGAAGAAGGCCTATGAAAACATTTTGGAAAAAGGAGAAAATGCTGGGTACCAACATTTTCTCCTTTTTCAAAAATGTTTTCTATCCATTGGGACACAATCTACACCAGTTTAGTCACTTTTTACTTGTCTGCAAATGCTTTGGATTTGCATCTCTTGCATGACATTATTGACTTGAAAGCAATAGAAACATATTAAAATAATAAGCTAAGTGCACCCTTAAAACATATAAATACTTGAAATAGGAGTGAATTAAGATTCATTATGTCCATTATGTCTCAATGGAATCATGACTGCATGAAGTTAGAAACTGAAAGAAAACAATGCAATGTCAAATTGCTGGCAAATTTAATTCAAACCATTTAACCTTTTACCACACAATCCCAACTTTTAACGACCCTAAGAAAGAGGCCTTTTGAAAAAATTGTGGGAAAAGGAGAAAATGCTGGTAACCAGCATTTCCTCCTTTTCCCACTATGTTTTCTACCCTTCCCAAAATAAATTTCAATTTCTGAGTCACATTTAGTTTGTCGTCTGCAAATGCTTTCAACTTGGTTCAGTTTCAAATTTTGTCATCTGGTAAAGAGTTAAATGCATGGATATATTATTATGAATCTTAAAATGTCTTACAGTTCAGTATGTCAAAGATCAAGTCCCTGGTAGAAGAGTGGATCTTAATAGTAGAATTAAAGTCTGCAACTGACAATCAAGGAAGAAATTACACACCCTCAGAATGAAGTCCAGGTAATACATACCCCACTGTGTCATTTTCAATGCCAGTATGCCATATACTTTGCCGAGTGCCATGATGAGTATCAAGTTGACAATAGCAGCTGTCATGCTCGCGATGATCTGTGCTCGGGCTCGTGTTGCAGAGTTTTCAAACAAGGGAATGCTAACCAGCACACGATACATGATGACGGCTATTATAAATATTATAACCAGGGTCATCTACAAAAGAAATAATGAAAATATAGGTCGATCTTTTTCAATCCTTGCAATACATGTGTTTAACCCTTTCCCAAACAAGCCCTGGTTTTCACATGTTTGCAGTACAAGTCTTTCGAAAACACTGTGGGAAAAGGAGAAATTGCTCATAACGAGCAATTTCTCCTTTTCCCACAGTGTTTTCTACCCTTTTTGAGACCTTTCTGCCATTTTCATCAAATTTAAAATTGTCGTCTGCAATCTCTTTCAATTTGG
Source organism: Tridacna gigas (assembly GCA_945859785.2). Lineage (NCBI taxonomy): Eukaryota > Metazoa > Mollusca > Bivalvia > Cardiida > Cardiidae > Tridacna > Tridacna gigas. The sequence goes on along the minus strand of OX244041.2, from coordinate 9,837,032 downwards.
ACCAGTCCAAAATTTGTCGTTTGGGAAAGGGTTAATAAAGACATTGTAGAATAAATAGGATAACTAGGCATTTGGAGTTATACAGTATTTTCAGAGGTAAGTCCATATTGAAAGTATCTGCAGACAAAAAAATATAAGGCTTGGAATTTGATTATGGCAGGGTAAAAAAAAAAATCAAAAGAAAAAAAAAGAAAAGAAAAAACTGCTGATTACCAGGTGAGAAGTCAAGATAAGTCAGTTCCATACATATAAGAATTTTTTAATGTTTCATAAGCTCTGAAATCATTACAGGAAATAGAACTGTTGAAAAGTAGACAAAAATACCCCCCCACCAGCACTTTCTGACTGTCACTTGAGCAGCGCAATCAGATTTTCAAACAAAGTTCACCTGTGACCTTGACCTTTGACCCATGGGACCCAAAAACATAGGGCACCTCCTTAGGTCATGAGGAACACTTCTATAAAGTTCCAGGGTCCTAGGGGTCAAATGGCTTTTGAGTTAGAGCAGGGGTTAATAATGTTTCTTTAGTAATGGAAGTCGTTTTTCTTCAGTACAAACATATTCCATCTCAACTGAAATAATCGATATTGAATGTGATCAGACAATCTCTGTATAATCTCTGAAGAATTGAAATAGATTTAACCCTTTACCACACAATCCCGAGCTTTAACGACCCTGAGAAAGAGGCCTTTTGAAAACATTGTGGGAAAAGGAGAAAATGCTGGTAACCAGCATTTTCTCCATTTCCCACAATGTTTTCTACCCTTCCCAACCCTTCCCGAAACAAATTTCAATTTTTCAATCACATCTATTTTATCGTCTGCAAATGCTTTCAATTTGGACAAGTCTAAAATTTTATCATCTGGTAAAGAGTTAATATTATCTTACCATAATAATTATCACAGCTATTCCAGACAGAATTCTTGGAATTCTCTTTCTCTGTGGAAAGTGAGGCTCTTTAATGCCTGTTATTGGGTTCTTTTCATAGGTGGGTGCTTTTGCAGCATACTCTGGTCTTGGTCGTTCCTATACAAGGACAAAAATATTTGCCAGTTTTAGCTTCATGACTATTCCCATCCACCCCCATCCCCTTCACCCCCAACCCACACCACCCCACATGGCTCAATGATAAAACATTTTCTTTGAGAAGTTAGCGAAAACATCTTTGGTATAGGAGAAAATGCTGGTTACCAGTATCACAGAGCTTTTCAAGCAGAACACATGGAACAGTGTCAATCAAGATGAGACAGCAAAGAGCATACAGTCTATTGTAGGATCTAGGTTGTTAAAATATTACTGCAAAAGGGGAAATTGCCTATTATAACTTTTATCAGGCAGAGGCTTCATAATTCTTGTAGCCAATAAGGTGCTGCAGTCCTATCTACATCAAACAAAGGCTTTAGAACACTGGTTTCATTTTTACCTCTTCTTCTTCAAAATCCACCACATCCCAATGATGAGCCAAGCTTGCATTCTTTCTCTTCCAGTATTCAAGGAAAGTCACAGCTGCAACAGAAAATGAGCCATGCAAAAGGGGGCTTAATGCATCTCTGATTCATTATACCAAGCAAGACATCACCTAATTATGAATCTACAAAATCCATTATATCACATAATGGGCTGAATTATGAGGTAGAATTATCCTTTGAAATGCAGAAAATGTAAAGATAGTGAAAAGTTTCGGCCCATGTCAGCTTGCACGGACTGCGCAGGCTGACATGGGTCGATACTTTTCGCAAATGCATTAAGCCCTCTTTTCACAGAGCAAGGCTCAAATATAATGTTGTACATTTTCAAAAGTATACAAGTCTTTCAAAAACTTAAACCTAAGCTAAGCTTAAACCTTGAGCTAAATTCAAATCAGTAGGTAAATTATGGATTACTATTTTCTCTTGGTCTGTGTTATGGTTAACGCCACTTCTTTGACACTTATATACCCTTCACTTCTAATGAAGATATTTTAAATTTTACATCTAAACTCACAAACCCTGTCCAATTTCACAGTTATGGACATTTTTATGTACTGACTGTTTTAGGAAACTGTTGAAAGACTGTCTATATATATGCCTGTCAAGTTTCCTTATACACCAAGTATATTATGTCATGCTTAAAATTCCAAAGCTTATTGTATGAATACATAAAGACTGACTCTTGATAAGACTACACAACTTTATACTGGTCAACCTTCAAAGCATTTGCAGACAAGAAATCAAATGTGCCTCGAATGATTAAATATGCCTCAGAAAGTGTAGAAAGCATGATAGGGATAGGAGAAAATGCTGGTTACCATACTTCTATACATTGTACGTCTTCAAGATCCTTAACACTTATGACTTTTCTGTAAAGGGTTTGACATTAAATGTTGAAAGGACAGACAAACTTGCTGACAGACAGATATCTTTGTGGTACCTGCTTGCTGAAGTTGAGGCTACAACAAAGAACTACCCACCCCAAAATGAGACAAACACGGAGTAGAACACTGTCCCAGGATGGTCAAACAAGTAGGACACCTTGATGTATATACACACATCTGAAAGGTTCCAGTATGGACAACCTATGTTTTCATCACACAAAGGACACATCAGATAGGTACTGTTGCTGTTACATACTTCATTTCTGAAAAAAACGAGGATCTTAACCCTTTACCATACAATCCTGAGTTCTATCGACCCTGAGAAAAAGGCCTTCGGAAAACACTGTTGGAAAAAAAGAAAAAGCTGGTGACCAACATTTTCTCCTTTTCCAACTGTGTTTTCTACCCTATCAAAACAGAATTCATCATTTGAGCTACATTAAACTTTTCATCTGAAAATGCTTTCAATTTGAACCAGTCTAAAATTTTATTGTTTGGTAAAGAGTTTATGTAACTGAAGTGACCAATCAAATTTTGTATGAATTTTTCCCTCAAGGTTTTTGTCATTTCAATAGTTATCTATTATCACGCAACAACAGAAATATTGTGTTCTTCTTCAAGCATCAAGAAATCAGTGCCTTGCAATATAAAAATGCTTGTAATGGTTTTAGAAATGTGACTGTATACTCACGCTGGTGTGTTCATGCCCATGGTAAATATACCATACATAAATACAAGCACACCCACAATAGCCGCTGGCATCAACCAAGCTGTATAAAATCCTGTAATAAACACAAAGTATAGGTTAACTCTTCACACACAAAAAAAAAGCCCACATTTTCCTGACCCAGAGCAAGAAGGCTATCTGAATACATTGTCGGCAAAAGAGAAAATGCTGGTCATCAACATTTTCTTCTTTTTCTATGTTTTGCACCATGTCAAAGACAAATCTTACTATGTAAACCACATTTACATGTAACTCTTTACCACACGACAAAATTTTAGACTTGTCCAAAATAAAAGCATTTGCAGATGAGAAAATGAATTTGACTCAAAAATTGAAAATTGTTTGGGGAAGGCTAGAAAACATTGTGGGAAAAGGAGAAAATGCTGGTAACCAGCATTTTCTCCTTTTCCCACAATCTTTTTCAAAGCCTTTTCTTTCAGGGTCCTTATAACTCGTGGCTGTGTGGTAAAGAGTTAAGTTTTTGCTCATAAATTCTTTTAAATCCCACAAATCTTAAATTTGTCATCAGGTAGAGGGTTACGCCGGCGATACATCAATGAAACCTGTGAGTAATTTCATCACTAGTCAAGCTGTTTGTGAATCCTTTCTGCAGCTTTCTCCCCTTTTTGGAATTATGGACAGCCTAACTACTTCCCTTCAACTCTTTACCAAACGGCAAAATTTTGGACTTGTTCAAATAATGAAAGCATTTGCAGATGACAAAATAAATGCATTCTAAGATGATTTCTGTCTTTGATAAGTTAGAAAACATTGTGGGAAAAGGAGAAAATGCTGGTTACCAGCATTTTCTCCTTTTACCATAATGTTTTCAAAACCTTTCTTCTTCAGAGCCATTAAAACTCAGGATTGTGTGGTAAAGGGTTTATGATTGCAAATGAGATAAGGCTAGACAAAGTGTTGGGTTGTTTGTGTGGGTATACAGCTGAATCTAAAGCATTTCTATTGAAACGTCTAGTACCTCTGTCTGTTATCTGAATTAGTGCCCCAGACAGGTGCCATTCTCTCGTTTGTCTCATGTGCTCTTTGTTGCAGCATGGTGGTCATAACAAATAAAATTGTGCTGGTGACTAAATTTTGCCATGTCTAACTTGCAATGGAGTTAAAAGTTTTTTTTTTGGTTTTTTTTTTAAACTTTATTGTCCACGTCTTTATGGTACTTGAGGGCCATGGCCATCCCTCAATGCACCTTACAGATCGTTGTTAGTATTCTGTGTTAGTAATTTAACTTTAAAATACAAACAAAAGTCGTAATTACAGATTCCAGATTTTTTAACAGCTACTATTGTACTACTACATTGATATGGCTACTAAAATATGTAGATTTTAACAATAATGACTAATAACAGGTTTACTTTTCTTACTTGTTACAGTTTTTTTTCTTTAAATATGTGGACGAAAAAGCTTATTTTTATATATAACTGTGTAAAAAAAACAAATTCTGTGAGAGTTGCGCGAGTGTGAAAGTGATTGTGTTGATAAAGTGTTACTTTGATCTCGGTTCAATGTACAGTATTGAAACGTCAAAAGCAAAAAAGCAAACATAACATAAGGTAGGTACATATGGGAGTTAAAAGTCAGTTACTTTCCTTGATACCTCGTCACTACCTCATAGGTCCTGAATAGTGTATTACTTGGTCTTTATCCTTGATATACTTTGCACGATGTACGAATGTTCATGCATAAATATCCCCATCAAAATTAATCATACTGCTGTTTCAAGCCACTTCATGTATTTCGATGATAATATAGTGTGAACCTAATTTTACGAATTTCATCCAGGCCTTACATATAAATCACACGCCATTTAATAATCGCAACATTCCTAAGTGAAGCAAGGACAGAAACAAAGGATATACAGAAAAAAAAAAAAAACCTAGTTGCACTTTGGTTAACTCTTTACCAAACGATAAAATTTTAGATTAGTCCAAATTGAAAGGTTGTGCAGACGACAAAATAAATGTGACCGAAAAATTGGGATTTGTCTCGGAAAGGATAAAAACCATTGTGGGAAAAGGAGAAAATGCTGGTTACCATCATTTTCTCCTTTTCCCACAATGTTTTCTAAAGCCTTCTTTCCCAGGGTCGTGAAAACCCAGGACTGTTTGGTAAAGGGTTAACTTGGTGTTTTTGTCTAACAAGGGAGATAAGTCAAATTTCACTTTTTTCTCCCATTACCTAGCCATGCAAAGTAGATTCCAATCTTCTCTCCAAAATACTCTCTGATATGATCTAATGGCTGATACTTGCTCCATTTCCACCAGCGGGCCCAGTAGTGGTACAGTATTTGTCTTGGGTTTAATGACTCTAGGTCATTCAAACCATGTTTGGGGATTTCATAGGGACCCTAAAAAAGAACAGTATAGTTTTACCCTTTTAGAAAATCATGTCATGTTTTTCAGATCCAAACACTGTGAGAAAAGGAGAAAAATTTAGTTTCCATTATGGACAAATTCACATTTTGTCATCTATTTAACCCTTTACCAGAGGTTCCCACAATTGTAATGATCCTGAGGAAGATGCATTTAGAAAACATTGTGGGAAAAGGAGAAAAATCTGGTAACCAGCATTTTCTCCTTTTCCAATAGTGTTTTCAACCCTTTTGCAAACAGCTGTCATCATCTGACAAATATTGATTCTGTTGTCTGCAATTCCTTCCAATTCTGAACAGTCCCAAATTTTGACGTCTGGTAGAGAGTTGACTCTTTAGCTGACAACAAAATTTCAAGTTCGTCCATATCTAACCCTTTACCGCATGATGCCGCCTTTTCCTTTTGAAAACATTATGGGAAAAGGAGAAAATGCTGGTAACCAGCACTTTCTCCTTTTCCCACAATGTTTTCTACCTTATCAAACAAAAATTGCACCATATGAGCCACAGTGAAATTCGCGTCTGCAAATGCTTTCAATTTGGACAAGGCGAAAATTTTGTCGTCTGGTAAAGGGTTAACCCTTTACCACAGGATTCACAGTTGTAACGACCTGAAGAAGACGCTTTTAGAAAACATTGTGGGAAAAGGAGAAATATCTGGTAACCAGCATTTTCTCCTTTTCCAACAGTGTTTTCAACCCTTTTGCAGACAGCTGTCATCAATTGACAAATATTGATTCTGTTGTCTGCAATTCCTTCCACTTTTGAACAGTCCCAAATTTTGACGTCTGGTGAAGAGCTGACTCTTTAGCCAACAACAAAATTTCAAATTTGTCAATATTTAACCCTTTACCCCACGATGCCACTTTTTCCTTTTGAAAACATTGTGGGAAAAGGAGAAAAATCTGGTAACCAGCATTTTCTCTTTTTTCCACAATGTTTTCTACCCTATCAAAGAACTAGAAGGCCCTGAAGGGCCTGAATATGCTCTACTGGCAGGGACCAAAATCCAACCCAAACTACAAGCTTAATCCCTTAAACAGGAAATGTAAATTTTCAAAAAAAAAAAATGGCTACTTTTCCCACATTGTTTCTTGGATTTTTTTTCAAAATCAATAGGATTCAAGCTGTTGATGAGACAAAACAACTGGGTGAATTTCACAAAAATCTGATTACAAATGCAGACTTTATCATGTAAACAAGAATTGGAAATTTTGAAGATGAAATGGCTACTTTTCCCACATTGTTTCTTCAATTTTTTTTTCAAAATCAGTAGGGTTGAAGCTACTGATGAGATAAACAAACTGTGTGATTTTCATGAAAATCTGACCTGAAATACAGACTTTATTGCGTAAACAAGAACAGAAAATTTAAATTTTCAACTTTAAATGGCTACTTTTCCCATACTATTTGTTGGATTTTTTTCAAAGTCGATAGGGTTGAAGCTATTGATGCAATAAACAAACTGTGCAAGTTTCACGAAAATCTGAAGTTATTTGCAGACTTTATCGCGTAAACAAGAACTGGAAATTTTCAACTTGAAATGGCTACTTTTCCCATTCTGTTTGTTGGATTTTTTTCAAATTCAATAGGGTTGAAGCTATTGATGAGATAAACAAACTGTGCAAGTTTCATGAAAATCCGGCAACAAATGCAGACTTTATCGCGTAAACAAGAAAAAGACTAACGGACGGACAGACGCACGGACGGACAGACAGACGGACGGACGGACGACGGAAACCCCCCCATGACATAAGCTCTGCTGGCTTTCAGCCAGTAGAGCTAAAAATTGCACCATTTGAGCCACAGTGAAATTGTCGTCTGCAAATACTTTCAATTTGGACAGCGCTAAAATTTTGTTACCTGGTAAAAGGTTAAAGCATTTGTAGGCAAAACATCAAATGCTGCTCAAACGATGGCATTTGTCTGAATAGGTGCAGAAAACATTGTGGTAACAGGAGAAAATGCATTTTCTGCTTTTTCCACTCTGTTTTCAAAAGCTTTCCTCCAAACAGTTGGTAATATACTAGATTGTTTGGAAAATGGTAAAGAGTTGAACATCACAAGACATTAATCATGTGAGATATGGGAAGTTATTGGATGAAATCAGATCACCCCTAACAATGTAACAGAATATTAGCCCTTTACTACACAATCCCGACTTTTAACGAACCTGAAGAAGAGGGCATTTGAAAACATTGTGGGAAAAGGAAACAAGAGGGCCATGATGGCCCTGTATCGCTCCACTGGCTTATAAATATAAACCACGAAGAGAAGTCTTCACTATATAAGACCTTATAAAACTTTGACCCCAGGGCTACAGTCGGACTAAATGGGGAATATGTGTATTAGAAGAATAACATGCCAAATTTGGGAGTTCTTGGCCTTATGGCTAGTAACAAGACAGTTTCTTAACTTTTCACTCCATAAACCCATGTAAAACTTGTGACCCCTGGTGCAGGGCCAAACTTGATCCTAGGGCTGTAACTTGGTAGTTGTCCACTAAATAATGCTATAATTATGCAAAATTTGGTAGCCTAAGCCTTATGACTATGTACACCAAGATTTAAAAGTTTTCCCTATGTAAGCCTATGTAAATCTTGTGAACCCCCCAGAATGAGGCCAAATTGACCCCAGGACTATAATTTGGGCACTTTTGATAGACCCCAACTAGATCAAGCTAACTGCAAAATTTGGTAGCTCTAGGCCTTATGGCTAGGTACAGGAAGATTTTTAAAGTTTTCTCTATATAAGCCTATGTAAAACTTGTGACCCCTGGGGCAGAGCCAATTTTGACCCCAGGACTATAATTTCAAGAAACATGATAGAGGTTTACTACATAAAGCTACATGCCAAATTTGGTAGCCCTATGCCTTATGGTTTCAGACAAGAAGATTTTTAAAGTTTTCTCTATATAAGCCTATGTAAAACTTGTGACCCCTAGGGCAGAGCCAATTTTGACCCCAGGGCTATAATTTCAAGAAACATGATAGAGGTCTACTACATAAAGCTACATGCCAAATTTGGTAGCCCTATGGTTTCAGACAAGAAGATTTTTAAAGATTTCCAATATTTTTCAGTTTTGTTGCCTTGGCAACCAGAGTTTTTGAAGGAATCAAATTCTTTCAAGAAATTCTGAAGAGGACCATGGCAGGATCATTTCTGTGAAGTTTCATGAAAATTGGATGGGTAGTTTCAGAGAAGAAGATGTTTGAAATAAAAGTTAACGGACGGACGGACAGACGCACGGACGGACGGACGGACGGACGCACGACGGACACCGGGCCATGACATAAGCCCGCTGGCCTTCGGCCAGTGGAGCTAAAAATGCTAGTCCCCTTTTCCCACAATGTTTTCTGTCCTTCTAAAGAAATCATAATCGCACTACATCTAATATGTCCTCTGCAAATGCTTTCAATTTGGTTGAGTCCTAAATTTTGTCGTTCGGTAAAGAGTTAACCATCAGCCTGGGTCACAAACTATCAGTTGCTTTCCCACTCAGTATAGATCCAGGATATATTAATGCCCCGTCTGACCCTGGATCTATACTGACCATACTTTGGACCATGCTCCTGTTGACAAAGTTAACAGCCTCAAAAACGTACAGTTGTATTTTTTTCCCTACACTAAAATCATTCATTTAACCCTTTACCACACAATCCTGACTTTTAACAACCCTTAGAAAGAAGCCTTTTGAAAACATTGTAGGAAAAGGAGAAAATGCTGGTAACCAGCATTTTCTCCTTTTCCCACAATGTTTTCTACCCTTCCCTCAAAAAATTTCAATTTTTCAACCACAGTTATTTTGTCATCTGCAAATGCTTTCAATTTGGACAAATCCTGAATTTTGTCGTTTGGTAAAGTGTTAATGAGAGCTATGCTGGTTAAACTAACTTTATAAAGTCTTTGAACAACTCAAGGATGGCTTTTGAAATTACCAAAGAAAAAGGAGAGTTTCCACTTTTTCCCAAGTTTTCGCTCCTTAAACAGACAAATCCAATATTCATACAATATCTGATATGTCGTCTGCAAATATTTTCAATATGGCCAGGTCTAAAATTTTGTCAATGGGTAAAGAGTTATTTTGCATGCAATCTACGGGAATTGTCATGGAAACACACAGAATTAGATATTCCCTCATTAAGTTTATTCAGAGAAAATTAATGACATGAGCCTAGAGTATCGTATGCATTCTGTGATGGCACCCTCTGCACACTCTCTCTCTCTCTCTCCCTCTCTCTTGCTTTATCTTCTCTCTCTCTTGCTCTCTCTCTCCCTCTCTCTTGCTCTCTCTCTCTCTCTCTCTCTCTCTCTCTCTCATTGCCTCACCCTCCTACTCTCCCTCTTACCTCATGTAATGGAAATGCAGCAGAATACACTTCTTCCTCAATCAATCTTTCCACACCAATTTCAGCTCGCTTTCTTTTACCATACGCTGCTGTAGTCAGGATTTCCCAAACAACGCGACTTCTCTGTGTTGTTGTAAAATATGTGTCCTTGTTCTCACTGCCTAAGAACCTGCAAAGAACAAAGGAAACAGCCTTCTTGTATGGTTTTTAAGTTATTAACCCTTTCCCAAATAACCAATTTTAGACTCTTCTAAATTGAGAGCAAGTGCTGGCAACAAATCTGAAAGTTGTACAAATGATCTTTGGTTCTTTGGCAGGGTAGAAAACATTGTGGGAAAAAGGAGAAAATGCTGGTTACCAGCATTTTCTCCTTTTCCCACAATGTTTTCAAAAGGCCTCTTCCTCAGGGTCTTGAAAACACAGGATTGTTTGGGAAAGGGCTAACTATACACCTAATGTGTAAATATTTTGATTTAAAACAAGAGCACAACACTGGATTTTCAGTGAAAATTTGATTGTGTCAAAAATACTTTGATGGTTACCTGCCCTTGTTGCATGGGTTCCCCTTTGATAGTTAACAATTAGTCCAAGTTTGAAGTAAATACAGTAATAAGAGAAACATCATAAAATGTCTCAGTTTTTGCACATTGCAAACACAAACAACAGGGATATGACAATACCTCAATGTTTTCTTTGAAAACAGCAGAGCTAAACAACTGTAGAAAGGAAGTTTTAACCAATTAAAGAGCAACCTAGTTTTGGATTTCAGAAAAAGCTACTGAAATCAAAAGGAGTACTCACATTTGAAGAAAGAGGAAAAATGCAGTAAAGAAATCATTGTTGCAAAAGAAGCAATTACTTGTTACATAAACATTAAAATAATGCTTTACAGCCTTAAAGAGCCTATCACAATAGTTGTCTTTATGGTGAGTGTGGGTCAAGATCAGACTGCACAAAAACATGCAGTCTGATCTTTGATCCACACTGTCTGCCTTGTTGAAACATTCTTGACAATAGCAATATTGATACAGCTTTATTAGGGTCTAAATTCTAGATTATAAATGTACATCAGGTTTACTTGTAGCGCTGAGGGTTAAAAATGTACTTTGTCTGATTTGCTTTGATCTTAGAGACCTTTAGCCATACTGGTGTCAACTTTTTACAAAGTTTGAACTTTTTAAAAAATACTAATACTATGGTTTTGTCCTTATACTTGGCTCTCTGAATCATCATTCTCCTGTTTAAAACAGCCTGACCCAGTTTCTTTCAAACATGCTTTGACCTTCAGACTTTTAACCTCTGACCGTAAGGTATCAACATTTCAGAAACCTTCATTACACAGACTACTAGTGTTTTCATTTACAGACTATCAACACTTCCATGGTGACGCCCTCAATATCTGTCTTTTCTGAGCCAACATCCATGCCTATAACAACCATGCCCATCATGCTGGAAACTTTTAGCCTTTGACCTTAATCCTTTCCCAAACAATCCCAAGTTTTAACAGCCTTGGTGCAGCTTTTGGAAACATTGTGGTTAAAGGACAAAATGCTGGTAATCAGCATTTTCTCCTTTTCTCACAATGTTTTCTTCCCTTCAAAAGATTAATTTCAGTTTTTGAGTTCCATGTACAATGTCGTCTGCAAATGCTTTCAGTTTGGACACATCTAAAACTTAGCTGTTTGGCAAGGGGAAGGCATCAACTGGATAAAACTGCATTACAAATTAGCGCCCCTAAAACTGTTTACAGAACACTACCATGGCGATGCCTTCAATATTTGTCTTTTCTGATTCAATATTCCCCTGCCTAAAACAGTCTGTTGCCATTAATTATTCATCCTAATTTACTGTGCTCTTAGCTGCTAACTTTCTATATATAGATATACCCTGTGGGTAAACAACACAGCTCTTGAGTAAATGAGCAGCGTGTTTTATTGTTGATCATACTACTGATAGGTGAGTACAATGCTATCCTCAACAATGAAAGGCACTTAGAATAGTATTGCACTCACCCATCGTCTAAGACTTCTGATCATTAAACCCACCTTTCAATAACTCTTTACCAAACGACAAAATTTTAGACCGGTCCAAACTGAAAGCATTTGCAGATGACAAAATAAATGTGACTAAAAATATGAAATTTGTTTTTGGTAAGGTAGAAAACATTGTGGGAAAAGGAGAAAATGCTGGTTACCAGCATTTTCTCCTTTTCCCACAAAGTTTTCAAAGAACTTCTTTCTCAGGGTTGTTAAAAGTCAGGATTGTGTGGTAAAGGGTTAAAGTGCCTTTCACGATAATAGTTGTCTTTGTGGCCAGTGTTGATCAAGATCAGACTGCAGAGTCTGATCTTTGATCTACAAGTCCACTTTGCTGAGACATTCTGGACAATTGCAGCTTTTGCATTTGCCCTTTGTTGGCTCTTTTTTTCTGGAATGGATATGTCCCTTGAGCTCATTGGGCTCTCTGATGGTTAATCTATACTGTCTGATATTACATTTGGATCAAAGTAGCTTTGAAATGGTGTATGTGGTTTTATGTTGACCCAAGGGACAGTACAAACACGAGTCATGCTCTGGCAAAAGGGGGCATCTCTGTGATGCATCATACCAAACATGTCATCACATAATTATGGATCCATAACACTCATTATGTCTAACAACCGACTGAGTCATGAGGTAGTCTGGTCCTTTAACCCTTTCCCGCACAATGCCGCCTTTTAACGCCCCCGGGAAAGAAGCCTTTTGAAAACATTGTGGGAAAAGGAGAAAATGCTGGTACCCAGTATTTTCTCCTTTTCCCACAATGTTTTCTACCCTATCTAAGAAAAATAGCACCATTTGTGCTACACTGAAATTGTCGTCTGCAAATGCTTTCAATTTGGACACAGCTAAAATTTTGTCGTCTAGTAAAGGGTTAACATGCAGAAAATAGAAAATAGCAAAAAGTATCGACCCAGGTCAGCCTGCACCGACTATGCAGGCTGACCTGGGTTGATGCTTTTTGTAGATGCATTAAGCACCCTTTTCACAAAGCACAGCTCATATTCCATTTAGTTAACCATCTATGACTTAATCCTTTACCAAACAATTCCATGTTTTATTCAAGAAGTCTTTCGCAAACATTGTGGGAAAAAGAGAAAATGCCAGTTGCCAGCATTTTCTCCTTTTTCCATAATGTTTTCTACCCTTTCGAAGACAAATATCATTACCTGAGCCACATTTAATTTGTTGTCTGCAAGTGCTTTTAATAATAATTTAACTCTTTCACTACTAATTCAAGAAATTTCTCTTTTTTTTTCTCGGTCTAAAAGGAGATTCCAACTGCTATTGAAGATAAATTGTGTCATGATCTAACATTGGTTATCGGATGGTGTAGATCAAAGATCAGACTGCATGTTCTATGCAGTCTGATCTTGATCTACACCATCCGCAAAAGCTATTCAAGTCGTCATTAGTGGTAAAAGAGTTAATTTGTCATAATATGGTAAATACTAAAGAGTTAACCCTTTGTCAGATGATAAAATTTTTGTCTCGTCTGTAATGAAAGCATTTGCAGACTTTATATCATATGTGGGTGGAGTGACATGGTTTTTCCATGAAAGAAAAGAAAACATTCTGTGGAAAAATGTGAAAATGCTGGTTACTAGCATTTCCTTCTTTTTTTGCAATGCTCCGAAAAGTCTCTTTTCTCAGCATCATCAAAACTTGGAAATGTTTGGATACTCTTTCAGGCACAAATTTTATCATTTGAGTCACACTTTCTAAGTTTCAGGATTAATACATGAATAAATGTAAAAAAAAAGAAACAATGTAGGAAAAGGCAAAAATTCTCAACAGAAAGCATTGACCCTTTCCTTCATGGCTTATTAACCCTTTACCACACAATCTTTTAATGACCCCGAGAAAAGAGCTTTTTGAAAACACTGAGGAAAAAGGAGAAAATGCTGGTAACCAGCATTTTCTCCTTTTCCCAGAATGTTTTCTACCCTTCCAAAAACAAATTTCAATGCTGAGTCATATTTATTTTGTCGTCTGCATATGCTTTCAATTTGGATAAGTCTAAAAGAGTTAAATGAACACATATAAATCTGCAAAAGTGTATAGTCCCATTTCAGCCTGCGCATTCCTTGCAGGCTGACATGGATCGAAGCTGTTAGCTGTTTGTAAATTTTCTGCATGTTGAAGGACCACTCAACCTCCAAATTTTATATCAAATTGATTTTATGGATCCATAATCGTGTGATGCCTTGCTTTGTATAACACATCATTGAGATGTGTTAAACTCCTTTTTGCCTGAGCATGGATCAAATACACTGTGGCAAAAGGAGGACTGCTCCGTGATAGCAATTTCTCCTTTTGCAAAAATATTTTCAATAGTGCTTGTAAAAAAATGTCTCTAAGATATAATTTGTCAAGGAACACCCACCTGTTTAATTTGGATTTCTTAAAAGCACAAGTATAGTAGTCTAGGGGCTGGTTCGGAACTTCCTCTGCCAACAAATTAGGTATGTGAAGAGTCTTCAGTACCTTGTCTGACCAGTTAGACGCTGGATTAGGATGGGCCTGTAATGTACATGAGGCCATGCAACAGCAAGCTCTCTAAATTCAATTCTAATTCTAAATTCGTAGATTGGGTGAGGTGTTTTGTCTTGACCAATCCAATAGCTTGTCTTTGGAGTTTAGAGTTTGCACAATAGGAGGCGTTATTTGGTGAATACAGGGGCTGTTGGTTTGAATGACAACTTGGCAAACTTTCTGTTCTAGGAATGAATTAATTTAAAATAGGACTCACCATTGTTTTCATTTTCTTACCTCTTTATCAAATGACAAAACTTTAGCCTTGTCCAGTCTGAAAGCATTTGCAGATTACCAAGTACATGTCACTAAAAATATGACATTTGCCTTAGGTATAATGGAAAACATTGTAGGAAAAGGAAATAATGCTGGTTACCAGCATTTTCTTCTTTTACCACAATTTTTTTTAAAAGCCTTCTTCCTCAAGGTTGTTAGAACACAGGATTGTTTGGTAAAGGTTACTGTGGGAGAGCAGCCATTCAGTGGCCTTGAATGTATAAAATGCCTAGTAAACACTAGTACAGTACTAAGACTATGTGGAACTTAATGAATAATGGTTGAAAATGACCCCAGCCATGCACTACGCTACCAATTGTCCAGGAATGCATGGAAAGGTGCACTGGCCTACATGGTATACAGTGATGCTCTAGGAAATCAGCTTCTTGGGCCTGATTATTTCATTTTAGTCATCATTTTATTATATAACCACGATACAACTAGATAAATGCATTTGGTATATTCAAACAAAGAAGAGAAGATGTTTTTGTTTTCAGTAGACTTTACACAAGAATCGACAGTGCAAGCATTTCTAAAATCAGACTGCAATTTTTGCAGTCTGATTTTGACCTAAACTGTCTCCATAATCATCTAATGATTGATTGATTCAATGGTGTTTTATGCCACTTTCAACATTATTTCAGTCATATCACAGTGATAGCTCCCTTATTAAAGTATGTACCAGGTTTCACCAGTGTTAGGGGGGTCCTGTATGGCTCAGTGGTAAAGTGTAGGACTTGTGGCCTCAGTGGACCTAATGGTTTTTCGTGGGAGTGTCCTTGGGCAAGACACTTCAGAGCCCTAGCCTAGTACTGGTGAAATCCAGGAAATGCATGAACACGACTGTGAGCTGTTGTCGTGATATGACTGAAATAATATTGACAGCAACGTAAAACACCATTCAATCAATTATTCACCATTGCCAGGTTAGAGGTTGAAGTGTCTTGCCCAAGCCACTCCCACGAAACGACCAAGTGCTTCCAGTGAGGCTTGAACCTGAGGCCTCCAGGGTTACAAGTCCTACACTTTACCAGTGACCCAGGCAGTACCCCTGAAAAGCATCTAAACTTACACCAAGCTTTCTATGAGGTAAGTAATACATCAAATGCAGCCAACTGGAAATTGGAGAACGCAATCATTTCACTTCACTAACCACAACAAATACATTTTATCACTAACCATTAAAGCAGCCAATAAACCCAAGCAACATTCTTAGTCTAGAGATAAAACCAAAATAAAGGTAGTTTTGAGGTTGATTTAGTTCAGAATGTGTTGCAAAGCAGACACTGTACATCACAGATCAGACTGCACATTCTATGCAGTCTGATCTTGATGGACACTGGTCGCAAAGGCAACACTAGTTTTGATGGGTGCTTTAACTCTATACCACAAGGAAATTGTCGTCTGCAAATGCTTTCTATTTGGACAGGTCTAAAATTTTGTCGTCTGGTAAAGGTTAAGGATTGATATTAGCTGTACACACTATAGATGAGTTTCCCTCTCCCTCTTGTAAATTCTTCTTTGACCTTTTACCACACAATGCCGTGTTTAAAGACCTTGAGCAAGAAAGCTTTTGAAAACATTGTGGGAAAAGGAGGAAAATGTTGGCTTCCCAAAAGGTTTTCTACCCTTTCACATGCAAATCCCATTACCTGAGCAACATTTAATTTGTCGTCTGCAAATACTTATGATTTGGACTACGATTTTGTTATCTGATTAACCCTTTCCCAAACAAGCCCTGGTTTTCAAGTGTCTGCAGTACAAGTCTTATGAAAACACTGTGGGAAAAGGAGAAATTGCTCATAACGAGCAATTTCTCCTTTTCCCACAGTGTTTTCTACCATTTTGATAACTTTCTGCCATTTTCAAAAAATTTAAAATTATCGTCTGCAAACTCTTTCAATTTGGGCCAGACCAAAATTTGTCGTTTGGGAAAGGGTTAAGATTTAACCCTATACCAGACAACAAAACTTTAGACTCATCCACATTGAAACGATTACCAGACAACAAATTATATTAGGCACAAATGTTTGAACATGTCTGTGAAAGGGGGGAAAACATTGTGGGAAATGAAGAAAATGCTGGTTACCAGGATTTTCCCCTTTTTCCCCCACAATTTTTTCAAAGGCCCTCTCCTTCGGGGTCTGTAAGAGTGTTTAATACCGTCTGATCCAATCAAATCAGGACCGACTGTTGTTACCTGAAGCGGTGCTCTCATACACAAATCCTCCGCATAAAAGCAGCAGACGTCCCAAGGGGCATGGAGCTTGATGAAATTGATAATCTTCTTTTCACTGTGAACACTCTCCTGAAAATAGATCGAATGGAAGTATCAGACTGTTTTGTGACATTCTTACCCTTCACCTCAATCAATACATACCTAACTCTAACAAACTACAAAATTTTAGTCTTGTCCATATTGAAAGCATTTGCAGAAGACACTTTGAATGAGGGTCAAGTGATGGTGTTGTTCTTCAAAAGGATAGAAAAAATTGTGGATAGAAAGGAGAAGATGCTGGCTACCAGCATTTCCTTTTATTCCCACAATGTTTTTTTAAAGCTTTATTGTTCAAGGGTGTTAAAACCCAGCTTTGTTTGGTATGAGGAAAAAATTGTGACAACTGGAGAAATTGTTCTAGCTGAGTAATTGTCTTTCTTTGCCATGATGCTATCCATTCTATTTCCCCAGCTTATATTTCCATATTTCTTGATTTTCAGAACAAAGTGTTAAAGTTATAAGGATCCAAACTTGGCATTAATAGAAATGGAATTACTGTTTTCTATCACGCAATTTAAAAATGGATTATTTTACAGAATCACTGAATTCTGTTTTTAAAAAAGCAAACCTGTAAAAAAAACCAGTTGCCTCCTGTGACTTCATGCAAATTTTAATTCATACCACTGTTTTTTTTTTTTAACTCTTTACCAAACAACAAACTTTTGGACTTGTTCAATTTGAAAGCATTTGTAAACGACAAATGAAATTTTTTTCAAATGTTGTAATTTGTTACTGAAAGGGTAAAAAACATTGTGGGAAAAGGAGAAAATGCTGGTTACCAGCATTTTCTCTTTTTCCCACAATGTTTTCAAAAGCCTTCTTCCCCAAGGTCATGGAAACACAGAATTGTTTGGTAAAGGGTTGATTGGATTTCTCAATAACATTTCCCAAAATATGGGCAATGAATCCTGTCATGATGACCACCATCAATTTTCCGAAGAAAACTGACTGAGCTGGGGATTCAAACCAGAGACTAACTTGTTTCAAGCCCTGTGCATTACCAACTGAGCTGTCTGACTTGGCTGTTAAATAGTTACTTTTTGTTATGTCAGGGTGGCCAGGCCACCTATCCATGCATATAATGAGCATCATGTCAGAAGCCTTCCCCCCCTAACTTACTCTGCATTCTACCTTGCTATTTTTGTTCTGTAAAAGCAAGGAATGGAGAAACTTTATTATGGTTTCCTTTCTTGGCAATCTTCTGACATTAATTTGAGAGAAAACAGATGGACTGTCACTTGTTATTGTGTAATAATCAGTTTACAATGTGCATTGTAACACATCATAATTCAGTATTCAAGGTTGTCTCTCTCCTTTTTTTCAGACTTTCTTTTTTTCCCTTTGAGATACAGTAGAGAATGTTTGTTTTATTCAAGGATGCCGAAGAAGATGAATTTTATTCACTCTTTACCACACAGCCCCGACTTTTAACGACCCTGAGGAAGAAGGCCTTTGAAAACCTTGTGGGAAAAGGCGAAAATGCTGGTAACCAGCATTTTCGCCTTTTCCCACATTTTCTACCCTGTCAAAGACAGAAATCATCATTTGCGCTACATTTATTTTGTCATTTGCAAATGCTTTCAATTTGGTCAAGTACAAAAAAATTGTCGTTTGGTAAACACGAAAACTGATATCTTTAACCTTTACAAACAATCCTATGTTTTAGGCACCCTGAGGAAGAAGGCCTTTAAAAAGCTTTGGCGGCAAAAAAGAATATACAATGGCAATCAGCATTTCCAAGACAGAAATCATCATTTGAGCTACATTAAATGTGTCATCTAAAACTTTGGTAGAGTGTAAATTTTTGTGATTTGGTAAAGACTTAAGTTTCACTAAATAACAAAACTTTGGGCTAACCCATGACGTAAACATTTCCAGAAAATATGGCTCAACCCTTTCCAAACATTCCTGAGTTTTAACATCCTAGATGTAAAAGGCCTTTGAAAAAATTGTGGGTAAAGGAGAAAATGCTTGTAACTAGCATGTTCTTCTTTTTTTCAACCCTTTCAAAAGACAAATCCCACCATTTTAGTTATATTCTTTTTCTCTTCAGCAAATGCTTTCAGTTTGGCCGAGTGTAAAAGTCATCTGGCAAAGAGTTAACCCTTTACCACACAATCCCGACTTTTAACAACCCTGAAGAAAAATCTTTTCATAAACATTGTGGGAAAAGGAGAAAATGCTGGTAACCAGCATTTTCTCCTTTTCCCACAATGATTTCTAACATTCTCAAAACAAATTTCAATTCTTGAGCCACATTTGATTTGTCGTCTGCAAATGCTTTCAATTTGGACCAGTCTAAAATTTTGTCGTTTGGCAAAGAGTTAAATCTTACTAAATGACAAAACTTTGGACTAACTCATATTGAGCGCATTTTCAGGACCTGATGTCGCTCAAATGATTGGAGATGTCTTTGAAAAGGTAGAAAACATTGTGGAGAAAGGAAAAAATGGTGGTTGTCACCAGCTTATCTCCTCTTCACATAGCGTTTTTAAAAGCTTTAACTCATCAGGGTTGTTAGAGCATTCAATAAGGTAACCCTTTACCAAACAATCCCAAGTATTAACGACCCTAAAAAAGATGGCTTTTGAAAACATTTTGGGAAAAGGAGAAAATGCTGGTAACCAGCATTTTCTCCTTTTCCCACAATGTTTTCTACCCAATCAGAGATAGAAATTATCATTTTGGCAACATTTAATTTGTCGTCTGCAAATGCTTTGAATTTGGTCTAGTCCAAAAATTTGTTGTTTGGTAAAGGGTTAATGTCCAGTAAGTTCCTTTGTTGGTACAATCAATACAACCTATCAGTACTTGAGCGCCAAGTTTCATGTAAATTAGGCTTATTGGAATGGACAAATTTATTCAATACAGGCACAACTGATCAGCTGATACCCCAGAGATCATATCTTATAAACTCTTCCACCAAACAACAAAATTTTAGACTGGTCCAAACTGAAAGCATTTTGCAGACGACAAAATGAATGTGACCCAAAAATTGAAATTTGTGTTGGAAAGGGTAGAAAACATTGTGGGAAAAGGAGAAAATGCTGGTTACCAGCATTTTCTCCTTTTCCCACAATGTTTTCAAAAAGCTTCTTTCTCTGGGTCGGTAAAAGTCGGGATTGTGTGGTAAAAGGTTAACCAGGGGATGAAATTTAAGACTTGTTCATACTGAAAGCATTTGCATATTTCAAAAGAAATAAGGTTCTATTGATGGGATTTATCCTTGAATGGGTCGAAAAAATTGTGGGAAAAGGAGAAAATGATGATTACCAGTATTTTCACCCTTTCCCACAATGTTGTCAAAAGCTTCTTCCCTAGGGTTGTTAAAAACTCAGGATTGTTTGGTAAAGTGTTGAACAAAAAAAGCCAAGAGGGCCATGATGGCCCTGTTTCGCTCCACTGGCTTATAAACATAAACCATAAATACTAAACATTTCAATTCTGAGCCAAATGGTTTCAAAATGAAGACTTACAAAGTTTTCTCTGTAAAAGCCCATGTGAAAGTTGAGACCCGCAGGGCAAAGCCATTTTTGATCCCAGAGCAATAATTACATGAACCCTGGTAGAAGTCCACAAGATAAAGCCACATGCCAAAATAATACAAGTCTATGCTGTATGGTTATAAATAAAGTAATTTTCAAGTTTCGTCCATATGAAGCCTCTGTAAAATATAAGACCCCTGATGCAAGGCTAATTTAAAAAAATCAAAAGTGATCCAGATTTGGTAGCCCTTGGGTTTGCAGTTAGGAGCAAAAGGATTTTTTTAATATTCACCCTATAAGCACATGTTTATGACCAAATTTGGGAGTTCTTGGCCTTATGGCTAGTAACAAGACGGTTTCTGAAGTTTTCACTCCATAAACCCATGTAAAACTTGTGACCCCTGGTGCAGGGCCGAACTTGATCCTAGGGTTGTAACTTGGGCCCTCTTTGTAATTGTCCACTAGATAGTGCTATAATTATGCAAAATCTGGTAGCCCTAAGCCTTATGGCTATGTACACCAAGATTTAAAAGTTTTCCCTATATAAGCCCATGTAAATCTTGTGAACCCCCCCCCCCCCACCCTCCAGCATGAGGCCAAATTGACCCCAGGACTGTAATTTGGGCACTTTTGGTAGACCCCCACTAGATCAAGCTAAATGCAAAATTTGGTAGCTCTAGGCCTTATGGCTAGGTACAGGAAAATTTCTTAAGTTGTCACTATGTACGCCCATGTAAAACTTGTGACCCCTGCGGCAGGACCAATTTTGACCACAGGGCTGAAATTTTGGCCCGCTTGGTAGGGGCCCACTAGATATAGTTACATGCAAAATTTGGTAGCTCTAGGCCTTATGGCTAGGTACAGGAAGATTTTTAAAGTTTTCTCTATGTAAGCCTATGTAAAACTTGTGACCCCTGGGGCAGAGCCAATTTTGACCCCAGGGCTATAATTTGAAGAGACATGATAGAGGTCTACCACATAAAGCTACATGCCAAATTTGGTAGCCCTACGCCTTATGGTTCAGACAAGAAGATTTTTAAAGATTTCCAATATTTTTCAGTTTTGTTGCCATGGCAACCAGAGTTTTTGAAGGAATCAAATTCTTTCAAGAAATTCTGAAGAGGAGCATGGCAGAATCATTTCTGGGAAGTTTCATGAAAATTGGATGGGTAGTTTCAGAGAAGAAGATGTTTGAAATAAAAGTTAACACAAGGACGGACAGATGGACGCAGGGACGGACGGACGGACGCAGGACGGACACCGGGCCATGACATAAGCCCACTGGCCTTTGGCCAGTGGAGCTAAAAAAACTCTTTAACTCCAAGCTGCTGAATAAATTAACTTTTAAACACACAATAAAATTTTAGACTTGTTAAAATCCAAAGAATTTGCAAGTAACAAATTAAATGTGGCTCAAATTGTGGAAACTGTCACTGAAAGGTATAAGACATACTGCGAAAAGGAGAAAATGCTGGTTACCACCATTTTCTCCTTTCCACAATGTTTTCAAAAGCCTTCTTCTCTAGGGTCGTTAAAACTCAAGATTGTCTGGTAAAAGGTTAAAAAGTCATCGTCCATCCATAGGAGACCTAGATATTGCAAATTGAAGTTGGTCTCAGCCAGAAAATCTCAATAAAAGCAGAAGAGACTCTATAATATTCTGCACATAATTGATAGTCTGATACTAATCTAAAGCATCCATAAGGAGCCTTATATCTTCCTGAGAATGCTAATTGTTACAACAATTTGCTAAGATCTTAACACTTAAGCTGCTGAATAAATGAAATGCCAAGTTCTACTCAATACTAAAAGCCCAAACATTGGTGTTTCAAAGTTGATTTCACTGGAAAGAAAATACCGTATCGGACAGTGGAGACCAAAGATCAAACTGCATGTTCTGTGCAGTCTGATCTTGATCTACACTGTCCTCAATAGGTCAGTGAGCCGCGATTAGCAGCTCAAGGGTTAATCCATTCATAGGGAAGACCTGTTCATTGCAACTGAAGTCAGTCCCATCCAAAAAATCTCAAAGACAAAGCAGAGGAGATTGTATATTCTTCTGCGCATAATTGATCCGACTTTAATCTAAAACACCTAAAAAGAGCTTCATGCCTTCCTGAGAATGTTAATTCTTACAAAAAATTGCTAGGATCATAATCCATTCATACTGAAAATTGAAGTTGGTCTTGGCCAGAAAACCTTCTAAAATAGCAAACAATGTGGATTCTAGATTATGCAGCACATAACTGATAGTCTGATTTTGATCTGTAGTGTCGGCAAGGAGTGTTTTATCTCCCTAAGAATGCTAACTGTTACAAAAAATTGCTAGGATCATGGTCCACCCTTAGGAGGGACACGTTCATTGCAAACTGAAGTCAGTCTCAGCTAGAAGATCTCGCAAAATAGCAAACAGTGTACATTCTAGATTATGCTGCACATGACTGATGGCCTGATCTTAATGTTTAATGTCTGCATAGGGTGTTACATCTCCCTAAGAAGATGCAACTGCAGACGACAAATTAAAGGTGGTCCAAATGATAAAAATTTGTTCCTGATAGGGTAGAAAACATTGTGGGAAAAGGAGAAAATGCTGGTTACCATCACCATAATATTTTCAAAAACCTTCTTCCTCAAGGTCGTTAAAAAGCCATGATTGTGTGGTAGAGTTAAGGGAGATAATTACGCAAGCCATCACAATATCCTACCTCTTCCATCTCCAAACCGGCCTTTCGTAAACTCTCCAGAAACTTGTATCGTTTGTGGTCCACGGAACCTTTAGCTGTCTCCATGGGTCTGGGTTTCTCTGCTGACTCCTCATAAACCAGCATGAAATCTGAAAAGACACAACCATACCCTGAAAATATTTAGGATATACATGTATATAATACATACAGATTGTTGGTGTGTATCAAAAATATCTATGAGGTTGGGAGAATTAATAATTGTTGAGCCTTGGCAAGACAATTATCGATTTTCAAAACCAAGACTTAAATATATGACAACATGATCTGTTTGTATTACTGTATATTATCTTTTTAACGTCTCATTTGTAGGTGTTTATTATTTCTAACAACGACACACACGAATTCAGCAGTATATGCAAATAAGATGGTTCATTCAGTCTAATTCACGTTCATTTACAAGGGGAAAATGCATTAGATATGGCAATGAAGTGTGAAAAAGCTTTGGCAAAGACTGGGTTTCAACTCACAACTGCGGAATTACTTGATCTAGCTTGTCTTTTAAGTCTTTAAGATATTTATTCTGCAAAATTTCCATAATGCCCATACTGAGGCTTAACCTTTTTCCTATTACTCATGCATAAAACATGATTCACTTCTCTGAAAGATAACTAAAATGATGTCACACAAATTCTATTATCAAATATGGGTAAGACATGCTGTTCTATAAATATCCATGGTATATATGAAAAAAATATCGCAGTTATTACTGCATGGATGTTTGGTAAGTTAACTCTTTACCACACAATCCCGACTTTTAACGACCCTGAAAAGGAAGCCTTTTAAATAAAATTGTGGGAAAAGGAGAAAATGCTGGTAACCAGCATTTTCTCCTTTTCCCACACTGTTTTCTACCCATCCCATAACAAATTTTAATTTTTAAGTAATATTTAATTTGTCGTCTGCAAGTGCTTTCAATTTGGACTACTTTAAAATTTTGCCGTTTGTTAAAGAGTTAAAAGATAAAACATTCCCTTGCCTTGATTCAAGAGAAAAGACAGGTAATCTGGATAAGGAGAAATTCCAATGATGAGCAATTTCTTCCACAGCCAAAATATTTTAAAAAGGGGTCTGCTCGAAGACACAAAAAAGTTGTCTGCACTGATTTGCAGCTAGCCAAATGCACTGGAAGTGACCTCTGTTTGTGAGAGACAGCTCACTAATTTGCTAAACTCTTTTCCACACAGTCTCGAGTTTTAATGGCTTTTTTAAACATTGTGTGAAATGAAGAAAATGTTGGTAACGACCACAAAGACAGATACTATTGTTTGTGTCCCATTTTATTTGTCGTCTGCAAATGCTTTCAATTTGGACCGATCTAAAATTTTGTTGTGTGGTAAAAAGTTAAACCTTTACCAAACAATCCCAACTTTCAACAACCTTGACAAGAAAGGCTTCTGAAACAATGTGGGAAAAGGAGAAGATGCAGGTAACCACAACAATTTTTGTCCTTTTCCCACAATGTTTTTTTCTTCCCTTTCAACTTGTCTACCCAATGACAAAATTCTAAGACTTGAAATTGAAAGCATTTGCAGACGGCAATGAAAAAGGTGGAGTCAAATAGTGGGATTGGTTTCTGAAAGGGTAGAAAAAAGTTTGGGAAAAGGAGTTACTACTGGTAACCACCATTTTCTTGTTTTCCTACAATGTATTCATTGTTTTATCTTTCTCTCTTTACAGAATGATAAAACTTAGGACTGGGCTGAACTGAAAACATTTGCAAACGACAAATTAACTGTTGCTAAAATGATGATTTCTCTCTTTGCTAGGGTAGAAAACAATGGTTGGAAAAGGAGAAAATGCTGGTTACCAGCATTTTCTCCTTTACCCACAATGTTTTCAAAAGCCTTCTTTCCCTAGGATTGCTAAAGTCATGACTGTGTGATAAAGGGTTAAAAAAGAGGGTTGTCTGCACAAATTTGCAGTGTTCCAGCCAGACTGGAAATGACCTCTGTCTGAAGGAGACAGTTACATAATTCACTCAAGAATATCAAGGACATCTATAGGGTCCGCTAGATGACAAATTAAGCACCATTGGGACACAGATAAAACCTGTCAACAGGAATCTGCTGATGGGTGACCAATGATTTATTTTCCTTGCAGATAACACAGACAAGCTTATAAGATAGCTTGATGTCTCTGCAAGTATCCTGTCTAGTCTATCTTTTCTATCCTACCCATTTTCTACACGGCATAATTTCAGACTGGTTCAAGTTAAAAGAATTTGCAGACGACAACTTAAATATGGCTGAAATGATGAGATTCTTAGTTCAAAGTAGAAAACATCATGGAAATAGGAGAAAATGCTGGTTAACCAGCATTTTCTCCTTTTCCCATTATGTTTTACTTCAAAGTTGTGAAAACTAAAATGACTATTTTATGATTTTAAGGAAGGATGCCTTAGATAATGTCCAACATTTTCTCCTTTTTCTACAATGCTTTCAAAAGCCTTCTTTTTCAAGCTCCACTGGAGTGTTTGTGGAAGTTTTAAGACCAGCAGCTTGACTGAATTAGTTTTAGAGTGAGAAGTAGCTTTTGAGTAATTTTTCCTTTTCCTTTACCTTAGAAAAAAATTCAGAGAAGATTTGAAGACAATAGAATGAATGTGATTCAAAAATTGAAATTTGTCCATGGATAGGGACACAACATCTAGGGAAAAGAGAATAAATGCTGGTTTTTACCAGTGTTTTCTCCTTTTCCCGAAATATTTTCAAAAGCCTTCTTCCTCAGGGTTGTTAAATATGGGTATTACTTGGTAAAGGGTCAATTATGTCCCAGTAATATCAGGAAATCAATTGAAGCAACAGTCAGTGGAACATGACATTAACCCTTCAGGTGCAGAACCCTATTGTAATTGTTTTTGTAGAAAGTGAAGATCAAGATCAGACTGTACAGAATGTGCAGTCTGATCTTGGATCAACACAACCAGCTGTTATGCTTTATACTCTGACAAAAAACAGTCTTCAAAATGGCGTGCAACACATGAAAAGGGGCCTTCGGACAATTGCGTAAAGTGTTGTCCCGGATTAGCCTGCACAGTCCGCGCAGGCTAATCCAGGACAGCACTTTCCGACTACATTAGATTTTTTCATACAGTAGAATTTTCATGAGATAGAAAATCGCACAAAAACAGGAAGTGTCGTCTCGGATTAGTCACAGACTGCACAGGCTGATCTCGGACGACACACTTTTACACATATATCCGAAGGTCCCTTTTCGTGTGTTGCACGCCAAATGCAATGTCTGCACCTTTCAAGCTAGGAAAGTTTATTTCATTTATTCAGCACCGTATTACTGTTAACCTATAAAGCACCTTTTGCAACTTAAATTTGGTTGCCTTTGTGCCTTTGTGGCTAGTGTAGATCAACATCAGACTGCACAAATGTGCTATCTGATCTTTAACCTTCACTGTTTCCTTTGCTGAAACATTCTGGACAAAAACAACTTTGAAATTGCTATTTTTTGTTGTATTTCTAGACAGAAAATGTCTGTTGGGTTTGTTCTGCGCTCTACAGGTTAAGAGATGACACAATATTGTTCCTGAGCTAGCTGTCACAGAACTGTGAAAACTTTTCCATTTGTTCAAAACTGATTAACCCTTTACCAGATGGCAAAATTTTAGCCTGGTCCAAATTGAAAGCATTTGCAGACGACAATTACAATGTGGCTCAAATGGTGCAACTTTTCTTAGATAGGGTTGAAAACATTGCGGGAAAAGGAAAAAATGCTGGTTACCAGCATTTTCTCCTTTTCCCACAATGTTTTCAAAAGGCTTCTTTCCCAGGGGCGTCAAAAGGCAGCATTGTGCGGTAAAGGGTTAAGCCTTTCCCAGTTTCTCCGTTTTCTTAATTGTTTTTTAAAGCCTTTTTTCACAGAGAAAGTAATTTTTGTTAGATCTGGTACTTTTGTGATAATCTGAGCATTTGATACACATGACCCAATTCCTGTTTCTACTTGAAATTCTGAGCATCTGGTTCAAATGATTCAGTTCCTGCTACTTATTGTGATTCTAAGCAGCTAAAACAAAATGATCCTTTTTCTGTTACTACATTTGATTCTGAGCATCAGCTACAAAGGATCCAATTCCTGTTGGAAATTGTGATTTTGGGGTACCTGATAAAAATGATGTAGTTCCTGTTAATACTTGTGAATCCAAGCATCTGACACAAATGATATTCTGTTACTATTTGTGATTCTGAGCATCTGATACAAATGATCCAATTCCCATTACTACTTATGATTCTGAGCAAAATACAAAAGACTAGATTCCTGTTTCTACTTGTGATTCTGAGCATCTGAAACAAACGATCCCATTTCTGTCACAACTTGTGATTTTGAGCGCGATACAAATGATCCAATTCCTGTTACAACTTGTATTCCGAGAATATGATACAAAATATCCAATTCCTGTTCCTACGTGTGATTCTGAACATATGGTACAAATGATACATTTTCAACAGGTCTTCCTGATTCTCAGCTTCAGATTCGTAAGATCCAACTACTGTCACTACATTGATTCTAAGCATATGAAACAGACGATCCAATTCCTGTTGCTGCTTGTGATTCTGAGCATATGCTATCAAGGATCCAAGTCCTGTCACTACTTATGATTCTAAGTATATGATACATATGATTCAATTCTTGTTCTACTTGTGATTTTGAGCAATTTATACAATTGATCCAATTTCTGTTACCTACTTGTAATTCTGTGCATTTACAATACAGATTCCTATACTAGATGACATTAGCTTGACCTATCCAACAGTCTTATACCCATCGGCACTTTTGACCATTTAATTGCTCCAACATGCTTTGTGTGTTTTTGTGTTACTTAAGTCCTTTCATCATGACCAGTCAGTGATTCTGAGCATTACATGTATGTAAAAATGATCTCCTGCACTAAATATGAGCAGTTTCACCTAAATTTGTCTGTGAATAATTACAAGCATCTGATTCCTGTTCTAAGTGATTTTGTCTTTACCTATCAGTGAATCTGAGTATCTTGTATAAATCATACAATTAAATTGCATATAGTAATTGAAGAGAAATATATCCATTGGTGAATCCTGCATGTTTAACATGTATTCTTGCCTATTAACCCATTACCAGACGACAAAATTTTGACCATGTCCAAATTGAAAGCAATTGCAGACGACAAAATAAATGTAACATAAATGATAATTTATGTCTTTGATAGAGTAGAAAACATTGTGGGAAAAGGAGAAAATGCTGGTTACCAGCATTTTCTCCTTTTTCCACAATGTTTTCAAAAGGCTTCTTTTCCAGACGCATCAAAAGGAGTCATTGTGTGGGAATGGGTTAAGGCAATCATAGCTACCCTATAACAAATGGGATTGGAAACTTCACAGACTCTATTTTCAAAACTCAACATTCTTGGAGTTTTTTACATGTATGTCAGTCAATGTCTTAGTTTTGAAGCAATATTTGCAGGCAAATTAAAATCATCAGTTTTTGTAAAGATTTTCTATAAAACTTGCAAGACAAAATCCCATTGCATGCAACTTTATGGCAATACAAGATACAAGAGGTAAAGGAGTTTTATCACATAACCTTTCTTGTTTTCAGTATACCGTAATACAGTTATTACAAATATTCTTATCTTCCACATGTATGAGATGAGCATATGTAACATCATCTTATACTATTTTCAGATTCCGGTTTTATGCATACAAATTCCTGCTTGTGCATGCAGGTAGAAATGGAGGCGAGCCTGAGCTTGCCTCCATTACTACTCATGTATGGTTTTGCTTATTCTGAGCTATAATTTGTGAGATATTGTTAAGTGATAAAAGGAATATGGCATTTGTTTGCTTTTTAGATAAAGTTTTCATGAATCATAGAGGCTCTCTTAATAAAATTTCTCTAAATTTGTTCGATAAAATTTTATCTTAAAACCCATTAATATCAGATCCTAAGAAGAGGCTCTGGAGGTAAAAAGCAATGTAAATTGTTTTGTAGAATGTGTGAAGTGAAAAACTGAAGATGAATCTACCATGAAAGCTTAATTTACTAAAGAAGCTTGATTTATACTACAATAACAGCAATAATCCAACCTTCAGATTTTCTGCTATCTACTGTTCTACTGATTCAGTGATATGCCTTTGTAAATTGCCAATAAAATATACTTGTCCCATGGGCATTATCTTCCTCTCAATTACCAATAGTGCTCTGGTAATACAGTGAAAAGACAAAATTCCTGACTTGTTGAAATTGAAAGCATTTGCAGATGACAAATTGAATGTTGCACAAATTATGAAATTTGTCATTGAAAGGGTAGAAAACACTGTGGAAAAGGAGAAAATGCTGGTTACCACCTTTTTCTCCTTCTCCCTCAATGTTTTCAAAAGCCCCTCTCCTAAGAGACATTAAAATTCAGGATTGTATGGAAAAGGTTTAACCCTCTGAGTGCCTGATAAACTCAACAGATATTCTAAATCTACAAATAAGAAGCAAATACTTGCAGTTACTGGTATAAGGTTGCTCTTATTCAGGATGTCTCAGCAATGGGGACACTGCAGATCAATGGTCATGTCTGGTGCAGTCTGATCTTGATTTATACTGACCACAAAGGAACTATAGCTGTGAAAGGCACTTTAAGGGTTCATTCTTTCCTAGATATCAAATTTGTAGACTCATCCATATCCATATCCAAAGCATTTGATAACAACAAAGTAAATGTGGATCAAAAAATGGGACTTGTCTTTGAAAAGCTTTAAAACACTGTGGGAAAAGGGTAATAATACTGGTTACCATGTTTTCAAAAAAGCCATCTTCCTGAGGGTAGTCAAAACAGAACTGCTTTTCTTATAAAGGGCTAGCATAGATGCATATAGTAGCCATTATTCTGTCTTCAACCCTGTAATAAGTGACAAAAGTTTAGACTAGTCCAAATTAAAAGCATTTGCAGAGGACAAAATAAATGTTACTCAAAATTTAAAAATTTGTTTTGGGATGGGTAGAAAACATTGTGGGAAAAGGAAAATATGCTCATTACCAGCAGTTTTCTCCTTTTCCTACAATGTTTTCAAAATGCTTGTTTCCAAGGTTCATTAAAAGTCAGGATTGTCTGGTAAAGGGTTAAGGTTTAGGATGC
Source organism: Tridacna gigas (assembly GCA_945859785.2). Classification (NCBI taxonomy): domain Eukaryota; kingdom Metazoa; phylum Mollusca; class Bivalvia; order Cardiida; family Cardiidae; genus Tridacna; species Tridacna gigas. The sequence continues at coordinate 9,806,745 of OX244041.2, read as the reverse complement.
TGTAGAAATAGAATAGCCATTATTATTGTGTGAGAGAATCCAAGTTTGGTTCTTTTCCAGACAAAATTTTAGACTTGTCACTCATTGAAAGCTTTTGCTGATGACATATCATATGCGGCTGAAATCACAGGATTTGCAAATCACAAGATAAACAATGATGTGAGAAAAGGAGAAAATGTTGGTAACAAGCATTCTCTCCATTTCCTGCATTGTTTTCAGAATCTTTTACTTTAAGCTTGCTCAAGGATGGGACTGTACCATAAAGGATTAAATGGTTGGTGTTTTAGCAATAATTTGTCAATTCAATAGACAGTGATGGTCAAAGATGAGATATAATGTTTTGTTCAACTTGATCTTAATGGACACTGTCTACTAAGGCACCTGAAGTCATGCTCTTTAATGTCAATTCAAGGGCAAAGGTGTCAATTAACGGCAAGATTTACAATTCAAGGGTATGACTGCAATTCAAGGGCAAGAGGGTAAATTCAAGGGCAAGAATGTCAATTCAAGGAAAATTTTGTCGAATCAAGGACAAGAAGGCCAATTTCAGGGCTACTAGTGTCATTTCAAGTGTGTGATTGTCAAATCAAGAGCAAGATTGTCAATTTAAGGGCACAAGGGTCAATTCAAAGGCAAGAAAATAAATTTCAGGTCAAAAAGGTCAATTCAAGGTCAATGTCAATATAAAGATAAGAGTGCCAATTCAAGGGCAAGATTGTCAATCCATGAGCAAGAGTGTCAATTCAAGGGCCAGAATGTCAATTTACAGGCATCAGTTTCAATACAAGAACACAAAAGTCAAATTAAGAGCGTAAGAGTGTCAATTCAAGAGCAAGAGTGTCAAATCAAAGGCAAGAGTTTCAACTTAAGAGCAAGAGTGTTAATTCAAGGGCAAAAATGTCAATTCGTGAGTAAGAATGTCAATTTTTGGCAACAAAGGTAAAAATTTGCTGTATACCAATGTTGTGCAAGATATTCTTTCTAAGTTGCATGACAGACTGAATTGCACATGATGACTGACTTGATATTCCTAAGGAGAATAATACCAATAAATTATGACTGCACTCTCTGAAGAAATGAAGATACCACCTCCAAACAAGACAGTCAGTCTCTTCTTAATCCTAAGAGCACCTTTCACAACTTCAACTTGACCTTTGTAGCCAGTGTATATCAAGAGCAGGCTGCACTAAATATGCAACAGTGTTTCTGCTAGCTCATAAATTTTGGGCCTCATCTGTGACTCGCTGTTTAGAATTTTTGGGGTCATTCAGAAATTTTACGTGTCATGCTCTTTAACCCCTTTTCTTACATGTTGTTTGCCTTTGCCAGTTTTAGATGTTACACAACGCTAAAAATTTTAAATGACTGAGTGGTACAGTCCAACTTCCATGGCTCGAACATAGGTAATTTCGAATACCAAAGAAAGCTCAAACAATAATCTCAGTCACAGCAAAATCTCCACATAATTCATATTGTTTGATTTTGGAAAGCTCGCACAACCCGTAATTCGAACTTTCAAACACATATCACAGTCCCAACATTCATTTTCCTATGTATTTTTCCTCTTCGAGGTCGAACAAAGGGTTGTTCAGTAATTAGTTGTTGGGTTTCACACCTATATTTGTTAATTGGATACGCCGGTAATCATCTGTCAAAAACAGATATGGTGCATATTTTTATCACTTATTGTAAAATATACACACACTTGCTCAAGGTGTTAATTTAGGAATTGTCTCAAAATGATTGAATAATTGCTTTGTCTTTAAATTTTGTTTTTTAGGGTTGTTGAAATGAATGAGTGGGACAAGTCATTTTTGTAAGGCTACAAATGTATGAAGAGTGTTGCTCTCAACACATCAGGATTTATTTTACGTAACTTTGATCTTGATCTGCACATGTAGCACTGACGTGAGTTATAATTAGAACATAAACAAGATGATGTTTGGCACTCAATATCTACATAATTATATGTTTCGTTTTTCTCTGGCTATTTTTTGTTTTGCTGATAAAATGACTTAGATCTGTACCAAGTAAATGCCCACAGGAATCGGTGTTTTAATTGGTGAAAATAGGTTGTTGTCGGCCGAAATGGATACTCACAATTAAAAACAAGAGGGCCATGATGGCCCTGTATCGCTCAACTGGCTTATAAATATAAACCATATATACTAAACATTCCAATTCTGAGCCAAATAGTTTCAAAATGAAGATTTACAAAGTTTTCTCTGTAAAAGCCCATGTGGAAGTTGAGACACACAGGGCAAAGCCATTTTTGATCCCAGAGCTATAATTACTTGAACCCTGATAGAGGTCCACAAGATAAAGCCACATGCCAAAATAATACAAGTCTATGCTGTATGGTTATAAATAAGGTGATTTTCAAGTTTTGTCCATATGAAGCCTCTGTAAAACATAAAACCCCTGATGCAAGGCTAATTTCAAAAAAAAATCAAAACAGGAAGATTTCGTAAGTTGTCACTATGTAAGCCCATGTAAAACTTGTGACCCCTGCGGCGGGGCCAATTTTGACCCCAGGGCTAAAGTTTTGGCCCGCTTGGTAGAGGCCCACTAGATATAGCTACATGCAAAATTTGATAGCTCTAGGCCTTATGGTTAGGTACAGGAAGATTTTTAAAGTTTTCTCTATATAAGCCTATGTAAAACTTGTGATCCCTGGGGCAGAGCCAATTTTGACCCCAGGGCTATAATTTAAAGAAACTTGGTAGAGGTCTACTACATAAAGCTTCATGCCAAATTTGGTAGCCCTATGCCTTATGGTTTCAGACAAGAAGATTTTTAAAGATTTCCAATATTTTTCAGTTTTGTTGCCATGGCAACCAGAGTTTTTGAAGGAATCAAATTCTTTCAAGAAATTCTGAAGAGGACCATGGCAGGATCATTTCTGTTAAGTTTCATGAAAATTGGATGGGTAGTTTCATAGAAGAAGATGTTTGAAATAAAAGTTAACACACAGACGGACGGACGCACGACGGACACCGGGCCATGACATAAGCCCGCTGGCCTTCAGCCAGTGGAGCTAAGAAAATTAATAAAGGGTATCAATTTCGGCCGAAAACAAGCTATTTTCACCAATTAGACGGCCGATTCCTGTGAAATGACAAAGGTATGTGGTGTGTTCTGTGTGGTATTTCAAAATACAGAAGTTATAAAGATGCAAAAAAAATGTGTGTAACTCGTCTACTGAGCACTTTGTACTTGAAATATGGATCCGTCGAACTACCAATATCTCGAACAAATTACCCATCCCAAAAGGTGTTCGAGCTACCGAAGTTTGACTGTATTTAAGTTAAAAGTTGAAAACAATGATCTCGTAGAAACTGCCGTCTGCCATCCCGATTACTACAGCAAGTCGGTGACCATTACCGAGCAGGGTCTAAAATGCAGACAAAAAGTTTAAGTACCAATTCCATACAGTAATATAGGCAAGATGACAGCGTCAATAATGTCACACAGAATAATGTCGCGTTTTAGACCGACTCAAAGTAAACCAGAAACAAATAATTCAGTGTTAGAAAGCGGGTCCGATATGATTCTGCAGTTATAAACTTGTAAGTTATATTAATTGAATCAATCCTTTATGTTCATTTTTAGTTCTGATTAATGTTGCGTCAAGGAAGACGCGATGTATTCATTTTGTTGCTTCAGGCTTTCACTTTGCAAGTCAAAAACGCAAAAACACGGACTTTCTGAAACACTGGCTTTTTTCCCAGGGTCGATAAAACACGAGACTGTATGGTGAAGGTTTAAGTAGCTTCTATCAAGTAACTTACCGATTCTCCTTTTTCCATCATTGAAGCAGTTGTGCTTGAGGTCAGGAGAGAGACTTTGAGATGACTGAGCTTCTATATTTATACCACCTTCTGAGGTCACAGAACTCTGAAAGACACAAAGATAAAGAGACATTTTTGACAAATTTGTATTGCATCAATGTTTTGGGACCTCTTCTTATATTAGGGATGTTCATTCGAAAAGTTAAATGATGTCATTTAACCCTTAACCACACAACCCTGAGTTTTAACGATCCTGAGGAAGAAGCCTTTCTGAACTATTATGGTAAAAGGAGTGAATGCTGGTATTGGTAACCAGCATTTGCTCCTTGTCCCACAATGTTTTCTACCATTTCCATGACAAACCCCAATCATTTATGCCATATTTAATTTGATGTCTGTCCGTGCTTTCAGTTTGGATAATTGTGAAATTTTGATGTTTGGTAAAGAGTTAATTCCACATTTCTTATTTTAAAAACACCAATCATGCTATCACCCTCATCAAACTTTGTTTTGAAGTATCAGAAACAAAGATTTAATTTGAATGTGTTCAAGAAGATATTGATAAACTGTATAGTGTTTCAATGCCACTTTCATCATTATTTCAGTTATATCAATGGGGCCAGTGTACCTATCCATGCTTTCCTTGAGTTTCTCTTACAAGCACTTCAAACAACATTCCTCCAAAACCACTGGCTCCTTTGCCACATAACCATCACTGAAACAATGATCAGTGGTGAGAGAGGAATGAGTCTTGTCTCAATGACTATCATTAATCCTTGGAATACATTTGCCCAGCTGGGGATTTGAACCAGCGACCCCTGTTCTCAAGTCATGTATGCTACACCTGGGTCCGTATTCACCAACCATTCTTAAGAACATTCTTGGTCTTGTTCTTCAAAATTTTCCAGATTTGAAAGTAACACACTTTCTGATTGGCTAAACAGTACGGTTTAGCCAATCAGAAGGTGTGTTACTTTCAAAATTGGAAAATCTTGAAGAATAAGTCTAAGAACGTTCTTAAGAATGGTTGGTGAATACGGACCCTGGCTGGACTACTGGGGCTCGGTGAAGGTATTTTTAATACAAAAGAACATGTTGGGTCACCAAAACTTGTATGTCATCATTATATGAAGCCCTTAATTATCCTTGGTTGCGATCTGTAAAAGTATTTGGGTTTTCAACTTGTCCATTTTGAGAAAAATTGGCTAGCATACGTAATATTTAAGCATGATAATACTGAATATCTGTCCAAATTCTCATTTCAAGCTTTTGCAGACAACAAATTAAACATGGTTCAAATGATGGAACTCTTCCTTCAAGGGTAGAAAACATGACAGGTAAAGTGGAAAATTTTGATTACTAGTATTTTCTATGTTTCCCATGCTGTTTTCCACAGCTTTATTCAACACAATACCGAGTTTTAGCGACCCTAGGAAAGAAAGCTTTAAAAAGCTTTGTGGGAAAAGGAGAAAATGCTGGTAAACATTTAAAGCACAGAAAGAATTGTTTGCCAAAGGGTGAAGTTGTCAGCATTTAGGAACTGTTTACAAAAAAAACAAACTAGAAATCGGTAGCAAACATTTTCTCCAGAAATCCATTTCTAGGATACGATTTCCTCCTGGGACCAACCTTAAGAGAACATCTTTGCCACTTTACCATAAAAGCATCAGCTAAATCTGATTTAATCCTTTGATTAACCTATAGATTTGTTTCTTTCTTTGGTATTTAACTCTTTACAAAACGACAAAATTTTGTACTTGTCCAAATTGAAAGCATATGCAGACAACAAAATAACTGTAACTCAAAAATAGAAATTTCTTTTTAGTATGGTAGAAAACATTGTGGAAATAGGAGAAAATGCTGGTTACCAGCATTTTCTCCTTTTCAGACAATGTTTTCAAAAGATTTCTTTTTCAGGGTCCTAAAAACTTTGGATTGTGTAGTAAAGGGTTAATGCTATCGTGAACACTATTTTCAAAAATTATCTTGGGTCAGAGCTCTTGTCCATGCTTTAGGAGAATTTCTTTTAACAGTACTTTACACAACATTCTTTCCAAGCCACTGGCTGCTTGTCAACATGAATATTGTTGAAACGATGCTAGTGATGACAGAGAAATAAATACTGTTGCAATGACCTCTGGTATTATCAATCCTCTGAAAGAATCATTGGCATATCTGGGAGTCAAACCAGGACTCCCTTGGTTTCAAGCCTTATACCAGTGTTCCCACTTACATCTTTTTTGGAGAGTGCATGCACTCCCTGGAGGACAACTTTGGGAGTGCAAGAGACATTCTAGGAGTACACTTAATAATAACAATTTTAGAGCTTCTATGGAGGAGGAAAGTAATGATCTGGTATATTGAAAATTTGTTTTGATGAGTCTCACTCTGCAGTCATCTGCTCTTGAAAACAATTAAGTTGAACAGAGAGTTTCGAAATGCCCATGATCGGGACAATGTCAATCCAGTCTTTGTTGTGTCATGGGTTTTTGTGTTTTTCATGGCGATCTTTTTTTCATGATGCCAATTGATTTTTGGAGTAGTATTTCCACATGATTTGACGTAGAATTGTCAATTAGGGCAGCATGTAACTTCAAAACCTGTAATTTTACTCTAGAAAAGTGGATTTTAAATAAATAACATAACTGTTTGATTAGCGGACAGTGACCTGTGCATCCTTCACACTTGATACCTATTGTATATGTCAGAGTTTAGATCTTTAAAATATGTAAAGACATTACTTGTAGCCAGTAGATTTGCCAATGCTTCAGTTTTGAAGACTTTTTTCTAATCTATCCCAATTCGCGCCACTGGCAATCGACAGCGGGAGCCCTGAAACCTGTGTCTGCATGCACATTTCACTTCATATTTTTGTGCGTGATTATTCATTAATGAGTGTGTGAATTATGTAGTGAATGGGAACCCTGTGTACCTCATGGACTGAGATTTCATACTTGGCATTAATTCTTTACCACACAATCCTGAGTATTAACGACCCTAGAAAATTGGTTATTTGAAAACATTGTTAGAAAACAATGTTGGAAAAGGAGAAAATGCTCCCCTGCGAGGAATTCAAGAAATAGTTCTAGAACAGTTCTTGAATCTAGTTCTTGAATAGTTCATGAACATTAAATGGCCATAATTCTAGAACTGATGTTCAAGAACTAAATCAAGATTGGTTACCAGCATTTTCTCCTTTTCCAACAATGTTTTCTGTTCCTTTCAGAAACAAATCCAATCATGATTGGGTTACATTTAGTTTGTCTTCTGCATTCATTTTGAATCTGGACCAGTCTAAAATATTGATAAGTGGTTTAGAGTCCCAACTGAGATGAAGATCAAAAAAAGACTGCACCAATATGAAGTCTGACCTCTGACCTATACCATCTGATATTTTGTGACTTATTTTCACCAAACAGACAGAAATAGGAATTATAATATCAAAAGTTTTTTTCTTTTAATGCTTAATTATTTGTAGCGCTGGTGTCAATATTTAACGGTCTGGCTGCAAAATATTGTGATAAAAGAAGAAATTGATAACATAAACAGTCAGTAAGAAAGATCATAATACATAATAATTTCAAAATGCCTCTGTCTCAGAGTCGTAAAAGTATGTGATCATTTCGTAAAAGGGTTAGCCCCTGACCAAACAATCCTGTTTGGCAACCAGCCCAATGTTGAATCCTTTGGTTAACATTGTGGAAAAAAGAGAAAATGCTGGTTACCAGCATTTCCTCCTTTTTTTCTCACAATGTTTCCTGTATTATTTCTCTCAAAAAGAACTTCCATCGTTTGAGACATTATAATGTAATCAACAAAATGCTTTCAATTTGTAATCATAGGTTTCACTTCTGGTCATCTTGTAAAGGGGTAAAAATGAACATAACAAAATAATTGCTTTCAGGCAAGCTGGTTTCATTGTATGTCACTGACAATACATCATAAAGACAGTAACATCTGGATATTTTTATATAAATATATGAATGTTGTTGTATTATGTTTCTATTCCTTTCACACAATCCCTACCCTGAGTCTGAGAGAAGGCTTTTGAAAACAAGGTGGGAAAAGGATAACCACAATGTTTTCTGCCCTATAAAGACAAATCCAATTACTTCAGCCACATTTTAGTTAAAATTAGCAAATGGCTTTCCAAATAAACAATTCTAAAAATTTGTAGTTTGGTAAAGAATTAACCCAGACAACAAAATCATAGACCTGTCCAAACTGACATCATTTGCAGGGGACATATAACTGTGGCTATAATGAGTGGATTTTTTTATGAAGGGGGTAAAAAGCATTGTTGGAACAGAGAAATATATTTTTTTGTTGTTACCACCATTTTCTCCTTTACCAAACACATTTTTCAAAAACCTCCTTACTCAGTCTTAGAAACATGGAATTGTTTAGCAAAAAGCTTCATAAATAATTTGCTATGAACAAAAAATAAACAACATGTAAAATGACAAATTGCCCAAACAAGTGAAAAATATGGTACAAAATTTCATTGGTCAACTTTATGACAAGTGATTGAAAAAAAAAAGAACAAAATACATGGCACTGGAGTGCAAATACTTGGTTCAGTTGCTTTTCAGTCAAAATTCATTGTTACAAAGGGACATAACTGTGTCAAACTTTTTGAGTTACCTGCCTTTCTGGTATGAGTCCTCCTTATACTAGTTGACCCTTTACAATACAATTCCCACTTTTTTATGACCCCGAGACTGATTGATTGATTAATTGTATGGTGTTTAGCGCAAGTTTCAACAGCATTTTTTTTCTCTGCTTGTAGGGATGTATCTTTAAAATTTTGGACTGGTCCAAATTGAAAATTTGCAGACGACAATTTTAAATTTGATGAAAATGGCAGAAAGTTATCAAAAAGGGTAGAAACACTGTGGGAAAAGGAGAAATTGCTCGTTACGAGCAATTTCTCCTTTGCCCACAGTGTTTTCAAAAGACTTGTACTGCAGACACGTGAAAACCAGGGCTTGTTTGGGGAAGGGTTAATGTCTAATCTTTTGCACAACAACACAAATGCGGACAACAACAGGGCCATCAAAATCAATGTTTCCTCCAGAAAAAGCAAAGATAACAAAAAGTTAAAATGCAAATCTGATGACAATAAATGTGTAGAATCAAGGATTTCAAACCAATTTCATCAAGAACTTTACTGACAAAACCGGCAGACAGTAATTACTAGTTAATAATAAATGAGAGCCAATACGTTATAATCTTACTGGATGCTCCATGGAAAGTCAGCTTTCCATTTGAGGGAACTGAAAAGCTATTGATCTGTCTATAGTGTTTCCTTTCACTCTTTACCAGGGAACAAAATTTTAGACCCCGCCATACAGAAAGCATTTAGCACAGGCAAATCATAATTGATTGTGGCTCCATGGTTGGATCTGTCTTTGAAAATTTGAAAACTTTGTGGGAAAAAGGAGAAAATGCTGGTTTCCAGCATTTCCTCCTTTTCCCACAATGTTTCAAAAGCCTTCTATTTGAAGGTTGTAGTAACATGGGAACAAGGATTAACTTATTACATCTTGACACAAATTCTCGGCAAAGGACTTTCAAAATAATCCTTGTAACACCCTGGGATTATCAACATAATATAACCCTTTACAACACGGTCACAAGTTTTAACGACGCTGAGAAAAAAGCCTTTAGAAAACACTGTAGGAAAAAGAGAAAATGATCGTGACCACAATGTTTTCTGCGCTATCAAAGACAACTTTCCCATTTTAAGCCACTTTTTATTTGTCATTCAAAGATGCTTTAACTGGATTTGGACAAGTCTAACATTTTGACGTGTGGTAAAGGGTTAACTGTTTATCACATAACAGACACATAGATTTGTAAAAATTGAAAGCATTTGCAGAAAACAAAATAAAATTAATCTGACTCAAAAAGTGACATTTGTTTTGGGAAGGGCAGAAAGCATTGTGCCAATTACCAGCATTTTCTTTTCTTCCCAAACGTTTTTAACCTTTTCCCAAACGACAAATTTTGGACTGGTCCAAATTTAAAGAGTTTGCAGACGACAATTTTAAATTTGATGAGAATGGCAGAAAGTTCGCAAAATGGGTAGAAAACACTGTGGGAAAAGGAGAAATTGCTCGTTATGAGCAATTTCTCCTTTTCCCACAGTGTTTTCAGAAGACTTGTACTGCAGACACATGAAAACTAGGCCTTGTTTGGGAAAGGGTTAAAAAGGCTTCTCTATCAGATGCGTCAAAACTCAGGATTATGTGATTAAGGGTTAAGCCCCCTTAAATGACATTTAAACATTTTTGAAAACATTTTGGTAAAAGGAGCAATTGCCTTTTTTTAAGTGTTACCTTAGTAAATGATAATTTTCCTACACGCTTTCCATGGTACTCTAGATAGAAGGGTATCACCAGAGTCATAAAACAGTTGACAAAAACAGATTAATGTTTGGTGCCTTGCTATTGAACCAATTATTTTCTGACAATTCTCTGCCCCAACTTTCCCAGTAACTCCCCTGCTACCTATTTCTCGTCTTCCCCTTCCTGCTCGCAAGTCTGACTTGCGTTTATGTTTTGACAAAATCCACATATGAATATTGCGTTATGTATTATCCTATAATTATATTACATTTTTATAATAAACATTAATTTTATGTTTATCAGGGGTATAGCTGGGCAACTTTTGAAGGGGTTGCAGGGGGAGGTTCCTCTCCATTGCGGGGTAAGGGGACGAACCCCTTAGGAGAGAGGACCAGAGGAGGACCAGAGGCAAAGTAGGAAGAAAACAAATTGAAGCATTCTTGCACTTCAAAAATCGGTTTTGCGGGTACATAATTTTAATCTTTTACAAGAGAAAAAATCTGGAGGAATGTTACGCATTTGAATAGGTGCATATGCCTCTGGTTACATCACTGTATATAACCAGTATTAACCCTTTACCAAACGACAAAATTTTAGACCTGTCCGAATTGAAAGTATTTGCAGATGACAAATTATAAATATGCAACTCAAAAATTGAAATTTGTTTTGGAATGGGTAGAAAACATTGTGGGGAAAGGAGAAAATGCTGGTTACCAGCATTTTCTCCTTTTCCCACAACTTTTTCAAAAGCTTTCTTTTTCAGGGTCGGTAAAAGTCGGGATTGTGTGGTACAGAGTTAACCAGGTATAGATTTATTTTGTCTAAGCACAAGAAACTGTGCTGAAAATCCAGCTACTGGCTGTTATGGACTGCATAGATCAAGATCAGACTGCACTTAGTTCTTTACTGCCCCCTTTTTATCAAAGCCTATCAATTAAAAATCTTTCTGAGTTTGAGTGGACTGTATTTTCAGCTGCTGAAAGAAGTGATTCCGTTATTATACTCGATGCTGATGCCAAGTTAACCCTTTACCACACAATCCTGACTTTTAATGACCCTGAGAAAGAAGCCTTTTGAAAACATTGTGGGAAAAGGAGAAAATGCTGGTAACCAGCATTTTCTCCTTTTCCTACCATGTTTTCTACCCACCCCGAAACAAATTACAATTTTTCAGTCACTTTTAATTTATCGTCTGCAAATGCTTTCAATTTGGACGAGTCTGAAATTTTGTCGTTTGGTAAAGAGTTAAATAGTCTTTTGTGGGAGTGTCTTTTGGCAAGAAACTTCAGAGCCCTCGCCTAGTACTTGTGGAACCTAGGACATTAATGAATAAGTGCATGAGCTGACTGATGTAACTGAAATTGAGATGAAAGCTGCCTAAAACACCATTTAATCAATCAGTTCATGAGTTGAAAATCATAAAAATGTTGAACTGATTGAAGATGCTGATCATTAACCCTTTACCACACGACAAAAGTTTAACCTTGTCAGAAGTGAAAGCATTTGCAGACGACAATTTAAATTTTGAAAGGCTAGAAAACTTTGTGGGAAAAGGAGAACATGCTGGTCACCAGCATTGTCTCCTTTTCCCACAATGTTTTCAAAAGGCTTCTTCCTCACAGTCGTTAAAACTCGGGATTGTGTGGTAAAGGGTTAACTCAAGTTTAGCACACACACAAAAAAATGTCCTTTATAGGGTAAAAAATGTAGGGAAAAGCAGAAAATTCTGGTTACCAGCAATTCTCCTTTTTGCACGATGTTTTCAAAAGCATTCTTCCTCAGGGTCATTAAGTTCGGACTGTGTGCTAAAAGGTTAAACCATATTTCTGCTACGCTTACAACATGGACAAATCCTTGGGGTTAGTTGGTGGGGGAAACGGGAGGCCGCCTGCATGGTAAAGAGTTAACTCTTTACCAAACGACAAAATTTTAGACTAGTCCAAATTGAAAGCAGTTGCAGACGACAAAATATGTGTGACTGAAAAATTAAAAGATGTTTTGGGAAGGGTAGAAAACAATGTGGGAAAAGGAGAAAATGCTGGTTACCAGCATTTTCTCCTTTTCCCACAATGTTTTCAAAAGGCTTCTTTCTCAGGGTCGTTAAAAGTCGGGATTGTGTGGTAAAGAGTAGAGAGGAAAAAGGGGTCATGTTTCCAGGAAATTGTGACAACTAGACTAAATCAGGTAATCAACATTCTTCCTGGGTGATTGGAACAATAACACACAAAGCAACATTTTATGGGCGAATGTTTCTGGTTGACATTAAAATCCAACCCAATACAAAACCATTTCTCATTATCCCCAAGACCAAATTTGCACTGTGAAATCAGTCTCCATGGAGCTGTAAAATCTCTATAACTCTTTACCACACTATATAAATGTAGACTTGTCCAAATTAAAAGCATTTGCAGATGACAAGTTAAACGTGGCTCAACTAACAGAGTTTGTCATTGACAGAGTAGAAAACATTGTGGGAAAAGGAGAAAATGCTAGTTACCAGCATTTTCTCCTTTTCCCTAAATGTTTTGAAAAGGCTTCTTCCTTTGCATTGTTAAAATGCTGCAGGGAGTGTGTGGTAAGCTGTTAACCATACATGGGATACAATGAGTAGCATTGTTCTAGAATCATCCTTGAAATGTTCTAGATGGATTAACTTTACCAAACGCCACAATTTTGGACTCAACCAAACTGGACAAAAGACGACAAATTACATAAATGTACTTCATGATAATGATGATTTCTGTCGTTGATATGGTAGAAAACTTTGTGTGAAAAGAAGAAAATGCTGATTACCAGCATTTTCTCCATTTTTCTCAATTTTTTCAAAAGCTTTCTCCCTCAAGGTCATTGAAAGTTAGACTGTGTGTAAAACGGTAAACCATACATGGGATACAATGACTAGGATTGTCCTAGAATTATCCTTGAAATGTTCTTGAATGATTAGCTAGCTCTTTACAAAATGCCAACTAAATGACTCAACCAAATTGAAAGCATTTGCAGCAGACGAAACAATGGTAATTCAAATGATGAATTTTGTCTTTGGTTGGGTAGAAAACAATGTGGAAGAAGGTGAAAATGCTGGCTACCAGCATTTTCTCCTTTTCCCGCAATGTTTCAGAAGCCCTCTTCCTCGGGGTCATTAAAATTTGGGATTGTCTGGTAAAGGATTAAGGAACAGTTCTAAAACAAAATTCAGTGAGATCACAATTTTCTTTTAACTCTTTACCAGACAACAAAACTGTCAATTTTTGAAAGTGTTTGCAGATGAAAATTAAAAGTAGCTTAATTTATTGTTGGAATTTGTCATTTAAAGGGTTGAAAGCATTTAGGACAAAAGAGAAAATGCTGTTTTTCAGCATTTTATCCTTTTTCCACAAACTCTTTCTTTCTCCAACCTTAGGGTCGTTAAAACTTGGCCAAGCTAATTCCAGAGGTTTGTTCTAGAACAAAATGCAGAATCATTTGCTATTCAAGAACTCAGGCTTTCACACTTTTACAAACAATTACCATCTTTTCAGCTACATTTGACGTCTGCAAATGCCTTCAATTTGGACAAGTTTAAAATGTTACAGTTTGGTAAAGAGTTAACCTTTCCCAAACCAGCCCTGGTTTTCACGTGTCTGCAGTACAAGTCTTTTGAAAACACTGTGGGAAAAGGAGAAATTGCTCGTAACGAGCAATTTCTCCTTTTCCCACAGTGTTTTCTACCCTTTTTGATAACTTTCTGCCATTTTCATCAAATCTAAAATTGTCGTCTGCAAACTCTTTCAATTTTGACCAGTCCAAAATTTGTCGTTTGGGAAAGGGTTAAACATTTTCTGCTAAACTTGTAATATTCGGCCTTTGCTACTAAATGCTTGACTGTTTTATATATATTTACTGAGCATAAACCTGTAACTTAACAGGCTAATTCCTGAACAGCAAAAAACAAAAACACATTAGGACAGCTAAAGGCTATTTTTGGTCAGAATATATAATAATAAACTTGCAATCTATTTTGACAAGTCTAAAATTTTGTTGTTCATTTCAAGTCTGGTGATTAAACAACACTGTCTGATTTTTTTTTTTTTTTTGGGGGGGGGGGGGGGGGGGTATTTGACGCTGTTTTTAACATTATTTCAGGAATATTGCAGTGGCCAATTCACCTATCCATGCTTTTCTAAAGATTCAGTTTACAGTACTTTGTACAGTTTTTTTTCCTTAGCCACTGGCTGCTTTCATCCACAGTTATTGTTGAAATAACGATCAGAAGTGGGAGAAAAAAAAGATCTATTTATATACAAGCCAATGCTCTGTGAAAAGGTGGTTTAATTTATCTGCAAAAAGTATCGACCCAGTCTGCCCAGGCTGACCTCAGAGGACACTTTTGCTATTGGTCAATTTCCTGCATGTCAAAGGACCAGTCTACCTAATGATTCAGTTGGTTAACCCTTTCCCAAACGACAGATTTTGGATTGGTCCAAATTGAAAGAGTTTGCAGACGACGATTTTAAATTTGATGAAAATGGCAGAAAGTTATCAAAAAGGGTAGAAAACTCTGTGGGAAAAGGAGAAATTGCTCGTTACGAGCAATTTCTCCTTTTCCGACAGTGTTTTCAAAAGACTTGTACTGCAGACACATGAAAACCAGGGCTTGTTTGGGAAAGGGTTAATTATGTGATGACTTGCTTTGTATAATGCATCAGATATGCATTAAAACCCCCTTTTCACAGAGCATGGCTCAGTTATAAATGCTTACCAGCTCATCATGTTGTAAAATATTGTCTCTGTCACTGTGGGCTGACATCTTATACTTCAATGTTTATTTCTAAAATCCTTCTAGCAACTAGGATGAAAAGTTAATATTCAATGTCAAATAAATGCACTTGATCACTTTTTTCCTTATTACCACCATCAACAGCAAAAAGATCTCCGTATTTTCAGTTCTGAGAATGTTTTAACCCTTTGCCACACATTCCCGACTTTTACCCTGTAAAAAAAGCCTTCTGAAAACATTGTGGGAAAAGGAGAAAATGCTGGTAACCAGCATTTTCTCCTTTTCCCACAATATTTTCTACCCTAACAATAACCAATTTCAATTTTTCAGTCCCATTTATTTTGTCGTCTGCAAATGCTTTCAATTTGGACCAGTCTAAAATTTTGTCTTTTGGTAAAGAGTTAACTCTTGTCCTGCTGAATAAGTGAAATAAAACTTTCAAGCCGATAGTAAAATCCCATTTAATTTCGCTTTTTCAAAGGTATTTCTGGGCAGGGGGGGTAGATATCTCCTTATTGGACAATGTAGACCCACGATCAGACTGCATGTTCTGTGAGTCTGATCTTGATCTACACTGTCCACGAAAGGTCAGTGAGTCACTCTCAGCAGCCTAAGGGTTAAAAAGAGACAAAAAAGATCTTAGACACACTCCCTTCTGAAGAGAAGGCTAAGAATGCTACTAATAAAACGGAAAGTGAAGAAGGGCCTTGATCTTGATCTACAGAGTCTGCAAAAGACAGTCTGATCTTGATCTATATTGTCAACAAAAACAAATAATTTTGTATACAGAAGTGCTTTGGGTTCTCAGGGAAAAAAGATAAGAACAAAACGATAGAAAATTTGTCAGAAGATAATGATGAAATCCACTTTTCTATTGATTGTTCACTTTCCTTTGTAAGTGTGGTCCTGTTTCAACACTATAAGCATTGTCATAGTCCCAATATACCATCATATTCAAACATTAATTACAAGGCCTCTTGTTTGCCTAAAGCACATCCCTAATACAGATCAAACAAGGAATACTTTGTGGCACAATATATTGCCAGAGAACATGATAATCTATTTCAACCATACTAGATGCTATATGTTGCTTATAAAACATGTAAAAGCAATAGATCTATCTCCTTAACCCTTTACCACACAATCCCGACTTTTAACGACCCTGAGAAAGAAGCCTTTAGAAAACATTGTGGGAAAAGGAGAAAATGCTGGTAACCAGCATTTTCTTCTTTTCCCGCAATGTTTTCTACCTTTCCCAAAACAAATTGTAATGTTTCAGTCACATTGATACTGTCGTCTGCAAATGCTTTGAATTTTGACAAGTCTAAAATTTCGTCGTTTGGTAAAGAGTTATACAATATTTTCAAAAGTTTTGCGTAGTGCTGTCTTTTCAGACAGTGAGTGGCTGCTGCAAAAGTAAAATTTGACCTTTAACCCTTTATCACACAATAAAATTTTAGACAGGGTCCAAATGGAAAGCATTTGCAGGCAACAAATCAACTTCTGAAATGGTGAGATTTGTCTCTGATAGGATGGAAAACATTGTGGGAAAGAAAGAAAATACTGGTTACCAGCATTTTCTTTTTTTCCCCAACAAAGTTTTCTGAAGGCTTCTTTCTCTAAGGGTCAGTAAGACGCTGGATTGTTTGGTAATGTGATAATGTGCCAGCTATTGAATTCCTGCACAAGCTAGGCAACTTCTGTTGTAGAGGTACTGTCTAGTGAAGCCTCAATAATAATCCTGATATGAAATCGATGTACAAGTCATGATGTTTATAATAAATCATACACCTTTTCAATAGTCAATATTTCATGGAACACAAAATACAATGAATCCTCTTTCCATGAAACCACAAAGTCATGCAACCAAACACATTTAAGCCTTTACCACACAATCCCAAATTTTAACGATCCTAAGAAAGAAAGCCTTTTGAAAACATTGTGGAAAAAGGAGAAAATGCCAGTAACCAGCGATGTTTTCTAATCTTTCAGTAACAAATTCAATCATTTGAGCCACATTGAATTTGTTGTCTGCAAAATTAATACTTTCAATCTGGACGACTCCAAATTTTTGTCGTTTTGTTAACTCTTTATGTACTGAGCTAAGGTTCAGTGCATGGATACAATTCAAAGAATGTGGAAAAAGGAGAAAGTGTGCTTGGCAAGCCTTTATGTCCCTTTTGTGCAACGATATTTCAGACAAAAGTTGTCATGAATCCTTAGAGCAATGAATGAACATTTTATGGGAGATAAAAAATGAGTGTAACATTGCAAATTGAATGTTGTTATTGCCAGTAAATATCTCACAAAATTATCTGATCATTCTGATCTTGATCTACACTGTTCATGAAAACAAGGTCAGTTGCAAAAATACATGTACTTTCAGGGGATTTACATTTGAACCATTGACCATATAAATACAATGGACATTTTTGGTGTACTTGGTAAAGTGAATCAAATAAATGCAGTTGCAAGGAACAGAGTACCAAAATAAGGCGTACACAAAAGTAATGCTCAAGGTATTATCCGAGGTGCTTAGTGCCAAGAAGTGTGTGTGGGGGATTTCCCAGGAGGGTCTTGAGGGCCTTTCTCCCCAGAAAATTTTTGAATTGTAGAAGCTATTTGTGTTTTTATTTTGTAAAATTGTCTTTCTTTTTTTTCCTGTAAAGTGTACTGAACTGCATTTTTGCATACAGGCAGCTACACCCCTTATATAGATTCAAGATTAGATTGCATATTCTAATATTGCAGTTTAATATTGTTGTATGCCAACCACAAAAGCCTGTAATGTGTTAGTGAGTGTGTTAAAACTGAAATTTAGCAAACATTTAACAACACATGTGCAATGTCATAAAAGATCAAAACTGATGACACAAACACTTAGATATGAAATATGGTACGGAATTCGATTTTAGCACTCACATCAATATATCCACTCAGACGAAACACAAAATACATACAGATATGTTAAACACACACCTTACAACTGATATATATAGTGTATCTAATGTATCCAGGTAAATTCTATCCTTAAACCTTTACCAGACAACAAAATTTTAGTCTAGTCCAAAGTGAAAGGATATGCAGACGACAAAATAAATGTGGCTCAAATGATGCAATTTTTCTTTGATAGGGCAGAAAACATTGTGGGAAAAGGAGAAAATGCTGGTTACCAGCATTTTCTCCTTTTCCCACAATGTTTTCAAAAGGCTTTTCCCCCAGGGTCATTAAAAGGCGGCATTGTGCGGTAAAGGGTTAAACCTTACTGCACCAAAAAACCTAATAGATCTAAAATACAACCAAAACAATTGAGTTTCAAGGTTGCTTTTGTCCAAAATGTCTCTGCAAAGTGGCCAGTACTGATCAAGATCAGGCTGCACAAAACATGCAGTCTAATCTCAATCTACACTGGCCCCAAAGGCATCTCAGTTGTGGAAGGCCATTTAAAGGGTTAACTCTTTACCTGACAAATTGCATTTGGACTTGTCTATATTGAAAGGAGGTGCAGACGACACACTTGGCTCAAATGTTGGAATTCGCTTTCAGAAGGATTAAAACACTGCTGGAAAAAGACAAAATGTTTACCATCATTTTCTCTCTTTTCCTCAGGGTCTTTAAATAAGATCTTTTGTTAAAGGGTTACTGGTAATCCTAAAATGCTTTGCTTAACTCTTTACCAAACAACAAAATTTTAGACTAATCCAAATTGAAAGCATTTGCAGACGACAAATTAAATGTGACTTAAGAACTGAAATTTGCTATGGGATGGGTAGAAAACATAGTGGGAAAAGGAGAAAATGCTGGTTACCAGCATTTTCTCCTTTTCCCACAATGTTTTCAAAACGCTTCCTTTTTAGGGTCGTTAAAAGTTGGGATTGTGTGGTAAAGAGTTAACTGTATCTGATTGCTGAAACTGCTCCAATCTTAGATATGAATGCACATTCAGTAGAGTCTGATCTCTGATCTTAATGAAACTCTTCTAAATGTTGGGCTCGGCTGGCTGGGGCCGGCTGGCTGGCCTGCTGGCCGACCAACTGACTGGTTGGTTGGCTGATTGATTGACTGATTGATTAATGTTTTACCTCACTTTTAACATAATTTTAGTCATTTCAGCTCATATATTCATGTAATCTATGTCCTTGATTTCATCAGTCTGAAGTGTATTGATGAAGGACACTCCCAAGAAAAACCCAATGCCTCAAGTGAGGTTTGAACCCATGGCCTCCTGGTCACAAGTCCTTCACCTCAAGACTGAGCCATCCAGGACCCTTTTCATGCAAATCTGAAACCTAGGAACACCTGAAATGACTTCAAAGGGGTTATGGATGGCTCAAAGTCAATCTTAGTTTATTTTCATTATGGATTTAATCCTTTCCCAAACAATCCTGGGTTTCAAATCCTCTGAAGAATTAGGCATTTCAAAAAGTTGTGGTAAAGGGAGAAAATGCTGGTAACCAGCATTTTCTCCTTTTCCTACAATGTTTTCTACTCATCTGAATTCAAATCCTATAAAATGAGGCACATTTAACTTCTTGTTTGCTAAAGTTGTCTAAACCCAGAAGTTTAAAATTTTATTGTCAGGTAGTGTTCAGTCCAAATGGACATGGAAATGACATAATCCCCAGAAAAAACAACTTTCCTTACAAAAAGACCAGGCTACAATCTTTGCCATTATTCACTTACCATTCTAAATCACTCCCTCATTTTGATTTCAAATACTGACCATCTCATTGGCTGAGACAGGATATCTCGGCCAATAAGATGACTACCAGTAACTTTTAATTTTGAATAAGAGCAATATCAAGCATGGTTGAAGAATACAGTCCCCTGATATTACTGAAACCATGTAAGCTTGGTCAGGAAGAGATCCATGTCAGGTGGAAATTGATTGATTGATATGTTGGTTGGTTAGTTGGTTGATTGACTGGTTGGTTGATTGGTTGGTTGGTTAACTGATTGATCAATTCACACAGACCGATCAACTGACTGACTAACTGATCAACTGATTGATTGATTGATTGATTGTTCACATGACTGATTGATAGTTAACTTGATTGAATCATTATCAATCATTTATTTGATTAATTGATCAAATGACTCACAGACTGATTGATTGATTGATTATCTATGCGGTTTCAACATTAATTCAGTAATATCACAATGACAGCTAACTAATTCATGTGAGTTCAGAGTTTCATCAGTATTTGGCAATGGCAAGAGGTCTGAGGTGTCTTGCCCAAAGATATGCCCGTGAAAAACCAAGGTCTAGATTCTGGATCAAACCTATAACCTCTTGATGAAAATCCCTTCACTCTTCACACTTTCAGAACTGAGCAACACATGACCTGAGTCGCGAAAAAGTCATTCGAAAATTACTATTCAGCCTCAAAAACCTATATTCATATTTTGTGAAATCTTGCTTCATTAGTAGTGATATTATAGTTTTAGACCTCAAAACAAAAAAATATTGCAATGTTTTTATTTGGCTGTAAGACAGGCTAACTCTAACATGTAATCTTGACTTTTTGATGTACTGACTGCCAACACAAATAGGCTGTCTAGGTGCATGGTTAACTCTTTACCACACAAGAAAAAATTAGCCTGGTCCAAATTGAAAGTATTTGCAGACGACAATTTAAATGTGACTAAAATAATGTAATTTGTCTGAGATAGGGTAGAAAACATTGCTGGAAAAGGAGAAAATGCTGGTTACCAGCATTTTCTCCTTTTCCCACAATGTTTTCAAAAAGCTTCGATCCTCCCAGGGTCTTTAAAAGTCGAGATTGTGTGGTAAAGAGTTAAATCTTTAATTTTGATTCACAAACTTTCTTGATGCATGGATAAACCTTTATAAACTCAGTATGGTTTCATAAAGGAATATTTTCTGTACTCATATTTTACAAACTAGCTAAACCTTATTAACCCTTTACTACACAATCAAAAGTTTTAGCAATCTTAAAGAAAAAGGTTTCTGGAAACATTGCAGGAAAAAGAGCAAATGCTGGTGACCAGCATTTTCTCCTATTCCCACAATGTTTTCCACTCTTTCTATTACAAATGCTATCATTTGAGCCACATTTAATATGTCAATTGCAACTGCTTTTGGTTTGGACAAGTCTGAAGATTTCTTGTGTGGTAGAGAGTTTGCTAATGCATGAAACATGAAGAACAAACAAATGAAGAAAACAAGAAAAGCATTTCAGATTACACTGAAAAAAAAAATTTGCTTAAGGGAGAAATTTCTTGTAAAAGCAAGAGCTTCTTTTCTCACAATTCTTACAAAGGCTGTAATCACCGAGGAAAAACTGTTTAGATTTACCTAAGTTAATCTTTCAAAAAGCTCTGTAAATTAAAAAAAAACACTTTAAAGCCATAAAGAGTCCCATATGTGAAGTGAACACTGTAGATCAAAGATCAGGCTGCATGTTTTGTGCAGTCTGATCTTGATCTACTTTGGCCTCAATTGCAACTGTAGTCATGAAATGTGCATAAAGGACTAAAAGGAAAAGGAAAATTGTTGTATGTCATTTCCTCACAACAAAATGATCTTTAACCTTTGTCAAACATCTGCACCTGACAGCCTTACTCTCTACAAGGTGAAAAATCCTAGACTCATCTGTATTGAAAGCATTTGCAGACGACAAAACAGATGAGGCTCAAACTATGGGACTAGTCTGTGAAAGGGTAGGAAAAATTGTGGAAGTTGTAGAAAAACTGGGTAGTCATTTTCTCCATTTCACATTCCTGGAAATTTAGAAAATGTTGGTAACTTTTTCTCATTTTTCATCAAAATTTATGAAGGCCCTCTCTCTCTCATGCTTGGAAGGATTGTAAAACATCTGATTGTTTAGTGAAGGGTTAATTTTTGCTGCAAGTACAGTCCAACCTGTACTATGCAAGCACCAAAGGGACACTCAAGGGCTGCTTGCTTATGACAGGTGCTCGCTGATAACAGGTACATTTCAACTAATTTGCTGTGACAACAAAAAGTATGCTTGCTTAACCCTGCAGCTGACAAATTACATATGACTTTTTATGTGATTTGTCTGTAGAAGGCTAAAAAACACTGTGGTAAAAGGATAAAATGCTGGTTAGATATAAGAGATCTTCACACTGTCCAGTTAAGTCTTCACAAAATGAAATAAAATTTCAGACTCATCTGAATTTTTTCCCAGCCAATTCAATGAACTAAATTTTTTCAAGGCTCCAACAAAAAAACCTCTTTCTATGCATACACAGACACACTTTGATCCTCAATCAGAATGCAGAGGCAGATGAAGTTAATCAAAGATCAAACTGCATTTTCTGTAAAGCTTGATCTTGATCTACACCGTCTGTATAAAGTTAACGATAATGCCTGTGGCAGTAAAAGAGTGAATGGTTTTCATAGACTACAAGTTGCATGTGGCTCCAATGATGGCATTAGATTTTGAAAAGATAGAAAAACATTGTGGGAAATGGGCAAAATGCTCCTTTTCCCACAATGTTTTCAAAAGCATTCTTCCTTAGGGTTTTTAACTCTGTACCACATGGCAAAAATGTAGACTTGTCCAAATTGAAAGCATTTGCAGATCACAACTTAAACATGGCTCGAATGATTTGTCTTTTTAATTTTAGAAAATTTTGTCGGAAAAGGAGAAAATGCTAGTGACTACCATTTCTCCTTTTCCTACAATGTTTTTAAAAGGCTTCTTCCTTAGGGTCATTAAAACTCAGGATTGTGTGGTATAGGGTTAAAATACATTAACTCTTTACCAAACGACACAATTTTAGACTAGTCCAAATTGAAAGCATTTGCATACGACAAAATAAATGTGACTCAAAAATTAAAACTTGTTTTCAGAAGGGTAGAAAACATTGTGGGAAAAGGAGAAAATGCTGGTTACCAGCATTTTCTCCTGTTCCCACAATGTTTTCAAAAGCTTGCTTTTTCAGGGTCATTAAAAGTCCGGACTGTGTGGTAAAGAGTTAACTGGATTGTCTGGTAAATGGTTAAGGGTAACACACAAGTTCAAACAGCACTCTGTTCAGTCAGATACCTTTTAAATTATTCAGGCCTCAATGCACACTTCCAAATATTTATCATCTGTATCATTTTCTCTGTAACAAAGTGCATATTTAGAGAACAGCATGAGATTCATTGGAGTTTAATTTTTTCAATTACATGCTCTCAAATTCTGAAAAATCTAGAAAATTAAGAATGAAAATTTCAGACTGGTCCAAACTGAAAGCATTTGCAGATGACATATCAAATTTAACTGAAATGATGGTAATTGTCTATGAAAGTGTAGAAAACCTTGTGGGTAAAGGATAAAATGCTGGTTACTAGCATTTTCTCCTTTTCCCACAAGGTTCTAAAAAGGCTATTTCTGCAGGGTCGTTAAAACTCGGGATTGTATGGTAAAGAGTTAAGTAACTAACCTTTTAACTCTACCAAACAACTAAATACTGCAACTGTAGAAATTAAAAGCACAACTGAAGATGACAATTTAAATGCGACTCAAATGATGGAGTTTGTCTTCGATAGGGTGGAAAACATTGTGGGAAAAGGAGAAAATGCTGGTTACCAGCTTTTTCTCCTTTTCCCACAATGTTTTTAAAAAGCTTGTTCCTCAGGGTCGTTAAAAGTCAGGATTGTGTAGTAAAGGGTTAAATATTACCATTGCTCAGACAGTGTTCTACATGTACAATGTATTTGTTTACTAGTTTTTAATTTTGTATTTAAGTCTTTACCAAACAACAAAATTTTATACTGGTCCAGATTGAAAGCATGTGCAGACGACAAATTAAAGTTGGCCGAAATGAGGACATTTTTCCCTGACAGAGTAAAAAACATTGTGGGAAAAGGAGAAAATGCTGGTTACCAGCATTTTCTCCTTTTCCCACAGTGTTTTCAAAGGTTTCATCCCGAGGGTCGTTAAAACTCGGGATTGTGTGGTACAGGGTTAACAGCCCATGGGATCTAGCACTATTATTGTTTATTTTTCAATATAATTTGCTGCTTATACACCTATAACAATAATGAAAACATGTATTTACTTTCTCGCTTACAACAAATTGGACTTAAAACTAAGCCATGCTCTAGCAAAAGGGGGCTAAGTGTATCTTTGTGATATGCATTATACCACGCAAGAAATAACTTGATTACAGATCCATTAAATTCATTTTGTGTAACAACCAACTGATTCATGTGCTAGAATGGTTCCTCGCCAGTCAGAAAATTTTCAAATAGCAAAACGTTTCGAACCATGTCAGCCTGCGCAGTCTGCGCAGGCTGACATGGGTCGAAATGCTTTGCAGATGCATGAAGCCCCCTTTTCACAGAGCATGGCTCAAATGGTATTTTGACATTGGCATGGACAACATAAGAAAAGTACCATGACAATTAAAAAAATCCCTACAAGTTTCTTTATTATTTGAAAAGCTATTTTGCAGTGGATAGGTAAAATATGTCTGCACGAAAAGATATACAGCCATACTAAGAAACATACAAAAAGCAATAGCAACTAAAGAAAAGAACACAAATATCAGTATAGATCAAATCTGGATGCAGAGATAGCTTAGAAAACATTGTGACAAATAGCAGAATAGTCATGAAAGTTTAACGTACCTCATCATCTGGTAGAATCTTAACCCTGTCCTCACTTCCCTTCTTCAAGGCACCATAATCTCCCATTGGCATCATACGGCCATTAAGATTGTATTTCTCTGACATTGTGTTAAGTCTCCCAATCTCTAGCAAAGGAAATTAAATTACCACTGCAGTCAAAAGTAAAGAAAATGGACAGTCTCAGGAGAAAAGAGCCATATGCTTGAGTCATATTCTGTGAAAAAGTGGTTTAATACATGTGCAAACGCTTTCTATCCACGGCAACACAAGTTTTAATCACATTCCTTCATCCGTGGTGGCAGTATCAGTGTATCTCAAAGCCAGACAGAAGCCACAAAAAGTCACAATTACTGTCAGCCTGTATAGCTATGAAGCATAAAATGTCGTCATCGAAATGTGTAACTGACACATTTTGCATCGGATATGATGCTTTGATCTTTGAACAGCTCACAGAACAGAAAACATGAGCCATGCTCTTGCAAAAGGGGGCTCAATGCATCTCTGTGATACGTTATACCAAGCAAGTCATTTCAAGTCAAGTCATTTCATGATTATCGATCCAAAAATCTATTTTCTTTAACAACCGACTAAATCATTAGGTAAACTGGTCCTTGGATATGCAGAAAATGGACCAATAGCAAAAGGTTTCGACCCAGGTCAGTCTGTCATTTACTCTTTTTTACACTACAGTAGATTAACGCTTTCCCAAAAAAGCCCTGGTTTTCATGTGTCTGCAGTACAAGTCTTTTGAAAACACTGTGGGAAAAGGAGAAATTGCTCGTAACGAGCAATTTCTCCTTTTCCCACAGTGTTTTCTACCCTTTTTGAGACCTTTCTACCATTTTCATCAAATTTAAAATTGTCATCTGCAAACTCTTTCAATTAGGACCAGTCCAAAATTTGTCGTGTGGGAAAGGGTCAATTTTACAGAGTGTTTGGTGATTTTGTCTCAGTCTTCAAGTAACATAAATTGTCACCACAATCAAGAACCTATAAACAATGAAAAAATATCAGTCATAATTCCTTTAAAGCAGAATGAGGTCGTGTTCACAGGGCAGGCTCATTCAAACGGCATGTTCGGGAAAGGGGGTTGGTTAAAGGTCTTTTCATATATGCTTACTTTAGCTAATAATTCACCATGATAGATGCTGTAAACACATTGTGAATTTTGATTTTCAACAATGAATAATCATTAATGATGATGAATTTCAGTGTTCAACTGCTTGTACATAACAGTGAATAAATCATTATGGGAAGTGTACTTTCACTGCATGTACTTTTTAAATTTTATTTTCTCCAGCACGTTTTACTATGTAAAACTTTTAAAATGCCTTTTGCCATTGTATAAATCACCATAGAACAGGGGACATGCAATTTTCATGATCAGTAATTTCATATTTCTATGGTGCTGTATGAATTGCTACTCGGACAACATTGCTGAAATGCTTGAAATAAAGAATATATTGAATAAATGTTCAAAATTGCTCTTTTTCAGAACTATATGAGTAACATTGTTCCCTGACACAAAAGCCTGCTGTTAGGGCAACATCAAACATCTATATGTATATAGCATCAGAAAAGAAATGGACATGTCAAATAACAAGTATTATCTTCTTTTGCCATAGTGATTATTCAATTTATCAAGTTTCAGTCAACATCTTATACAAATTTTGAGCCTCAAACGTCGCTTTTTAAGGCGCCATAATCGTAATCTAATCCGATCATGGCAGATTTTTTATCAGTTCAAGATTAATGACAGTTTACATCAACTAAAGATAGTGCATATACCTGTTTACAACACCCTACACACAATAAGATCAATTTAAAGTTGAGAAAACAAAATTGAAGATTAAGTAAGGAGATACAATCTATAACTATTGATTCATATCTGGGGTAAGACTTTAAGAATTTGTATCCTGGGCGGCAGTGGGTACAAATTTTCTGGAGAACTTATACCCTTGACATAAAGAGCTCTCAAAGGTATGAAGGGTTGCTCTAATGTTATTTTGTGACTGGGTCTCCGCACCGCTAGCGGAGACACAATAAGAAAATAACATCGGAGCTAGTCCAGCGAATCGGGGGTAGGGTATGACTCTCACTGGGGTACGGACAAAAGCCCCATAGGCTGAAAGCCAAACTGACAAAAGCCCATTAGGACAAAAGCCCATTGCATTTACCAGAAGTATAGTCGCTTCCAGTATTATCATGGGTTCTTAGTTATCGTGGTATTTACAATTTCTGAAACTGAGGCTGAAAAGCGCCACCTAGAGCATTTCCTCATGTGAGCAATTGTAGGTCAGATACTGTCAATACTCTTGGCAACCTTACCTCTACAAATAATAACTTACTTGTGTTCCCTGTTCTATTGAAATGAGAGAACACAGTCACTCTAGAAACTATCCACTTTTTATCCACGAAAGAGGGTTATTTGATGCTATTTTAAGTACAGAATGTATGTCTTTTTATATTTCTCAATTTTTACTGGTGCGCTAAGTAAAACCTTGCTTACAAAATGACAGGGAGAATTCATTTATATCTATTGTTCAAAATTCTTGATAAAATCATCTCAACAATTTGAAAATAACTTAATTTTCATTTGCAAAAGTTTTAGACATAAATAGGGTGAGCTTGTAAATCTTCCAGGGCCTCATCTCAATGCCATGATAATTCCGGAAGTAGTCCTTTTTGAAAGTTGGTCAATGCTGTCCCCAGCTTAGCCTTGATTAAATAATAGTTAACTGACAAGCAGAAAATCAGATACTGTAGAAATGTAAATGAGATATCACTGAATGTTATTTGCAAAAGAAAAATATCAGACAAGACAGAGTCACACTAAAATACGCCACAGCAGTAATTTATGCCACAGGTACGCCACAGGAAAAACTGACACACCACAGCACATTTATAACTTTAAATTCGTATTTTTTTATGTTTAGATATCTTAATTAGCATGTTATCTATAATATATTGAAGTATAGCTAAGAAATTTAATGCGTTTTGGCAGAAATTTTATCTTGAAAGACAGCAATATTCTGTGTCAGGATCTCAGTGCAGTCTTGGTTGTATAATACATTAATGTCTTGATTGCACAACTTAGAAGATTTATCTGTTCAATTCTTAGGAGTTTTAACGATATTAAGAATTGAATCATCATTCACTTTGTAAACTGCAGCGTCTCCAGAATAAAGATTAAAGTGACAAGTATCAAACATTCGTTAAAGTTATCTCCCTTGGCTATCTTCCGATTCAGACCCGAGTAAACACAAAAGTCTGGAGACGATATGGTTTACAAAGTTACTATTCAATTCTTAATATCATTACATATTCTTATGAGTTGAAAAATAACCCTTACAGAAATCTGTTTAAAGTTGTAAAAACACACATCTTCAAGAAATTGATGTTTTATACTACTACTTAGTATATGGTGTCATTGAGATCGCGACTCTGCATAATGCTATTTTTCAAGATCAAATTTCTACCAAAATACATAGAATTTCTCAACTATACTTTAATATACTAAGATCACATCTTAATTAAGATATTTAAACATAAAAAACATGCATTAAATTTTATATATGTGCTGTTGCGTATCACTTTCTCCTGTGGTGTATCTGTGGTGTAAATTACTCCTGTGGCATATTTTAGTGTGACAGAGCAAGACATTAATTTTCCTACACACAGTGGAATGTTTTAGTACCACGATAATAGGAGATTCAATCCTACAGACAAAAGCCCCATGATACTGAATTATGTGTATCTTTTTACAGTATGTTTATGGAAAAAAAAAGAGAGTAATCAAGTTTCAATTGATTGATTAAATCTTGAAGATTAAAATACCAATCCTACAAAGGATCACCAAATACCACCAAAGACGGGTATGGTCAACGTACCTATTTTTGTGGGGTACCTGTTTTCGAACCAAAAATGATATCCAAGTGTTCTTGCGAACTATGAAGCGAATGACGCCACTGTTTTAAGTGAACGGCTAATTTGAATGTAAACAACAGTGTCACTGCTGCTAATTTATAAAATGCAACAAAAACAAGACAGTACGCATGTTACTAAAGGAAAGAACGGTTTTAGTGACAATTTTCTTATTACTTTTGTTCAACCTGATACGTGCCTAATTTGAATTCTCTGTCTGATACTTTATTTTAATCTTGAAAAATTCCCGACATGTGACATAGTCAGTCTCGCTGCCAAAAAGTCATGTGACCATACTTGAATAATGTGACAAGAGCCTGGTCTATTATTAGATCAAAGAATTTCGTGACCTGTTTTGTTCGCTCGCTTATGAATGAACAATTTTTCCAGAACATTCGCTGCTACATTGAGAGAATGTTTCCAGTCCTTTTATTAAGATATTCAATATTTTTCAGATGTTTTACGATAAAATAGTGTTTAAAGTAATTCCTAATCTGTCCTCATAGGTACATATAAATTGATAGAAGGGACCAGAATGCCTTAATTTTTGCTACTTTAGTATTCTGATGCTGCCCTCATGAGAGGGCAAATGGCTGCCATGACACTATACTGTCCTTTTCATCGTGCTTCAAAAACTTAGGATAACTGACTCAGAGCTGCTCATTTTCACTGTTCAAAACAGTCCCTCCTTGTGATAGTTAAGGCTTTTGATGAGCTTTGGTGTACATGATGATTTTTAGTTTTTTATTTATGAGCTGTTCTATAGATATTGAAAGCCACGAAATGAGGGCATGTTTTCCCATGCACGAATTCAGCTTCCGGCAAAAGATTGAAGTGTGAAATATGTTCTTGCCATTGAATATGCGAGATTCAAGCAGAATTTATGTTTTCATATGCATTTAAATTTAATTTTTTTTGTTTATAAAATGTTTTTTTGCCATTGGTTCTTCATTTAGATATGCGTAAGCTAAAATTGTCAATTCAGTCCCACGAAAATATGATATAGATACCATAATTTGATAACAGCACCTGACTAGGAAGTTTACCAGTATGTTTATCCACCGTCTTCGATATCTGACTGGCCTTATCAAATATTACTTAGCGGTACTTACGTTAGTAAGTAAACGGAAGTAAGTATACAAACTAATTTCAGAAATGATGAAACTCTTGCTTCCGATAACTCATACCCCACCCACCTTTTTACGTTGAAAGTATTGAGAATAAAGAAGATTTTAGACTGACAGTTCTAGAGACAGCATTTGCTCACTTATGCTATTCATAGAAAATAAGATCTAATTAAATAGTACCTGTTTCGATTTAGCAAAGACAGGATTTATCCCAAAAGGAATGCTAATTTCACTCCATAACTAACAGTTATTACAACGACTAACATCCAGCTGCCATATTTGTTTTGACAACTGGCCAACTTGGGCGGAAAAGGCCTTATCTCAGAGGATAGTCAGAATTTTTTTCGCGTGTGTTCCTCTAACGTTAATCGATTACTCTTATGCGTATGGACCAACTTTTAAAAGCCAGAATCTTTGTGTAGTTTGATCACTGATTGCCACATTTGAAAACAAAGGCAGTTAGTTTCTTACCAACACTGATAACTGGAATATGGCTGGCACTGGCAGAGAAAGCGGCAATAGCCGCTCAAATATTTTGTCTGATTGTAGGTTAGAACTGGTAACTATGACAACAACAACGTTCCACAAGTTCGTTTTCTCTTGCAACGATTTTGCCAAACACTGAAATGTCAACTTCGGTTTTCATGATAATTTCAGAATAATTGTCTGCAAGGGACAGACTGTGAAGCATAAGAGTAGCTTGAAAATTGTGTGTTTATATACAGTAGCTTGTGAATGTTTTTCAAATTTCGCTAGTATTGCAATATCACGACAGTCAAAGTTGGACAGGGGTCATATTTAAGTTTTTTTTTTTAAACTCGGAATGGCGTGGTAAAGATTTAACCATTTGATACACCATTAAGATTAAGTGAAAGCCAGGATTTCATATTTACAATTCAAGCAGATTTCATTTAATCGTCATTATATGCGATTCTTAATGTAACAATATTTTAACAAGAAGGGCCATGGATGGTTTAGGCAGTATTGTACAAAGTAAACAATCCCTCGCATAGGCCAAGATCAGATTCAACACTTGAAGTCAGGGTCGGTGTTCATCAAACATTCTTGAGTACATTTTTATGTAATTCTCAATAATTTTCAAAATTTGACCATAACACAACTTCTAGTTGGCTAAATTAAATGGTTTTGCGAATCAGAAGATGTATTACTTTCTAAATCTGGAATTAGACTTAGAATGAAATTTAGAATGGTTGGTGAATACAGGCCCTGATCATGATCGATATTCTGGGATATAAATTTTTGAAGTATTCACAGACACAACAAAAGTACACTAGCACATTGGCATTCTTGTAATAATTACGGTAAATACTGGTTTTTAAAACTGAAGTCCAGTAATTATATATTTGGATGATCAAGTTAAACAGCATTTTAGTTGTAAAATATCGGCAACAATGTTAATGTTACAAAAGAAACATGTGCCAGGACCATTTGCTCAGTCGGTGATGTACATGGCCTGTAAACCAGAGACTTGAGTCTAAGTCTCTGCACGGTGAAATGCTTGCTGAGGACTTGTAAATGGTAGTCATTGCATCAATATTCATTTCTCTGAGGGCAGCACACGGTAAGTGTAACTTGTGTGTGTGTGGGGGGGGGGGGGGCGGTTACTCTCTCTTTGGAACTTTCAGGTAACCAGCATCTAAAGTGCATCTAAAGCTTGCCTTTAGCACAAACATGATCAATGCATTACTGCGTTGAAATCAAATGGAATACTAGATTGGCTAACTCCCCTGATACAGCAAACTGTGTAGGGATGGGTACAGTCTACTGAAAACAGACCAAATTCTGCCCATCTATTTTGAGAATAATAGGACACTTACGTTTACTTTACATTCAGGGGAGGTCACTCTTGTTTCCTGTGGTGTGTTATGCAAATCAAATGTAATTCTTTTGTGTTAACTCATTTGAAGATTTAAATAATTTGTAAAGTACATGTATTCATTCACATGTCACCCATCCAAGTACTAACAATAACCCTTGCTGCCTAATTTGCACGCAGAGAAATACACCGGCAGAGATCCGAGTTAGTCCCCATTATATACGCATAATAAACCATTACTTGCAGTAGCGGGTACCAATCTACTATGGCCACATGTGGTACTTAAAAGACACTCCTACTGGCTATGTACAGCCAGATGTGGTATTTAAAAGACACTCAGATTGGCTAACCCAGCTACTCTAGTTTATCAAACAAAAACAATCATCACCACAGCCTGTACCAGTTGTATATATCTGTACTATGTACAACGTGAATCAGTTTAACACAATACCTAGATTGGTTACCTCCCCTGATACAGCGAAGCACATAGGGATAAGGTTAGGTATAGGCTACCGGAAATGGGCAGAATTCTGCCTTTTTTTTTTTGAATACTGGAACCTTACCATTGTTTTCTTTACATTAAGGGGAGGTCATTTTTTTTTCTTGTGATTGTTTTTTTCTTGTGGTCTCTTAGGAAGATGAAAATGCTAAATGGAGTGTGTGTGTGTGTGTGTGTGTGTGTAAAACCGACCAAACGGGGAACTTTGTGAGAATACACACCAACCAACCGGGGAACACCTACCAAACGGGGAGGTCCCCGTTTGGTTTTTATTTTAAATTCGCATTCCAGATCCCCTAATTATCAGCATGTCAAATTAAATTAGTAATCTGACGCATTCCCCGATTGGACGGTTAGGAGCACACACACACATTATACACATATTCTGGTATGATCCGAGTCGGTATGTATCTCTTGGAACGCTGTTCCCCAGTTGTGCGGTAAAAAATTCTTACACTTTGTCCAGTGCAGTTCTCCGATCATGCCGTAAAAAATTCATACACTTTGCCGCCATTTCTACTGGGCTATTTCAAGAACACACGTTGGTGCAGATCAGCAAAATGCAGAAAGCTGAAGTATTTATTATTTTCAAATGAATCATTTTTGTAGATTTATATTCAAACAAGGTATTTCTGTCTTATGACTTCGGTCAAAATTCTGCGAAAAACATCGACCACATAAATGATAAAAATACGATTGCAAGACTATAAGCTATGTATAAGACCCTTTCTGAAAGTAAATTAAAGTTGACACAACATTCAGGAATGTGGAAGGAATCGATTCCGTTTGGATAATCTTGATGTCGATTTGACCGGAAAGATTTCCAGTTTTACACATATACGCAAAAACTAGATTATTCCGTTCAGTTTTTTTTTTTTTTCAACTATTGAAACATTGTCGGGAAAAATTTACTGTCTTGAGGTTTTATATACACATAAAATTTAAACTACTTTCTTTTTCCTGTAGGTTAGCGCGGAACATGTTTTTTATGTTCTAGTGCTTGAAAAGTCATTTCCTTTAATCTTCATATTTCGTTATCTTGAAATTATCTCATTGATGTTTGTATAGAATTATAAAAAATATGAGGTTACTTTGTTTTCAAAATTTACCAGATGAATGCCAGATAAACTAATAAATATCAGTTGTTTGGATATCAAGAAAAATATTGCGGAAGAAATCTGCATCTAAATTTGCAATCATGCGGGAAAATCAGGACAATAACGTGGGAAAAATGGTTAATCATTCATTTAGAAAAAGACCAGACAGAAGATAGAGACTATCAATCAAGTAAAACATCAATAAGATACCAAAAACTAGTAATAATGATAACAGACATTATGGCAAGCGATTTTAATGTTTGCTTGATAAATGATCCGTCGAAAAATTGCAGAAACATTT
Organism: Tridacna gigas; assembly: GCA_945859785.2. NCBI lineage: Eukaryota > Metazoa > Mollusca > Bivalvia > Cardiida > Cardiidae > Tridacna > Tridacna gigas. Next base: position 9,773,453 of record OX244041.2, on the reverse strand, counting down.
AGTTTAGATGTTTAGAATTGTATAAATGAAAAAAACAAAAAAAGGAGGGAGAACCACTCATGTTTGAAAAAATAAGGAATGTAGGTAAATCAACACAACTCAGAGGCTTGGAAAGACGAGGCTGGAGAATTAGCAGTCGCATAAAGACCCCTCGAACATCAAATCTTAATACTCTGTAATTGCAGAACATGTCCAAACTTTTACGCATACGTACACGGAAAGATAAAAAATGTGACAGCACAACAAAATTGCAATTTTGTACCGAACTAGAACTGTCGCGAAGCGGAAAAATACCGCCCCAACACCAGTACCTTGTCACTGAATCAGCACAATCAGAGAACGGAGTTGATTATCAAAACAAAGCTCACCAGTGACCCTTACCTTTAACCCATGTGGCCCCAAAACAATAGGGCACCTCCTTGGGTCATGAGCAGCATTTGTACACAGTTTCAGGGTCCTAGATCAAACGGCTATTGAGTTAGAGCACGGAAACGATTTTTGAACAAAGTTCACCCGCGACCCTGGCCTTTGACTCATGCAACCAAAATACGATGGGGGCCTACTTGGGTCATGAGCAACACTTGTATAAAGTTTCAAGGTCCTAGGTCAAACGGTTTTTGAGTTAGAGCACGGAAACGAAAAGATGGACAGATCGACGGACGGACGAACGAACGGGCGGGCGGACAGACAGACATGATCTACTTCGTTGGTGGGGGGGGGGGGGGGGGTTTATAAAGATTAAACAAGAAAGACGTTTAAAAAAAGGAAGAGAGATAGGTGGCATAAGAGGAAATGAATGTTGAAACTCTATGGGGTTCACTATGAAGAGAGATAGTTAAAGGCCCGATAGCGGCAAAGAAAACACAGATCTTAAAATGCATTTACATTTAAATCATACCATTCAAAAGAACGAAAAATATTGTGAAGGTGGCAATCTGTTATTGTGTTGTCCAAGTGTTAGTCGATGGCAGGAAAACGAATTTTAAAATCAGGCATAAAGCAAACAAAAGATAGAGTGACCTGGCAAGTTTAACCTAGTTTTGAAATTAGTTAATCTACCGGCGACTAACAGTTGGACAGACCTTACAATGACAGATTGTCATCTTCCCAATAATTGCCAGACTTTTAAATGATATGATTTACATTAACATTTAAATACATTTTTAACATCCACTTTGTTTACTTCTAACAGCTATTGTTACTTTAGGGTAATCCCCCCAATTAGTGCCTCTTTTTCCTCATTGTTTTCCGTATTATTGAAAAGTTAAATTCAACTATGATTGGAAAAGAAGCTGCTGCTGCTAAGAGGGGTGTGTTGTGTTTATTCTAGAGCGGAACAGCAGGGCGCGCCGCCCTGCCCCTTTTCACCCCGCCGTTATGTCCCCGAATCTATATACACGCACCCTGCTGTCCTTTTCACATACATACAAAAATCGGCTGTCTGTTGTTTTGGTTTATCTTGTATTACGTAAGCGCACTTCAGTCGACTATAGGGAATTAACACAGGTCGCAAAGCAACTAAAGTTTTAAAACGTTCTTGAAGTTTATCCTTTTTTTCGTAACGTTACCTTATACAGTTTTAAGTAAGAAAAGTCGTTTCCGTGAATATGGGGGAAATGGTTTAACCCATAACTGTGTTGTCTATAAACGATACATCTGTTAAATAATTAATAAATACTAAACCTTGTCATTTCTTCATATATCGGTAATCCATTTATGTAAAACTATGCATTCTTTTTTATTTCGGCTGCAAGGATTTTTTTTTTTTTTAAAGAAAACAGCCCAACTTATTTTTCTGCTGACTACATAAAACATGGCACTGCCCTGGTGTTCTAGAAACAACCATTACTATACGCAAAAAGGCACTATCAGTTAATGTAAAGAAGGCATGATACTGGCTTATTGCGTGATCATTTTGTGTGGACTGGCAGTCACCGGGTATGAATTTCTTGGAGCAGAGCAAATGTAAATATGTACAACAAACGCTGCATTACGACCCTTCGAATGCACGTTACATCATACCTCCAATCCAAATTTTACAGCAAACATTTGTGTACCCGTGACAAGCATGAAATCTTATTGACAGAATAGGTAGACGGAATAGCTGACCCAAATATGTAAGAAGATATGTAAAACACATATATTTCAAGATTGAAAACATGCCGAAATAGATCTAAATTTGTCAGATAGTCTTTTATCCCTATTCTGTCGGACACACATTCGGACAAGGTAAAACTTATTACGGCGACATTTTTTTTTTTTTCCAAAATGATAATTTCCTAAAGATTCGGAAAACTAAAAAAAAAATATTTTTTTTTTTTCTATCCGAATATATGGGCGAATTATGGTCTTGTCAAGGTAGACGGCGTCATTTAAAAACATTACTGACATCTTCCGATCAATAGATATGTACGACGTGTAAACTGGTTTGTGCTACTACTAAAGTACTATACTTGCTCTACTATATGACGGCTAAATTTCGGAAAATTGGCTTTGAGATAAGAGCGCTCTGTCATTGTTTTGCACGGCGCCCCCGGCGCGTTAATCACGTGAATTACGGTATTTAAGTGAGAATGGGTTAATTAAACAAGAAAAAGTACTTTGTTTTAAATTGTAAATAACGTATGAAAATAAAAAGTTACCATTTTATTGTGTTCGCTGTATGCCCTGCTTACAGTTAACTCTGTACCAGAGGAAAAATTTTAGACCTGTCCAAATTGAAAAAGTATACATGACAATGCTCACACCAAGCATTTTCTCCTTTTTCCACGATGTTTTCAAGAGTCATTTTCTCTAGGGCCATAAAAACATGCACTTATTTGGTAAAAGAGTTAAATACATTTTTGCGCACAACTACTGCACACAATAAGTAGTCGAAATACCGAATTTACTTTCAGAGATTAGAGCTTCAGACGGGAATCGTAACACGTCTTGGGAAGTCTTCCGACTTACCGAGAGAATTTTAAGTCTATCATTATGGTGTTTAGAGACTTACAAGGTTTTGACAGCGCCATTAACACCTATTCGACTCTAGCGCTGAAAGTAAGCAAAGTAACAAAAATATCCCCATATTTTATGAACCAATGCTACATAGATTGGCAATAAAGACATCAATCTATAGCGGAAGCTCTTTACATACTGACTCCAATTCGTCGGACGAAATTTAGTCTACTGCATTACGCGCACTTTAAAAAGTACATTCCAATCAAAGTCTACTGGCAGACGATGTGAAATCAACGTCTGAATGTCAACAGAGAGAATCAGAGGCCTCATGTCGACCAACTTCCACAAATTCATTCTTCAAAAGAATGGACACTTCTTTAAATAAAAGTGCCTCATGCAATCCATTCCTCTGAAACTCTGGTACCCTAAGTGGGGAATATGTAGACGTTTCCAAGGTCGCTAATTAGATGTCTTTTCATCAGCATCGGCTGAACTATTCCATATTAATATATAATGCTGGAGTAAATACAACTCGGCTGTTCGCCCACATTTTTCAAATATTTCTGTTCTATATAAAGACTGACAGAAAGCGTTTTCGAGTTTTGTCTATGTTGTTTTTGAAAGCGTCATTTTTTATCTTTGAAACCTCTCCAGCCCTGCGTCTGTTGGACAATATGGTCTATGTGAGATAAATTTTTAGACAGATGCACCGAATAGCGCTTGGTCGGTCGACATTAGGCATCTGCTTCTCTCCTTAGAGATTCAGACATTGATCTCGCATCGTTTGCGATTAGACTCTGCTTGGATTTTTTTTTTTTTTTTTAAGGTGTGTGCAATGCAGTAGGCCAAATTTCATCAAATTGTGGAAAGAGATCCTGCTGTAGATTGAAGGCCTTTATTGTCATTCTCTATAGCATTGGTTATAAAGATTTATAAAGATATTTTTGTTATGTCCTGCTTACGTACAGTGCTAGAGTTAGCGTCGCCTATTCAGCTGGCCTTAACGGGCCTATGTGCGTGCCCATTTCTTACACCAATATACAATCGTTACTACCTTGACGCTTACTCACACCTTATCAAATGGATTCTTCCAAAAAATAATTGTATTTCTTTTATTAATTACAATTCTACTCATTACTGTGCAGCCTACACATATCTTTAGACTCACTATTCATCCATTCATGTAGCAGCAGCTTTTTTGAAAAAATATATCTGTCTGAAAATTTAAACTTTTCAATAATCCCGCAAACCCCGAGGAAAAAGAGGCGTGGTTACCTTATTTATCTCTCTTCATATTGAACCCCATAGAGTTTCAATATTCCTTTACACGAGTACCTATTATACCGTCGATCTTTTTTTTATTATTTTTCAAAAGTCTCTCTTGTTTAATCTTTCGGTGCAAATTTGCAGATTTTGTTGTGTGTCACAATTCTTTTCTTTCCGTGTAGGTATGCATAACAGTTTGGGCATGTTCTGCAATCATATAGTATTAAAATTTGATGTTCCCGAGGTCTTTATGTTACTGTTTATTCTCCAGCCTATCATTTCGAATAACAGTTGTCCCCCACTGCTTTTTTTTTTTTTTTTTTTCATTTACACAATTCTGATGATCTAAATGTTTCTGCAATTTCTCCGAAGGATCATTCATAAAACAAATAGTAAAACCGCTAGTCATAATGTCTATAATTATACTTGCCAGTGTTTGGTATCATACTGATATTTTACATTCATCTGTTTGCTTTTAGAAGGTATCTCAAATTATTTTCCTGTTGAAAATCAAATATCATACAAAAAATTCACTCTGTGCTATGTTACTTATTTGGTATATTCGATTTCCACTTCCCTATACACTGAGACCCCATTTGGTATGTATACACAAAGTTCCCGTTTGGTATGTATACACAAAGTCCCCGTTTGGTATACACAAAGTCCCCGTTTGGTATACACAACTTGGTTCCCCGTTTTGCTTGTAAAAAATTCACTTGGAAAATCTTCAATTTTGGATGTTTTTTACAACTACAAACGAATTAAGCAGCCCTAAAACCGTCAAATTCTTCATCTGAGTTGCTCACGATGATCGGAAATACAGGTCCCCGACTGGTAGGTTTAGAGCTTAGGTCCCCGTTTGGGGGGGTTTTACAAGTATGTGTGTGTGTGTGTGTGTGTGTGTGGTCTGGGCTTGGCTTGCCCAGCCCATAGCCATAGGAATCGTGTACCAAGGGCTACCAAATCTGGATCACTTTTGATTTTTTTTAAAATTAGCCTTGCATCAGGGATCTTACGTTTTACAGAGGCTTCATATAGACAAAACTTGAAAATCACCTTATTTATAACCATACAGCATAGACTTGTATTATTTTGGAATGTGGCTTTATCTTGTGGACCTCTACCAGGGTTCAAGTAATTATAGCTCTGGGATCAAAAATGGCTTCGCCCTGCGGGTCTCAACTTTCACATGGGCTTTTACAGAGAAAACTTTGTAAGTCTTCATTTTGAAACCATTTGGCTCAGAATTGAAATGTTTAGCATTTATGGTTTATAATTATAAGCCAGTGGAGCGATACAGGGCCATCATGGCCCTCTTGTTCTTGTGTACCATAACCTTCGAAAATTCTAAAAGGCCTTTGCAATCAAGCTGTAGCTCTGATCTAAAAAATTCTAAAAAGCTTCCACATTTCCGAATAGCCATGCGCTGATATCACACAATTTATAATCCCTCAGCAAATTATAACATTTTTTTTCTTTTCAAACAAAGATCTAATTTTTTTTTGTTGATATATTGATGAAATTATTAAAGTAATACTTCGTCTGTTATGATTTATCTTTTCATCTAATCCAGTATCACGATTTTCATCTTCCATTTCGCATATTTTCAAATGCATATTTACCATTTATTGGTAAAAATTTGGTACCTCTTTTGATAGTGAATTCACGTGACTTATAATTCGCTGCGTCATAATGAATTGTGTGACATGAGCGCATGGCGATCCGGAAAATGTGGAATCTTTTTAATTCTTTTTTTAATCAGAGCTACGTGACCTACATGGCTGAGTGAACGTCTTTTGAAATTCTCCGGGTGAAAATTGTTTAAAATTTTTGTTAAAAAGCTGTAGAAATTTTTCTAAAACTGTTCGTTAATGTTGCTCAATAGTTGTGCTATTGTCTGTGCACCATCCTTTGGAAACAAGTGTTCTTTTCTCATGGTTTTGGACTGATTTATATGTTTAGAGTGTCGCGCACGTGCAAGTCCTTGTGCTCTAGCTGGGTGGGGAGTTGGAAAAAGCATACCGGTTAAGGAAGTTACAGAAGTTTAAATTCTTCATTCTCGGTCGATGTTCTTCTATCCTTCGCTTCAGAAAACTCTTTGAGATCTATATTGTTTGTCTTTAATTACAATGGCCATTTTTGGACATTAGTTTTGTCAATATTTTTGGATATTAGTTAGGATATTATATTGGATATTTGTGGACAATTTACCCTCTCTACACGTGAGTTTGCAGTAGCTTAATGTAGCTTATATCTTTTCGAATCGTAAATACGATTTGTTCGTGGTATCTTGTGTTGTCCCTGCACCTTCATGACCGGATTCCCAGTTTCACTGTAAATCTGTATTCATAACATCCTCCGAATTATGGTATCAGCTTCTGGTACACAGTCTTCCTCTAAAAGAGAACTATCGAGTAGTTCAATTCCAAGTCCCTCGTCAACCTCCGCACAGCCCGTGAAGAAAGCCAAGATTCCCAGCAAACCAGACAAGCCTGTAAAACAAAGTTCGTCTGATCTTGACACTCAGGCCATAATCGATTCAGTGACTGCAGCTTTAAAAGACACAATCAGCGAACAAGTCACAGCCAGTGTCAAAGCAATGGCTCAGTCTGTAGCTGACATTATGTCATAGGGTGGACGTTCGTTGAAATAAAATGTACTTTGAAATGATAGCGACTTGGAAAAAAAAAAAAAAAATCTGACAATCAGTTTAGGAAAAGTAGCCATTTAAAAATTCAAAATTTCAATTTCTTTTTTACGCGATAAAGTCTGCATTTTCGTGAAACTTGCACAGTTTGTTTATCTCATCAATAGCTTGAACCCTATTGATTTTGAAAAAAATCTGACAATCAGTATGGGAAAAGTAGCCATTTAAAGTTCAAATTTTTCATTTCGTGTTTACGCAATAGATTCAGCATTTGTAATTGGCTTTTCATGAAACTTGCACAGTCGTTTGGACAAAAAATGGACAATCAGTATGGGAAAAGTAGCCATTTAAATTCGAAAATTTACATTTCTTCTTCACACTAAGTTCAACGACTCGGCATTTGTGGTCGAATTTTCATTAAACTTGCACTGTTGCTTTATATTATCAATAGCTTGAACCCTATTGATTTTGAAAAACATTCAACAATCAGAATGGGAAAAGGAGCCATTTAAAGTTGAAAATTTACATTTCTTGTTTACGCAATTAAGTCCGCATTTTAGATCCAATTCTCTTGAAACTTGCAAAGATTTTTTGTGTCATCAAGGGAATGAACTCTATTAAAAATGAAATCTAGCAATCAGTTAAGGAAAAGCAGCCATTTGAAGGCTTAGTATTGGTTACCTATTAGTCACATTTCTTTGAAATTTGCCGGGATTGTTTAATACAATGAGTACTGCAAGCCTATCAAATTTGGCTGGATTCCAAACAGTTGGTTTTGAGAAATTGTACTTCAATTCTTTTTCACTATTTGTTCAATTCAACATGCCTACTTGTGCTTTCTTTGTGGGTTCAAGCCCAGTTACAACAACACCTCCTTTTTTTGGGGGGGGGGGGGTTGTTTGTCTTTCACCCTTTTGCATCATGAATTCATAATGTATGCTAAAAAAAAAAGCAAAATCACTGCCATTAGAGCGATTTCAGGCCCGCCCTCAGGAATTCGAAATGCATATTGAAACGAGTAAAAGTTTAGGAGGGTGAGGATCGGTTCAGAACCCGACCTTCTGTCACCCGTTTTATTCAAAGAATCGCCCAGTGTCGATGTATTTTGGCATACATCCATTGTGCATGCCGGCAGATATGTAAAGGAATACAAGCCTTCAAAGTTCACTTGGAAAATCAGAGTAAAACGAATTTCTGACTCGTAGTAGACCATGGAGCGTAATAAGGTCACAAAAACAAAATAGTTCCACGCTCAATTTTTCAAGATATGACCGAACAAACATCAAAAAAGCCTTTTAAAACTGTCCTTTCATATTTTCTGATAAAACAGAGTTACAAATGTGCTCGATATCAAATTTTGCACTTCTTTTGACTTCTGTCGGAATGTTTTGGCAGAGAGAGAGGGAACTACATCTACATATACATATATAAAGCGATTAATTTTCTGAGTTGCATTCCACTGCCTCGCTAGCTCAGTGGGCTAGACGAAAGGTTCCCAAAATCTTTTTAGTTTTGGTCATTTGTGGACAGGGTTCAAATCTTAGCAACTACTACTTTTTCTTTTATCTATTTTCCCACATTTTCTTTTTCATTCACAATCCCTAATTCTCAGACATATATAAATGCAAATTTCAAATCCAAATCATTAAGAATGTGTGAAAAATTTCAAGCTCTCTATTTATCTACGTCCATTCATTTCCATAGGTTTTTTTTTTCCACCCCAACGCATATGGCTTGTCAGGCTTGAGCTGGGAAGATGTCCTGAATCGACATGGTATTTCTTGCAACCGTGATGACATGTTTCAACCCCTCAAAAAGGGAAACAATGATAGTATGACCAGGCTCCAAAATCAATTGTGATGAGAACCCAAAGAAATTTGGCACATGCGATAAAACTTCTGGGATTACATTAACTTTGCCACATCGGTCTGTTCATACACACGTTAATAGTGAGACCAACTTTGTCATACTAGATCTAATTTGCTCTCTCTCTCTCTCTCTCGCTTGCTGCTTATTTAGTTACGCTATGATTCTTCATGACTTTTTATAGACAATTAGTGGTCTCAACATATCCAAAGTTTCAATGTGAGATAGGGAAGCTCATCTGAGCAATATATTGGAAATTCATATCGAAACGGGTAATTCAGGTGGGTGGGGGTCGGTTCAGAACCCGAACTTCTGTCACCCGTTTTACTCAAAGAATCGCCCAATGTCGATGTATTTTGACATACATCCATTGTGCATGCCTGCAGATCTGCAAAGGATTACATATAAGCCTTCAAAGTTCACTTGGAAAATCAGAGTAAAACGAATTTCTGACTCATAGAAGACCGTGGTTTGTAATAAGGTCACACAAACAAAATAGTTCCTAAACAAATATAGCCACGCTCACTTTTTCAAGATATGATCAAACAAACATCAAAAACACCTTTAAATCTATCCTTTCATATTTTCTGATAAAACAGATTAACAAATGTGCTTGATATCAAATTTTCAAATGGAACTACATGTACTTTTGACTTATGTCAGAATGTTTTGGCAGAAAGGGAGGGAACTACATCTACACCCCTACATATATATATATGTATGTGTGTGTGTGTGTGTGTGTGTGTGTGTGTGTGTATGTGTGTGTGTGTGGGGGGGATTAGTTTTCAGGTTTGAATTCAACTGCTTCGCTTGCTCAGTTGGTTAAACGAAGGGTCCCAAAATCATTTTTAGTTTTGGTCATTGGTGGACAGGGTTCAAATCTGAGCAACTACTACTTTTTTTACCCCATTTTCCCTTTTTTTTTTTTTTTTTTTTTTTTTTTTATTCACTATTCCTAATTCCGAGACATTTTTCAAAACAAATTTCAAATTCAAATCATTAAGAATTCATGAAAATGTTCAGGCTCTCTATCTACTTTCATTCATTTCCATAGGTTTTCTTTTTTACCCCAATGCATACGGCTCGACAGGTTTGAGCTAGAAAGATGTCCTGAATTGACATGATATTGCTGGCGACCGTGGTGACATGTTTCAAACCCTCAAAATGGGAAACAATGATAGTATGACCATTGACCAGGCTCCAAAATCAATTGTGACGAGAACCCAAAGATAGAGGGAAATTTTGCACTTGCGATAAAACGTAAATCTGGGTTTGCGTTAACTTTGGGTCCATCGGTCCGTTCGTGCATACTTTGATAGTGAGACCAACTTTGTCATACTAATTTGGAGACAGTTCCGTTAGAAGAGGATGTATTTTAGGATGTTTTTCTTCCCACAAAAAAATCAAGGAAAAAAAAGCATTAGTAGTCCCTTTTGTCAAGTTCATGTTTGGGCGTCCGCGTAAATGCCACATATCAGTGGGTCATCATGGAAACCGATTTCAGATTCTACTCTAGGTCTAGTTGTGCGCAATCTGACGGATCAACAATGTCATCCTGGGCACAGGAGACATATATAAATTTGCGACATTTTGCCAGCTTTAGCCTAGCAGCTGTAGATCTATGCCTGGCAAACCGCATTGTGGTGGACCCATTTTGTCTTTCCACATTACCATGCCACATTTTTTGATAAGTCCTTTAAACCTATTAGGCTATTTCAAAAGCAACAATGAACGAATTTCCCCCCGACTACACTTGGGAAAACTACTACCTGTTTTATTTTCATTATTAATTCATTTTTTTTTTTTTTTTTTAATTGGTGATTTATTTACTTTCTCCCACATCTTTCCCTGTCAAAAGGTACCGTTAGCAAAATCTCAAATTATTTTCTTGGTGTTCTCAACAACGGTTTGTAGAGAAAAGGGCACTTAAAAGTTTGTTTTGCTTTTTTTTATGCAATTGCTAGCAGTTGTTCCTGAAAAAGTACTCTCTCTCTCTCTTGCTGCTTTATTTAGTTAGGCTATGATTCTTCAAATTCTTCATAACTTTTCCTTAGACAATCAATGGTCTCAACATATCCAAACTTTCAATGTGAGTTAGGGAAGCTGATCTGAGCAATATACTGGAAAGTCATATCGAAACGGGTAATTCAGGTGGGTGGGGGTCGGTTCAGAACCCGATATTCGGTCACCCTTTTTATTCAAAGAATCGCCCATTGTCGATGTATTTTGGCACACATCCATTGTGCATGCCTGCAGATCTGCAAAGGATTACATATAAGCCTTCAAAGTTCACTTGGAAAATCAGAGTAAAACGAATTTCTGGTTCGTAGTAGACAGGGGTACGTAATAAGGTCACACAAACAAAATAGCTCCTAAACAAATAAAAAAGCTACGCTCACTTTTTTTAAAGATATGATCAAACAAACATCAAAAACGCCTTTTAAACCTGTCCTTTCATATTTTCTGATAACACAGACTAACAAATGTGCTTGATATCAATATTTTAATGGAACTACTTCTGACTTCTGTCGGAATGTCTACACATACATATAAGTGGATTAATTTTCAGGTTTGAATTCAACTGCTTTGCTAGCTCAGTGGGCTTGACGACAGGTTCAAAAATTCTTCTTACTTTTGTTCACTGGTGGACAGGGTTCAAATCTGAGCAACTACAACTTTTTTACCCCATTTTCCCACAATTTTTCTTTTTCATTCACTATCCCTAATTCTGACACATTTTTAAATACAAATTTCAAATTCAAATCATTAAGTATGTGAGAAAAATTTCAGGCTCTCTATCTTCTTTCATTAATTTCCATAGTTTTTTTTTTTCCATCCCAACGCATACGGCTTGAAGGGCTTGAGCTGGGAAGATGTCCTGAATTGACATGATATTGCTTGCGACCGTGATGACATGTTTCAATCCCTCAAAATGGGAAACAATGATAGTACGACCAGGCTCCAAAATCAATTGTGATGAGAACCCAAAGATACAGGGACCTTTGGTACATGCAATAAAACGTAAATCTGAGTTTGCATTAACATTGGAGCATCGGTGTGTTCATGCAGACTTTAATAGTGAGACCAACTCTGTCATACTTATTTGGAGACAATTCCATTAGAAGAGGATGTATTTTAGTATGTTTTTCTTCTCACAAAGAAATAAAAAAAAAAAAAAAAAAAGAGAAAAAAACAGCATTATTAGTGCCTTTTGTCAAGTTCATGTTTTGGCATTGGCGTAAATGCCATATATCAGTGGGTCATCATCGAAACCGATTTCAGATTCTGCTCAAGGTCTGGTTGCTGCGCGCATTCTGACGGTTCAACAATGCCATCGCGGGCACAGGAGACATACGTGAATTTGTGATGTTTTGCCAGCTTGAGCCCAGCAGCTGTAGATCTATGACTGGCAAAGCGCATTGCGGTGGACCCTTTTTTGTTTTTCTGCATTACCCTGCCACATTTTTTTTATAAGTCCTTTAAACCTTTTAGGCTATTCCAAAAGCAACAATGCACAAATTTCCCCCTGATTGCACTGAGGAAAACTGTTCCCTATTTTATTTTCATTATTCATTTTTTTTTTTTTTTTTTCATTATTGATTTAATTACTTTCTCTCACATCTTTCCTGTCAAAAGGTACCATCAGCAAAATCTCAAATTATTTTCTTGGTGTTCCCAACAACGGTCTGTAGAGAAAGGGATACTTAAAAATTTGTTTTGCTTGTTTTATGCAACTGCGACCAGATGTTCCTGAAAAAATACTCTCCTATTCTCTCTCTCTCTCTCTCTGTCTTGCTGTTTTTTTTTTTTTTTTTTTAGTTAGGCTTTGATTCTTCATAACTTTGAAGGCTAATATGCATTCCTTTGCAGATCTGCAGGCATGCACAATGGATGAATGCCAAAATACATCGACATTGGTCGATTGTTCGAATAAAACGGGTGACAGAAGATCGGGTTCTGAACCGACCCCCACCCACATGAATTACCCGTTTCGATACGAATTTCCAATATATTGCTCCGACCAGATTCACTATCACACATTGAAACTTCGGATATGTTGAGACCACTAATTGTCTATGAAACAGTTATGAAGAATCATAGCCCACCTAAATAAACCGGAAAGAGAGGGAGAGAGAGAGAAAGAGAGAGAGAGAGAGAGTACTTTTTGAGAAGCAACTGGTAGCAGTTGCATAAAACAAGCAAAACAACATTTTAAGTGCCCTTTTCTCTTCATAATGCTGTTGGGAACACCAAGAAGATAATTTAAGATTTTGCTGATGGTACCTTTTGACAGAAAAGATGTAGGAGAAAGTAAAAATCCCTTTTATCAAGTCAATGTTTTGGCGTCGGGGTAAATGCCATATATCAGTGGGTATCATGGAAACCGATCTCAGATTCTACTTTAGGTCTAGTTGTTGTGTGTAATCTGACGGTTCAACCATGTCATCGTGGGCACAGCAAACATACGTAAATTTGCGACATTTTGCCAGCTTGAGCCTAGCAGCTGTAGATCTATGTCTGGCAAAGCGCATTGTGGTGAACCCTTTTTGTCTTTCTGCATTACCCTGCCATATTTTTGATAAGTCCATTAAAAATTCTAGGCTAATGCAAAAGCAACAATGAAGAAATTTCCCCCTGACTGCACTGAGGAAAACTGCTCCCTGTTTTATTTTCATTATTCATTCATCTTTTTTTATTAATGATTATTTACTTTCTCCCACATCTTTCCTGTCAAAAGGTAACATCAGCAAAATCTCAAATTATTTTCTTGGTGTTCCCAACAACATTATTTAGAGAAAAGGTCACTTAAAAATTTGTTTTACTTTTTTTATGCAATTGCTACCAGTTGCTCCTGAAAAACTACTCTCTCTCTCTCTCTCTCTCTTGGTCTTGCTTGTTTATTTAGTTAGGCTATGATTCTTCATGACTTTTTCATAGACAATTAGTGGTCTCAACATATCCAAAGTTACAATGTGAGATAGGGAAGCTGATATGAACAATATATTGGAAATTCATGTCGAAACGGGTAATTCAGGTGGATGAGGGTCGGTTCAGAACCCGATCTTCTGTCACCCGTTTTATTCAAAGACTCGCCCAATGTTGATGTATTTTGGCATACATCCATTTTGCATGCCTGCAGACCTGCAAAGGATTACATATAAACCTTCAAAGTTCACTTGGAAAACCAGAGTAAAACGAATTTCTGACTCGTAGTAGACCATGGTGCGTAATAAGGTCACAAAAACAAAACAAATAACACAGCCACGCTCACTTTCTCAAGATATGATCAAACAAACAACTATCAAAACGCCTTTTAAACCGTCCTTTCCTATTTTCTGATAAAACAGAGTAACAAATATGTTTGATATGAAATTTTTAAATGGAACTACTTTTGACTACTTCGACCCAGAAGCAATTGCTTCTCATGTTGTACTCACATAGGTTACTGCCTCTGATACAGCAAGATAATACTGTGGCACTCTTCTTGAAGGTTATTCTTCTCGTGAATGAGAATTTTGTCACTTTTTAACTATATTACGCAGTACTTTATCTTAGTTTCATTAAGCACAATGTATCATAAAACGCGGTCAGTTAGCTAGCCTTTGAATAATAGATCGTGATTAGTCCATATTTTAGCCACAATATTTCCACTGAGTAATTAAAGTCCACCCATTTTTTTTTTTTTTCTTTTCTGTTATATGGTATATTCATTATCTTCCGCAAGGTGGCATTTTTCAAGTACATAACCTATCTGACATGGGCATTCTTGGTACAGAACAGGACTACTTTTCAAGGCGGCAATCAATGCAACGAATTTTAGGATAATTTAAAGTATACGTTAACTCACTTAAACCTATTATGTACGATTCATCCAGCCATGGATAGCCGTAGCATATATAGCCTATCCACCAGCAATTTATAAACATAGCCCATATAAGCTTGGGGAAAAGCCCTGGTATGAGCTCAGCAAGGTGAAGGCGTTATTTTTGTTGTCAGTCTGTTGCACAAATCCAGGTTTTCCCCATGTGTATGTTTAGAAACTCTCTAAAGAGCTTTGCAAAAAACAATTGGTATTTAAAAAAAAGAAAATCCCGTTTGAAATAATTTTCCTTTTTATGAAATTTGTAGCAAAAAACTGGCTTTATTTTTCCACAGACGTATTAATTATTTCCATTTCCCGCCTGCACTTTTTAAGCGGCAATTTACGCTCCGCGTATCAATATTTATCCTGTACAGGATAGCGATGCGTCATGTAGCGGACAGATGAACATTATCTTCGGCTAGGTGGCATTTTTCAAATACATAACCTGTCTGATATGGGTATTCTTGGTATTGAACCGAACATTTTTTCAAGGCGGGAATCAGTGCAACGAATTTCAAAATAAAATATACGTTTACTCTCTAAAACCTACCTTGTACGATTCATCCAGCCATAGTTATATAGCATATAACCTATGCAGATCTTTTATTTGCATATTCATGAATCAGACTAAGTCATAAGCCGAAACAAGTTGGCTTCTTTAAAAAAGAAGCCAGGAGAGGTCAGCATCAATGTTTTCAAATAGTTTATTGCTTTTAATTTCAATATAGTTTGGTACATGTAAACAAATAAGTAAGGTATTTTATGATTGCCGCTGTATAGAAAGGAGAACCCTCTAATGCATTATATGACAGACACGTGACCTTCCCACGTTTTCAAGTCGCGTGATCTTTTACCGCGGTGTTCTCTTTTTTTAACGAAATTATTTGTGTGTGTGTGTAGCTTAATTTGTTTAATGAAAATTTACAACTACTGGAAAGGTCATTTGCAATCAAATCAATATAACAAATCCTATTTGAAATCCGTCATATAAAAACAAACCACGTTTATTTCCTATTTCAGTTTTTTGATTTCGGTTTATTTATAAAACCATGACGAAACAGACTGTGTATCAGAACAATTTCGCAAAAAAGCATGGCGTTAGGCAGGAATTTCTCAGACAGTCTGCCTTTTAAACTCACCACTGTTGGAGAGGTCTGATGACCTCTCCAATGACGTGAGGAGGTTTACCGGGTCCCATCTTCTTGTTACCCAATTTGATTCGACCTCCAGTTCAAGCCCCGCCTGATCCGCTGGGTTTTTCGTGGGAGTGTCCTCCGGCAAGACACTTCAGAGCCCCAGCCTAGTACTGGTGAAACCCAGGAAATACATGAATATGTAAGCTGTCGCCGTGATATGACTGAAATAATGTTGAATAATGGTAACACACCATTCAATCAATCATGAGCCGACCCCAAAAATTAAATGGTCTAAGGGAAGCAACTCTTACAAACATCTCCGGACTCGTTCGTTCCAAAGTAACTCCGTCCCAGGACTTGTCCGTCCAGTCTTGTTTGTCCAACATTAATGGATGCTTATAATCATCAAACACCGTCGTCTTTTGCCCATGTCAGCGGCACACCCAGAAAGCTTTACGCTAATGGGAATTGTGTAAGTTCACAGGCCTTTGAAACTCCGTTGGTCTATCACGGAACACTAAAGTTTTCCTTGGTTGATCATCGAACACTTTTGCACATTGGTGCATCGACTGTATATCTTCGGACATGTGCGTAAAAGTGTGTCATCTCAGATCAGCTTGTACAGTCTGTGATTTATCCGCGACGACATTTTCCGTTTTTGAGCAATTTACTCCTTCACGAAAGTCTGCTGTATGAAAAAAATCTTATGTAGTCGCAAAGTGATGTCTCAGTTTGGCCTGCGCGGACAGCGCAGCCTAATCCGAGATGACACTTTACGCAAATGTCCAAAGGTCTCAATTGGCATGTTGCGGGCCATATAGAAGCAGTCGCCAATGTGCTATTTATAGTAACAGTTAAGGAAACTTTCGTTTTCCCGTAATAGACCAATGGAGTTTCAGTGGCCTATGGTAAGATACAGGACGACATCTATCCCAAGTTATGCCTGAATCTTAGCGAGCTTGGTGAATAGCACTGTCACACAGGACCTAGGTTTAAGTCTCCTGCAAAAGACTGCAAGTATTAAAATGTTTTTATCAAGACTGAATTACTACATAAGTAAGTAGACTGAATCTTTCCATACTAAAACACTTACGTCTACAAAATGTTCGAAACAGTTTAGGAAATTAGCCTATCGACTGTTAACACCTTAGCACACCCATCAAATTCAGATGCAGAAGTCAGCAGAATGTGACGAGTGCCGAGATCTACCGAATGACATGGACCTTTACTCAATGTCACCAAAAAATCCTTTACTGCGTGACATCAAGATGTGTCGCACTATTTTATGGTCTAAGGGAGAAAACTCTTGTTTGCCCCACCTTTGTTTCCATACAACAGTCGTCTCCCTTACGTCCGTGGACAGCATAAAACGAAAGACGAATAAAAATCTGTATGTTGTTCGTCAACTAGAGTCTGCAGTGACGGTCGGCAATGAAAACGGACGAAGGGTATACGAAATGGATTTAATTCGTCCAGATGTTATGGATTATAATATCTTCTTATGATAAGATTTTAAATTCAGTTAGATTCAAAGATAACGGACAGAAGAAAGAGCGGTTAAAGATAGAAATACTATTTCGTAACCAGAGGATAGTCTCCCTTGTATATCCTCACATTTGTTTACAAACGTAACAACCGCTAAAATTTAAAGTGGGAAATAACAGCTTGGTTCATGTCAAGGTAAGATTTCACTGTGAATACAAATTTAACCTAGATGTTGGATCAGATTCCATCCCTGTTTCCCAGATACGCACCTTCCCATCTATTCGATCCCATGGCAAATTTCGAATTTTATTACGTGACGTATTTCAGAATGACCGGATATTTGTGCACTTGATGTCGTTAGTCAACGACATTGCTCAAAATCGCCGAATTATGAGGAAAAAACAGTTAAATATTGCAAAAAAGACTTTTCTTTGTTGAAAATTAATTGAAAACGCTGGCAAACGTCACCCCCCCCCCAAAAAAAAAATTACTGAAATCGACCTGATAGTGACCCAGACTAGGATATAACTGAGGAAGAGAAATGCTGTGTATGTGGTTCATTTAGTCCACCTGACCTCAAGAAATGTCAATATTTAAAGATTGTGTCTTGGGGTCAGTGTGATGTGTGCAATAACTGGGTTCACCTGAGTTTTTGTAGCCTCGAGCGTGTGGTAAGGAGGCAGGGTACATTCCTATGTTCTCATTGTAAACTCCGAAAGTTATTCAATCTTAGAAATTAGACTTAAATATGTTACCAAAACTTTGGTAGATAAAGGAAGAAAATAAATAGATCTAGATTGTGATTTTGAAGTGGATCAAAGGAGAAAAGTGCGCCCGACATGGGACTTGAACCCAGGACCCCAGGACACTAGTGCCGCAGCTCTAGCAACTGAGCTAGCCGGGCAACAGGTCGTGAGTCTATCTAAGTCCTATTTATAAGTCCCTACGTACGTTATTTTTTCATTTTGATATTGTATGTTATTTTCATTTAATTAGATCTAGCAGGTACATGTATAGATCTAAATATTTTGACTAGAGTCTACCCAATGTCAACTACAACACTCCTCTTCTTTCTGATTTTTCTGGGAGTCACCAACTCCCCCTCTGGTCCCCATGGACATCCGGTGCTGCCTATCCAGTCTCACCAATTGACATTATCGCTAAGAGGGTAAATCTTGGGAGAAAAGTGTTCCTGATGCATGACACGAACCCACTACCCCTAGAACACTAGTACCTCAGATCTACCAACTGAGCTAGCCGGGCAACTGATCTTGAATCTACCCAATGTCAACTACAACAATTTATTAAATCTTCTCAGCAACATCTTGTCATTATTCCAACATTAATCTGTCTTCAGTTGTTGGGTGTTCAACCTGTCTGAGGTTAACAGGCTGTTTGCTGATTTTCAATAAGTAGGTCCATTTCACGAAAACAAAAACTGAAATATGAACTTTCTGGTAGGGTTATATCACCAATGTTAAACAAATTTCATACCTCTGTGGAATGTTGTCCAAAAAATTTGAATGCATAATTGCATGTCTGGTTTAGGAGATATGTACATTTAATGGATGCCATGTCTTTTCCTAGATTTCTGTAAAACATAACCTTTGTGACTTTACTCTTCTGTTTTTAAATCCTGCCTCTGACATCGAATATTTGTAATACTTAGCTGAAATAAGTTCTATACGACGGAGACACATATTACTTCCGACAAAGGGAAATCAAACATATCTTCTCTCCAATACAGTTTAGCTAAAACCTTTAAAGTAAAGGGTCTCGTTTTAAATATAACAACCGATGAGTAGCTTTTAAATTCATCTATTCTTGCAGAATCCATACAATAAAATATATTTCCGATTTAGAAATATTCTTTGCCTTGTAAAATTAGTATTTGGCATGTATTATTCTTGAAAAAGTAAATTCGCGGTACTTTATTAAGACACAAAGTGTGCATTGTAATTAAAGACTCATCAGACTGAAGTAACGAAAGTTTGATACAAATTTGAAAACAGATATAAATTTCTTTGAATGTAAATTAAACAATTGACCGTTTCTGGTACACTGTAGTTCTACACAGAAAAAAATTATTCTTTTGTTTTATTTCATAGCAGCTCATATTTCGATCTTAAATCTTACCCTGGCAAAACCTTTGCTACTCAAGGAAATGCATATATTTCAGATGAATTATGTTTCGGAAGAATCGTTGGTCTGCTTTAAACTGTAATTGACATTTCTGACAACTGAATTAGATGCCGCTTAGATGGCGGGATACAAATTACAAAATAGTAAAAACAGCAGTAAGAAACAGAAAGAAACCATCTTTTCATCATTGCTAGCGATTTTCATTTGATTTGTCTGGATGTAATCGTATATTTTGTAATTAAGTTTATGTCTAATATGTTTCAAAACAACATGACAGACAAAAGCGTTTCGACCAGGTGTATGTGAACTTCATGAAATAATTCTACAAAACCTTCGTTACATTTCTGTAACGAAGGTTTAAATTTAGTCTAATTGATAGTAAAAGTAAAGAGGCTTAGATATAGACTTTGATTTAGTTACAAACAGAGACAATAACTTTTAAAGGAAAAGGTATGTTTTTATGGTGAAAAAATAGGCCATGCAAAAGTATGCCCACTTTACAGAATGCCTTTTAGTGAATGTCTCAAATCAGACTTAAAAACCATGTGTCATCGACCTTTCATATCTGTGATATACCACGATGATAAAGTAATGATAACATCATCGTTAAAGTACTGTTTGCCATTGAGAACATGACTTTTCATCAAGTTCCGTATTTTGGGTAATGAAAGTTTAAGTAACGAAGAATTCAGTTGCACACTATTTATTCAATGACTCTTTAGGACAAAGCTGAAGTCCAAACATCACCATGTTACATTTTAGGTAGTAACCATATACATACAATGGAAATAAAACAAAGACACAGAGAGATCAGTGATTGTTTGAAATGTGTGGTAACGAAGGTATCAAGTTTACAATTAGACCAGACCACATTACTAAAGTTGCCTTTCTTTTCAACCAGGTGCACCATCTCTGCAAATTTTGCAACTCCAGGTGCCTTATATCTTAGTTTCTTATCAGACTCATCCTGTCTCTTCAATAAATTTGTGTATAGGAAACCAGTAATTAGCATATAAAAAATGTGTAACAAAGGTTTTGTGCTTTTTCAAATTTCTTTGACAGCAAGACATTACTCCAGCACTACTTTTTAATGAACGCTGGAGTATCTTGCTACATTATTTTGCACACAAGAATAGCAAATCTCGTTTTTACAGTGAATGGTTCCATACAATAATGATCTATTTGCCGAATATACACTGCTAAAAGTTCAGCTCTCACTTTGGCGACAATAACGAACATTTACAAATGAACACTTAACTCACAATTTCTCAGTAAAACATTTTCCAGGATCCCAAAAACTGACTGTTTCTTGATCACCTGATCGTACTCAATTGTTTCATGCAAAAATACACTCTAATTTGTATTTGATTTAAAATTTCTGAAGGGAAACACTTAATAGACATACTTATTGAAAATGAGTGTGTTATGTTAACCCCTTCCCAAACAAGCCCTGGTTTTCACGTGTCTGCAGTACAAGTCTCTTGAAAACACTGTGGGAAAAGGAGAAATCGCTCGTAACGAGCAATTTCTCCTTTTCCCACAGTGTTTTCTCCCCTTTTTGATAACTTTCTACCATTTTCATCAAATTTAAAATTGTCGTCTGCAAACTCTTTCAATTTGGACCAGTCCAAAATTTGTCGTTTGGAAAAGGGTTAAGTTACAGGCCCTCTTTTAGCAAACAGTTAACCATAATAAATAACATTTTCACAACATGATGATTTCATATAAATCAGTTAGACTCAAGAAAAGAAGAAGAATATAAATTAGAATGTGGAGCTTTGTTTATTCACATATTATCTGCGAGAGAAAGTTTTTTTCTTTTTTCAAGATATTGTTTGTTTCAACCTTAGGAGAGTGACAGATCCTGATCATAAATAAGAATGTAGTCTATTTGTTCTGTAAACTTTTATTGTACAATGATCGAGATCTGAACAGAAATACAATAATCAGTCTGGTTACCAGCATTTTCTTCTTTTTCCACAATGTTTTCAAAAGCCTTCTTTCTCAGGGTCGTCAAAAGTCGACATTGTTTGGTAAAAGGTTAAAGGATCTGCAAAAAGTATTGACCCATATCAGCCAGGCTGACATGGGTCAAAACTTTTCACAATTTTCAAATTTTCAGCATGCTCAGAGGACCATTCTACCTCATGATACAGTCAGTTGTTGAACAAGATTGATGTTACGGATTCATTATTACGTGATGATTTGCTTGATGTAATGTATCATGGACATGCATTAACCCTTTACCAAACGATAAAATTTAGATTGGTCCAGATTGAAAGCATCTGCAGACGACAATTTCAGTGTGGCTCAAATGGTGCAACTTTTCTTTGATAGGGTAGAAAACATTGTGGGAAAAGGAGAAAATGCTGGTTACCAGCATTTTCTCCTTTTCCCACAATGTTTTCAGAAGGCTTCTTTCCCAGGGTCGTCAAAAAGCGGCATTGTACGGTAAATCCCAAACGATAAAATTTAGACTGGTCCAAATTGAAAGAGTTTGCAGACGACAATTTCAAATTTGATGAAAATGACAGAAAGTTCTCAAAAAGGGTAGAAAACACTGTGGGAAAAGGAGAAATTGCTTGTTACAAGCAATTTCTCCTTTTCCCACAGTGTTTTCAAAAGACTTGTACTGCAAACATGTGAAAACCAGGCCTTGTTTGGGAAAAGGTAAACTTTTTACCAAACGAAAAAATTTCAGATTAGCCAAAATTGAAAGCATCTGCAGAGGACAAAATAATTGTGACTGAAAAATTGAAATATGCTTTGGGAAGGGCAGAAAACATTGTGGGAAAAGGAGAAAATGCTGGTTTCCAGCATTTTCTCCTTTTCCCACAATGTTTTCAAAAGGCTTCTTTCCCAGGGCGTCAAAAGGCGGCATTGTGCAGTAAAGGGTTAACCCTTTGCCAAACAACAAAATTTTGGACATGTTCTAATTGAAAGCACTGGCAAACTACAAATTAGATACGTATATAATTTGTCTTTGATGTGGAGGAAAACATTGTGGAAAAGAAGAAAATGCTGGCTATCAGGAATTTTTCCATTTTCCACAGTGTTTTCAAGAGACTCTTTCCTCAGGGTTGATAAAAACTCGGGACTGTTTGGTAAAGGGTTAAACTGTACACAGGTTTTTGCCAATTTAAAACCATAATTTTGGATTGAATATTTTAATCCTTCTGGTATCATAGACACAAAGAGGGGCCTTTGTAGATGGTACAGGTCAAGACTAGAAGGCATAGAATGTACAATCTGATCTTAGATATATACTGTCCAATTATCTGGTCAAGCCCCTAGGATAAAAATTCTCCACAGTTTCTTCAGATTGTAGTTTAGACCATTGAAAGAAGTGAAGTTTAAAGATAAGGCGCCAAAAGAATTTAGGTTGGTAACACCAGTTCTAATATTCACTGCTGTAACTTTCTCCTCAGCAAACAAAATTTGATCAACAAATATGTAGATATGTAGATCCATTGCCATCCCAGTGTATTTCTGTTACTCTGTACTAGAAAACATAATTTTAGACTCCTCGAATTTGCAGAGGACAAATTGATTGTGGCTCATTTCACTGAATTTATCATAGGAAGATTAGAAAACATTGTGGGAGAAGGAGAAATGATGCTTATCAGTATTTTCTCCTTTTCCCACAATGTTTTCGAAAGCCTGTTCCCTCAGAATTATTAACTTAACCCTTTACCACACCATCCCGACTTTTAACGACCCTGTGAAAGAAGCCTTTTGAAAACATTGCGGGAAAAGGAGGAAATGCTGGTAACCAGCATTTTCTCCTTTTCCCACAATGTTTTCTACCCTTCCCAAAACAAATTTCAATTTTTTAATCACATTTGTCGTCTGCAAATGCTTTCAATTTGGACCAGTCTAAAATTTTGTCGTTTGGTAAAGAGTCAAGCAAGGGTGAATATGATAAACCTAAAACCCCCAAAACAGAATCACAACAGTTTCGTTTGACAATACCCATGCACTATAGAAAGACTCAACATTCAAGAACACACCTGAGAAATCGTTAATCCTTATCCTGCTAAATAAATGAAATGAAACTTTCAAGCCCATAGTAAAAACCCAAATTTT
Organism: Tridacna gigas; assembly: GCA_945859785.2. Taxonomy (NCBI): domain Eukaryota; kingdom Metazoa; phylum Mollusca; class Bivalvia; order Cardiida; family Cardiidae; genus Tridacna; species Tridacna gigas. The sequence goes on along the minus strand of OX244041.2, from coordinate 9,750,019 downwards.
CTTGTTTCAGACGTATTTTGGGGGGGAAAGACATTTTCTGATCGGACAGCGTAGATCCCAGATCAGACTGCACGTTCTGTGCAGTCTGATCTTGATCTATGCAGTCCACAAAAGGTCAGTGAGTCGCGCTTAGCAGCCTAGTGGTTTAAATTTCCATGAGAAAATTCACTTATTCTATTTGACGACCTCTTTAAATGTATTATTGAAACACTTTTTTTTTTGTTGTTTTACTAATCAATATACATTGTATTTAATACAGGACAGCTTCTAGTAATATTCTACAGATTTGCTTCAAAACTGAATGGGATTTGCATTATTGAGGTCGGGGACGAGTGAAATGTCCTCTCTCGTCATTTAAGGGAAATAACTGTAAGCTTAAGCATTTCTCCCTTAAACCATCGATCGGAAAAAATACTGGAGAAATCGTCCCCTGGAGAAATCGTTCCCAAACTGGGAACAAATTCTCTGAAAAAATCGCCCCGAATCAAATTTTGGAAAAATCTTCCCCATATTTAGAACCTATGACTATTGTTGTTAAAGTTGTCTTGGGGTGGGTGCGGGGGAAAATGAAGTTTGTTTGCTTAAGTACTGTCATTGTGAGATGGTTTTCTTATTTCAAGCGCTATTTGATTAGACTGTCTTTGTTCATACTGCAAATTTTACACCAAGAAGTTGTTATTCACACCTGTCACGCCTGTTACAGGGAACTTACACCTTTAAGATTTATATGTTGTTGAATATGATTTCAAACCAATTATAAAATATATGTTCTTAAAGTGTGTCAGGAGTCATTCGGTCAAATAGTTTTTTTTTCTGTTACGATAATGGGTCTGCATCTCTCTCCCACCCTCTCTGTACCCCCTTTGTTTACACTTGGTAGCGATAGGGCCTTTAATAAACATGTTTCAGGGATACATGACGGTATAAAACAAAAAATAAAGGCAAACCCGAAATAGTTTATTCATTTTTAGCTCGGCTGTTTTAGAATAAAACGTCGAGGTATTGTGATAGCCCTGGGCCTGTATTCACCAACCATTCTTAAGACTCTTCTTAGTTTTATTCTCCAAGATTTTCTACATTTGAAAGTAACACAACTCCTGATTGGCTAAACCATTTGGTTTAGCCAATCAGGAGTTGTGTTACTTTCAAATGTAGAAAATTCTGGAGAACAAGACAAAGAACGTTCTTAAGAATGGTTGGTGAATACAGACCCTGGCGTCATCATCATCGTCGTCTGCGTCGACGTGCAAAACTTTGACATTTTATTTTATCTCTGTTATTACTGAAGATACGAGGGCTGTTCGATAAATTCGTGGAATTTTGTTGTTAAACCCACTTTTCTTGATATTTTAAGCTAAAAAATTGCCTGCCAATAATAGCATGAAAATATTACACACTTGATACAGAAATTTTGCAGTTTAAAAATATTTCAAACGCAAAATATGCGTAACCATAGTAACCCATGTAAGGCGCATTGCCGGGCTCAAAAATTTTCCGGATTCGAAACATGTAATTTTGTGTAAAATGTACGTTCAGGAATGTGTATAAGTGTTGCCACTTGTGGAAACGGTCAAATAGCACCATAACGGCATTTCTCAAAAACTTCAAAGATTTGGCACTTCAGGTTACTGTAATAACATAGTTTAAGTTTTTGTCAATGCATGGTAATTTTTGTCGCATTGATGTCTTCAATAGATGTTGAATTTCACGCATTAATAAAATGTTTGTGTTTGCATTCGGCTAAATACCAAAACAGACCATAGAATTAAGTTATGAGTCGACATTTTCAAGTTCCTGCAGTATCTCGAGAGGGACGGCCGATTAGCGTAACGGCGTCAAGTTTGGCAACTGTGCATGACAAGGTGAATAATACATGGATCCGTGGCGATGAGATAAACCGACTTCCTTGGTTACCGTAACTAAGGGCTCACAAACAAATGCAGAAAATACATATAGAATATAGCAGAAAGGCTACTTAAATCTTGCTATCATGACTGTTTCTATCGATTAAATCCCGGAAAAAGATTCCTTTTCATTTGTTTCTGTTGATGATGGATCCTCGGTAAGAAATATATGGAAACTTGAACTTGTTTACACAAGGATATGTACAAAAAGTGTGAATTTCACGGGCTACAGACAATGTAATACCTGTTCCAGCAAAGTTTTGAACATCTACGAGAAAGAATGAAACACCTCATAAACCTCAGTTTCGCCTAAAAATAATAGAATTAAAGATGATTAATATTTTTGTAAAGCTTGTTAAGTTGTCTCAACAACATCGTATTCGATAATAAATTACACTAAATTAGGCTACAAGCATTTTGAAATTTTTATAGATTGTCTCATTCAACAGAGAGGTAGAAGTCTAAGAAATGTTTAAATAACAAGTTAAGGGAAAATGGTTGCCTGATGAATTTAAAATGTGTAAAGTGTGCTGTCAATTAACAAACTTGTTAATATCATTGGCGGTAGTTTGTTTTATCTTGTGATAGGCCTATACTGAAGACAACGGGTGGTCGAGTGGATTACAGGGGCAATCAAACACACATCCTATCAGTTAACAGTTTACCGACATACCCTTTGAAATGGCAGATGTGCTAATCCACTTAAATATGGCTAAGTCAAAAGCTGATTTAATTAACTTAAGTTGCCTTTTGAGCTGAACTTCCTAAACTGTACAAAACTGAACTTAGTCTGTTTCATAAATGAAATCTACATATAACTTCAGTAAAAGAATACACGTAAATAGACTTAATTTAAATAGCAGATGGTTTGAATCCAAGAATAAACTGCATTTTTTGCCCTCTGATCTGTATCTACACATTCAGCATTCTTCACGCACCAAGGGTTAATGTTAACGTCAAATTGAAACATTGATGACACGTGCCCCCTTTTGGATGTGCGGAGGTTATTAAACAAGGTTTAGATATTTTAGTGAACGTACTTTCTTTTTATTAGTATTTCATATATTTTACCTTTGTTTTCCACTGTAAAACAGATTATGTTTTTTTTTTTTTTTCTTTTTTCAGAGAGTTTCAGAGAAAAAAAAAACCTAACATTAATTATTCCATTGCGTAATATAGCGTTGATCGAAACTCTTTGTTCATGTCCCATTGTCAATCATAATGCAAACTTGTCATCTCTCCGTATATCTCACGTAAGCCGTACACGATCGCAAAGCATTTCTTTTAAACAACAACATATACTTTATTTTCACTAAGGTACAAAGTTTTGTACAACATTAGCAAAGAATTTTAAACTAAATGAAAAGATGTGAGAAAAGATCGACCTCAAAATCTGGATTCTTCAATAGTACTTATATGTAATAAAAAAAAAACAGGTTCTGTTCGTGATTATTTTTCTAAAATTCAAGCGCTGAAAACACACATAATATCGCACTTCTCCAACATTAACAGTCGTTTGTTTGTGAGCCGAAATAGCAGACAGCAAGGCTGGACATCGGGCCAAATAAATGCGATGACCTGATTGGTCAAATATCGATTTCCACGGATCCATGTATGACAGGCGGGTTAGGGCGCTTCTCATATCGGACGACTAAGGCGTGTCTTGTTCCACAGTACAAGTGTTTCCTTACACAGGACCTAAAAATATCTGAATTGAGAAAACGCCGAGTTTTTGAGGGGATTATATGGAAAAAGTACACCGATCTCTTGACTTGTAATGACGTTGACGATAGTTTTTGTAACCTGCCGCCCGGCAATGTACGTTCACATGTGTCTGTAATTCTCTGTTAAAAATATATTTCTGTATAAATTTATATGAAATTTGAAGGATGTTTCGGGTATAGATTGTTTGATATGTATGCTAAAAATGATCTTAACTGGTTTAATTGGTCTCCTAGTTTTTTTTTTTTTTTTTTTTTTTTAACAAAATTCCATGAATTTATCGAACAGCCCTTGTACATGTATTTACGTCAAAGTCAAAGTTAAACAAGTTGTTAACTATCAAAAGGGGAACCTATACAACAAGGGCAGGTAACGATCAACATATTTTTGACACACTTCTGCCCCTCTTTCGATCTAGAATTTTCACTGAAAATGGAGCACTTGTAGCAGAGCATTGGCACCCGCGTGCGATGCTCTTGTTTTGTTATGCTACCAAACATTTTTTTCATTTAGCTCTTGCGAAACAATATCGTGTTTTACCAGCCCTGAGAAATTTTGCAAACACCACGGGAAAAGGGGAAATGCTGATAACCAGAATTTTCTTCTGTAACCATGTTTTCTGCGATTGTAAGAAATTTTCAAGATAGTCAATATTTCGGAAATTATTCACTGAAAGATAGGTTTCTATGATGCCTCGCATAGTAAATTTGTCCTGTATGTGTTAAAAAAATATCTGAATAGATACTGAATAAAATACCGGGTGACAGAATTGACCCAACTCAAGAAGTATACATATATGAAACCTTTTCTGTCTTCTTCTCCAAGCTGACTTTAATAAACAGCATGCGATATGTACGAGAAAAAAGACATGAGGAATGTGTAAGTTGTGAAGGACGGTACTTCGAAAAGGAATAGGGGTCAACAACAACAAATGACGTTAAAGTAACATCTGGATGACATGACAATGGCGTTACAGCGGAATTTTGTAAGTGAATAATTATGTTTTGTACTGTCCTATGTTAACATATAGTTTGTTTTTTTGCAATGCAAGACTTTGTTTGCACTGTATTAAGATCATATTTTTGTTAGGATGGGGTTATTTTTCATTCTGAACATGATAGAGTATAGGAAATTGACGTTGCATCATTACTTTCCGAACGTCCCTCGGATATAGAAGAACTTGTGCCCACCTTATTACTGATTTTCGTTGTCTATCCTAGCTATAATAACGTTTGTGGGGAAAAATCGAGTGCCTGTGAAAGGGGGAACGTTAGCAAAGGTTCTTTCCCTTAGTTGTGTCGTCGGAATAACCGCTCGAGGGCAGGGGAGAACCCATGTTCATGTTTTCACGTGCATACATTCTATTTTGCACACGAACTTGGATGTCCTTTGTCCGCGTTCCCGCTTTTATTTCTCATCGAGAAGACTTGAGACAAGTTGATATCCTGACCATCGCTAGATTGCCATCCTTTTAGTGTTTTTTTTTTTCCTTAGACTGTGTTCCAGAGTGATCAATGCAGCATGCTGATTGCAAATCATGACTCACAGTGTAGGATCAGAAGTATACATTGACTTGGGATTCTGTGCAGTCTTTCACTTGGGTGTTAAAAATCGTGTTCACACGGTAAGTCAGGCTGGTGCTTTTTTCATTTATTTTGATAATTTTTATAAAATATTGATGTCCAGTTATTTGATTGTTATGTATAGACCATATCAGGAACACGTTTATGCGCCGTGAACCTTCCTTAGAGAAAGGGGATGCCTTGATCAGTTGACCGTGCTGAAAATAAAGATGATTCTGTCCCAAAACAATGCCGTTTTTCGATTACTTAGCGTTAAAAAACTGTTTTCTCAACGAAAAATGTAGAAACAGTTTCTTCATTCATTTTTGTGAAAAAATATCAAGGTTTGGTGAAAAAGTCGACCACAATCTTATCTTTCGTTTAAAATGACACGTTCGAACAAAAAATTTGTTCAGTTACTTGTAGGCGGTTCTTTCAGTCTGAAGGGTTGCTCCGTTCTTATTTTGTGATTATTTCGCCATTCCGGAGATACAGAAACAAAAGCAAGCGTCTGAATGGGGGGGAGTGGGGGGCTCTGTAGGCGGTTGAGATATCAGACTTTCAATTTAGTCGAGTCCTAATATTTTGTTGCTTGGTAACCAAACAATAAACTTTCAGCATTTATGCTTTCTTGAAAGTCCGTATAACTCGGGATTGTTTATTAACCCTTTCCCAAACAAGTTTTTAGAATCTTCCAAACTTAGAGAGCCCGTGAGCGTATCGGACTCATGACCTGGTGGTTGTGAGTTCGATACCCGGTTGAGGCGAACTTTCTTTCCGGCGTATTTTCGCCTCTCACCTCTGCTGAAGCATGTGAGAAAAGTAGTCGGTGGCTTTGGAAAGAAAGTTGTGTTAGTACTGGTGTGAGAAAGCCAGGAAACACATGTGCGTCACCAACTGCCATGATATGACCTTAGCTGTTAAAGTGGCGTTAAACCCCAATACAACCAACAACCAAACTTAGAGCATCTGCAGTTGCCAAATCTCAGAGTGGTACAAATAAAGTGAAGTTCTTTGACTGGGTAGAAAACATAGTAGGAAAAGGATAAAATGCTGGTTACTAGCAATTTTTCCTTTTCCTACATTGTTTTCAAAAAGCCTCTTTCCCAGGATCGTGAAGACAAGGGATTGTTTGGTAAAGGGTTAAAGGATCAGGGCTTATTGATACTCTGCTTAGTATTTATGACTGGCAACTATATGGGGCAGAGCCTGGTAGCATTAAATAATGTCTATATATCTATGATGATTATAAAGATTATACACTTTAACCCTTTACCGCACAATGCCGCCTTTTGATGCCCCTGGAAAAGAAGCTTTTTGAAAACATTGTGGGAAAAGGAGAAAATGCTGGTAACCAGCATTTTTTCCTTTTCCTACAATGCTTTCTATCCTATCCAAGAAAAAATGCACCATTTGAGCCGCACTGAAATTGTCGTCTGCAAATGCTTTCAATTTGGACAAGGCTAAAATTTTGTCGTCTGGTAAAGGGTTAAAGGCGACTCATCATTATTTTTAACCCTTTACCACATGACAAAGTTTTATACTAGTCCAAATTAAAAGCATTTGTGGATAACAAAAGAAATGGCAGATCAAATGATGAACTTTTAGAAGAAAAGAAGACATTGTGGGGAAAGGAGAAAATGGTAGTTATAAGCCTTTTCTCATTTTCCCACAATGTTTTCAAAAGTCTCATTCCCCAGGTTTGTTAAAATTTTAGATTGTGCGGTGAAAGGTTAAATTCATGTTTTTATGACAATCTAAATTTTTCATTTAACCCATTACCACACAATGCCAACTTAACCACCCTGAGGAAATAGCCTTTTGAAAACCTTGTTGGAAAAGGAGAAAATGCTGGTAACCAGCATTTTCTCCTTTTCCCACAAGGTCTTCTACGCTATCAAAGATAACTTTCACAATTTTAGCCATATTTAACTCTTTACCACACAATCCCGAATTTTAATGACCCCGAGAAAGAAGCCTTTTGAAAACATTGTGGGAAAAGGAGAAAATTCTGGTAACCAGTGTTTTCTACCCTTCCCCCAAAAAATTTCAATTTTTCGGCCACATTCATTTTGTCGTCTGCAAATGCTTTGAATTTGGACCAGTCTAAATTTTGTCATTTGGGAAAGAGTTCATTTGGCATTTTCGTATGCTTTGGGTTTGGACGGGTCTAAAATTTTGTCATGTGGTAAAGAGTTAAAACCTTTGAGTAGGAAGTTACTGCCCTGCCGCTCAATATCTTTTATGCATATCATACATAATCCCTCTTCATTTAACTCTTTACCAAACGACAAAATTTTAGACTGGTCCAAATTGAAAGAATGTGCAGACGACATTAAATGTTGCTCAGATAATGGAATTTGTCTTTGACAGGGTAGACAACATTGCGGGAAAAGGAGAAAATGCTGTTTATCTGCATTTTCTCTTTTTCCCACAATGTTTTCAAAAAGCTACTTTCTTAGGGTCATTAAAACTCGGGATTGTGTGGTAAAGGGTTAAACAATTTTTACTATCAATATATCATTTGGTTCAAATCATTCATGACAATTTTACACTTTCCATTTAAAGCTTCTGAGTAAACAGGGACTGCCCAGCCACTCAATAATATCATTATGCATATTAACCCTTACCACACAATCCCGAGTTTTAACGACCCTGAAATACCGGGAGGCCTTTTGAAAACATTGTGGGAAAAGGAGAAAATGCTGGTTACCAGCATTTTCTCCTTTTCCCACAGTGCTTTCAACCTTTCCTAAAACAAGTTTCAATTTTTCAGTCACACTTAACTTTGTGGTCTACAACTGCTTTCAATTTGGAGTAGTCTAAAATTTTGTTGTTTTGTTGAGAGTTGAACACTTTTTTCCATCAATTTATCATTTGGCTCAAATCATTTCATGACAATCTTGAACTTTCCATTTAAAGCTTCTGAGTAAACAGGGACTGCCCAGCCACTCAATAATGTCCTTATGCATATTAACCCTTTACCACACAATCCCGACTTTTAACGACCCTGAAATAGAGGCCTTTTGAAAACGTTGTGGGGAAACAATGTTTTCTATCCTTCCAAAAATAGATTTCAATTTTTTGAGTCATATTTACTTTGTAATCTGCAAATGCTTTGAATTTGGACAAGTCTACAATTTTGTGGTTTGGTAAAGAGTTAACCCTTTCCCAAACGACAAATTTTGGACTGGTCCAAATTGAAAGAGTTTGCAGACGACAATTTCAAATCTGATGAAAATGGCAGAAAGTTATCAAAAAGGGTAGAAAGCACTGTGGGAAAAGGAGAAATTGCTCGTTACGAGCAGTTTCTCCTTTTCCCACAGTGTTTTCAAAAGACTTGTACTGCAGACACGTGAAAACCAGGGCTTGTTTGGGAAAGGGTTAAGATTTCCCATAATCCATGTTCATTTGATCCTTTACCACACAACAGTACTTTTTGGCCAATGCAGATCTATAGCAGTTGCAGAGGACAAAATAAGTGTGGCTCAAAAATTGAACATTGTGTTTGGAAGGATTGGAAACATTGTGGGAAAAAGAGAAAATGCTGGATAAACAGCTTTCTCTCCTTTTTTCTAAAATCTTTTTCAAAAGCTTTTTTCTCTGGGTCACTAAAAGTCTGGATTGTGTGGTAAAGGGTTAACGCTTTTGGCTGTCATCATTTCTTAATTATTTCTTTGAGCTAAAAAATCCACTCATTTTATTTCATATGTACATGCGTGGTTGATGCCAGAAGTTGTTGATTTACCTTTTGACGACCCTGAGAAAGAAGCCCTTTGAAAACATTCTGGGAAAAGGAGAAAATGCCGGTAACCAGCATTTTCTCCTTTTCCCACCATGTTTTTTACCCTTCCTAAAACAAATTTTAAGTTTTCAGTTGCACGTATCTTGTCGTCTGCAACTGCTTTCAATTTGGACTAGTCTAAAATTTTGTCGTTTGGTAAAGAGTTAACAACATTCATTCATAGTTTGCTCAACTTCTTTTGAAGGAATGATGGTATTCGTTGAAATGAGAGAAGTCATTCCTCCCTCGCTGTTGATCATTTTGTCAATGATTATGTCAGAAAGCAGCTTGCAGCTTGGAAGAACATTTTATGAAGAACTTGTATAAGAAACTCAAGGAAAGCATGGATAGGAGCACTGGCCACTGCAATCGACAGTAAGTTGATAATTTATTTTGCTTTTTGGTTAAAGAATTTCTCTTAACAATTTACCAAACGACAAAATTTTAGACTTGTCCGAATTGAAAGCATTTGCAGATGACAAATAAAATGACGCTACATTGATGATTTTTGTCTTTGAAAGGATAGAAAACATTGTGGAAAAAGGAGAAAATGCTGGTTACCAGCATTTTCTCTTTTCCAACAATGTTTTCAAAAGCTTTTTCTTTCAAGGTCGTTAAAAGTCGGGATTGTGCGGTAAAGAGTAAGAGATCATCATCATTTCAGTTTTATCTATTGCAGAGCTACAATTTGACCAGGATTGCAGGTTATTAAGGTAAGAATAGTTTTACATAGGATTATCAAGGTTAAAAAAAAAATGAAATGAAGAAAGCATTAACCAAATTAACCCTTTGCAAAATGACAAAATTTTAGACTTGTCCAAATTGAAAGCATTTGCATGCGACAAAATAAGTGTGACTTAAGTATTAGAATTTGTTTTGGGTAGGGTAGAAAACGTGGGACAAGGACAGAATGCTGGATACCAGCATTTTCTCCTTTTCCCACAATGCTTTCAAAAGGCTTCTTTCTCAGGGTTGTTAAAAGTTGGGATTGTGTGGTAAAGGGTTAAAAAGGAAGGGCAATTGATTGATTGATTGATTGCATGGTGTTTAACGCCATTGTCAACATTATTTCAGTTATGTCGCAGCAGCCAGTGCACCTATCCATGCTTTCTTGGAGTTTGTTACCAGTACTCCGCACAGTATTCTTTCCGCGCCACTGGCTGCCTTCCCACATACTCATCGTCAAAACAATGGTCAGCAGTGCGAGAGGAATGAATCCTATCGCAATGACTATCATCAATCCTCTGAAAGAAATTGGCAGAGCTGGGGATCGAACAAGTGACTTTCTGTTCTTAAGTCTTGTACGATACCGACCTGAGCTATGGGGCTCGGCAAAAAAAAGCAGGAAGAGTAAATGAAATATCCACAATTAACCCTTAAGGTGCCTTTCACTACTATAGTTACCTTTGTGGCCAGTGTAGATCAAGATCAGGCTGCACAAAATGTGCAGCCTGATCTTTGATCTACACTGTCCACTTTGCTGAACCACTGTAGACAAAAAGAACTATGAAATAGCAATTATTTGGGTCATATTTCTAGGTTGAAAATGGATGCTAGGTTTTTTCGGAGCTCTAAGGGTTAAAAAAGAAATGAACTATATGAATAAACAAATAAATAAACAAATAAATAACAACAACAATAACAATAAAAATTAAAAATATATTTGTAAAAAAGAAAAAAAAGCAGAAAACATGTTAAAGTGAAAGAAAGAAACAGAATTAGAAAAAGAAATGAGTAAAATGAAATTATTTCCACAAAAAGTGAATTTTACCAGTCTACTTATATAATATAATACGTCGTACCCATTATTTGGGATTAGGGTTATATTAAGTGGATTCTGTAGATCAGTGGCAATGGACTAATGATCATTTAACTCTTTAATGACAAAATTGTTGACTTGCCCAAATTGAAGATATTTGCAGACAACAAATTAAATGGAACTGGTCGTTAATAGGATAGAAAACATTGTGGGAAAAGGAGAAAAGGCTAGTTATCAGCATTTTCTCATTTTCCTACAATGTTTTCAAAAGGCTCTTTTTCCATTGTCATTAAAAGTCGGGATTGTGTGGTAAAGGGTTTAACTCTTTACCACACAACAAAATTTTGGACTTGTCTTAATTGAAAGCATTAGCAGACAACAGATTAAATTTAATGAAAATGATAATATTTCTCTGTAAAGGTGTAGAAAATGTTGCTCCTTTTGCCACATTGTTTTGGAAAGCTTTCTTTCTCAGAGCTGTCAGGATAGTGTGCTAAAGCATGAAAGGCCACACTATTCCATGCATAAAAAGTAAGTGCTAAATGTTCCTTTTGGATATGTTATCAAGGGGCTCTTTTGCACTTTTGTGTACTCATTCTTATGCCAAAGCTTTCATCTGAAAATGTGTCTTAGTGGATAGGAAAAACCACTGCTTTGCAGTGACTTTGTATCACACACATAGGTACAGTATTTGTATTACATGTCCAAAGATTTTTTGGCCTAAAATTTGTTGACTTTTTACCAATCACATATATTTTTTCATCTCTATAAAAAGATTTTGAATAAAATTGATAATAGACAGGGCAACACCTCCATACTTTAAATTTTCTGCTAGAAACAGGTCCTGAGACAATACATGTATTAAATTCTTGCCCGATGGTGGTCTGTTGGGTCAGACTGCCAGGAAGAAATCACCTGCTTAGGACTTCATGGTGTCTCTAACTAGATATAGGTTACTTTAATACCATTTTCAAAATAGTCATAATCTCATTTCTGGACAGTTGCATACAAGTCATAGGGATCTTAAAATGTCAAGAATTCACATGAAATTTTATCCATCCAAGGTGTGACACTTGAAAATATGGTTCTGAGTCTTAAGTTTAATTTTGACTCTTGAAAATTTTGCCACATGTCAAGTTTCTGCGTCTTGCAAAAAAAAAAAAAAGGTCTAGCTAAAGCACAGTGTGCAACTTTTCTTTTTGAGTTTTAGATTTGTGACCGGTATTCAAAATAAAAAGATGTGTATCAAAAAAAAAAAGAAAATGACTCCTTCAAAACAGTGCCATGTCTTTCAAATCGGTAGGTGTGATACACATTGATGTATCCAATTATGTGCGTCTACTAGACACACATATTTACATGTTTGAGGGTTAGTCAATCAAAGGGATTTTTAATTAGCCACTATGGTACTACTAGCATGCATTATTTGTTATTAAGGATCTTAGATCCATAATATATCCAAGAAAAACATAAATGAATCTCTTGCTTTTTACTATGCATGTATTTTGTTCTTGGTCTGTATTCCCCAACCATTCTAAAGAAGATTGCTATACTTATTCTCAAGAAATTTCTAAATTTAGAAAATAACACAACTTCTAATTGGCTAAACCATTTGGTTTACCAAATCATAAGTTGAGTTACTTTCTAAATCTATAATTAGAGTAAGAATCTTCTTAATGGTTTGTGAATACAGACCCTGTTACTTTATTCAGACTTGTATTTGTACAGATTATAACCCTTTCCCAAACAACAAATTTTCCTCTTTCAATTTCAAAAAATTTTGTTGATGAAAATTTCAGAGTGAGTCAAATTAATGGACTTAAGTTTTCTGATAGGGTAGAGAAGATTTTAAGAAGAGGAGAAATTGCTGGTTGCCAGCATTTCCTCTTTTTCCCAAATGTTTTCAATCTCCCTAAGGGTTGTTAACCCTAGGGATTGTTTGGTAAAGGGTTAAGTAAAACAACTTTTGAATCATTTTCATTTTCATTTTTTTAACTATCATTGAAGTTGGATAGACATTGAAGTCTTAGTTGAAACTGTTGAAGTAAATTCTAAAATGGCTTGAATAAAGTAATGCAAAAGTAATGTAGACTTTCTGCTTTGGCTAAAACTTGAGCTAAAAAAGATTGTATTTATGCAACAAAAATATTTTTAAAATTCACTGCTCAGACCTAAGGTTATTTTTGCCAAATGGATGATTTCCTTTCACTGGTTAGTATCCAGGAAATAAAAATAAACAGATCAGAGTTGATTACCAGGAGGAATCCTGGAAAAAGTTGATTACTGGGTGGCACCAGGAAAAACATGTCTCATGAATAGTTTCAGATTTAGAAGAAAGATAAAAAAACCCCAAAGAATATAAACTGTTACCAATGACAGATCTAGGCAATCCAGAAAGGTTGTTGATCTATTCAGGGACAGATAATGGTAGGAAATTCATCCCCTCAGAGATAAGAAACACTACAGTTCCTTGTAGACATAAGTCTATAATTTTTTTATTAACATCACATTGTTGGAAAGGTTAGATTTCGGCTAGTATGTCATGGTTAGATTATTGGTAGACAAGATGTTAGATTACTGGTTTGGATCCAGGAAACATTCTTCTTTAGCAGAACTTAGCATTCATCTTACAAATATAAGGTTATATCTAGGGTTCATGTCAGCTATCCAAGTACTGGTTAGGTTCCAGGTTAATGGCAGGTTTATTATAAACACACCATTGTCTACAAATAAGGAGCTGATGCTGTCACCAATGACGGATCAAAGCAAGCCAGAAAGGTTTGTTGGTCTATTCAGGGGCAGCTGTGCTTCATGCGCAAGATCAATCTTACACATCTGAGCTATTTTGAAAAAGACTTGCGTAACAAAATACAGTGACATTTACATTTTGTTCAAGACCATTTTGCCTAAGTTAATCAATAGATTATTTTACTCTTTCTACCACAAAAGGCGATATAAGTACCATTTACAGTTGGCATAGATCAAGATCAGACTGTTATACCATTGGCAAATTATCCTGGCCCTGACTCTCAAACAGCTATGGAGGAAATTTTAAGTTTAAAATTAACCCCAGTGCTGACTACGTTTTTTTATTGTCCACTTTAAAAAGACTCTAGGTCACAATGCTCAAAGGTGTCATTTATCTCTCTCACAGGCGTTCATTCTGTGACGAACTTCGCAATCTACATAAATGTAATACTGTATATAAGACTTATATTACATTGTATAGATGGCGAAGTTCGTCACAAAAAAAAACGCCTATGATCTCTCTGCACTATACATGCATTGTGGAATGCCAAGAATCTTAACTTCTGAACAACATTAGTTTTGTAGATGAAAATCAGACTGCAAATATGCAGTCTGATCTTAGACTGCCCAGTATGTAGACATACTGGCCAATTTAACACTTATCCTTCCCAGTTTAAATTGTTGATCAGTACAAAAATCAATATTCTTCAGATTATCTGCATTTACATATGACTGTAACCAATGAGAGAGCAGAGGACAGTGTAGAGCAAGATCAGACAGCATGTATGTGCAGGCTGATAATGCTTTACACACTCCACCTAATACATGTACATCTATGGTCCAAAATGGCAGGATAAGAGTTAATCAGGCTTGAAATGATAATTTTTCTGGCCCCTTTTATCTAAAAATGTCAACTTAGTTTAATGGTACTTTAAGGATTTTACCAAATATAGATGAAACAGTAATGGACATATATATTTCTGTACAGCTGTATTGTTTGCTTTTTTAAATTTTTCCTACTGTTACATATTTTTTCTAGTTTAAAAAATACAGAAATCAGATGTTTTTTTTCTGGAAAGAAAACCCAGATATTGTGACGTAAAGTGTGCTCTTGCCAGGATATTTCACAAATAGGTCTAGCAGACAGTGTAAATCCAAGATCAGTCTGCACATCCTGTGCCATCTGATCTTGATGTACACTGTCAGTAAAAGGTAGTGTAATTTTTATAGTCATAACATGTATAAAAAACATGTGATTTTTGCTATGCACTCTAAGGACCACTTGGCTATTCCAAGTATAAAGTAGTAGGTTTCAATTTTGTGTGGTCTGTCTCGCAATCCATCTTTTGCAGCCAGATGCTTAGCATTACAGTAAGAGGACCAATTACTGTAACACAGCCTTGGGGCAATTTTAAGTTTAAAATTAAATCCAGGGCTGATAATGGAGTGGAACCTTTTCTTCTTTCCACTCACTGAAGACTTCAGATCACACCATACAGTTAGGTTTTCCTCTTATTCCTTTTGAGTTGTTCCACTAGTATTTCATAAATGAGAGGTCAAATCTGTATTTTTGTATCATTTAGATATTAAGTAATTAAATAATCCCTGCTGGTTTAAAAACATCTCAAAGATGTTCCTTGGAAAGAAAATTTAGATTTACCGTAAATGGGGAATCAATATCAAACAGATATTGTGAAGAATTCAAATCAAAGTGCTTTCAAAAGATTTATTTGCTTGGTTTATGCATGTTACTTTGGTCCGATTTTAACTTGAAACTTGAAACTTCATCCAAGGTTGTACATTTGAAATTATGGTTCTGAGTCTAGTTCAAATTGATGTTTGACTCTTGAAAATTTTGGTATGGATGTCAAGTTTCAGACTCTTGCAAAAAGAAAAAAGTCTAGCTAAAGCACAGTGTGCAAATTCGTTAACTTTTAGATTTGTGACTTGTATTCAAGATAAGATGTACCAGTATATCAAAAAAAAGATGAATCCTTTAAAACAGCACCATGTCTTTCAAATTGGTAGGTGTGATACACATTTATGTATCCAATCATGTTTTGTGTCTACTAGACACACATATGTACATGTTTGAGGGTTTGTAAATCAAAGGGATTTTCAATTAGGCCCTATGGTATTACTAGCATGCCTTCTCAGATGTTAAGGACCTTAAATCCATAATCCAAGAAAAAAAGAAAAGGCATGTTTTTTTTTCCCTATACATGTATCTTGTGCTCCTGTTGTAGGCTGTAAGAACTGACCTGGCTGGGCATGGCTAACCTTTGACATAAGTCAACCAGTTTATTTTTCATTTTAGTGGTCTAGAGCCAGTTCGGAATTGTTAATCCTAAATCTGCACGCATCATAAGGGTTACTTTATTGATCCTTTTTGGCTACTTACAATGATTTCTGAATAACCTATCGTTCCTTATAATCCAAAATAGTTACAATGAAGTTTAACACAGCTCTACCCTGCCAGGTCAATTCTTACAGCCAATATTTTATTCAAATCTGTATTTGTACTGATTATTACCCTTTCCCAAACAACAACTTTTCCTTGTCTATTTTCAAAACTTTTGCAAACGAAAAATTAAAAGCAGGTACAGATGGACTTATGTTCTCCGAGAGGGTAGAGAAGATTCTGAGAAAAGGAGAAAATGTTGGTTGCCAGCATTTTCTCTTTTTCCAAAAATATTTTCAAAGTTTTCACCCTCAGGGTTGTTAAATCTGGATTGTTTGGTAAAGGGTCAATTAAAAAAATTTTGGACCATTTTCTTTTTTTTTTTAACTATCATTAAAGTCAGATAAACATTGAAGTGTAAGTTAAATCTGTTGAAGTAAATTCTGAAATGGCTTGAATAAAGTGATGTAAACTTTCTGATTTGGCTTAAACTTAAGCTAAAAAAGATTGTATTAATGAAACAATAACATTTTTGAAATTCACTGCTCAGAACTAAGGCTATGTTTGCTCAGTGGATGATTTCCTTTCACTGGTTAGTATCCAGGAAATAAAGAAAGATAAACAGAGCAGAGTTGATTACTGGGTGGAATCCAGGAAAAACATGTCTCATGTACAAAAGTTTTAGATTTAGAAGAAACAGAGAAACAAACAAACAAAAAAGAATATAAACTGTTTCCAATGACAGATCTAAGCAATCCAGAAAGGTTGTTGATCTATTCAGGGACAGATAATGGTAGGAAATTCATCCGCTCAGAGATAAGAAACACCACAGTTCCTTGTAGACATTTTATCCTAAGTCTGTAAATGTTTTATTACCCTCACATTGTTGGAAGGGTTAGATTCCCACCAATATGTCATGGTTAGATAATTAGTAAGCAAGATATAATTATGTTAGATTACTGGTTTGGGTCCAGGAAACATTCTTTAGTAAAACTTACCATTGTTCTGACTAGTATAAGGTTACCAGTATATTTGGGGTCCATGTCAGCTAGCCTAGTACTGGTTAGGTCCCAGGTTATAGGTAGGTTTATCATAAATACACCATTGTCTACAAATAAGCTATTGCTGTCACCAATGACAGATCAAGGCATTCCAGAAAGGTTTGTCGGTCTATTCAGGGGCAGCTGTGTTTCATGCGCAAGGTCAACCTTACACATCTGAGCTTTTTTACAAAAGACTTAACCCTTAGAGTGCCGACTTAATGAAATGGACCTTTCACACAGGAAAAAGCATCCAAAATATTTTCATTTAAACGTCGTTTTGGCCAGAATGTCTGGAAATGTAGCGGAAAGTGTAGATCAAAGATTAGACTGCACAGTCTGTGCATTCTGATCTTAATCTACAATTTCTACAAAAACAACTTAGATCAGTTCAGCTTTTTAAGGGGTTAAGTAACAAAAACAATGACATGTACATTTTGTTCAAGACCATTTGCTTAACTCTTTACCAAATGACAAAATCTTAGACCAGTCCAACTTGAAAGCATTTGCAGATGACAAAATAAATGTGACTAAACAATTGAAATTTGTTTTAGGAAGAGTAGAAAATGTTGTGGGAAAAGGAGAAAATGCTGGTTACCAGCATTTTCTCCATTTCCCACAATGTTTTCAAAAGGCTTCTTCCTCAGGGTCGTTAAAAGTCTGGATTGTGTGGTAAAGGGTTAAGTTGCATCAATAGATTAATTTCATTCTTTCTACACTAAATTTATAAAAGTACCATTTACAGTTGGCATGGATCAAGATCAGACTGTCATACCATCAGCAAATTATCCTGCCCCTGACTCTCAAACAGCTATGGGGAAAATTTTAAGTTTAAGATTTATCCCAAAGCTGATTACATTTTATTTTTTATTGTCCACTTCAAAAAAGATTCCAGGTCACAATGCTCTCAGGTGTCATTCTATTTACTTACCTCTCTGCACCATACATGCATTGTGGAATGCTAAGAATCTTAACTTCTAAACAGCATTAGTTTTGTAGATGAAAGTCAGGCTGCAAATATGCAGTCTGATCTTACACTGTCCAATATGTAGACATACTGGTGAATTTAACACTTATCCTTCCCAATTTAAATTGTTGATCAGTGCAAAAATAAATATTCTTCAGATTATCTGCATTTATATGTGACTGTAACTAATGAGAGAGCAGAGGACAATGTAGAGCAAGATCAGAAAGCATGCATGTGCAGGCTGATGTTGCTTTACACACTCCGCCAAAGACATTTTTGGTCCAAAATGGCAGGATAACAGTTAATCAGGCTTGAAATGATAATTTTTCTGGCCCTTTTTATCTAATATTGTCAACTTGGTCTATGGCACTTTAACTCTTTACCACACAATCCCGACTTGTGATGACCCTGAGAAAGTAACCTTTTAAAAACATTGTGGGAAAAGGAGAAAATGCTGGTAACCAGCATTTCCTCCTTTTCCCACAATGTTCTCAACCCTTCCCAGACAAATTTAAATTTTTTAGTCACATTTATTTTGTTGTCTGCAACTGCTTTCAATTTGGACTGGTCTTAAATTTTGTCGTTTGGTAAAGAGTTAAGGGTTTTTATCAAATATAGATGGAACACTTAGAAGTATATACATTTGAACCATGCTCTGTGAAAAGGGGGTTTAATGCATCTCCGTAATGCAATGCGCCAAGCAAGACATCTTAGGATTAGGGATCCATGAAATCCATTTTGTGTAACAACCAACAGAATCATGAGGTAGACTGATCTTTTGGCAAGCAGAAAATTGACCAATAACAAAAGGTTTCGGCCCAGGTCAGCTTTTCACAGAGCCTCGCTCATTTTTGTACAGCTGTATTTTTTGCTTTTTTAAATTTTTCTTATTCTTATACATTTTTTATCGTTCAGCACTTAACCCTTTCCCAAACAAGCCCTAGTTTTCATGTGTCTGCAGTACAAGTCTTTTGAAAACACTGTGGGAAAAGAAGAAATTGCTCGTAACGAGCAATTTCTCCTTTTCCCACAGTGTTTTCTACCCTTTTGGAGAACTTTCTGTCATTTTCATCAAATTTGAAATTGTCGTCTGCAAACTCTTTCAATTTGGACCAGTTCAAAATTTGTTGTTTGGGAAAGGCTTAAAATAATACGGAAATCGGATGTTTCATTCTGGAAAGAAAACCCAAATATTGTGATGTCAAGGGTGCTCTTGCCAGAATATTTCACAAATAGATCTAGCAGACAGTGTTAATCCAAGATCAGTCTGCACATTCTGTGCTATATGATCCTAATCTACACTGTCTGTAAAAGGCAGTTTAATTTTAATCTTCATAACTTGTATAAAAACATGTGGATTTTTGCTTTGCATAAAGGCCGCTTGGGTATTCCTCAGTATACATTTCAATTTTGTGTGGTCTGATTGTCTTGAAATCCATCTTCTGCTGCCAGATGCTTAGCTTTACGTTAACAGGACCGTTGACTGTAACACAGTCTTGGGGCAATTTTAAGTTTAAAATTAAATCCAAGGCTGATAACAGAGTGGGACCTTTTCTTCTTTCCACTCACTGAAGACTTCAGATCACACCACTCAGTTTAGGTATGTCTCTCATTCCTTTTGTGTTGTTCTATGTAGTCTTTCATAAATGAGAGATTAAATCCATATTTTTGTATCATTTAGATATTAAGTAAGTATAATCCCTCTTGGTTTAAAAACATCTCAAAGATGTTCCTTGGGAAAAGATTTCAGATTTAAATGGGGAATCAATATCAAACAGATATTGGGAACAATTTAAGACAAGGTACATTTGAAAGATTCATTTGCTTGGTTTGTGCATCTTGCTTTTGGCCCATTGAAATGCAATATTTCATGCAAAAGCAGCTTTTTATACGCCTGAAGGGTCGTATTATGTTATACCCCGGGTCGTCCGTCTATCCGTTAGCATTTTCTTGTGTGTGCAACTCCTCCTACAGTTTCCATCGGAATTATTTGAAACTTGCCACAATGAATCTCCACGATGTGTAGTTGTGCACCTGACTCTTAGAATTTTGATCGCTTTTGCGTTTTATCTGCCCTTGATTTCTGAAATAACCAACTTTTCACTTTGAATTTTTGTTCAGGCCATAACTTCCATACCATAAAAGGTATCAACTTGAAACCACATACACTGATAGAACAATTATGGAGAAAAGCAGTGCACATGAACCATGACTCTGCTGCTCTTGTTTTTTGAGTTATTGCCCTTTGTTAATTTTCAGTTTGAATTTTTGTCCAGGCCATAACTTCCAAACTATAAAAGGTATTAACTTGGAACTTCATACACTGATAGAACACATTATGGAGAAGTGCAGTGCACATGAACCATAACTCTGCCACTTTTATTTTTTGAGTTATTGCCCTTTGTTAATTTTCAGTTTGAATTTTTGTCCAGGCCATAACTTCCAAACTTTAAAATCCATCATCTTGAAACTTCAAAGACTAATAGAACACATTATGAAGAAGTGCATTGCACAAGAACCATAACTCTGCCATCCCTCTTTTTGAGTTATTGCCCTTTGTTAGTTTTCACTACAAATTTTTGTCTGGGCCATAATTTCTAAATTATAAAAGCTATGATCTTGAACCTTCAAAGACTGATAGAACACCTTGTGGAGAAGAGCAATTCACAAAAATTGTAACTGTGCCACCCTTATTTTTTTTTAGTTATTGCCCTTTAATATTTTTCACATTAGATTTTTGTTTGGGCCAGATCTTCCAAATTATAAAAGCTATCAACTTGAAACAATATACACTGATAGAACAGATTGTGGAGAAGTGCAGTAAACAAGAACCATAACTCTGTCACTCTAAGTTTTTGAGTAATTGCCCTTTAATAACTTCATTTTGAATTTTTCTCCTGGCTACATCTTCCAAACTAGAAAAGCTATCAACTTGAAACTTCATACACTGACAGAACACATTATGGAGAAGTGTCATGCACAAGAACCATAACTCTGATACCCTTATTTTTTGAGTTATTGCCCTTTATTTATTTTTAAATTTTTACTTAAATTTTTGTCTGGGCCAAACTTCCAAACTATAAAAGCTCTCAACTTGAAACTTCAAATACTGATAGCAGTAGAGGGTTAAATGCTTTTTTTTCCTTCAATAAACTATTACAAACAGTCAAGACTTACTTTCTTTATCATGGAGAATAACTACTCTTCATTCACGGCCCATCCTTCTTTTCAACTCATTTCACTGGCAAGCCCCTTCGGGCGTATATGCGCCGCTCTGCGAAGCTTTTGTTCAATATTTTGAATACCAACATTTTATTGCTTTTTCCCTGTCAAATTCATCTAGACTCAGTAGTTAGTTTCCATTTTCAGTAGTTTAGCATTTAAATGCTAAACAGGTCCTTAATACATGTACTTCAGCAGAATACTGGTTATTCTATTGCTATGGTCAAAGAAGACAGGAAGGTCCCACCTGCATCACTAGGTTAAATGTTGCCAAGTTGTTAGATATCTTTTGTTGATCTTTCACCTGGTTTTAAATTCCATTTTCCTGCCAGCGCCAAACACTTTGACCAACAGTACAATAGCAGAATGTCAATCATTTATTTTTGGCAGCTACATGGCCTTTAAGTTTAATCAATTTTTTGTATCCATGCCAATCAGAATATGACCCCCCCCCCTGAAATTCCCAAATATGTGTTATTTTCCCAATTTCATCAACCAAAACTTCCAAAATATCAATGGGAAAATAAAAGTTTTTAATATTAAAGGGGCTATTAAGTTTTCATGCTGTCAATCAAACCTTTTTGTAAAATAGCTATAATGACAACTCCGTATATTTCTCTTTGCAACTTCATACTATGTATTGTAACTGAACAGGCAAAAATAATTGATTCACCACTCAATAGCTTTCAACATCAGACAATAGTCCTTTCCATTCCTGTTTTTATGATATACTGCAATTTTTTTCAGCAATTATATCACAATGACAATATAATTGTAAAACATTAAAGATGTAATTTCCTCATAGGTCTTGTGACAGTTTTTTCCTTCATTTTTCTTTTAAATAGTTGACAGTGAAACTCATTGTATAATTGCATTGGTAGTTTTGCCAACATGGCAACAAAAAGTGCCAAATTATCAGGCATCACTTTGAACCTATGGTTGCTTAACAGTTTACTGGGAAAATTCTACAGACAAGCCAGCCTAATATAAGAACTAATCAGGACAGTTGTATTCTTTAATTATATATGTGTCTGAAAAAACAATTATGTTGATTTCTTTTCTTTCTCTTTAAAATTTCTCAATTTAGTGGGTTTATGCATATATCTCAGTTTGATGGATTTATGCATCTATTTCCCAATTTAAGACCCCACAATGAAAAGAGGTAGGAAAATCCCTGTCAACAACACCTGTCAAAATTGCATATTATATGTATACAAAAATATACAAACCACAACTTGTCTTTACCAATCATAGTAAAATTGGCATGCATCAATATGGGTCAAACTTAAGTTCAGTTGGAGAAATGGCTGTTTTTGGAAAGCACATTTCAAGTAACATCACCGAGTTCAGCGCTGACTTGCCATAACAAGCTATCAGAACATACAGTTTTGTGATATGCAAGGGTAATACTCTTAAAAGAAAACTCCAAGACAAAGCAATATTTAAATTGCACACTGAAAGTTACAAAACAGTGTGTGAATGAATTCAACACAACATGTCTTAACAAGATGATCTAACAATGCTGAACAGAAATTAGAAAGGTTTCCCTCTCAGGTAGAATTTTCCAAAACACATATGGAATAGTTTCGCATTCACCCCACATGATCTTAAAAGTGTCCCATATTACTTAATGGGTTAAAGAATTTGTAATAAAATAAAATGTTGATATACAAGAGCGAAATTATGCATTACACTTCAAGACCGATGTATAAAGCTGAAGTATAGGTACAAAAATGAAAACGACAAGTTGAATTTGAGTCATCAAACATTCATTTTTTTAAAAAATTTTGTATGGTTTTGTGTTTCTGATACCCCAGTCCCTGGCAAAATTGTTGCAGATAGTATCAGAAGCTAGCATTTACCGTTAAAACTTTCTCAAACGGCAAATTTTAGCCCCTCCCAAGTTGAAAGCATCTGCAGATGACAAATTTGAAAGTGGTACATACGAACTTAAGGTTTTTTTGACAGGGTAGAAAACATTGTGGGAAAAGGAGAAAATGCTGGTTACCAGCATTTTCTCCTTTTCCAACAATGTTTTCAGAAGGCCTCTTTCTCAGGGATGTGAAAACATTGGATTGTTTAGTAAAGGGTTAAAACTTTATTTAAGGTACGTGCAACCTCAGACAAAAATATGCATGATAAAACTTTCAGGGTTGTTGACATAAAAGTGAAGCTTTTGTCTCTACACTTTAGGTCATTTAAAGAAGTATTGTCGGATTCTGTTCAATATCTGCAAAACATTGAGTATTTTGTATTGAATTTTGAGAAAAATATGGGTTATGCTCATTTAACACGATCCACGAAATTTAAACATTAAAATAATATAGAGGAAATGTCTTGACATGCAAAAAAGTTTCCCAATTAAATGCTAATATAGTTTTATCAACATCACAGGTCAAAATGCTAAATATAAAATAATCTATAGAATAGGGAAAACTGAAACCTGTTTTACATTTCAAGAACAATGTGCAAGGCAGAAGAAAAAATGCAAAATTGAAAATGACCAGTTGAATGTGAACATAACCATGCACACTACTAACACACAGAGCTCCTGTTAATTCTCAATAACAAACATAAGTTTTAATTTGATGCAAATTGATCAATAGGCATATGGAAATAAAATGACACTTTTTTCAAGAAAAAAAGGGAGAAAAGTAAAACAAATTATGTGAACTTATCTGGAAATAAGTATAATTGCTAGCATGAAAAGGACATTTAAATCAACAATAAAGCAATCAATCTGAGAGCAATGTTAGAGTAAATGCCTAAAATACTGCAATTCCTGTTATGCCACATGAAGGATATCACACAACAAAGACATCGCAGAGTATGGCTAGTTTGTTAAAAATCTAAAATGCAAAAAAAATTTATATCCCAGAGTATGGCTAGTTTGTTAAAAATCTAAAATGCAAAAAAAATTGATATCCCAGAGTATGGCTAGTTTGTTAAAAATCTAAAATGCAAAGAAAATTGATATCCCAGAGTATGGCTAGTTTGTTAAAAATCTTAAATGCAATAAAATTGATTATAATATTTTTCAATGTGCCATGCAACTTTAATTTTTCATTTTAGAATTACATAATGGTAATGTGTGTTTCTGATACCCCCTGTCCCTGGCAACAATATTGCAGATAGTATCAGAAGCTAGCATTTCCATTCAAACCAAATTTTACTCATAACTTCAGGAATTTCACTTGAACAGAAGTATTCACAAAAAACTTTTTTTCAGATCGGTTCAATATGTACAAAATGAAGGATTTTGTATTTGTTTTCAGGGAAAATAATGGTTTTGAAAGAATATAGAGAAAATGTTTTGACATGTAAAAAATGTTTCCCAGATAAACACTAATACAGTTTATCAATATCACAAGTCAAAGCAGCAATACTGAATATCAGATAATGTATTAGGCTAGAGAAAGCCAAGACGTGCTTCTCATTTAAAGAATGATGTTAAAAACTGAACTATATTGTGCAAAATTGAAAATGACAAGTTGTATGCTAACATAAGCATGCACACTGTTAATACACAGAGAAACAGTTGATTCTCACTAACATACATAAACTACAATATAATTTAGAAATTTGAGCTTCATAAACTGTAAGGTTTACTTCATAAACTCTTAGTTTTAAATGGATGCAAATTAATCATTGAGCACATTTCATTTCAATGATACCCTTAGAAAAAAAAAAAAAAAAAAAAAAAGAGAGTAAGAGGGAAAAAATAAATATGAACTCGTCTGGAAATAAGAAGAATTGCCTCAATAAAGAGGGACATTTTGATCAATAATGTATTAACCAATATAGAGCAATGTTGGAGTAACCACCTGAAATACACCATAATTCCTTTCATGCCATCAGGTAGAATTCACTTAACAAAGATTTCACATATATGGCAAGGTCGTTGAAAATTTAAAATACAAACACACCAATCATGCTCTCCTTTAATGTGCTGCCTGCATTTATATTTTCTTAACTTGGCTGGTTTCAAAGAAAATATCAAAGTATCGCCGTAGCTCTCTTATCATCTGCACTGTCATGCAAAAAATTTGACATTGTCAATATCTGCTTTTTACTGAAGATATTTATTTCAAACTTGGACTAGTAGTTAACTAGCAAAAGGGGAACCAGGACTAGTAGTTACCTATCAAAAGGGGAAACAATACAACAAGGGCAGATAACCATCAAAGTATTTTTGACATAGTTACAACAAGGGCAGATAACCATTAAAGTATTTTTGACACAGTTATTTCCTTTTTCAAACTTAGAACTTCACTGAAAATCAATCAACTGCAGCCAAGATTTGGCACTGGCATGCCATGCTCTTGTTTCTTTTTAGAATTACATAATGGTTATGTGTGTTTCTGATACCCCCTGTCCCTGGCAACAATATTGCAGATAGTATCGGAAGCTAGCATTTCCATTCAAACCAAATTTTACTCATAACTTCAGGAATTTCACTTGAACAGAAGTATTCACAAAAAACTTTTTTCAGATCGGTTCAATATGTACAGAATGAAGGATTTTGTATTTGTTTTCAGGGAAAATAATGGTTTTGAAAGAATATAGAGAAAATGTTTTGACATGTAAAAAATGTTTCCCAAATAAACACTAATACAGTTTATCAATATCACAAGTCAAAGCAGCAATACTAAATATCAGATAAATGTGTTAGGCTAGAGAAAGCCAAGCCCTTCATCTCATTTAAAGAATGATGTTAAAAACTGAACTACATTTTGCAAAATTGAAAATGACAAGTTGTATGCTAACATAAGCATGCACACTGTTAATACACAGAGAAACGGTTGATTCTCGCTAACAAACATAAGCTACAATATAATTTACAAATTTGAGCTTCATAAACTGTAAGGTTTACTTCATAAACTCTTAGTTTTGAATAGATGCAAAGTAATCAATAAGCACATTCAAATGATACCTCAAAAAAAAAAGGGAAGGGGTGAGAGGGAAAAAATAAATATAAATTTATCTGGAAATAAGAAGAATTGCCTGAATAAAGAGAGACATTTGATTAATAACACATTAACCAATATAGAGCAAAAGTAGATCAACCACCTGAAATACACCATAATTGCTGTCATGCCACCAGTTAGAATTTCCATAACAAAGACTTCACATAGTATGGAAGGTGGTTGAAAATTTAAAATACAAAAATACTGATCATGCTCTCTTTCAACGCATCATACATCCTTCATTTTTTTTTTTTTTTTTTTAGCTTGGCTGGTTTTGAAGAAACATCAAAGTATTGCCCTAGCCCTCTTGTCATCTGCTTTGTCATGCAAACTTTGACATTGTCAGTATCTATTTTTACTGAAGATATTTATTATAAACTTGGACTAGTAGTTAACTATCAAAAGGGGAACCAGGACAAGTAGTTAACTATCAAAAGGGGAACCAATACAACAAGGGCAGATAACCATCAAAGTATTTTTAGCACATTTATTTCCTTTTTCCAATTTAGAACTTCACTGAAAATCAAGCAACTGCAGCCAAGATTTGGCACCAGCATGCAGTGCTCTTGTTTCCTTTTAGAATATCATAATGGTTATGTGTGTTTCTGATACCCCCTGTCCCTGGCAACAATATTGCAGATAGTATCAGAAGCTAGCATTTCCATTCAAACCAAATTTTACACATAACTTCAGGAATTTCACTTGAACAGAAGTATTCACAAAAAACTTTTTCAGATCGGTTCAATATGTACAGAATGAAGGATTTTGTATTTGTTTTCAGGGAAAATAATGGTTTTGAAAGAATATCAAGGAAATGTTTTGACATGTAAAAAATGTTTCGCAAATAAACACTTAGACAGTTTATCAATATCACAAGTTAAAACGGCAATACTAAATATCAAATAATTTATTAGGCTAGAGAAGGCCAAGACCTGCATCTCATTTAAAGAATGATGTTAAAAACTGAATTATATTGTGCAAAACTGAAAATGACAAGTTGTATGCTAACATAAGCATGCACACTGTTAATACACAGAGAAACAGTTGATTCTCACTAACAAACATTAGCTTACAATATAATTTAGAAATGTGAGCTTCATAATTCAGTCTTAAATGGATGCAAATCAATCAGTAAGAACATTGAAATGATACCTTTAAGAGAGTGGGAGGGAAAAGATAAATAAGAATTTATCTGGAAAAAAGAAGAATTGCCTGAAGATAGACGTTTTGATCAGTAACACATTAACCAATATAGAGCAAAGGAAAAAATAAATATGATTTTATCTGGAAATAAGAAGAATTGCCTGAATAAAGAGAGACATTTTGATCAAGAACACATTAACCAATATAGAGCAATAGTAGAGTAACCACCTGAAATACACCAAAACTCCTGTCATGGCACCAGGTAGAATTCATATAACAAAGACTTTACATAGTATGGCAAGGTGGTCGAAAATTTAAAAGTACAAAATATCAATCATGGTCTCTTTCAATGCATCATGCATCCTTAATAATGTTTTTTAGATTGGCTGGTTTTGAAGAAAATGTCAAAGTATCACCCTAACCCTCTTGTCATCTGCATTGTCATGCAAAAAATTTGACATTGTCGGTACCTATTTTTACTGAAGATATTTATTTCAAGCTTGGACTAGTAGTTAACTATCAAAAGGAGAACCAGGACTAGTAGTTAACTATTAAAAGGGGAACCACTACAACAAAGGCAGATAATCATCAAAGTATTTTTGACGGTTATTTCCCTTTTCCAACTTTTCACCAAAAATCAGCATATGCAGCCAAGATTTGGCACTGGAATGCAGTGCTCTTGTTTCTTTTTAGAATTTCATAATGGTTATGTGTGTTTCTGATACCCCCTGTCCCTGGCAACAATATTGCAGATAGTATCAGAAGCTAGCATTTCCATTCAAACCAAACTTTACTCATAACTTCAGAAATTTCACTTGAACAGAAGTATTCACAAAAAAACTTTTTCACATCTGTTCAATATGTACAAAATGAAGGATTTTGTATTTGTTTTCAGGGAAAATAATGGTTTTGAAAGAATATAGGGAAAATGTTTTGACATGTAAAAAATGTTTCCCAAATAAACACTAATACAGTTTATCAATATCACAAGTCAAAGCAGCAATACTAAATATCAGATAATGTATTAGGCTAGAGAAACCTAGGACCTTCATCTCATTTAAAGAATGATGTTAAAAACTGAACTAAATTGTGCAAAATTGAAAATGACAAGTTGTATGCTAACCTAAGCATGCACACTGTTAATACACAGAGAAACAGTTGATTCTCACTTACAAACATAAGCTATAATATAATTTAGAAATTTGAGCTTCATAAACTGTAAGGCTTACTTCATGAAATCATAGTTTTAAATAGATGCAAATTAATCAGTGAGCACATAAAAATGATACTCTTAGGAAATTTCACTTGAACAGAAGTATTCACAAAAAAACTTTTTCACATCTGTTCAATATGTACAAAATGAAGGATTTTGTATTTGTTTTCAGGGAAATTAATGGTTTTGAACGAATATAGAGGAAATGCTTTGACATGTAAAAAATGCTTCCCAAATAAACACTAATACAGTTTATCAATATCACAAGTCAAAACAGCAGTACTAAATATCAGTTTAAGTTTAAACATATTTTATTGCCATACATATGTACATGTCAACAAAAGCAATACATAAATACAATTTCTAGTATACATGGAATGACAAATGTACATAGGCAAAGGGGTCTGGCCACAAGTTCTCACAACTTAGATTCGGCCATTCCCCTTACTACTAAATATCAGATAATGTATTTGGGTAGAGAAACCTAGGACCTCCATCTCATTTAAAGAATGATGTTAAAAACTGAACTATATTGTGCAAAGTTGAAATTATTTAAATGATACCCTTAGGGGAAAAAAAAAGTGAGAGGGAACAAATAAATATGAACTCATCTGGAAATAAGAAGAATTGCCTGACTAAATAGAGACATTTTGATCAATAAGGCATTAAACCAATATAGAGCAGTGTTAGAGTAACCACCTGAAATACACCATAATTCCTGTCATGTCACATAGTATTCGCATAACAAAGACTTCAGATATATGGCAAGGTGGTTGAAAATTTAAAATACAAAAATACCAATCATGCTCTCTTTCAATACCTTACGCATCCTGCTGCCTGCATGTATATTTTTCAAACTTGGCTGGTTTCAAAGAAAATTTCAAAGTATCGCCATAGCCTTCCTGTCATCTGCATTGTCACGCGAAAACTTTGACATTGTCAACATCTGTTTTTTACTAAAGATATTTATTTCAAACTTGGACTAGTAGTTAACTATCAAAAGGGGAACCAGGACTAGTAGTTAACTATCAAAAGGGGAACCAATACAACAAGGGCAGATAACCAAGTATTTTTGACATAGTAACAACAAGGGCAGATAACCATTAAAGTATTTATGACACAGTTATTTCCTTTTTCAAACTCGGAACTTCACTGAAAATCAAGCAACTGCATCCAAGATTTGGCACCGGCATGCAGTGCTCTTGTTTCTTTTTAGAATTACATAATGGTTATGTGTGTTTCTGATACCCTCTGTCCCTGGCAACAATATTGCAGATGGTATCAGAAGCTAGCATTTCCATTCAAACCAAATTTTACTGATAACTTCAGGATTTCACTTGAACAGAAGTATTCACAAAAAAACTTTTTCACATCTGTTCAATATGTACAAAATGAAGGATTTTTTATTTGTTTTCAGGGAAAATAATGGTTTTGAAAGAATATAGAGAAAAAAAGGTTTTGACATGTAAAAAATGTTTCCCAAATAAACACTAATACAGTTTATCAATATCACAAGTCAAAGCAGCAATACTAAATATCAGATAATGTATTAGGCTAGAGAAACCTAGGACCTTCATCTCATTTAAAGAATGATGTTAAAAACTAAACTATACTGTACAAAATTGAAAATGATAGGTTGTATGCTAACATAAGCATGCACACTGTTAATACACAGAGAAACAGTTGATTCTCACTTACAAACATAAACTACAATATAATTTAGAAATTTGAGCTTCATAAACTGTAAGGTTTACTTCATAAAATCTTAGTTTTAAATAGATGCAAATTAATCAGTGAGCACATAAAAATGATACTCTTAGGAAAAAAAAAAAAAAAAAAAAAAAAGTGAGAGGGAACAAATAAATATGAACTCATCTGGAAATAAGAAGAATTGCCTGAATAAATAGAGACATTTTGATCAATAAGGCATTAACCATTATAGAGCAGTGTTAGAGTAACCACCTGAAATACACCATAATTCCTGTCATGCCACATAGTATTCACATAACAAAGACTTCACATATATGGCAAGGTGGTTGAAAATTTAAAATACAAAAATACCAATCATGCTCTCTTTCAATACCTAATGCATCCTGCTGCCTGCATTGTCATGCAAAAACTTTGACATTGTCAATATCTGTTTTTTACTGAAGATATTTATTTCAAACTTGGACTAGTAGTTAACTATCAAAAGGGGAACCAGGACTAGTAGTTAACTATCAAAAGGGGAACCAATACAACAAGGGCAGATAACCAAGTATTTTTGACATAGTAACACCAAGGGCAGATAACCATTTAAGTATTTTTGACACAGTTATTTCCTTTTTCAAACTCGGAACTTCACTGAAAATCAAGCAACTGCAGACAAGATTTGGCACCAGTATGCAGTGCTCTTGTTTCTTATTACAATTACGTAATGGTTATGTGTGTTTCTGATACCCCCTGTCCCTGGCAACAATATTGCAGATAGTATCAGAAGCTAGCATTTCCATTCAAACCAGATTTTACTCATAACTTCAGGATTTCACTTGAACAGAAGTATTCACAAAAAAACTTTTTCACATCTGTTCAATATGTACAAAATGAAGGATTTTGTATTTGTTTTCAGGGAAATTAATGGTTTTGAAAGAATATAGAGGAAATGCTTTGACATGTAAAAAATGCTTCCCAAATAAACACTAATACAGTTTATCAATATCACAAGTCAAAACAGCAGTACTAAATATCAGATAATGTATTAGGCTAGAGAAACCTAGGACCTTCATCTCATTTAAAGAATGATGTTAAAAACTGAACTATATTGTGCAAAATTGAAAATGATAAGTTGTATGCTAACATAAGCATGTACACTGTTAATACACAGAGAAAAAGTTGATTCTCACTTACAAACATAAACTACAATATAATTTAGAAATTTGAGCTTCATAAACTGTAAGGTTTACTTCATAAAATCTTAGTTTAAATGGATGCAAATTAATCATTGAGCACATTTAAATGATACCTTTAGGGGAAAAAAAAAAAGTGAGAGGGAACAAATAAATATGAACTCATCTGGAAATAAGAAGAATTGCCTGAATAAATAGAGACATTTTGATCAATAAGGCATTAACCAATATAGAGCAGTGTTAGAGTAACCACCTGAAATACACCATAATTCCTGTCATGCCACATAGTATTCGCATAACAAAGACTTCAGACATATAGCAAGGTGGTTGAAAATTTAAAATACAAAAATACCAATCATGCTATCTTTCAATACCTAATGCATCCTGCTTCCTGCATGTATATTTTTCTAACTTGGCTGGTTTCAAAGAAAATTTCAAAGTATCGCCGTAGCCTTCCTGTCATCTACATTGTCATGCGAAAACTTTGACATTGTCAATATCTGTTTTTTACTGAAGATATTTATTTCAAACTTGGACAAGTAGTTAACTATCAAAAGGGGAACCAGGACTAGTAGTTAACTATCAAAAGGGGAACCAATACAACAAGGGCAGATAACCAAGTATTTTTGACATAGTAACAACAAGGGCAGATAACCATTAAAGTATTTATGACACAGTTATTTCCTTTTTCAAACTCGGAACTTCACTGAAAATCAAGCAACTGCATCCAAGATTTGGCACCGGCATGCAGTACTCTTGTTTCTTTTTAGAATTACATAATGGTTATGTGTGTTTCTGATACCCCCTGTCCCTGGCAACAATATTGCAGATAGTATCAGAAGCTAGCATTTCCATTCAAACCAGATTTTACTCATAACTTCAGGAATTTCACTTGAACAGAAGTATTCACAAAAAAACTTTTTCACATCTGTTCAATATGTACAAAATGAAGGATTTTGTATTTGTTTTCAGGGAAAATAATGATTTTGAAAGAATATAGAGAAAATGTTTTGACATGTAAAAAATGTTTCCCAAATAAACACTAATACAGTTTATCAATATCACAAGTCAAAGCAGCAATACTAAATATCAGATACTGTATTAGGCTAGAGAAAGCCAAGCCCTTCATCTCGTTTAAAGAATGATGTTAAAAACTAAACTATAGCGTGCAAAATTGAAAATGATAAGTTGTATGTTAATATAAGCATGAAAACTGTTAATACACAGAGAAACAGTTGATTCTCACTTACAAACATAAGCTACAATATTATTTAGAAATTTGAGCTTCATAAACTGTAAGGTTTACTTCATAAAATCTTAGTTTTAAATAGATGCAAATTAATCAATGAGCACATATAAATGATACCCTTAGAAAAAAAAAAATTGAGAGGCAACAAATAAATATGAACTCATCTGGAAATAAGAAGAATTGCCTGAATAAATAGAGACATTTTGATCAATAAGGCATTAACCAATATAGAGCAGTGTTAGAGTAACCACCTGAAATGTACCATAATTCCTGTCATGCCACATAGTAATCACATAACAAAGACTTCACATATATGGCAAGGTGGTTGAAAATTTAAAATACAAAAATACCAATCATGCTCTCTTTCAATACCTTATGCATCCTGCTTCCTGCATGTATATTTTTTTAACTAGGCTGGTTTCAAAGAAAATTTCAAAGTATCGCCGTAGCCTTCCTGTCATCTGCATTGTCATGCGAAAACTTTGACATTGTCAATATCTGTTTTTTACTGAAGATATTTATTTCAAACTTGGACTAGGTAGTTAACTATCAAAAGGGGAACCAGGACTAGTAGTTAACTATCAAAAGGGGAAACAATACAACAAGGGCAGATAACCAAGTATTTTTGACAAAGTAACAACAAGGACAGACAACCATTAAAGTATTTTTGACACAGTTATTTCTTTTTTCAAACTCGGAACTTCACTGAAAATCAAGCAACTGCAGCCAAGATTTGGCACCAGCATGCAGCGCTCTTGTTTCTTTTTAGAATTACATAATGGTTATGTGTGTTTCTGATACCCCCTGTCCCTGGCAACAATATTGCAGATAGTATCAGAAGCTAGCATTTCCATTCAAACCAAATTTTACTCATAACTTCAGGAATTTCACTTGAACAGAAGTATTCACAAAAAACTTTTTTTCAGATCGGTTCAATATGTACAGAATGAAGGATTTTGTATTTGTTTTCAGGGAAAATAATGGTTTTGAAAGAATATCGAGGAAATGCTTTGATATGTAAAAAATGTTTCCCAAATAAACACTAATACAGTTTATCAATATCACAAGTCAAAGCAGCAATACTAAATATCAGATAATGTATTAGGCTAGAGAAACCTAGGACCTTCATCTCATTTAAAGAATGATGTTAAAAACTAAACTATATTGTGCAAAATTGAAAATGATAAGTTGTATGCTAACATAAGCATGAACACTGTTAATACACAGAGAAACAGTTGATTCTCACTAACATA
This sequence comes from Tridacna gigas, assembly GCA_945859785.2. NCBI lineage: Eukaryota > Metazoa > Mollusca > Bivalvia > Cardiida > Cardiidae > Tridacna > Tridacna gigas. Next base: position 9,716,200 of record OX244041.2, on the reverse strand, counting down.
CATAAACTACAATATAATTTAGAAATTTGAGCTTCATAAACTGTAAGGTTTACTTCATAAACTCTTAGTTTTAAATGGATGCAAAGTAATCAATAAGCACATTCAAATGATATATAAAAAAAAAGGGGGGGGGGAGTGAGAGGGAAAAAATAAATATGAACTCATCTGGAAATAAGAAGAATTGCCTATATAAAGAGAAACATTTTGATCAATAGCACATTAACCAATATAGAGCAAAAGTAGATCAACCACCTGAAATACACCATAATTCCTGTCATTCCACCAGTTAGAATTTACATAACAAAGACTTCACATAGTATGGCAAGATGGTTGAACATTTAAAATACAAAAGTACTGATCATGCTCTCTTTCAATGCATCATGCATCCTTCATTTTTTTTTTTTTTTTTTTTTAGCTTGGCTGGTTTTGAAGAAACATCAAAGTATTGCCCTAGCCCTCTTTTCATCTGCATTGTCATGCAAACTTTGACATCGTCATTATCTGTTTTATTGAAGGTCTCTATTGTAAACTTGGAGTAGTAGTTAACTATAAAAAGAGGAACCAGGACATGTAGTTAACTATCAAAAGGGGAACCAATACAACAAGGGCAGATAACCATCAAAGTATTTATAGCACATTTATTTCCTTTTTCCAATTTAGAACTTCACTGAAAATCAAGCAACTGCAGCCAAGGTTTGGCACTGGCATGCAGTGCTCTTGTTTCTTTTTAGAATATCATAATGGTTATGTGTGTTTCTGATACCCCCTGTCCCTGGCAACAATATTGCAGATAGTATCAGAAGCTAGCATTTCCATTCAAACCAAATTTTACACATAACTTCAGGAATTTCGCTTGAACAGAAGTATTCACAAAAAACCTTTTTCAGATTGGTTCAACATGTACAGAATGAAGGATTTTGTATTTGTTTTCAGGGAAAATAATGGTTTTGATAGAATATCGAGGAAATGCTTTGACATGTTGAAAATGTCTCCCAAATAAACACTAATACAATTTATCAATATCACAAGTCAAAGCAGCAATACTAAATATCAGGTAATGAATTAGGCTAGAGAAAGCCAAGACCTTCATATCATTTAAAGAATGATGTTAAAAACTGAACTATATTGTGCAAAATTGAAGATGACAAGTCATATGCTAACTTAAGCATGCACACTGTTAATACACAGAGAAACAGTTGCATCCTTAATAACAAACTTAAGTTACAACATAATTTTGAAATTTGAGCTTCATAAACTGTAAGGTTTACTTCATAAACTCTTAGTTTTAAATGGATGCAAAGTAATCAATGAGCACATTCAAATGATACCTCAAAAAAAATGGAAGGGGTGAGAAAGAAAAAATAGATATAAATTTATCTGGAAATAAGAAGAATTGCCTGAATAAAGGGAGACATTTGATCAATAATATGTTAATCAATATAGAGCAATAGTAGAGTAACCACCTGAAAAACACCATAATTCCTGTCATGCCACATAGTAGGATTCACATAACAAACACTTCACATTGTATGGCAAGGTGGTTGAGAATTTAAAATACAAAAATACTGATCATGCTCTCTTTAAATGCATCACACATCCTTCTTTTTTTTTTAGCCTTGCTGGTTTTGAAGAAACATCAAAATATCGCCATAGCCCTCTTGTCATCAGTGTTGTCTTGCAAAAACTTTGACATTGTCAGTATCTGTTTTAACTGAAGATATTTAGTAGTTAACTACCAAAAGGGGAACCAGGACTTGTAGTTAACTATCAGAAGGGGAACCAGGACTAGTAGTTAACTAATAAAAGGGGAACCAATACAACAAGCGCAGATAACCATCAACATATTTTTGACATAGTTATTTCGATTTTCCTACTTAAAACTTCACTGAAAATCAAGCAACTTCAGCCAAGATTTGGCACAGGCATGCAGTGCTCTTGTTTCTTTTTAAAATTTCATATGGTAAATGTGTGTTTCTGATACCCCCTGTCCCTGGCAATAATATTGCAGAAAGTATCAGAAGCTAGCATTTCCATTAATACCAAATTTTACTCATAACTTCAGGAATTTCACACATTACAGGAATATGCTTGATAAAACTGATAAAACACAAATGAAGCTTTTGTCTATACGCAAAGTCTTTTAACTGTTTACCACACAACAAAATTTTAGACCAGTCCAAATTGAAAGCATTTGTAGACAACAAATGAAATGGGGCACAAGCGACAGTATCTGTTTTTGAGATCATTGAAAACATTGTGGGTAAAGAAGAAGATGCTGGTTACCGGCATTTTCTTCTTTTCCCATAATGTTTTCAAAAGCTCTCTTCTTCAGGATCGTTAACTCTGAATTGTGTGATAAAGAGTTAAAGAAGTATTGATGGAGTCTGATCAATATCGGCAAAAAATTGTGGATTTTATATCAGATTTGTAGGGATATATGGTTTGTACTTGTTTAACACAATCCTCAGAATTTAAATTTGAAAGAGTACAGAGAAAATGCCTTGAAAAGCAAATTGGTTTCCCAAATAAACACTTATAAAGATTTATCAACATCACAGGTCAATATCAAAATGCTAAATATAAGGTTGAATGTATAAGGCAGACCTGAGTTTACATTTCAAGAGTAAGGATATAGATGAAGTGAAGTTGAGAACCAGCTATGTTAGAAGTACAACAGCAACTACGTCATTGAAGACAGAGTTCAGCTATATTGGCATAACAAGCTACTAAAATCTATAGCTTTGTAACCAGCATTTTCTCCTTTTCCTACAATGATATTTATCCTTCCAAAGGCAAATTTCTATTTTTGATTTGCAATTATTTTGGTATCTGCAAAAGCTTTCAAATTGGCCAAGTGTAAAATTTTGTAATTTGGTAAAGTTAAATAGTAATTGACATAATCAAGCAACATGAAAGGTTCAAAGCCAAACGGTCCAGTATTACCAGTATATGAATTAAGAAAACCTTGAGCTAAAACAAAACACTGACCCTACTTAGAGGTTAAATCTGCAATAAATACCTACATCACAACAATAAGGTATAGATAGAAAAGCAAAGTAAGTTGGCAAAATGGTTAACTGTTTACTGCACAATGGTGCCTTTTAATGACCCTAGCTGGGAAAGAAGCCTTTTGAAAATGCTGTGGGAAAAGGAGAAAATGATCGTATCCAGCATTTTCTCCTTTTCCCACAATGTTTTCTGCCCTATCAAAGAAAAATTGCACCATTTGAGCCATATTGAAATTGTCATCTGCAAATGCTCTCAATTTGGACAAGGCTAAAACTTTGGCGTTCGGTAAAGAGTTAAGAAGCACAGAAGCAACTATGTCATTGAATCCCAAAATCAGTATTACTCTCCTAACAAACTACAAGAACTTAAAGCTTTGTGCAATGCAAAAGCAATGTTATGGTAATCCTCAATAAACAAAAAAAAAAAAGTTATATATTTTGTTTTTAAACTGACATTTATAAACAACAAGAAAGGTCTAAACATGAACTGTCATTTAGTTTATAAATAAGAAACCTGTGATAAAATACTGACAAACTATAATCTGCTGTAAATTTAAACAAGGGAAATATAGAAAATGGCCAGGTAAAAAGCTCTGTGAGAGGTGCAAAAGCAGTTACATAATTGAGTTCAGCATTAACTATTGTCATAAAAGGATACTAAAACAGTCTTGTGAAAAGCCAAGGAAATATCAAGATAATACTCTTACAACAATCTCAAATGCAAGTCTAATAAAATTGTAGACTGACAATTTTTAAACAACAAAAAAGGTTTCAACTACTTTATTAAATCTATAAAAGAATCAGTGTTAAGACATCAACAATCAAGAGTCAAGTTCTACTTTATGTTTCTAGAATAGGGTGTTAAATTGAATTTACAGTACAAAAAAAAAAATTTTAAATTGCACACTGTCATTTTTTCTACTGTTGAAGGACATTTGCACAAACAACACAGGTTTGAGTGAGAAAGACTTCAGAAATGTGGTCCACCTAAGTGTATACATGTATTTTAACCCTTAAAGGCCTTTCACGACTATAGTTGCATTTGCAGCCAGTGTAGCTTCAGATCAGGCTTGGCTGAATCACTGTAGACAAACGCAACCATGAAATTGCAATTATTTCAGTCGTATTTCTAGGATGAAAATGTATGGCAGGTTTATTCGGCACTTTAAAGGTTGATAAGGTTGTGAGTGCATAGTCAAGGTAGTCGCATTGCAATGAAATTACAAAAATACAGCAAGAAAGAGAAAATCAGAGACACTTAGGCCAATAGTGCTTTAACCCTTTACCACTCAATCTCGACTTTCAATGACCTGAGGTAGCAGACTTGAAAACATGTAGGAAAGTCCCAGGGTGTTTATACAAACCACCATGTAGGAGTATACTTCTTACATACCTTATTTCCTGCCAGGTCTTAATGTGCAATTCACAAAACAGACATCACTAGATTTAGCTTGATTGTTGAGCAGTCGGAATGCAAAGAACTGATCATGGAATTTTCCTTGGTCTCTAGAATTCTTAGAAGCCCAGACACATTTGTTTCTCAAGAACCTACAAACCTATGTGCTACACATTTAATATATTAATTACATTCACATTAAATCATATGAAAGAGTTGTTTCTGCTTTGGATAAGCAAATTCCCATCCCAGTCTGACTGGGGTGACACTACTCCATAGCAAGTTAAGTGCATTTACACAAGCGTACCGACTCTGACGTCAATTTTGACTGGTGGGGAGAGACTGGACTGACTGGGTTTTTGATTTAAACTGGTTTAAGACTACCAGATGGACAGACAGACAGTATGCACTTTGGTGTTGAAGGCCAATACTAGTACTTTGATAGTAATAAATGGTTCTTGGCTACTGCAGAACATAAAACTAGAAATGAGTCATCAATACGGGCGCCCCTGCCACATAAAAAAGGTCACAGACATGGTAAAATTCCAAACTTAAACAAGGACCTATAGCCATACTTATTGACAAAAACATTTTATATGCTGTGTATGCAAAAATTTTCACAAAGCATTGTGACATTGACCTTTAAGCTGGCAACACTGTCTTGCTTGCAACATGTTGTCTGTTCATGTCAATCATTTGTGCCACACTATTTTGAAATCCAACATTGCGCATCAAAGTTAAGTACCGACATGAACACCACCTTTTAAAAGAACACACTCACACAGGGATATCACTATATGCCCATTTGCCATTTTTATGCCATTTATAATAAGGGCAGTTGAATGCAAAGGTAATAAATCTCAAAGCATAAGTCTGAGAAACTTAGTTTTGTGTTTGCGAGCAAGTTATTTTCAGCAAAGAATCCAAAAATCATGAGAAAAATATGAACTGCTGCATGCACTGCTGATAATCTACATCCAAAGCATAAGTAATGGAGTAAGCTCCAACACTCAAAGGCCAGCGTTATCCTTATATATCGTTGCATCCCTATCTCATGTTCTTGGCAGCTCTACTAACTACCATTAAAATGACTCTTGTGGTTAAAGAGTTGAACTGGCAATACAAATTTGCCTGTGACATGTTGCCTACCCATAGTGATCATTCGTGCCAAATTATTTTAGAATGGGACCATACATCTGGAAGTTATTGGCCGGACTGGAACATTTGTCATCACCATATTTGTAACAATTATTGACAAAGTTCAACCAAGTGCTGTGACCTTGACCTTTGAGCTGGTGACACAAATGTTGCATGTGACACTTTGTCTATCCATGGTAATCATTTCTTCCAAGTTATTCTAGAAACAGACCATGCACCTGGAACTTGGAAGTTATTGGCCAGACACGACCACAAATGTTTTCAGAACATACACCCATACATACATACATACTCGTACAAACATGAAATTTCGTAACAGATGCATAGCTCAGATATAAACCGCTCCAGCTGGGATTCGAACCCATGTGGCAAAGATCCTCTAAAAGACCAATACACTGAGCTAAAGAGAATTCTCCCCAACGCAGTTGTCAGGTATTGATTTTATACAGGAAGAAGCTATGCTGTAAGGAAGGAGTGACCTCCAGTAACACACCCCATCTTAAGAGAAGTCATCATTTTGATGACGGAAAGCCTTATTTGGCAGTAAGTCTATTATTTAGACAACAAATGGCTCAATGGCCAGTCCTGGACGAGCCCCCATTTTACAAACATGAAAGTTGGCAACAAATGCATAGCTTAAATATAAACTGTCCAGCAGGGATTCGAACCCATGCGGCAAATATCCTCGTTTATTGAGGTTTAAAAGACCAACACACCAACCCCTGAGCTAAAGAGAATTCTCCCTACCGCAGTTGTCAGGTATTGATTTTATACGGGAAGAAGCTACGCTGTAAGGAAGGAGTGACCTCCCCTAACAATACATACATACATACATACATATGGTCAAGTGTAACACTATATGCACCCCCCCCCCACCCCATTTCATTGCGGGGCATAATTAAGACAAATACAAATCCGACAGCCTTCTTTGAGTCTTTTTTCTTTTTCAATACCAACATTTTTTATTCTACCAGGTGTTTAGAAAATATCGACATCTTTGCAATTTACTCAAATAATTTATAAGCAAAGTTGTAGTAATCACTTTTTTTTTTCTTTGAAATTTCAAATGGTCGTGATTGTGCGTTTCTAATACCCCCAGTCCCTTGCATCAATACTGCAAATAGTTTTAGAAACCAGCATTTTCCATTTACCATTTATTCCTAATTTTACGAGTAACTGCAGAAATTAGCAATTCATTTGAAAATTTTTTTCTTTAAAAATCCATTTCTTTTCAATTTTTAAAACCCTGAAGCTGGTAAGCATGACTCACTGACTGTTTGTGGACAGTGTAGATCAAGATCAGACTACACAGAATGTGCAGTCTGATCTTGAATCTACACTGTCCAATAAGGAGATATCTTTCCCAAAAGCATGCATTTGAAATAGCAAAAGTTAGGGTTTTACTATAGGCTTAAAAGTTTATTTTGACTTATTTAGCAGGATAAGGGTTAATATTAATGACTGGTTTCCAACCTTACCCTTAACCCTTTCCCAAACAAGCCCTGGTTTTCACGTGTCTGCAGTACAAGTCTTTTGAAAACACTGTGGGAAAAGGAGAAATTGCACGTAACGAGCTATTTCTCCTTTTCCCACGGTGTTTTCTACTCTTTTTGATAACTTTCTGCTATTTTCATCAAATTTAAAATTGTCGTCTGCAAACTCTTTCAATTTGGACCAGTCCAAAATTTGTCATTTGGGAAAGGGTTAAACCATAGATCCTCCTCAGATGTTAAAGTTAGCAAGTATTTTCCCTTACTAAAAGCCAACCTGCCCATTAAAGACAAGAGTTTTTCCTTTTTTTTTTATTATTTTTAATTTAAGATACAATGGCTGTGAAGCAGAACTGCTTGGAAAAGCTGATAAAGATGTTGTAGGGGGCAGTTATCTCTAGAATATACAAGTTGACAGTGTGCAACATGGTGAGTTGATCTGTTTCTTTCTTTCTTTGGTGTATAACACCATTTTTCAACCTAATTTCAGTTATACTGTGGCTGACAGTGCACCTATCCACGCTTTCTCTCAATGTCATTTACCAGTACTTTGCACAATATTCTTCCCTAGCCATGGGCTCCTTTCCCACATAACCATCATCGAAACAATGATCAGAAGTGAAAGAGGAATGTACCCTGTCCCAATGAATCATCAATCCTCAAAAAAAAAAAAATTGGCAGAGCTAGGATTTGAACCAGCAAACCCTGGTCTCAAGTCCTGTACGCTACCCACTGTGTAACTAGTCTTTGCAGAACGTAAGTTGAACACAAATCCTTGGATTTTAACCCTTTACCGCATAATGACACCTTTTGACAACCCAGGAAATGAAGCCTTTCGAAAATATTGCGAGGAAAGGAGAAAATGCTGGTAATCAGCATTTTCTCCTTTTCTCACAATGCTTCCTACCCTATTAACCCTTTCCCACACAATCACAGGTTTTAACGAACCTGAAAAAGAAGACTTTGAAAACATTGTGGGAAAAGGAGAAAACGCTGGTAACAGCATTTTCTCCTTTTCCTACAATGTTTTCTATCCTTTTAGAGTCGGGTTTCATCAATTGAGCCACATTTATTTTGTTGTCTACAAATGCTTTCAATTTGGACTGAATCTGAAATTTTGTTGTTTGGTAAAGAGTTAAGAGAAAATTGCATCATTTGAGCCACATTGAAATTGTCGTCTGCGAATGCTTTCAATTTGGACAAGGCTAAAATTTTGTTGTCTGGTAAAGAGTTAACAATTTAAGTGCTAAACCAGGCTTGTATCATTGTTTTGGGTAACATTTGTCATCTGCAAATGATTTTAATTTTGGTCAAGTGTAAAATTTTCTTGGTTGGTACAGAGCTAACATTAATTTACGTGGAACAAATTTCAAAACACTTTATTTATTTGGCAATTTAAACCTTTAACTACATGGGAAGGAAAAGTCATATTTCGATGGAAATGTTTGCAAGTTAGGAAACTCGCGCTTGATATTCTTGACCGTGACTATCATGGATAAGATGATACCTAACTTTACCACACAATCCCGACTTTTAATGACCCTGATGAAAAGAGCTTTTGAAAACATTGTGGGAAAAGGAGAAAATGCTGGTAACCAGCATTTTCTCCTTTTCCCACAATGTTTTCTACCCTTCCCAAAACAATTTTCAACTGTTGAGTCGCCTTAATTTTGTCGTCTGCAATTACTTTCAAATTGGACAAGTCTAAAATTTTGTTGTTTGGTAAAGGGTTAAAATAAGATAAAATCTTTTGACTCATTTTCATTTCCAGATGCAAGGTGAGGAGTCTACAGGTATAAAATGAGGATTTTTGACAAATGCTAAGGTAAATGGTTTTTTCTATCTATTGTGTTTATATTTTATTGATTGATCTATGAATCACGTTCTAGCAAACTCATGTCCAGCTTATGTTGTACAATAATAATGTCATAAAAATTTATACTCTTCCCAAACCCCTTGTGATAAGATTTTAAACCTGTACCACACAAGAAAATTCTAGACCAGTCCAACTTGAAAGCATTTGCAGGCGACAAAATAAATGTAGTTCAAATGATGAGATTTGTACTTGATAGGGTAGAAAACAATGTTTCCATGGTTTCCAGCATTTTCTCCTTTTCCCACAATGTTTTCCAAAGTTTTCTTAAAAACTCAGGAGTGTATGGTAAAGGATTAAGTGATCAGTATTGAAACTAAATTTCAAAGCAAAAACCATGTGATTATCCATCCTGATGTGACAAATATTACATTGCTTGAAATTGAAAGCAATCAAGTGTTGTTCAAGTAATGGGATTTGTCTTTTTTTAAAGGGTAGAATTTTTTTTGTCCTTTATCATACAATGTTTTCAAATGCCTTACTCTGTGGTATACAGATAACATGTAAATCCCAGAAACATCTTTGTAGCAGAAGATGTTGAAAACATTCATTGTGGATTGTTAATATGAATTAACCTTTTACCACACGACAAAATTTTGCACTTGTCCAAATTGAAAGCACTTGCAGACGACAAATCAGATATGATATCATAATATGAGCCATTGTTTGCGAAAGGGAAGAAAACAAGGTGGGAAAAGGAGAAAATTCTGGTTACCAGCATTTTTCTCCTTTTCCTACAATGTTTTCAAAAGGCTTCTTTCACAGCGTGGTGAAAACTTGGGATTGTGTGGTAAAGGGTTAAACACAAAATTTGTAACATGAAGAAAAAAGTATTGAGGGAAAGGGAGAAAATCCTGGTCTCGTTTTCCCACGTTGTTTTCAAATACAAAATTTGTCTTTTAAGCATAGAAAATAGTGTAGGAAAGGGAGAAATTGCTGCTTACCAGCATTTTTCTCCTTTTCCCAAGTTTTCAACAGCTTATCCTTCAGGATCTTTAAAATTTTGGATTTTGTGTTATAGGGTTAAAGTCAAATATATGAGTACACCCAACACAATGGGAGAAATTGCTCTTTATTTGCAATTTCTCAATATGCCCAAATAATTTCAAAAGTGCACAGCTGCCAGTGGCAAGAAAAAATGTCTGCAGAATAACAAATTTTTACATTTTTAGATTGAAAGCACTTGCAGATGACATGCTTAGTTTTGCTGAAATGATGGGATTTGTCATTGAAAAGGTAGAAAAATTGTGGCAAAAGCTGAACCAGCATTTTCTCTGTTTTCCACAATGTTTTAACTCTTTACCGAACGACAAAATTTTAGACTAGTCCAAATTGAAAGCATTTGCGGACGACAAAATAAATGTAATTGGAAAATTGAAATTTGTTTTGGAAAGGGTAGAAAACATTGTGGGAAAAGGAGAAAATGCTGGTTACCAGCATTTTCTCCTTTTCCCACAATGTTTTCAAAAGGCTTCTTTCACAAAAGTCGGGATCGTGTGGTAGAGTTGACTACTTCAAAGTCAAATCCATCATTTGAGCAATAATCACAATCTGCACATGCTTTCAATACAGACAAGTGTAAATTTTGATGTCTGGTAAGGAGTATCTATCCATGGAATATCATGTAGACCATCTTGTCTGGATTTGAGAAGATCTGATTAGCTATTATAATATTTGTAAGAAGCATCCACTTTCTGTCCCATTCCATTTCATACAAAACTTTAATTTATTGTATGGTGTTTAACGCCGTTTTCAACATTATTTCAGTTACATCTTGGCGGCCATTGCACCTATCCATGCGTTCCTAGCGTTTCTTTTTACCAGTACTCTGCACAATATTCTTTCCAAGCCACTGGCTGCTTGCCCACATAACCGTCGTTGGAACAAGGGTCAGCGGTGAGAGAGGAATGAATCCTGTCGCAATGACTATCATCAATCATCGGAAAGAAATTGGCCACGGTGGGGATCGAGCCAGGAATCTCCTGTTCTCAAGGCCTGTACGCTACCGACTGAGCTACGGGGCTTGGCATACAAAACTTTTAAAAAAGCCTTTTTCCTTAGGATTTTAAAAAACATTGGATACTTGCATAATGCATAAATGCTTTATGAAGTTATGCAATTTTTGTCCCTTAATCCTTTATCAAGTGATGTTTTGTTATAGGCACTTCTCCCCTTACCACAATGTTTTCAAATGCCTTCCTCCCTAGGGTTGTTAAAACTCAGGATTGTGTGATAAAGGGTTAACCTCTGAAGCACTGGGCGGACTCATGTTGCTTTGCAGACTCTGTAGATCAAGATCGGAATGCATGGAACATGGAAACTGATCTTAGATCTACACTGTGACTTTGTTACATAATTATACATAATTATACCTTATCCAGAGAAGTAAGTTGACAAAAGATTTTGCCATGTGTATAAAATGGTACCAAATTGGAATTTTTGTTGTTCAAAGTTTTTGCCAAAATATTGGTAATTGTCTCCTTCAAAACTTCTGTATTGTGTTCTCAAGTACATGTAGTTTGTTCTTCTATCCAAAATTACTTTTTTATCTGCCAAGAATTACCATAACCGTTTACCAAACATTTCAGGACAACCCTAAGAAAGATGCCTGTTGAAAATATTGTGGGAAAAGGAGAAAATGCTGGTTACCAGCATTTTCTCCTTTTCCCACAATGTTTTCTATCCGTCCCAAAACAAATTTCAATCTTGGAGTCACATTGATTTTATCTTGGAGTCGCATTAATTTTGTCCTCTGCAAATTCTTTCAATTTGGACAAGTCTAGAATTTTGTCGTTTGGTAAAGAGTTAACTGTCAGTATACATGTATTATAAAACATCATTCATTCGTTATGTCTCTTCATAGGCTACTGAAACTCCATTGGTCTATTACCGGACAATGAAATTTTCCTTATCGGACACCGTTACTATAAATAGCACATTGGCAACTGCCTCTATATTGTATATAATAAGACAAGGTGTGCAATGAAATCGAAGAAAATTTTTACCCCTGCACCCTTTCAGAGATAATATTTTACCAAAAATTGAAAAATAAAGCTAGTTACCGTTGCAGATGGGTTCGCAAATGATTTTTCTTGAGTACCCTGACCTTCGAAAGTTCCAAAAGGCTCTTGCGATCAAGCTGTAGCTCTGATCTGAAAAAATTTAAAAAGCTTCCACATTTTCCGGATCGCCATGCGCTGACGTCACACAATTTATAATCCCACAGCGAATTATAACTAAAATATTTTTTTCAAACAAAGATCTAGAATTCTTTTGTTGATATATTGATGAAATTATCAAATTAATATTTCGTCTGTTATGATTTATCTTTTCATCTAATCCAGTATCACGATTTTCATCTTCCATTTCGTATATTTTCAAATGCGTATTTACAGTTTATCGGTCAAAAACTTTGGCGCGTCTTTTGATAGTAGATTCACGCGAGTTATAATTCACTGCGTCATAATAAATTGTATGACGTCAGCGCATGGCGGTCCGGAAAATGTAGAATCTTTTTTAATTTTTCAAGATCAGAGCTATTGCTTGATCGCAAGAGCTGTTTGGAACTTTCTAAGGTCAGGGTACTCAAGAAAAAGCATTTGTGAATCCATCTGCAATGGTAACTAGGTTTATTTTTCCGTTTTTGGTTAAATATTATCTTTGAAAGGGAACAGGGGTAAAATTTTTCTTCGATTTCGTTGCACACCTTGTCTTATTATATACAACATAGAGGCAGTCGTCAATGTGCTATTTATAGTAACGGTTTAAATGAAAATTTGAGTATTCCCTGACATATAGGCGATGCACCAATTTGCAAGTATTCGATGATCAACCAAGAAAAATGTTAGTGTTCCGTAACAGACTAATGGAGCTTTAAAGGCCTGTGGTTTCTTGTACTTTCTTTTTGGCCAGTGTAAAACTTTGTTAACCCTTTCCCAAATGACAAATTTTAGACTCTTCCAAAGTCTAAACAACTGCAGACAACCAATTCAAAATTGGTGCAAATGAGAAAAAACTCTGATAGGGTAGAAAACATTGTGTTGAAATGGAGAAAATGCTGGTTTCTAGCATTTTCTCCTTTCTCCACAATGTTTTCAAAATTACTTTTCTTTCGGGTTGTTAAAACTCGGATTGTTTATTAAAGGGTCAATTTCTGTTGGATAATGAACTATTTCATAGACAGAATATTATTATTTCTTTTTTATAGCTTTCAAGGAGGATAGTAACTTGCTGAAGGAAATTTCAGGAGGTAGGTCAAAGTTTTCAGTCAATTTTGAGCTATTTTCTTTACATATCCTTTCAAAATTACTATTTCTTTGATTCATTATAATTTCTATAGAGATAATGTTAGATGTTTGTGTATTTTTTACTTCATCATTTTGAGCATAAAATTGTTGTCTGGAATGCACTTTATCATGGCAGTATGGGATGCAAGACATTCATAATGGTCTATGACGTACAAAGTTTTGCTAGGTCTGCTTCTCATTTTTTTATGTGGTTTTCTTCTTTCAATGATGGTTATGTGGAAAAGCAGCCACTGGCTTGGAAAGAATAATGTTCAAAGTAGTAGTAAGAATGAGTCCAGGTGAGCATGAATAGGTGCACTGACCACTATGATATAACTGAAGTAGCTTTTAAAACAGCATCAAACACCATGAAAACAATTTTCGTGTTATTTGACTGGATATCGAGGACAGATTTTTATGTAAAAATACATGTACCGAGGAAACTGAAAACCTGAACCCGTCTTTTTTTATAGAAGTTTTTATAGATCATTAACAGCAACATTTGCAATTAATTTTGTCCAAAGTCTGTTTATTTTCAAATTAAGCACATACAGTCTTTCATTTCCAGTTTAAAAAATTTATCTCGCCTGCATGGAATGTCAGTGAATAGGTGAGACTGAGTGAACTGCCTGTAGGAATTTCAATTATCTTTATTATTGCCAGGGACAGGATTTAAAGCAAAAATCATTAAAACACTTAAAACTAATTGTAAAAGGGCCAAGTATACGACCAGAGCTGTCGATGCACCATAAAACAATATTCAGTCATTCATTCAAATCTACATTCAACATCAAGTTAAAGTTCACTTACGTATTTTTTTAGAATTACCAAAGTTAAAATCCAGATTGCTAGCAATACCATCTTAAAACTATCTTACCTTTTAGGTCAGTGACATCAAGGGCAACATGACAAGTTTGGGCAAATTATAAAACTTACCTAAATTTTATTCAGGTTGATAGCAATGACATTAATTTAATTCAGGTTGATAGCAAACTTTTTTTATATAAATATGCAAACTTCTGGGTCATAATTTTATATAAATGAAAGTATCAGATTAAAAGTTAAAATTTAACATCTTCTGAACGTAAAACTTATCTTAATTTTATTCAGGTTGATAGCAATGACATTAATTTAATTCAGGTTGATAGCAAACTTTTTTATATAAATATGCAAACTTCTAGGTCAAAATCTTATATAAAGGAAAGTATAAGATTAAAAGTTAACATATAACATCTTCTGAACGTAAAACTTATCTTAATTTTATTCAGGTTGATAGCAAATGACCTTAATTTAATTCAGGCTGATAGCAAACCAGTCTTTTTTATATAAATATGCAAACTTCTAGGTCAAATATAAAGGAAAATATCAGATTAAAAATTAACATATAAAACATCTTCTGAACATAAAATCCTAATTCAATGGGAAGGTTTAGTAGACGAATCAGATTTTCCATTTATTGTGGCCAGGTACAGCAGTTATAGTAAAGCACAAACGGAAGTTGCAGCTATCAGGTGAATCTATATGTATTTTTAAACAGTGAGCATAGCAAATAACTGAATATGAATATCAAGTGAAAAGCTCTCTCATTTAAGGTTCTAAAACCTAATGACCTGAAAAAATCAAGTTCCTCGAATCGTTAATCTTTATGTAAACTTTTGGGTTATCTACATGTATATCATGGCAGAATTAAAATAGCAAGGTTGGTAAACTTATAGAGGGGACCTACCTTACGCTTGGCTTGCTGGGAAACCCATCTTTAACATAAATATATGAAGCAAGGTTGGTAAACTTATAGAGGGGACCTACCTTACACTTGGCTTGCTAGGAAACACATCTTTAACATAAAAATATGAAATTGCTGAGTCAAATTACAAATCAAAGTACTGCACAATACCACCTTTTAATGACCCTAGGAAAGAAGCCTTTTGAAAACATTCTTGGTAAAGGCGAAAATGCTGAGAACCAGCATTTTCTCCTTTTCCCACAATGTTTTCTACCCTATGAAAGAAAAATTGCACCGTTTTGAGCCGCATTGAAATAAGTCTTCTGCAAATGCTTTCAATTTGGACAAGGCTAAAATTTTGTCATGTGGTAAAGGGTTAAAAGATCACTCATGAAACTTTAAAACATTTTACCTACATGAAATCCCTACATACAGGTGAGGCTCTGTAGACTGATAGTTGGAGTTTCCGTTATCTACATTGAGGCAAGGGACAGGGGTCATATAGCACACATAAGCCACATTTGATTTGTCGTCTGCAAATGCTTTGAATTTGGACATGTCTCGCCAAGCCTCCATAGCTCAGTCAGTAGCATACAGGACTTGAGAACAGGAGGTCGCTGGTTCGATCCCCGGGCTTGGCCAATTTCTTTCCGAGGATTGATGATCGTCATCGCGACAGGATTCATTCCTCTCTCACCGCTGACCATTGTTTCGGCGATGCTGATGTGGGAAAGCAGCCAGTGGCTTGGAAAGAATGTTGTGCAGAGTACTGGCAAATGAATCTCCAGGAAAGCAGGGATAGGCATACTGGCCGCTGTGATATAACTGAAATAATGTTGAAAACAGTGTTAAACACCATACAATCAATCATGGACATGTCTCAGATTTCATCCATGGTTAAGGATTAATCATTATGTAAATCTTTGGGTCATCAACATACCATTGCAAAAATGGCAAGTTTGGTCAACTTATACAAGGTATCTACATTAAACTCAGGTTGCTCGCAAACCCACCTTTAACATGAAAAAATATGAATCTGCTGATTAAAAATAAAAATCAAAGTATTGGGTTAAAAATTTACTTTAACCCTTTACCACACAATCCCTGGTTTTCACGACCCTGAGAAATAAGATTTCTTAAAACATTGTGGGAAAATGTTTTCTACCCTTCCCAGAACAAATTTCAATGTTTGAGTCACATTTATTTTGTCGTCTGCAAATGCTTTCAATTTGGACGAGTCTAAAATTTTGTCGTTTGGGAAAGGGTTAAAAAAAACATTTAACCCACATGAAATCCTTAAAGACAGGTGAGGTTCAGTAAACTGATGGTTGGAGTTTCCATTATCTACATTGTTGCCAGGGACAGGGGTCATATAGCACAAATGGAAGTTCCAACTATCAGGTTGCTGGCAATACCTTAAAAAAAACTTTACACAAGTACTAAAATAAGTTCAGTATCAAATGAAAAATTCTTCAATGTTTTAAATAGGCAACATTCAGGTAACCCAAACAATCATGTGTGTTTAAACAACCTTGAGGAAGGAAGCTCTGGAAACACTGTTGAGAAAGGAGAAAATGCTGGTTTACACATTCCGATAATGTTTTCCACCCTTTCAAAGACAAATTCCATCTCTAGAGTCACTTTGATTTTGTCATCTGCAAATGCTTTTTGTTCAGACAAGTAATTATTTTAATGGCCACCATTTAACAAATACTTCATTATTGCACGCAACTCTATCTCTTACAACATTACCTAGAGTAAGTTGGCATAAAAAGGTAAGGTTCAGTAAAATGACAATAGGCATTTCCATGATCTTCATTGTGTCCAGGGACAGGGGTTATACAGCACAAATGGAAGTGTCAACTGTCAGGTTGCTGGCAACACCATTTTTATCCTAATTGTAATTACATCGAATATGCATAAAATATCCAGAAAAAAGTCCATTAAGTAAGCTTTTAAAACTTAACAAATTTGAATTCGGGTAGCAAGTGTAATCTTTAACATAATACTAAGTAAACTTCTAGGTTTAATATTAATAAAAGTATTGACTTAGTGGTTCTGTCATAAAACTTTCTTCAGTTGAACTCAGGTTGATGGCAAATCAATCCTTTACATGTAAAGAAATATTACAATACAGATTTTATAAACAAAATACCACCATGAAAGTCGATCCACTCAAAATATCTTGCCTATAGGGTGTGTACATTCACTTCAGCTTCCAACCAAATGCATCTTTGCAATCTGCAAGGTTTAGATAAACAGAAATATTGGCTGTAAAGTTCACTAACAGAACCTCCTGATAATGTAAAGTTCGGGTTATTGGCAAACCCATCCTTAACCGCTTGAGCACCAAATTATTAAAATCAACCTTTTCTGTCCTGACAAACATCTGAAATATCGCCATGTCAACCTCGTTTTGGCAGAATATGTGACAAAAGTAGTGGACTGTGTAGATTAAAGATCAGAGTACATGTTCTGTGCAGTCTGATCATGATCAGTACTGTCTGCAAAAACAATTTAAGTCGGTTCAAGCCCTTTATGGGCTGATCTGAAACTGCAAAAAGTAGGCTTAAAAGTCTAATAATAATCAATCTTGCTACCTGGGTCTGTATTCACCAACCATTCTTAAGAACATTCATAGTCCTATTCTCCAGAATTTTCTAAATTTGAAAATAGCACAACCTCTGATTGGCTAAACCATTTCTGATTGGCTAAACCATTTAATGGTTTAGCCAATCAGAAGTTGTGTTACATTCAAATTTAGAAAATCTTCGACAAAAAGACTAAGAATGTTCACAAGAATGGTTGGTGAATACAGACCCTGGTTATAAACAAAATTCAAATTATAGGCAAACTCATCCCCAACATGAAACTGTAAACTTCTAGGTTAAATATGAAAAAAAGTATCAGCTTAAAATTTTAGTATAAAATTTGGCCACATTTAATACAGACAAAAATGTCAAATGTTCTCTGATTAAACATCTTATCCAGTCTTGGTACATTTGATTCAGGCTGGTAACATAAAACTGCATAGTTCAAAGATTAATTGAAATATATTAGGTTTAATGAAACTCTGTACAGCAGAACAATTTTTCAGATTGGTCCACATTGACAGCATTTTACAGATGACGAATTAACCCTTTATCAAACAAAAAAAGAATGTTAGACTTGTCCGAATTGAAAACATTTGCAGACAACAAAATAATGACTCAAAATCTGATAAATTTTTTTTGTAGTGTCAAAAACATCGTGGGGGAAAGGAGAAAATGCTGTTTACCAGCATTTTCTCCTTTCCAGCAATGTTTTCAAAAGCCTTCTTCCTCTGAGTCGTTAAAACTTGGGATTATGGGTTAGGTGTGAATCAAAAACTGTTTGGAAGTGTAGAAAACATTGTGGGAAAAGGAGAAAATGCTGGTTACCAGCATTTTCTCCTCTTCCCCCAATGTTTTTAAAGCCTCTTTCCACAGATCATTAAAATTCTGGATTGTGTGGTAATGGGCTAAAAGTTTCCTTATAAACAATCTTACCTACATTAAATTCAGGTTGTTAGGAAACCCATCCTTTACATATAATTTTGCCCGCCCGGGCAGCTCATTGGTTAGTGTATCTGACTTGTGACCTAGTGGTTGCAAGTTCAATACCTGGTTGAGGCAAACTTTCTTTTCTCACCTCTAATGCATGTGGGAAAAGTAGTCAGTGACTTGGAAAGAAACCTGTGTCAGTACTGGTGTGAGAAAACCAGGAAACATATGTGTAGGTGTACTGACTGCCATGATATGACCTTAGGTGTTAAAATGGCGTTAAACCCCAATACAAACAAATACATTTAATTGTGGAAACTACAAGGTTAACTTTAAAGACATCCTGTCTACATAAAATTCAGGTTCCTGTCCTGACAAATCAATCCTGTATGTTTTAAGTATGTAAACTCCTGTGTGATAGAAATAAAAGTATTGTGGTAAAACTTAATTTATCTGTAAGCAATCAAACCTTGTACATTTAATGCCAACACTGTGAATGTCTTGATCTCTGTCCACATTACATCAGGATTGTTGTGTCTTCATGTTTTATGTCAAAATGCATGAAATAACAAATACCAGAAAATCTTTGTGCAACAAACTCTTATTCTTTTCAAAACTCAATTATTTTTGTTTACCATTTTCTTACAGGCTTACTTAAACTTTCTGCAGAGGTTTTGTAGGTAGTGCTATCACCACATTGATAACCTAGGTACCGGCCTGCAAAAATGTACCCGATATGGCCAATGTACGGAAAAGGATATAGGGCCTTAAGTCTTTTCTGTTACAAAGTATTTTGTAGGTTAAGATGGTACTGCCATGGAGTGTGATCGCAACCCAGGTCCAGGGATAATATATGATTATAGGATCCCAGAGCCTCGTCTGAATCAAAACCTCACCCCAAACTGCTATTATTTTAAATGCACCAGTGTCTTTCATAAAAGACTGTCCGGCCAAGGCATGTCTGAAAACATTGTAATCAAGGCCCCAAAGTGACATCAAGATGGCCATTTACGTGCTGACACCCATATTGTACTGAGCAGGTAAGAAAATGGCCATTGACATGCCTAGAGAAACTGCTCCTTCCTAAATTGGCCACACCATGCTAGGTGGACAGTCTTGTCTGATGCCTGGAGTCTGAATAAAATATGCTACATAGTGTGTCAGCATATTATTAGGTAATGGGTTCCACTTATTACCATACAGGCTCTTTTTTTTTATCTATGAGACAAAGGGACCCAGAGGAGAAACATTTGTAAAAAAGGAAGGATGTTTTGTGTAACAAAAAGGAGAAAGGGAGTAATTGTTTGTAAATCGCAAATACTACTTTTCACCAATAATGCTATTTTCTGCAAGGGCTCAACAAGTTATACTGTATGGTAATGGGTTAATATTGTTAAAAGACTGTTAGGCCAGGGCATGTTTGAAAACATCTGATCATACTCAAAATGATCATATCAAAAATGATAGTAGAATGGTCATTGCAAAGCTGACACCAAAATGAGCAATTTCAGAAAATGACCATTTACATGCCCTAGATGTATTCTGTGAAATATTGGCCACACCACGCTAGGTGAACAGTCTTGTCTGGCTGAATGTTTGATACAGAATGCTATATCTTGTCAGCTTATAAGGAAAGGAATATTCAGTTCTTACTTAACCCTTTACCACATCCTGACTTTTAACGACTCTGAGAAAGAAGCCTTTTGAAAACATTGTGGGAAAAGGAGAAAATGCTGGTAACCAGCATTTTCTCCTTTTCCCGCAATGTTTTCTACCCTTTCCAAAACAAATTTCATTTTTTTAGCCACATTTGTCATCTGCATATGCTTTCAATTTGGGCCAGTCTAAAATGTTGTCGTTTAGTAAAGAGTTAATTGAATATGATCTTCAAAGTTTGTTATTCTGTAGGAACAGTAAAATGTATCAAGTGAATACTTTGGCCTACTCGGAGATGTGGAATTTGTTCCTTACCTCTGTTTGTTTTATTTTTAGTTCAAGTGAAGAAATACAGCAACAGTGACAGAAGATGGTAAAGTCAAGATGAATCATAATAGAACCAGTGGATGATGCACACTGTCCTAGCATAAACAGTAGAGTTAATTACAACTTCTTCAGATTCCTGTGGTGGACAGTTTTTGAACATGGAGAAAAAGCAGTGTTTTCTCTAGATTAATTACATGAATCACAGACATGACATTGGTGATGTTTATTGCAACTGGATTTATGTCATCTACGGTAGTTGATATTTTTGGATTTTTATCTGCAAAACTATTGGTTGTCATAATTTCTGCATATTTTGTGAACCTGGTGACTTCAGTAGGGTTCATCTTTTGAAACGACTACTTTATTGTAAAAATTTAAACTATTACTAAACAATGAATAACAATCCAAAGTTTTAACCACCCTAAAGCAGAGGTCTTTAAAGAGCATTGTGAAAAAAGGAGAAAGTGCTGGAAGCCAACATTTTCTTCTTTTCCCAAAATGTTTTCTATCCCTCCAATACATATTTGAGCCATATTTAATTTGTCATCTGCAAATGCTTTCAGTCCAGACAAGTTCAGAATATTGTTGTCTGGTAAAATTCAGCCAATTTTTCTGATCTGACCCTGGTAAAACCACTTAAAATGGGTCTTGAAGGAAACAAAGGATTGATTGATTGAACAGTGTTTAAAGCCACTTTCAACATTATTTCAGTTATCATTGCAACAGCTCATAAATTCATGTATTTCCTTGGCTTCACCTGTACTAGGATAGGGTTCTGAAGTGTCTTGCCCAAGGAAGATCTCACAAATAATCAAGTGGATCTAGTGAAGCTTGAACCAGGGGCCTCCAGGTCACGAGTCCTACACTTTACCACCGAGCCACACAGAACCCCTTGAAGGAAACGAGAGTTGCAAAGGATAATTTGTCCCGATTTAAACAGGAAACACTACTATGCAAATTTAGACAACTGCACAGGGTTTTATTTAGTAAGCGGCCAATGAGTTGCTGTGGTGAAGGCGAATAAAGCCTGAGGTTATATTAGTAAATGGTGTCTGAAATAAGCATGTAGGCCTATGGTTATAGGTTAACTGTTTACCACACAATCCCGACTTTTAATGACCCTGGGAAAGAAGCCTATTGAAATAATTGTGGAAAAGGAGAAAACACTGGAAACCAGAATGTTTTCTACCTTTCCCAAGACAAATTTTAATTTGGAATAGTCTAAAATTTTGTCATTTGGTAAAGGGTTAACAATTTTTTTTAATGCAATGAAAAATGAAGTAATTTACATGTGAACTATTTAAATAACAATTGGTGTTTCTACAATATTGATTTAGTTGGTTGAGCTGGGGATTCAAACCAGTGACCCCTTGGTTTCAAGTCCTGACATATGCTTCTGATTTGCCTCTAGGAATGATCTTACATTAAAGAACAGCTTCATTGAATTATTTTCTCCTCAAGCTTATCCCACTTGCAATTTAACTGTTTACCAAACAATCCCATGTTTTAACAAACCTGGGGAAGAAGGCTCTTGAAAACATTGTAGAGAAAGGAGAAAAAATAATCAGCATGTTCTCCTCTTTCACAATGTTTTCCACTCTTTCTTATAAATCTCATCATTTGTTCATCCTTTGATATGTTGTTTGCAAGTGTTTTCAATTTGGACTTGAGTTAATTTTGTTGTTTGGTGAAGAGTTACCCCTTTACCATACAATTCAGGGTTTACACGACCTTGTTATAGAAGGCCTTGAAAACAGAAGAGAAAGCTTTTGAAAACATTGTGGGAGAAGGAGAAAATGCTGGTAACCAACATTTACTCCTTTTCCATCAATGTTTGCTAAGCTTTTAAAAAACAATCCAATAATTTTTGCTATCTTTAATTTGCCATTTGCAAAAGCTTTCAATTCAGACAAAACTTAACATTTACACTGCTAAATAAATGGAACACAAATTTCTACTTGACACTAAATGCCCAACCATTGCGGTTTCAAAGTTGATTTCACCGGAAAGAAAATATCATATCGGACAGTGTAGATCAAAGATCAGACTGCACGTTCTGTGCAGTCTGATCTTGATCTACACTGTCCGCAAAAGGTTAGTGGGTCGCGATCAGCAGCTTAAGGGTTAACATTGTAATGTCTGGTAAAGAATTGACCACTAAGCTACTCTGGACAAAGATAATAAATGAAAATAAGTTTGATGTTACAGTTTGTCAGTGTGGCACTTAAACACTATTTTCAACATTATCCCTTTCCCAAACGACAAATTTTGGACTGGTCCAAATTGAAAGAGTTTGCAGACAACAATTTTAAATTTGATGAAAATGGCAGAAAGGGTAGAAAATACAGTGGGAAAAGGAGAAATTGCTCGTTACGAGCAATTTCTCCTTTTCCCACAGTGTTTTCAAAAGACTTGTACTGCAGACACGTGAAAACCAGGGCTTGTTTGGGAAAGGGTTAATTCAATCATATAGTAGTGACCAGTGCACCTATCCATGCTTTCCTAGAGTTTCTTTTACCAGTATTTCTCACAATATTCTTCCCAATCCATTGGCTGCTTTCCTACATAACCATCCTCAAATCGATGATCAGCTGTGAGAGAGGGCTATGAATCCTGTCATAATTACTACCAGTATTATCTATCTTTGGGGGAAAAAAATGGCTGAATGGGGGAGTATGACCAGCAACCTCCCAGTTTCAGTGCAGTGTGCTATGACTGACCAACCAAGCTCGGCCTTGATGTTACAGAATGACTTAGTTGTCTTCCCCCCCGCCCCCCAAACTCTTCCAAATTACAATTTTGCTCTGTACAAAAAAACAGTATGTTTTAAAAACCCTGGGGAGATATGCTCTTGAAAACATTGTTGAAAAAGGAGAAACTGCTGGTAACCAACATTTTTCCCTTTTTATACGCCCATTGAAGACGGGACGTATTATGGGATCACCCATGGCGTATGGACGTCCAGGCGGGCGGGCGTCGTCCAGTTCTTTGTCCAGAGCATAACTGTCATCTTCAGTCCGATTGACTTGAAACTTGGCATTTGTGTTTGTTGCAATAATACCGAGTGCAGTGCGAAAGAACCATAATACCTCTACCTCGTGTTGTCTTTCAATTATTTCCCTTTGTCATTTTTACAGCATTTTCTGCTTGTCAGGAGCATAACTTTGTCATCTCTATTCTGAACATCTTCAAATTTGGTATGCATGATTGTTGAAAAATTATGGAGTGCAGTGCACAACAACCATAACTCTTCCTGTCATGAATTTCGAGTTATTCCCCCTTTGATTTTCGTACCGCATAACTTAACCATCTTATTTGTAGTTTTTTAATTATTTCACTATTTTCTTAGCAAACAATTCTGAGTAAGATTTATTCCAGGCATGTTTTGTAGCAGTGCAAGTTTGCAGTGGATGTCAAACTTTATACAAGTAGGTATCAGTGTTTTTACAACCTGTACAACAGTACTGTTGTGACGTTGGATGTAGCTTGCTTTGCACAAATATTATATGGGTGCAGCAGAGATGACCGTTTATATTTATGTAAATGGAAGTTAATATGTAGATAAATGGAAACAATTTAAAATGTTTACATGATATTATACAGTTATGGCCATCACTTCAGAGATGTATGAATGGGGTTTGTAGAACAGTTTCGCATATTTTCTCGAATTCGTCGATTAGTATTTTAATTAATAATCCGGCGATGCAAATATTTTTCATCGCAAGACTTCATCGAAGTTTTCTCCCTTATATCTCTCTAAATCCTTCCTGCTTTTTTTCGCCTTCTTTAGCCGTCAATTCTCGTAAATTTTTTGTCTCGTCTTGATTTTTTCGTCCTGTCCGTTCTTTTCCCCTTCTTCTCCCGCCTATAGCCTTCCCTGCCCAGAGTCTCTAGCCCCTTACAGGGTCCCCTTACAATCCGTTGTCTTCTAACGCCCGCAATCTCGTAATCTCTAGCCCTTATAGGGCCCCCTACAGTCCCGCGGTTTCTAAAGATTGCAATGTCGTAAGATCGTAGACCCTAGGGGGTACCCTGAGGGTTTTGAGGGTTTTTAGGTTTTAGGTTTTTGGGGCTCGAGGGCGGGTGCCCACGAGCTGTCAGGTGCCAGTCGGCGCCGCTCCAGGCTGTCAGGATTTATGAAACGAAACCGGGGCTAGGGAAATGAAAAGGAAAAGAAAAAAACGGGAAGGAAAAGGGGAAAGGAAAGGGAAAGGGACAAGGAAAAGGGACAAGGGAAAGGAAGGGACAAGGGAAAGGAAAAGGAAGGGAAAATGCCGTTATTAATTAAAATACTAATCGACGAATTCGAGAAAATATGCGAAACTGTTCTACAAACCCCATTTATACATCTCTCTGGTATATTTTTTCTATATCCAAAAATGCCTCGCGTATCAGACATCTTATCGAGTACATTTCCGTACAATACCATTTTTATGAAACCGAAAAAGGTATATATTCCTTTTATATGTAGAATTTGTAAGGCTAGGAAAGGACGGATAGAAAAGTATGTGAGATCTTCGGAACTTAGCGAAGAGGTTAAAAATAGTATTACTAAAGAACTATTAACGGGAAAGTCGTCTTCGGAATTAAGAAGGTTAAGTTCCGCGTTAAATCTGCTTTGTCTTAGAAAATTATACGATATACTAAATATCGAATGCTCATTTATAGAAAACAAAGAATGCAAGGATAAATTCGTAGGTATTTATAGCGATCAAGCAGGAGAATTAATCAAAGAATTTCGTTTAAACGAACTAGAGGATTGGGATATCATCGTTTTTTTTTAATCGAAAAGATCAGTGATATAATATTCGAAAGATACGGGATCGGTATTTAAAATATTAATCCGGTCTAAATAAAAATATCGCTATAGAAAATGGAAGGGGACTATATCGAAGATTCGGGCATCGAAGAAGATTCGGGTTCCGAAGAAGATTTATTCAAAGACGCAATGGTAAGACATTACAGTTGCAAATTTTTTGTACTCTGCCATAAACATCGTCTATGGGGATTGACGTACAGGGAATTAATGGAGCTTGAGTACGCGATACGATGGCTATATGAAGACAGGGATAATGTTCGCGAATTACTGTTGCCCGGGGAAATTCCGAAACCCGAAAGAAAGAACCAGATTACCGACGAATATTTTAAAGAAAAAACGAAAGAATATTACCTAAATGAATACGGACTAAACGATTTGAGCGAGAAAGATTTAAGAAACTTATTGAAGGCGTTGAAAAAATTAATCTGAGGAAAAATTCTGTACAATTCTGGCGAATTATAATATTCTCGGGGAAATATCGAATCCGGCTTAAAGGGAAATATCGCTATAGAAAATGGAGTGGGAAAAAGTATTCGATAGCGATATTATAGAAATCTGGTCAGAAGATTGGTTCAGAGAAGAGATGGGGAAATTATGCGGCTACGGGTTTATATCTTTTTGCGACAAATATCGTCTATGGAAACGGCCGTACTGGGAATTAATGGAGCTTACGTACGCTATATGATGGCAATGCAAAAAGATATATAAAGATTATCGCGATAGCTTGTTACCTGAAGGAATCCCGAAACCCGAAAGAAAGTACAATATTACCGACGAATATTTTGAAGAAAAAACGAAAGAATATTACCTAAGGAAATATGGTCTACGCGATTTGACCGAACTCGAATTAAAAAACTTAACGAAAATGATCGAAGATTTACTCGAAGGTAGATATGAATATTACGGTAGTGTCCAGTCGCCGTATCCGACTAGAATTAGGGTTTAAGATATTCACAGGGGGGGTATACAGGGATATATATCTTCGTCAAGATATATATCTATTCGCCTTTCATCGCCTTTAAAAGATAGTCGAGATCGAATATTTCGACTTCGTTATCTTGTCGTCGCTCCTTGAAAAGATTAAATATTAAAGCGATTGAAACGATACGTTTTACGTAAACCTTTTCGGGCCAAGAAAGTTCTAAATTAACGATGCGACGATCTAGGAAATGCTTTTTTTCTGCTTTCCTTCGGCCCCATCGTCTTTCGTATTCTCGAATCTCGTTTTTAATATTTTCGACGTCCGAGTTTTTACGATCTAACAATTCGAGAATCCTTTCTTTACCTTCGTTCGAATAGGTCGAAGGAATCTCCATAGTCCCGTATTTCGTAAACAATAGTTTCCTGAAAACGATACCCGTTCGTTCTAAGCCGAGTATTTTTTTTCCTTTTTTTCCGGATTCGTTTCGTTGACGACGCATTCGAGAAAAAATGGTTTAATTTCCGACATATTTTTTAAAAATCTATGCCTTTTAATTTATAATGACCCGCCGATAGCGTATGTACGCGATCGTCTAAAACGTATTGAACGTCTTGCGTCAGAACTAACGCTATCTTTTTAACGGTCTCAGTAAAAATTTCGTGATTTTTACTGCTTATAATGTTAAAGTCTATCCTTTTTTCATTCTCATCGTATACGCAAGAAAGAAAATTTTCCATCATAAGTTCGTTTTTCACTGTATTACCGATTCCTTTGCATCTGACGATATTTTCCTTTTCGCCTTCCGTGCTAATACAATATATTTTGGCACAGGTACTCACGAATTCCTTGATCGGTTTTCCTTTGCATTTGTCTTTAAAGAACCCTAATCGATTTGCGTTTTTCTTACTATGCAAAGGATGGGCTTCCGGATAGTTACTTGTATCGAAATTCGTATCGAGGTCTTTCGAAAACTCTTCGGAAATACCCTCGCTTTTAACGTGAAAGATAAAACTGTCCGTATCCGTATACAGTAATGACAGACGATTCTCGAATTTAGGAAGTAAATATTCGTAAAACGTTCGATACACCTTAAGTTTAGACAATTCCAAAATCGCGAAACCGACGTATATAGGTTTGTTACATTTGACAATAGTCTTCTTCTTATGAATCGCGACGAGATCGTTCGAAAATATCATAAACTTGGTATATTCGGGGCTTCTTACCAGTTTTTCGGCTCAATCTTTCGTATTCGTAAGTTCTACGTTACATCTTTTTCTAGGATTTTCTATCGTTTTTCCATACATACTATTGTTAGCCTTCTTGTAAAATGAAACTGTGCTAGATTTTTTCTCCTTCGTCGCTTCCATCCTTTTCTTCGTATTGTTCTCGATATAAGGTTCGAGCCAATTCTCGACGTGAAAAATATAACCCCTATAAATTTTCGTAATCTTAGCTCCCATCTGTACGTAAAACTTTAATAGTTCTCCGTAGCAAAGATATTCCTTACGATCCCTTAAATTCGGGACGAGTTTTTTGACCCCGTTTTTCGTAATATGCTCCGGAGCGATAGGATAATCGTTTAGGAAATCATGTAAACTGTCTGGTATTTCCAAATCTACGACTACCGCGCAAGGGAAATTTTCCCAGTCTTTTAATTCGTAATCTTTCATTTTCCCTTCGATCGCGTACGGCAATTCTTCGCTCATGGAATCTCTGTAAAGATTGTTTTTGTCGACGTAAAATATGAAAGAACTTTTGACGTTGGGATCGTAATCGGATAGGTATCGGTTGTTTGCTTTCGCGTGACGAACGATAGACATCGAGACGCCCCCTCGAATTCCTTTCTCGAAATCTTCGTACGTTTTCCTATCCGTAATTAATTCTATTTCTTTTCCTGTATATCTTAGCATGTTTTGCCAGGACGTACCCGGAAGGGTATAGCATTCGATAGGATCTATTCTGTATTCTTTGATATTAAGTTTCCTGAAATTCTCGAAAATATCGGTTGATAGAATGACATCTCGTTTGCAGTATATTTCTTGGTAATCTTTCATCGTTTTACATCCGAAAGCTTTCCAACTTTCGAGCGCTAGGTCGTATTCTTCTCGCGAAATACCTTTCCCACGAAGTCAAGAATAGAAGTTTTCTATCGGCAGAAGACGGGGACTATTTAATTTATAGATACTATCCATCCATTTGTACGGATATATACTTTTTTCCCGGAGAATATACGAGGGTATTGACGGAAAACGTTTCTCGGTTTCTATCAGTTCGTCTTTCCCCAATTCTCCCGCTAATTGTTTGACGCTAGAATCGAGAAATCGATAACTATCGAGAAAACGAACTTCGTGATATTTACCATGAATATTTAAATATTTTGAGAAAGATATATATTTTTGTTCCTTCGAAGGTAATACGGTCATTCTTCCGGTACTATAAGCGGCTAATTGTTTGATGAAAAGATGGGCGTCGTATCCCTTTAAGTTATGAAAGAATACCGGCATAAAAGCTGGGGTTTTTCCCTTCTTTTCGACCAATTTTTTAACGTACGCGTATACGGTAGTCATTAATTTTCTTACGAATACCTTTCCGATGTCGTCTTTGTCGTCTTTCGCGGTATACGTCGTTAGAGATGACTCGCGAACGTTTTCGTCTGACGATTTTACGAAAAAGGAAAAACACGAAGGTTTATGCTTCTGAAATTTGCCGTCTTCGCCTGACTGATCATATGGGATTAGAAAAGATTCGAAATCCACGTATACGCGAAAAGCGGGAGGCATTCCATTTTTCTTTTCTCCGTAAGAGGCGATATTATTAGGAAACTTGGGAAGTTCTAGCAAAGTAGCGTCGCTGCATTTCTCCTCGTGACATTCTAATTTTTCTCGGGAAGAAAATACCTTTTGACATTTATAACAAACTTCCTTTCGAGCCTTATGTTTGGATATTTGGCTATATAGTAATCTAGATATATTTTCGACGAGATAAAAATGCCCTTCGTAATAGAGCAAATATATTCTCGAAACTGACCCCTCCGGTCGAATCTTAACGGAGTCCCTTCCGTCGTATATGACGGGCGTTCTTTCGTATTGGTTGTCGACGCCGTATTTTACAAGATGTATATGGGGGTTTTTCTCTTGAAATTTTTCGATGTCGTCGCTCGACGTAAGATAGTTTACGCTGCCAAAATCCGCGTATCGATTAGGATCTTTTCGGTAAATTTCCTTTAAATCTTGATCAACTCTTCGTTTGTTCTGTTTGACCGGATTAAAAAATCGTAATATACTCCAATAGAAACATCTTTGATCCCGGCACGCATGGATACTAGCGCTTTCTTTCCTTTAAGCCATTCGGGTAATTCTACCCGGGTACAGCTGCCCGTAAAAGGAACGTATTTCCCGAAACTCAAAAGAAATACATTCGTTTCCTATTAATCGCCATCCGCTGCCTTTGTATTCTTTTCCCGCGAAAGATTCTAGGACTTCCGCGTATAGTTTCTCGTATATTTTTTCCTTGTTGTTCCAAGGATAAACGGCGTGAGGTCTCAAATTAAAATATTTGTAAACGACTTGCTCGTCTTTTCTCATTTGCGCGACTAAAGTCATGATAACTTTCGTACCGGAATTTTTCTCGAACGCGTTTAATACACGAGACCTCATCTTGTTTAAATAATTTTCTATGTCGACGTCGTTCCCGTTAGGGATAGTAAATTGCATTTTCTTACAATATCCATTTAACGCGGATTTTTTCTCCTTCGTTTCTATAGTTTTCTTTTTTCTCGATTTCGACTGACTAGTTGTCGACTCCGGGATCGTTGACGTAGTCGTTGGTGCCACCAATAGCTTCCTTGGCGTTACAATATTATAATTCTCGTTAAAAACGAAAGAATATCTTTTCATTTTATATTTAACTTAAATAATTTTAAGTCATATATAAAAAACATGAGTTCTATCGAAAATGCATCGAAGAAGACGTCGACGGAGCCAAAGGCTCTGATATTTACTTTAGGGGAAGAAAATACGATTCGGGGATCTAAGAAATTGGAAGAAATAGTCTATCGCGATTTTCTTAAGAAAGGAAGATGAGGGGTTTACCTCAATTTAAACGCGTCGGGTCCCCCTAATAGGCCGACGATATACGATTACCGAGAAAAAACGATATATATTAATATTGCTTATAACGATAAGCTCGAAGAATTTTTAGAAGTGATACTCAAGAGTTTCGACGACGATTCGTACGACAAGTTAGAAGATGATTTTTTATTAAGCGGAATTTTAGAAAGATGTAAATTGGACGGTTTCGTCAAAGCGAAGGTAGATACGGATCCTAAAGGTAAAAGCTTTAAAAACATAAATTACGAAGATTTCTATAAAGATCGTATTCTTAACGGCATTTATACTATTAAAGTAGGGGGAATATGGAGAAAACATAATTCGTGCAAATCCGGAATATCTATCAAAATTTTAGCCGTTTTGGTCTGAGACGTCGAAAAATATCGCAATCCCGAAGAAGACGAAGACTACGAATATAATCAACTTAAGTCGGCTAGAACTGCGGACAAATAATTTTGATTTAAAGAAATTTCCTTTCTATCTAAAAATAGGGGCCCGAGCCCTAAGGACCCATGTCCTTTTTTCGGCTGCATCTCGTTCTGTTTTTCAGAGATTTGGTAGTATTCCGGTTTAGGCGCTGATTTTCCGCTCGTTCATTTTTTCTCGCTTCTCAATTACATTACTTTTCTTCAGAGAGCAACGTAATTTTTTGCCCGGTCTTCGCCATATACCCCCCGTACTGATTTTCGCTATTTTTACGATTCGTGAGGGATATAGAACTGATTGAATCCGCAACGATATTTCCCCCCGTCTCTAGGACTGGTCCGATCTATGAAGACAAAACCGTAAGGAAAATCCCAGCAATCTCTGCAAAATTTTTTAAACGCGTTGACGTCCATATCTCGAGACGCGTACGTATTATAAAGGATACTTAAGTTTCTATCGTCTTGAGGATAGAAGCATATAAAATTCGCGTTTTCTCGAATCGTTTGTCTCGGCAAAGCGAAAAAGTTTTGCGACAAGTAAAAACAATCGACGTTACTATGCCTTCCCCTGGTATAGTATTGCTCGCATTTATACAGTTTTTCTAGCATTAAGTCATCGAAGATCATTAAATTTTTATCTTTACGATTTAAGTCCCCCGGTTCGGGTACGTCTTTTCCATTGTTATGAAAACTAGGGACGATGACGATACCGCCGTTCGTCATAGATCCTTCGGCGATTTCTTTAAATAAATCTTTAAGGGGTTTCCCCAATCCTCGTATCTCGTCTTTACGTAAAAAAAATTCGTTCAGTTCTTCTTTCGTAAGTCCCGCTTCTAATCCTTCCCTGAGTATCCTATATTCGTCTTGTTCAAATAAATTTTTTCCGAAGATAAATAATTTATTGTAGTCTAACCAGCCCGGTTTTAACAATAGATTAAACAATAGCATCGTTTTCCCGCAGCCCGAACTTCCTATGATCAGTCCCCTGATACTACTAGGAAACATGGGATTATTGTTCCTAACGCTGATATTCGTATTCCATGAATAGTCGCCAATGTCCATATTTTTTTATATTAATATAAAAAAGATGACCGAGATCTATTGCGTAAAATGCAAACGTAAAACTCGAACGAATTCTCCGACAGAAGAAACGACGAGAAATTCCAGAAGAATGTTAAGAGGTACTTGCGCCATATGCGGTTCGAAAAAGACGACGTTTTTAAAAAAAAATGGTACCGGGATAGTGAATAGGATCATCGAAAATATTCCTATGGAATTGCATCTACCGGGTCATAACTTTACGGGACCAGGAACGGATTTAAAGAAAAGATTAAATCCCGACGGAACCCCGAAAGCGAAATATCGTCCGATTAATAGAGTCGATCAGGCGTCTATGTTTCACAATATATGTTATAGGAAGTCGAGAAACGCGATTTGCGACGCCGATATGGTAAAAACTTTAGACCATATCGTTAAACCGACTTTTCGAGAAAGAATAGATAGGGCGTTCGTTAGACCTATTATAAGTACTAAAGCTAAATTGGGGATGGGTAACCCCCTGAGCCAAGCCAACGTTTTCCCGATTAAAAAAAAAAAGCCACCATCGTAAAATAATAGTAATACTTGGACCGCGGATTTAATGTTTATACCAAAGGAATACGAAGGAAAAGAAAAATTAAACAAAGATGCTAAAGGGAACAAACTTAAGCCTACTTTTCTGGTCGTATTAGACATTTTTTCGAAATACGCTTGGGTCGTACGTATGAAAGGAGATAGGAAAATGGCTATCAACGTCAAAGACGCTTTACTTGATATATTCGAAACATCGGGAAGAAAACCTAAAAAGTTTTGGACCGATCGGGGTTCTGAATTCGTAGGTCTTTTACGAAGAAACCAAAAAGATGAAGAAGCTCAAGAGGTTCTCGCGACAAAATTTCAATGTCAGTATTGCGAAAGATATTTTTCGACGAAAGGTAACTTAAAACGTCACGAGGAAAAGGAATGTCCTTTTAGACCGACTGCGGATCTGAGAGGGGGAGCTTCCATATTCAAAGATATTAAACTATATCATACCGACGGTCGAAGTAAAGCCGCTGTTGCCGAAAGATTCGTAAAAATGATTAAAGGAAAAATCTGGAAATATATGACCGATCATGGTAAAAAAGGAATTCTCGACATTATACCGTCTTTAGTCGAAGAATATAATAATATGGTACATAGTACGATAGGAATGACGCCCGTACGAGCGAGTTTTCCCGAAAACGAAGAAGCCGTTTACAAAAAAGCTTTCGAAAGAAAAAGGTAATCGGAGAAAGAGATCGAAAAGAATATTAAGAAAAACGATATTTCTGTAGGAGACAAGGTAAGATTAGCGAAAATTAAAGCGAATTTGGAAAAAGGATACGAACAAAATTGGACGCGCGAAATTTATAAAGTTTATAAAATAGGAAAAACTGAACCTATTACGTATCACGTCAAAGACGTTCACAGTCATAAAGTCGACGGAATATTTTACAAGCAGGAACTTCAAAAGACTGAACGTCCTATGAATCCTAACCAGAAAGATTTCGGAAGATCTAGAAAGAAAGAAGACGCTTGTCAAGGTCGCGAAGCCGTCAAGAAAGAAGCCGAGAGACAAAAGGACGTAAAAAGGAAAAGTAAACGAAAAGGACTAGAAGAAGATCTAGATTTTGGAATGGGAATGGGGACTAAGGGTACCCCCTTGTCTAATACATTAACTTCAAAACTTCCCGATCGAATACTTTCAAATGTCGACCTGGAAAAAGTTTGTAAAGATCTCAAAGGCTGGAGAGGTATATTTTCCAGAGATTCCCTTCCGGAAAGACCTAACGAAGAAAAAGAATGCGGTATTTTAAATCTCGATGACGCGGAAGGACCCGGGTCGCATGGTATCGAATGAAAGGGACTAAGTACTATTTTGATAGCTACGGAATTCAACCGCCGTTAGAATTACGGGACTATCTACGATCTCCGATTTTCTATTCGTCCGATCAGGTCCAAAATTGAAATTCTTATATCTGCGGACATCTCTGAATTTTCATTTTGGAAAATCTTTCTCGAGGATACGATTTATATCCTATCGTTTCGTATTTAACGAGAGAAAAATAGCCCGTATACCCCCCTGTACATTTTGGCAATATATATTTTTCGCATAAAAAATATATATTTTTAATAAAATGCCTATAAACAAGTTAGGTCAACCTTATATCCAGGATGACTACGGCGATGACCCCAAGAATCGATTCGATGTATCTCTCGCGTATATAGCTGACAAATACATAAGACAAGACGGTAGCAGTACCATGAGCGGTAATTTAGATATGGGGGGTAATACAGTAAAAAGTATGCCTTTACCGTCTAATCCCAAAGACGCTGCGACGAAAGAATACACCGATTCCGCGAATCCTTTCCAATTTAGAAACGAGGGATTTATAGCGAAAGATAAATATATTTTGGGGGAAATAAAATAGGAGGGATACGCATGCCTAAAAACAAAAACGAACCGGCTTCGAAAGAATACGTTGATCAAGAGATCGCTAAAGCTATAGGGGATGAAAACAGGGAAACTATAGACGCGAAAAATCGTAGGTTCGCGAATTTAAAAGAACCGAAAGAAGAAAAAGACGCTACGACGAAAAATTACGTAGATAGGGAAATCGAGAGTATTCCGAAAACCCCTGCTTTAGCCATTATTAGAGCTAGTAGTACGGGAGAGTTTAAAAGCGGGAAATATTTTCATTTTTTAAACGGAGACGAAAATTTTTTCTTTTCGCCTATATACAGACAAATAGAGAATATTAACTTGGCCATATTTTCTGAGATAAATTCTAAACCTTTGCCGTGCGAAATACAAATAATAATACGTAATGTTAAAATTCGAGAAGAAGCAAAATACGAACATCCATTTTATTTGGATAAGCTTTATGGTGTATATCCTGATGAGGCTAAATACTTATTCGTAGAGGTAATTGACGATGAAAATAAAAATTTATTTATAGAACCCGATACATCCTCAGATTCAAAAGCTTATACCTGTAAAGTTTATGAAGATTTTAGGTTTGGGATTAGAAAGTCAGGTAGTATAAGGACAGCAGCATTACCGAATATTCATATACTTCCGGAAATAGCGGATCTAAGTTGTTGTCAAATGTCTATTGTACAGTTCACGAATAACCCCGGTATTATATCCGCTTACGTCGAAATTCTAGTAAGATTAGCGGATCGTTATCAAACATTATAGGCTCTAGGAAAAATATAAAAAATATATTTTTTATATCTTTTAAATCTCAGTCGCCGTTTCTTCTTCCGTTTCTTCTTCCGTTTCTATCATCGTAGTCGTAACCGTTTCTTCGTCCATATACCCCCCTGTACGAATTTTCGTCTCCGTTTCTTCTTCCGTAATCGATTTTCTTCTTACTATTTTTACTACGGGTTTTACGATATTCTCCATTTTTAAATACGTACGAAAAAAATATTTAAATCTTTTTTAAAAAAATTATATCTAAACAAATCATAGTCACGGATCATACAACAAAGTTTAGGACGAATTTTACACCCCATATCGATCTAGGAAATTCTTATTGGGAAATGGCTCTCGTTAATCTCGAGACGTATTACAGTATTCCTAATATTCGCGAGGGTAATAATGCTTATTGGAATACTACCGGGTATCACCAATTTACTCTTCCTAAAGGTAGCTACGATATAGATAATATTTATAAAGAATTAGAGAGATTCATGAAAGAAAATGGCGACTACAATCCTACGAACGACGAATATCCTATTAGGTTAGATCCGGAAGAACATACCCTTAAATCTTCCGTAACTATTAAAGACAGATACAGGGTAGATTTCGGAATACCTAATTCGTTAGGAAAATTATTGGGATTTAGCGAAAAAGTTTTAGAAGCCGGCTATCACGTAAGCGATCGTATAGTACAAATTCTTCCGGTAAATTTGGTCGTCATTAACGTCGATATCATCGGCGGAAGTTACGTCGGGACTTATAAATCTAACACTATCTATAGTTTTTTCCCTAAAGTCGCCCCGGGTTATAAAATCGTCGAGAGTCCTTCGCATCCTATTTATCTCCCTACCATTTACGACGATAAAATCGACAGTTTAGAAGTAACAGTAACCAATCAAAATGGTAATATATTAGATTTTAGGGGAGAAGAAATTACGATACGTTTTCATCTTAGAAAAATTTTTAAAAAAATCTATATATAAAAATGGTAAGAACCGAATATACGTTAAAAGGCGTTTCATTTACGGACGGTCAAAAGAAAGCTATAGCGAAAGCTATTAGAGATCGCGGATCTACGACCATAAGATTATCTCCTTCCCAAATGGAAGGACCCGACGAATTATATTTCACGAAGACGCAATTAGCGAAAATGGAAAAAGCGAGATCGAAAGGTCGCGGGACTCAGATTACTCTATCGAAAGCCCAATTGAACCATAATAAAGCACAATTCGGGGGATTTCTTCCTTTTCTCGCGGGATTAGCTAGTAGAGCGCCTCCGTTTCTAGCGAGTGTAGCTCCGAAAATTATCAAGCCGTTAGCGACGGGAATTTTAGGATCGGTCGGATCCAATTTAATGGATAAAATCATGGGAAAAGGTCTATACTTGAAAATGGGTCCTCACGTCGCCCAAATGTAAACGGACGGAAAAGGATTATTTCTTCGACCTTATACCGGTAAAGGATTAGAACGTTACGGAAACGGGGTATACCTATCCGACGGAAAAGGAATACAGGACGGATCCGGATTACTATTCGGGGACAATTCTCTGTTTAAAAATATTCCTTTCATAGGTCCTTTACTGG
The DNA here is from genome assembly GCA_945859785.2 of Tridacna gigas. NCBI lineage: Eukaryota > Metazoa > Mollusca > Bivalvia > Cardiida > Cardiidae > Tridacna > Tridacna gigas. Next base: position 9,679,637 of record OX244041.2, on the reverse strand, counting down.
GGGCTATATTGTAAATTTTCGTATAGGAAAAAATGTATACTAAAAGAAGTCATCCCGATTTTAATTCTCAACCTTAAACTATACTTTGGAAGCCGGATTCAAACGTTTCTTTTCCCCCTTCGAAAAGAGAAATTAAAGGTTCAGGGGAATTCAACCATACGATGTGGGATATATATTCCCAAGAAAAAAATCGTGATTTCTCCGAAAGAAGGAAAAAGATTGTCTTTGGGATTCGGATATAGTATGTCTCGAGGAATATTAATCGAGTCTACTTCTACGTCTTGGAAAGATTCTTTAACGATCTTAAACGGGATGTATTCTTCCGATGAAATGAAAGATATCGTCATCTACCTTTACAATTTCACCCCGAATAAAGTAACCATTCCCGAGGGTAATCCGTTTTTCGAATTGCGATATTTTAAAAATTAAACGTTTTAAAAAATGACGGATTTGGATCGTAAAACTTATCCTAGTTTACCGGAAGAAGGGGGTTCCCTTCCTATTCCTTCGGCTCTGCCAGATGATCAGGGGGTCGGCCCCTCCGGTCCCCCTTCATATAGCGACGGGGTCATTCCTATCGCCTTCGTAAAATTTCGGAAATTCAAACGTTTCTCGAGGAAGAAGTTAAGAAAAGGGACGCTCTTACGAAAAAATATTTTAGGATTTCGAAAATCGTCGATAATGTAGATACCGTTTTACAAACGATGATGTTAGCAACTAGCGCCGGGGGAATCGTATTACTATCGACCGTCGTAGCTATTCCGGTTGCGACTGCTATGGAAGCATCGGCGTTAATCACTGGTTTAATCGCCATACTAGGAAAATACGCGTAAAAAAGGACGAGAACTAAAGGAGAAAAACATCAAGAGATTCGCACGATAGCCGATTCGAAATTAGATACGATACTTCTCATATTTCTAAAGCGATTGCCGACAACCGTATTACGGACGAAGAATTTAAATTAATCTTAGAAGAATTGGGAAAATATAAGAAAATGAAGAAAGATATTCGTCAAAAGACGAAGAAAACGTTAACATCTGGAGAAGAAGAAAATTTGATCGAACGGGGAAGACGAGAACAACGCGAGTCCTTTCGCAAGTTGGTTGAAAAACATCACGGGGGTTCATTGCCCTTTTAAGGGGTTTCCAAAATTCTACTGTAGTTGTACTTGCGAAATCGATAACGGAGTCGCGAGCGATCAATAGATATATATCTCAAAAAGAAGATATATATCTAAAGCGAAATAGTATCTTCTAGAGAAAACCAACTGTCGTAATCAAACGAACAACCATCGGGCCAATTTGAATCGCTGAAGTAAAGACCAAAGAATAATATTTTATCGTTTTTTCTTTCCATTTTCGAAGGAAAAAGAAATCTTAGAGCCAGTCTATCGAATTCTTTAAGTATAGAATCTTCGTAAAAGTTCATTTCCGTTTTAATTCCTAGAGGTCTGTAAGCGGTTTTAACTACCATTTCCATTTTTTCGAAATCGATCGGGAAATGAAAACGTATCGAGCTATATTCGTTATAAAAAACCGGTCTTAATTTATAATAACCGTGATGGGATTTAAACGACGGAAATTCTACCGAAATTTTTCCCTTTAGTTCTTTCGGGGATCGGGAATCATCGAATACGTTAGTTTCTAAATTCCTAATGGTATATCCGAAAAGAATTTTATCTCTCTGAACCGTTTTTAGACGTTTGATCAAAAGCTCGTCTAAATTCCGGATTACCGTACTATTTTCCCCTCTCATTTTTTATATATTAAAATTTTGGTTTAACTCGTCAAATATTTCCGATTTTAGAAATTCCGATTTCCGAATTAGGATTTTCCGATTTCCGCGAACGGAAGGGACCCGAAGGGAACCTCCGACTGAAAGGATCCGAAGGGAAGGGAATTTTTTTAAAATATTAAAAAATGTCATTTTTACGAATTACCGGTCATTCCAAATGGAATTCCTTGGTTAGAGACTATCTAGCTATGAAGGGGAGAATCCGGCAAACGGACAGAGAACTGAAAACGGGCGATTATCTCAGAACGGAAGAAATGGAGAAAACTTTCAAACCAGTTACTTCTCGGTTAGAAGAAGTCGAAAATAAAGTAGGAGAAATCCCCGCAATCCTGAAATATTTACCTGAAGAAATCGCGAAAAAGGCCGGAGAATCGTTACCCCCTCTTTTTATGGGTGCACCCATTAAGGAAGAAGAACCTACCCCCGCTTTAACGGACTCGGATGAAAAGATTAAGGCGAACGAAGATCCGGAACTAGGTAAAATATTGCAAAATATTTACGAAAAAAAAGAAAAATTCAAAACAATATTTAAAATAGTAGATCAGACACTGTATTTAGGAGATAAACCTATTACCGTCGGAAAAAATACGATTACCTACGAGGGGACAAAATTTTTATATAAAAGGACGCCGGCATTAATGGATTTATTATTCTCCGATTATCCTTCCAAAGATAGCACGGATAATTCGGAAGCGATGAAGGACTATGATCAGATCATAGACGATTCTCGTATTCTTTTCAAAGACGGGGAATGTAAAAATAAAGACTTCAATCGCAAGTTTTCGCACGGTAACGATTATATGAAAAAGAAATGGAAAGGTTTTCATCAAAGGCAGTGGTTAACTAGATTTCTTAGAATGAAAAAGGAAGATTTAGACGACCCGGAAATTCAAAAACAGCTAGAAACAACTATCAATAAATGGGATCCGAACTTGAAATTAGATGAATATAAAAAGAAACTCGTAGATTTACGAAATAGATTAGGAAAACTGAGAAGAAAAAGACAGGCGTCGCCGACTGTCAGTCAAGGAACTATAATCCTTTCGGGCGATCCTAAGGCTTTAGTCGATAGATTAACGCTTTTACTCGGGAGCAAAAATGCGGGTAATACGGGGGTAAGAAACGAAATCGTTTCGATTTTAGACGAATTACTGAGACAAAAAGAAATATCTAGAGGGCAATATGATTCGTTAGTTCACGACCTGTAGAGATTTTCGCCCCTAATTAAAAAATATGATCGTAAAGCAAAAACGAAAAGGTCATAAAAGGCAATACGTTTACGGGGGAACCAATTTTTTCGGAACGTTAGTGAATCTAGCGACTAGTTTATTAAAAGAAGCGAGTTCTAAAGTAGTATCTAACGTAACGTCGAAAGCCAGTCAAGATATGGCTAAGCACAGGGCTAAAAAGGTCGCTGCTGACGTCGGAAAAGCGGCTTTACAGAAAGGAAGCGAGAAAGTCTCGGGATTAGTAAGTAAAAGAATCGACGACTTGATAGCGAAAAAGAAAAACGGGGCAGGAATTAAAATAATTTAATCTACGCTATGTAAAAACATGTCAGCCGAAATTTACCAATGGCAGGATTACGTTTACCTCGACGAAGATACCGAAAAATACGAATACGTCGAACACGTTTCATTAGAAGGAGGGGGAAACACGTTAAATACGGCGGGAGATATTTATATAACTTTGGAAGCTCAAAGCGTCTATACCCATCCGCATAAAAGTTTTTTAAATATAGAAGGACAAATCGTAAAAAAAGCCGATGGACGTCCCTTTGCGAATGGCGATCAAATTACTTTCGCGCATAACGGAATTATGAATTTATTCGGTAATGTCTCGTACGAAATCTCGGGTAAAGAAATCGAAAACGTCCGATACCCCGGACAAGCGACGACGATGTTAGGGATGTTAAAATACACGAGAGATTATTCGGAAGCTCCGGGAATACTTCAATGCTGGGTAAAAGGTACGGGGAAAGGAACATTCGCGAACAACGAAGGTTTCGTAACGAGGCAAAAATACGTCATGGAAAATAACGATGAAGCCGCGACTAAAGGAAATTTTTCTTTCAATATTCCGCTATCGCATATTTTCAGATTTTGCGAAGACTATACCCAGATCATATACGGGGTTAAACAACAATTAAAAATTACGAGAAAAGGCGACGACGAAGCGCTATTTAAAACTGGCGAAGACGATGGACATGGCGCTGACGCGTGCGTGGATGGAAAAGTAATTTTAAGAAAATTATCCTGGAGTATGCCCCACATAAAACCCTCGCTTCAACGAGAAACCCAGCTATTAAACGAAGTCGCGAATAGAACCGAAATAAAAATAGGATTCACCCATAGACGATGCGATTCGGTAACCATAGGAGAAAATTCGACGAGTTGGTCGTGGGTTTTTGCCGCGAAAGCTATAAATGAACGACCTAGATATTTAATCGTAGGTTTTCAAACAAATTCGAGAAATGGTCAAAAACTAAACCCTTCTATTTTCGATCATTTAGAGATAACGAACGCCGTCGTAAACCTTAACGATAGGCGATATCCTCAAGACGATAGAAATATGAATTTTAAGACTAATCAATACTCTAGAGAGTATCGCAACGCTAACGTATACAGAACTAATATAGACGATATAAGTAGCAAGATATCAAATATAGGAATTAATTATATAGAATTTAAAAATCTCTATCCGATATTTGTTTTCAATATGTCTAAGCAAGACGATATTTTAAAAGCGGGTACAGTTATGGTTCAAGCCGATTTCGTATTCGGACATCCCGTCCCCAGACATACGACGGCGTACGCGGTATTAATATTGGACAAAATATTTTTGTTAAAAGCCGACGGAAGCAAATTCATGCCCGTATTTTAAAAGTCTATATATCTAAATTTTAGATATATAGACTCCGATTTCTATAGGAAAAAGTAATTGGCTTAAGCGTTTTAATATAATATATAAAATGAATGAGAGCGTCAAAAATCCCTCAGGTACGATCAAATTTCCATTAAAAGAATTGGGATGTACGTCGTTAGAACGCGTAATTCCCCATTTAATCGTAGACAATACTTTAAATTCCAATCTCGTTTCGGATATATCTAAAGTAGACTATACGTCCGATTCGAAAGGATTATGCCGTTTAGAACCGTTAAAAGGATTACCCCCTTTCATAGACCAATTATACGTATTCGGATATCTTCACGAAAAAGGAATTATAAGAAAAGGAAAAACTGTTAATTTTATAACGGGGGGACAATAGTCCCGCGAAATCCATAGTCATTTATATCAAATCGATTACGACGGAACTTTTCAGTCATCTGAATAAAAAAATCGAACAAAAAATAGTTTTTACGTTAAATAGGCATTCGGAGGGGGGCATCACTAACGATATTAGAGAAATCAAAAAGAAAACGAATTATAGAGCGTTAAATGGTTATAAAGAATACCATCGTTTCGGCAATCCGGGTCAAGAAGTCTTATCCCCTAAAGCGATTTTTAAATATAAAATAGATACTTCCGAATTACCTATTAAGGCCGTATTAAATTCTTTGCGTGACATGGAAAATAAACTTAATCGAAGGGGATTCGGATTAATCTCTATAGACTATACTAGAGATTTTTCGGGAACGGTGGAAAGAAAAGCTTTGTATTCGTATTTTAAACGTTCGGGATTTCGCAAAGAAGGGAACGTTTCCAATCCCGAAGAAATTAAAGAATTTAACAAGAATCCTATTTTACTGAATACGGATCGTAAAGCCGGAAAAAATATCCTTAAATACCTAAAACATTCGGGAAGTACCAGATACACGGTTAAATATTACAATAAAATCGCGGCTAATTTCGAAGCCGGAAATGTACAAAATAAAGAAGGTAGTCATCTGGCGGAGTACGCCCATTGCTATCTCCCCCATCTCGAAAAAACCTTTCGTCATCCGGATGTTTTAGAGAAAGGATTAATGAGATTGGAAATTTCTATTTTCAGATTCGATTGAAACGTAAACTATTTAAAACTTCTTCAAAAGGAATTCGACTTAGTCAGAGATTTAAAGATATTCCATATTCAACCGGGCGCGGAACAATGGAAAAGATTAGCCTCGTTGATTAATAAAAGTTTCGTCATCGCGAATAAAATGACTAATACGGTTACCAACGTATGGTATGCGTCGAAACTGACGGGAAGATTCGCGGGCGTTACGACTAATTTAAATAAAAGATATCGAGGGACTAAATCTAAAAGAAAGAAGAAAGAATGACCGAAGGACCCGAAGGAAAAAGACTCGCCCGAAGGAAAAGATGGGGTCGTAGGGATGGGACCGGAGGGAACCCCCGACCGAAGGGAAGGGAACCCCCCATGATAGATTCGAAGAAGCCCGAGAGATTCGAAGAAGCCCGACCAAAGGGAAGGGAAGGGAAGGGAAAAACGAGAAACCTAAAGATATACCTAAAGAGAAACCTAAAAAAAAAGAAAGTCGAAGGGAACGCCGAAGATGCGGCCAAACCTAAAAATCCTGTCGTACGCAAGAAAAGAAAAAATCGCGATCTTGCAAAAGAAGAATTTCGTAACGTAATTCGATGTATGACCTCGGATTTCGGTTTTGATCGTCTGCCCATCTATATTTGCGAAACCGAAATCGTCAAAGATGGCGAAGGTCAGAAGTTTGTCGTATCTAAACCGATCTATACTGCGAGATGAGAAGGAAAAATGATATTAATGCCTACGAGCGCTCCTCAGAAAGTATACGATGAAAAGATAGGAGAACCGAACGGGGCATTACCCAATACTAATTATATTCGTTGAACATTTCGCAGAGAAACGAACCGAGATCCGAGTAGTCCGGGTTATAAAAAAATAAATAATCCTTTGTTTTACGAAACTACCGAACGAGAATTAGTCTGGTACCATACGCAAAGACGTAACGATATATTAACGAAAGAAGAAATCGAAAAAGAATCCGAAAGAAGGAAAGAAATCGAAGAAAAAGAACTGGAAAGACTTCCCGGCCATTTGGAAAGGATGAAAACGCTCGCGAAAGAACTGGAAGATAGAAAGAAATCGGTAGGATTAGATTTTAAATGCTGTCCGCCCGTAACGGAATTGGAAGAAATATTAAGAAAAATAGGAAAAATATACGTATACGCGTACAAAGAATACCCGCCTAGTAAAACGAATAAAACCGGTTGTATACGTTTAGCTTACTATTACTATGACGGCGAGAAAAAAGAAAAAAGCGTATGTTTCTCGACTACGCTTTTCAATAAAATCATAGAAAACGAAGGAGAAAAAATCTTTACGAGTCTTCCGAGAAAAGATACTAAATATAAAAACGATTTTCCCGTTTCCTATATACCGCGAGGAGCGATCGAAGTAATTAGTGCGGATCTTAAGAAAGACTTGCGAGGATTAAAATTAGTATCGTTTCCCGAAGAAGAGCCCGTAGATAGTATAAATCGTCGATTAGCTAAATACGTAAAAGAGCATATTCGAAAAGAAGAAACGAAAAGAAAAATCGAGGAAAAAAGAATACCTACTTTAGAAGAAAAAGAATATTCGGTTAATTTTACGGAAACTAAAAAATTAGACGAGGGGGAATACGACTGTTACGCCTATTCGAGAAAAGAATACAGGGTAGAGTAAAGACTTTACTATATCTTACGAAAGACGAGAAAGAAAACCAATTTCCAGTTTGGGGGTATTTTTTACAAGACGAATTCGAGAAAATGGACTTGAAAAACCTGATAAGTCCTATACGTATCAGAATCGGGGAAAAAAGACGTCATCCGAAGGCCAAAATAACGGATAGGTTAGTATTTAAAATCTAATTAAAAAAAGAATATATATATTAACTAAAGATATATATCTGAATATAGAAAAAATATACCAGAGAGATGTATAAATGGGGTTTGTAGAACAGTTTCGCATATTTTCTCGAATTCGTCGATTAGTATTTTAATTAATAACGGCATTTTCCCTTCCTTTCTCTTGTCTCTTGTCCCTCCCTTTCCCTTCCTTTTCCTTTCCCTTGTCCCTTTCCTTTCCCCTTTTCCTTCCCGTTTTTTTCTTTTCTTTTTCGTTTCCTTTCCCTAGCCCCGGTTTCGTTTCATAAATCCTGACAGCCTGGAGCGGCGCCGAGAGGCGCCTGACAGCTCGTGGGCACCCGCCCTCGAGCCCCCAAAACCTAAAACCTAAAAACCCTCAAAACCCTCAGGGTACCCCCTAGGGTCTACGATCTTACGACCTTACGACATTGCAATCTTTAGAAACCGCGGGACTGTAGGGGGCCCTATAAGGGCTGGAGATTACGAGATTGCGGGATTGCGGGCGTTAGAAGACTACGGATTGTAAGGGGACCCTGTAAGGGGCTAGAGACTACGGGCAGGGAAGGCTATAGGCGGGAGAAGAAGGGAAAAAGAACGGACGGGACGAAAAAATCGAGACGGGACGAAAAATTTACGAGAATTGACGGCTGAAGAAGGCGAAAAAAAGCAGGAAGGACTTAGATATAAGGGAGAAAACTTGCGATGAAGTCTTGCGACGAAAAATATTTGCCTCGCCGGATTATTAATTAAAATACTAATCGACGAATTCGAGAAAATATGCGAAACTGTTCTACAAACCACATTTATACATCTCTCACTTCCATTGGATATGATGATATATTCACCAAATAGTGTAATATTGGCCAAGGCGCTAGCCACAACTATTTTATTATATCAAACACATTTACATTCGGTGATTTGTTGTATGATTTGCACTGCCTTGTCAAATATCATTCCAAAATTTTCAAAAGGGAAATAACTCAAAATTCGTGCTAGGAAGAGTTATGGTTTTTGTGCACTGCACTCCGTAATTTTTCAACAATCATGCATCCCAAATTTGAAGATGGTCAGACTGGAGATGACAAAGTTATGCTCTGGCCGGAGACATTCATGCCTATTTCAATCACTTACATGATTTCTGCTGCACTACTATTTTCCTCTACCTGCCCTTTACGATTTTTATCCCCCTCAACAACTGGCGGTGGGACGTGCGTATCTTGCGACAATTTGCCCCTCTTGTTCAACATTGTTTTCATTTCAGTCTCTTTGTTTCAGCTGCCGTCTTTGTACCAAATTTCATTTGCTGTCTGCAATCAATCACAATTTAGACCAGTCTGAAATTTTGTCATTTAGTAAAGAGTTGGCCCTTGACCACACAATCCAGAGTTTAAAAGAACTTGACAGAAAAACCCTTTTCTTCAGGCTTGTCGAAACATGGAATTCATTAGAGACACACTGACTTTGCCCTCTGCAATTGCTTTCAATTTGGATAAGTTCTTGAATGTTGTGTGTCTGGTAAGGGGTTAACTAATTATCTTTTACCACACCAGCTTAAGTTTTAAGGACCCTGAGAAAGAAAGTTTTTGAAAACATTGAGGATGAAGGAGAAAATGCTTGTAACCAGCATTTTGTCCTTTTCCTACAATGTTTACTATGCTTTCAAAGGAAAGAAAAACAATTACTTTTGCAACAATTAATTTGTTGCTTGAAAATGTTTCCTCATTGGATAAGCCCATTTTGCAGCGCAACTGATTGCAACAATTTTTATCATTCAATCGCTAGGAAAAATGTATGTGGGAGTGAATCTCAAAAATCTTGCACAGATGCGACAGGTCATTTGACAACAGTGACTGTTGCATGATTATTTTGGATACACTCGTGAGAGCAATCTTGAGTTTACATGCGACTGTTTTGTTACACCCTGCCATGAAATGGGGGGGGGGGGGTTGGCATATAGTGTTACTTCTGTCTGTGTATGTTCGATAGATAGTGGTATTAATGTCCGGCCAATAACTTCCAAGTGCATGGTCTCATTGTATAATAATTTGGCACAAATGATCATCATGGATAGGCAACATGCTGCATTTAAAACCATAGTGCCAGCTCATAGGTCAAGGTCACTGTGCTTGAATGAATTTAGTCAATATTTGGTACAAATAAAGCGATGACAGGTGATCCTGTCGGTCAATAACTTCCAGTGCATGGTAAGATTCTAAAATGGTTTGCCACAAATAATTAAGATGGATAGACAATGTATTGTGTGCAATACCCGTGTTGCCAGCTTAAATGTCAAGGTCACGGTGCCTGGTTGAACTTCATCAATATTTGCTACTGTTATAGTGATGACGGGTGTTCCTGTCCAGCCCATAAGTGTAAAATGCATGCTTGGATTTCTGAATAATGTGGTACAAATGATTATCATGGATAGACAATGAGTGGTCCACAAAAACATTTCGCTAGTAGAAAGGTCAAGGTCACGCTGTTCATTTGAACTTTGTCAATTTTTGCTACATTTATAGTAATGATGGTTGTTCGTGTCCAACCTACATGTACTTGGTTGGATTTCGAAATTTTTTAGCACAAAAGATAACCATGGATAAACAATGTGTCACAGTTCTCAGTTGAATTCCTGAGTTATCTCCCATGGTTGTTAAATTTGTGCGGGAATGACCCATTAACCCGTTGATATATTTGCATGATACTTCATCTAGCTGTAAAGGTTATAAGTAGGTATGTTGCACGCAAGAAAGAAAACTCATCTATTTTTCAGTTATCTCCCATGGTTGTTTAGAAAATTTTTGATAATATAGTCTTCTACCAGCTGAGATATTTTCGTGATTATGAGTGATACTTAGGACACATTAAGAAGGAGATGTGCAGTAAGAATTGTAAGTCTAGCTTACTCCATCTACTTTTAGTGATCTCCCCAGTTGGTAAAATCTTGTGCAGGCCACAAGTCTTTAACTGGTGGAATCATTTTAATGGTAGATAGTAGAGCTGCTAGGAAGATGAAATGGGGGTGTCACGATATAATAAGGATAACTCTAACCTAAGTGTTGGAGTTATCTTCCCTACTTATACTTCAAATGCAGATTATCAGCAGTGCATGCGACAGGCTGTATTTTTCTCATTATTTTTAGATTTTTGTTGAAAATTACTAACTGGCAAACTCAAAAGTGTGTTTCTCAGACTTACGCATAGAGATCTATTACATTTGCAAGCAGCTGCACTTATTATGCCCCGCCATAAAATGGCAGATAGTGTTACGCGTGCGTGTGTGTGTGTTCTTAGAAAAGGTGGTGTTCATGTCGGGCCCTGAACTTGGATGTGCATGGTTGGATTTTAAAAATAATTTGGCACAAATGATTGCCATGAACAGACAATATGTCACAAGCAAAACCCACCCATCAAAACTCGGCCGATTCCATACCTACATTTAACCTCGTCGGTATCAAAAGGGTTTCCATTTTGAAATACTACCAGTTACATGATCTTAAACATGGCGGCGCCCTGCAAACCGATTAGCAACTGAAACAAGTCAGAGGCTAAGAACTACTGTGATAAGCTAGCTATCGCTGAAAAATGTCAATTTATAGACCGAGCTAGAAAATAAATGTACAAACCGTTTGTCATCGGAAATGTATTCCCAGGGAAAACTGTGACTAGTGTTGCTTTCTAAGTTCCGTGTTACGATTTTAAGAACAGTGAAGCGATGTTCTTCCAGCGAAGAAATGTACAGTGTAGGTGCATATCAAACTAAGTGATACAGCCGAGGCATTCGGCATACCTCGGGTGATCCGGTGATCAAATCCTTCGGCTGTTTCACGTAGCTTGATATGCACCTACACGGTACATTTCGCACATCTCCGGAAGCACACCGCTTTACCGGTATTGAAATTGTAAGGCTCCTCTTTAGAAAGAACACATGAGTAAATTTTCTATCGTTATCTTTCTAAGAGTATTTCAGTCGGCAAACAGTTTGTACATTCATTTTTTAACGTGGTTTATCAATTCCGTTAGGAGCTTTCATCGACAGATCGATAGAAGTGAATAACTTCACAGTGGTTGTTCATGTCGTTGATAAACGATCTACAGGGGCGCCGCCGTGTTTAAGATCATGTGATTGGTAGTTCAAAATGGAAGCCTCCTTTCTACGGACGAGGTTAGATGTAGGTACGGAATCGGCCGAGTTGTGACGAGTGACAGCCGAGGAACTTTATCTGACAACGGATCACCCGAGGTTTGCCGAATGAAGCGAAACCGTTTCGTCAGTTCAAAGGTCAGTGCTTGGTGAAAATTATTTTCGCGCGCGTGCGCGCGCACACACACACACACACACACATATATATACATGTATATACACACACACCACTCTCCGTGATAAATCTGGACTAGTCTAAAACTATACATGTATTCTGGAGAGTTCAGCGAATAAAGTACAGGCTGAATGACAAGTGCAAGCAGGGATCGTAAATTTTATAGATTATATAGAACCGTGGTGCAAGTCACATAAACGATAATAATTTGAAAGACAGACAAAAATGCAAGTAAAACATTCAAGGAAATGCGGAAAAGGCTTGTGACAGCAGTAGTTAGTTTTCCCTCAATGTTTTTTAATTCTGTCTCCCGCAAAGTCATATCTACGCAGTTCTGTGTCAAAAGAATAACAAAGTTGTGCAAAAACCGTAAGATAAGCCAGCTCAGGTAGCACTCAATAAGGGGTGTATGTTTTTAACCCATAGACTGCCAAGCGCAACTTAAGGACCTTTTGCGGACAATGTACATCAAGATCAGACTGCACAGGACGTGCAGTCTAATCTTGAATCTACACTGTCCGGTTAGGAGATATTTTACCCCCCAGTATAACTTTGAAATAGCAATATTTGGGTTTTTACTATCGACTTGAAAGTTTCACTTTAGTTATAAAGCGTGTTGAGGGTTAAGTCACGCACTATAATAAAAAACAAAAGAGAAAGTTTAACTCTTTACCAAACGACAAAATTTTACACTGGTCAAAACTGAAAGCATTTGCAGATGGCAAAAAAAATGTAATTGAAAAACTGAAACTTGTCTTGGGAAGGGTAGAAAACATTGCGGGAAAAGGAGAAAATGCCAGCATTTTCTCCTTTTCCCACAGTGTTTTCAAAAGGCTTCTTTCATAGGGTCGTTAAAACACGAGATCGATTGGTAAAGGGTTAAACGCTTTTACCGAAATAGGCAACATTGAATGGCTATTACGGACGGAGTAGGTTAAGATCAGACTGCATAGAACGTACAGTTTGATCTCGGATCTACACCGCCCTCGACTCCATGTATAACTACGGCTGAAAAGTTTCTTTGTTTACAGAGAAATGTGTATTCTTTTTCTCAGATAAAAAGCCAAATGCATTCATTTAACGGCGAAAGAATGAAAAACCTCTATGTATTATGTCTTTGTATTCTTTTAACATTAGTTGACCCATTACTCGTCGACTTTAAATATCAGGACATAAAATTGTTGAAACAGATCAGAGAGGGAGCAAATAAGGTAAAGAAAACGTTTTTTTTTTTATTTGTATAGATGGACTAAATTTCAGTAATCGGTTTGTCGCAGCGTTTGGAAAAATATTTTTGTAGTATATTTTGGCATTCTCAGATGGTAGAAACGTCCGCACATAGTGAAAATTTAGTAAATTCATTTTTTTTTTTTTTTTTCTTTTCCAAATCAGTATATCTATACATCTTTTCTACTAGCTCAGAATGTTTAAAAAAAAAAGCCCGAAATTCATAAATCAAAGTCTATGACAGAATACATGAAAATACCGGGAATTTACGCCATTTATCAAAATCTTATCTTCACCCTAGGCCTATTTGCCCTGTTTTGATCTGTTTACACAGCGTTTCATTGACGGACAGGCTGTCTAGAGCTAGCGTATAAATTTCCGAAATTGTATTAATTTTTGCGGGTTTATAATTGAAAGAAAAAAATATTTGTAGGCTATCACACTCAGAAACATGGGATGTGGCCAGTCTACTGTGTCCCGGCGGCCAAAACACAGACACAAACATATACGCCGGAGAGACAAGGTACGGCGGGAGCCAGATGACCGGAATTACGACAATGTTCCGGTGATCTTAGCTGAACATCACGTATTTGAAGTACAACAACCTCAGGTTTACAAGTCCGAATTTATAGATGAAACGGTAAGTCTTTCAGTGTAATTTTTGTTTCCCCCCCCCCCCCCCCCCCCCCCCGCCTAAGTTGTTTTTATCAAAATATCTTAACTGAAACAATCCCTTGTTTTAACAACCCCGAGGAAGACATTTATGAAAAGCATTGTGGGGGGGGGGGGGGGGGGGAGAAAATGCTTGTTATCAGCATTTTCTTCCTTTATCATTACGGTTTCTACCCCATTTCAGTTAAATTCCATCATCTTGGGTCAAATTTTAATTGTCATGGGCAAATACCATCAATTTGGACAAGTTTAAAATTTGTCTTCTAGTTAAGAGTTGAGTAAAGATTCATTTTGCTTGCCGTCAAAACATGAACCCATTACAAGCCGAAAGAAATTTACATTTACATACTCAAAACAACTATATACAAATCAAGCTTTCATAGGGTAGAAGAACATTGTGGTAAAAGGAGAAAACGCTGGTTGAAAATAAACAACATTGTCTTTTCTATTTCCCATTAAGCTTTCAAAAGACTTTCGAATGATTACGCTTGGAATGTCTATTACTCGTAATCTGCAAAAACAGTATAGGACTTGTTCTTCTCCTTTTTAATCTTTTACTAAACCATTTGTTTGCATGACTCTGGACAGGACAGCTTTTGGAAGATGATCTATGCTGTGTGAAGAAGGAGTTTAATGCATCTGCAGAAAGTATCAGCCAGGTCAGCCTGCGCAGGCTTACCTGGGTCGATTTTTCCCCCTATTGGTAAATTTCCTGCATGTCAAAGGCCCATTGTCCCAGATTCAGACAAAATATATGAGCCGTGCTCTGTGAAAAGGGGCCTGATGCATTTGCGAAAAGTATCGACCGAAAACTTTTCGTTGTTGGTCAATTTTCTGTATGTCCAACGACCAGTCTACCTCATGATTCAGTTGGTTGTTAGACAAAATGGATTTTATGGATCCATAACTATGTAATGTCTTGCTTGGTATAATGCATTACGGAGATGCATTAAGACCCCTTTTGCCAGAGCACGGCTCATATTAGTAGATAATATATGGGCACTCTGCGAAATTTTCGTTATGCATCATGCCCAATTATACAATTTCACCACGCTTATGGATAACCAACAAGCTTATGCAATTTCACCACGCTTATGGATAACCAACAAGCTTATGCAATCCCACCAGGCTTATGACTAACTAACAAGCTTATGCATAACAAACAAGCTTAAGTCTCCTCATCCTCCTTAACCAACCTCTCCCCACTTAACACACATGATCACCATTAACTAATTTCATAAACACAACTGCTTATAAAATTCACGTGTCACTCACCCAGTCACTTATATGCCACTCATATAAAGGTCAGCAATTAAACCAGCATAACCTCTTTCTTAAACGTTTTCAGTTAAATTCAGTTTTAAAAAAAATTTTGATTTTTCTAAAATACCAGGCCAAACCCCACCACAAAAAACGATAAAACGGCTAGCCTATGTATTGCCCCCTGTGCAAAACGAACTAACGCGTTGGTTTGCCAGTTACCAGGCTTATGAATGATTGATTGCCTTAAGATTTTACAAAAAATTATTTTTTTTATAAAAAATTTTTACTTATATTAAAATTAAAAAAATAAAAAATAAAAAAAATTTTTACAAAAATTTTATAAAATAAAAATTTGAAAAATTTATTGTTAAACTTAAACAATAATATATACATGATAAGCGTGTATAAAAATGGAAATGTATAAAAAAGTAAACATAAGAGAAAGTAAAAATATTGGTCCAGCCGACATATTTGGTTTATGTATTACTGAGCTGTATGTACCAGATGGAGAAACACTTGATGAACAGATAAAAAACTATTCAGTAACTTTGTTTGATCTTACAGCAATTAATATGGTATATGATGGTCACCACATTAGTAGTGTAACGGATGATATTATTGATATTATAAAAGATAAATTAGAAAGAGATATTAAACATAAAACTTTTGACGGTTATAGTAAGGAAGAAGTATTATTATTTTTTGTTGATTATGAAAAAAAACTTCTTAGATTACTAAAACCTTTTTATAATAATTTTGAACCAATTGAAGAGGAAAAAGATGATTTTATTAATCTTCTTGAAAGCATGATAATGTTTGAAAATAAAAGGCAAAGGAAAATATTAGCATTTGTTCGAGAAGAATATGGTGAAGATGCAATTATTAGTTTTTATGGTATAAGTAATATAATAGTTAGGTTAACTTATGATACAAAAGATGAAGATGTAATTTGGTTAAATAAAGAAGACTATTATAAACATATTGGTACTTCTGTGGAAGAAGTGGAAGAAGAAAAAAGAAAAATAAAGGAGAAATGCAAAGAATGGTAAAAAAAAAAAGAAAAATGAAGAAATACTTAACCTATTACCGGGTTAAATATTTAATGTAAATTATGTAAGTGTGTTACCCTTAAGATTTTATAAAAATACAAAAAAAAATTTAAAAAAATTTTCTTGTTAAATAAAAAATTGAAATTTTTTTTGTAAAGTTACAAAAATATATATAAAATGAGTGTGTTAAATAGAATCAGTAGAGATTTTAAAAATAAGTTAAAAGAAACAGAAGAAAAACAAGATTTTTATTTAAATTCAAGGGGTTTAATGTATCAGAAAAAAATAAAATGGTCAAAAGATGATATAAATTATGAAACTGTTTTAACTAAGCTAGATTCAAATTTATTATATATATTTAGTAAAGCAAAAAAAGAGATTGAAGAAATAGAATTTGAATGGCTTAAATTAGGTGTATTTATTGATTGGTTTTATGATGAAAAAGGTATTTATATGACAACTTTTAAATCATTTTGTTTTAGGCAAAATGATATTTTATATAGATATCTATATTATGTTGAAGGTTTAACCAACTTTGGAAATTGTTTTAATGAAAAAGATATACATCGTAAAATACGTTTTATGTTTTATGAACAAACAACAATTGGTGAAGATAGTGAAGATGAAGAGGAAGAACAACCAAGAGAATTAACTGAATACGAACAAGAAATGTTAGATGATCGTAATCGTGAGATAGAACATGATATAAGGGAAGAAAGAAGACTTGTAGAACTTGAAGAAATACAGGATAATAGACAAACGAGAAGATTAGAATTACAAAATGTACAAGAAAACTTTTCAACTGACGATTTTAACATATTTTGGGAAAATAGTAATAGATTTTTTGAAAGTGGAAAATATAGAACATCATTTAGTCGTTTTGGTATTGAAAGAATTGAAAGGATAGGTGATGTAGATGATGAACAAGATGAACAAGAAGAACAACCCCAACACATTAACGCAAATGAAACATTTAAATCTAAATCTTGCGTTTTATGCTTAGATGAAAATACACACCCTAACATTTTATTTTGTGGTTGTGGTCATCTTTGTGCTTGTGAATCATGTTTTGCAAGTTACAACAAAAAAGATTGTCCAGTTTGTAGGGTAAAGAGTGATATCATAAGAAAAATTTAAATATTTAACCTTTTTCACCAGGTTAAATATTTTTTACAAGTCCAACTCTACCAGTATCGACAAATACGCGTTTTGTGCGTTGACGTTATTTGACCTTGTTATAAAGTTTATAGTATCACATTGAGCCACTTCTAAAGGTTGTGGGAAAACTATACAACTACAACCTTCTCCTTTCTTTTTTACTATGGAGTAGTCAACCTGTTCAACTCCTTTTATGACTATATTGACTCTTGCCTCTTCCTTTAGAACACTTCTACCTCTAGAAACCATTAAAGTCCCTCTTATAATTCTACCAGGAGCAGCCATACAATAACCTCCAACACCATGATCCCTTCCAGAGCTTCCATTACCGAAAGAAAACTCATAATCACCGTCTTCTAATGGTCCTTGTTCCTCTGCATGAATGCTTATAATGGGTTTAGGACTTTGTTTTTTATCCACGTAGGATTTTGTTGCTAAATCTCTTTCTTCTACAGGTTCCTTAACATTTGTTAAAGTATATCCTCGCATATTTATATTCGCAATAGCGGAAAAACTTCCATTTGGATATTTTACGATAGCTCCACCATTATCAACATAATTTTTATTGGCAGCAGCGTCACGATCTACAGGATTTGGTAGGCCGGTGATTGAGTTACCGTTCATAACTATGTTGCCGGCTGCCAAAAAAGACCCAACATGGTTTTTTGTTAAAGCCTTATCACCTGCGGTAGCCTCATCCACAACTGTATCTACGTAAAACTTATTTGCAACATCCTGTGGTTCTACAGGTTCCTTAACATCCTTTAAAGTATATCCTCGCATATTTATATCCGCAATAGCGGAAAAACTTTCATCTGAATTTTTTACGATAGCTCCGCCATTATCAACGTAAAACTTATTAGCGGCTTCACTTGGTTCCTCAGGTTTGCGTATGTTTCTTATTTTATTAAAACCCATGTTTAAATATCCTGTCATAACGTATCCACCGTTTTCATCTAACAACCCTCCAGAACCATCAACGTAACTTTTAGTATCAACATCCTGGGGATTTACTGGATTACTAACCCTTGTTAGCGTGTTGCCATTCATATTTATAGAACCGGTAACAGTAGTTGTTCCATCTTTACGTAAAAAATTATTACTTATGTAAGCGAGTGACACACCATCACCGCTCGTTTTTACCTCATCCATTCTTCCAAATTTATCAACAGGCATTTTTTATATTGCTAAAAAAGTTTATTTAAAACATTTTGGAATTTATTACCTAAACCCAACTCTTTGAGAATGTGCAAACATAAATGGCCACAAAATACATGACCAGCTTGTTGTAATTGGTCGGTATTGTAATGTATTGGGCTTTTTAAATAATCTCTAACTTCAAGAGGTGGTTGAATACCATAACTGTCAAAATAAATTTTAGTTTTACCATTTTTGTACCATGCAACCCAATGAGTGCCAGGTCCGCTCAAGTCATCAAGATTTAATATACCGCATTCCTTGTTTTTTACTTTTTTAGGTAGAGTTGTTCTTAAAAATACTCCTCTAAAATTTTTTATTTTTAATTTTCTTACGGCATCCTCAAGTTCAAAATTACTTAAAGGTTTGTTTGGTAAAATTATATTATCGATTAAAATATCATGCATTTTTTATATATTAAATATTTTCAATAGCACTGTTGTCAACCCACGAATTAAACTTATCGGAGTAACCTTTCCACTTTACTAGAGATTTCTTTTTTCCTTTTTTAATAACCTTTTCTATCCTATACAACTCTTGTCTCGTTTTTTGTAGTTCAGGTTCATAAAAGGTACCTTTTATTTCTTCTCCATTTAAATCTTTGATTTTATATGTTACAGGTGATGTATGTTTTACTTCTGAAACTGTAAAAACCTCTTCAGTCCATCTTGTGGTATAACCTTTTTCAAAAGTCTTTTTCTTTTTACTTATCCTTACTTTGTCTCCAACAGAAAACTTTGGTTCGATATCTTCTTCCACTCGATTATAATCAGGATACAATGTTCTCCAAACTTTATTTTCATTCTTCTTTTTACTCGCATCAACTGGTGTCATCTTAATAGAAGAATGTCTCGTGTTGTTATATTCTTTAACAAGATTTGGTAACACGCTAATATAAACGTTTGTTGAGTGAGCAGAGAAATACTTCCACATTTTTTCTTTCATCGTTCTAATCCATCTCTCAACAACGCTTGATTTTTCCTCGTTTTCAGTAGAATATAATTCAACTATATCTTTAACTTCTTTGTTATAAAACTCTTTACCTTTATCTACCCACATTTTTTCGGGTTTTCTTTCCTTAAAAATACTCTTCAATGCAACAGAAACAGATTTTCCCGTTTTATCTTTTAATGGTATCAGCCATCCATATTTTGAAAAGATATCAATGACAGCGAGAAGATATTTTATACCACGATTAAAGTTAGAAAATGCTTGCATATCTACTAAATCTGCAGCCCATATCCTATCAATACCATTTACTCTAACTCTTCTTTTCTTAAATTTTCTTTTTATGGGTTTATGTAATTCTTCCGATAAATTTATCATGTCAAAATTTTTTTTTTTAACTCCCATTCCAAATTTAGCCTTTGTTCCAATTAATGATGAAACTAAACCACGTTCCATTCTTTCCCTAATTGTTGGATTATAGATACCTTTTAACTCTTTAAGCATATTTTTATCGCAAACAGAATTTCTTGTAGCAGTATAATTATGTTTAAGATAACAAATATCATGATGATATGCTGCTTTATCAACACGATTTACAGGCTTTGACCATTTTTTAGGCGTTAAATCAGGATTTAATCTTTTCTTTAATTTAGTACCAGGACCAGTAAAGTTGTGACCTGGTAAATGCATTTCAACGGGTAAATTGTTAATCATCTTGTTTAAAAGAGAACCGCCCTTGCTAAAAAATTGTGTTTTAGTTGTACCACAAATGACGCACTTACCACGTTTCATATTTCTACCATTTTTACTTACAGTTTCTTCTATATCAGATGTTTCTGTTTGTTTTTTACACTTAACGCAATACATTTTTTATATTAAATTAAATTTTTTAATATAAAATGGATATTGTTAATTTATCGTGGAATGAAACATTAGCGAGAAGATTTAACCACCCCCTTTTACCAAAAAGTATTAGAGGATTGATAGTTGGTAAATCAGGATGTGGTAAAACAACTCTTCTCCTTAACCTTTTGTTACGCCCCGATTGGTTAGATTACAACAACTTATACGTTTTTGGCAAAAGTTTATTTCAACCAGAATATCGAATACTTAAAAAGGCATTTGAAGAAAAAATACCAAAAGAATATATATTAAGATTATTTTCACTTAAGGATGATGTACAAAAATATGATGTTTCACCCACAGCGTTAGTTGAAGAATGGGCTAAAACAATTAAAGAAAAATCTGATATTAATTGCGAATTTTTTGAAAATGCATGCGATGTACCTGACCCAAGAAATTTAAATGTTGAAAATAAAAACTTAATGATTTTTGACGACTTACTTTTAGAAAGGCAAAACAAATGCGAAGACTATTACGTTCGTGGTAGACATAGTAACGCTGATTGCTTTTACCTAGCACAAAATTATTTTAGATTACCACGACAAACTATTAGAGAAAATGCGAACTTTATATGTTTGTTTAGACAAGATTTAAAAAATCTTAATCATATTTATAGCGACCATGTAGGGGATGATATGACAAAGAATGAGTTTATTAACTTTTGTAAAAATTGCTGGGAGAGACCACATGGTTTTGTTATCATTGATTTAACTAGTAAAAAAGAAAATGGTAAGTATAGAAATGGATTTGACAATTTTTACGTGCCGAGAAATTATAAAGATTATTAATTTTTTTCAAAAATTGAAAATAACTTAAGAAGAAAAATACTATATTGTAGAATGGTGAGCTTTAATGACATATTTGGATTTAGTAATAATTTAAATGGTTTTAAGGTAAAAGAGTTTTTAGAATTTACTAAAAATATAGTAGAAAAAGATTTACCAGAAAATCTTGTAGGTTGCACAGTAGCAACTTTAAAAAAAAAAATTGATGGGTTAAATCTAAAAAAAGAGTTTGAACTTCTTAAGAAAAACAACATTACTCTTAGTGAAGAAGCAAAATACATTTCTTTTATAAAAAACCATGTTTCAGAATTATATTCTTGCGTAAATCAGTGGGCAGAGATTTTTGAAACTGAAGAGGAAGATAGAACTAATAGAAGGCATAGAAAGCATATCCAAGAAATGGTTCCTAAGGTAAATAAGATATTAGAAATAACTACGACATTTCACCCTTTACTTAGAGGTAACAAAAAAATAAATATTAAAGGGCAAAGACGTAATGAATTTTACAGGCAAAAAAATTTTCTTACAAAAATAGAAAAATAAAGAATTAATTAAATTTAAAAAAATGTATCTTACACCAAAGATATATTTTTACACATATTAACATCTTTTTTTAGTAAATAAAAAGATGGAAGAACTTTTAGAAAAAATTGTTAAAAACACTGACCATAAAACATCGTTTCAAATTATAGTAAGCAACAACAAAACAAATTTTAACACAAGATTTACTCCACCACTTCAATTAGAAAAGGATAAAGAATATGAAATAGCATTAGTTAATCTTGAAACTTACTATTCATTTCCAAATATTGATTCTAACAACGACACTTTAGTTTATTCTCCAGACAATGCAGCAACATGGGTAAAAATAAAAATACCTGAAGGAAGTTATGATTTAGTTGATATTAATGATTTTATTCAACAAGAAATGAGGAAAAAAGGCCATTATGATGAAGTTAATGAAGAATATTTTATTAATATCTCTGCAAACACTAATACCTTAAAGTCTGTTCTTAATCTTGAAAATGGTTATCAAGTAGATTTTAATCAACCAAATTCTATTGGTAAAGTTTTAGGATTTACCAGAGCAAAATATGTACAAGGTTTTCATGAATCAGAAAATGTAGTAAATATTCTTAGTATTAATAGCTTACTTGTTAATATAGATTTAATTTCAGGTAGTTATGTCAATGGTTCACAAAGAAACACAATTTATTCATTTTTCCCTAATGTTTCGCCAGGATATAAAATAATAGAAAATCCGGTTAATTTAGTTTATCTACCATTAACATTAAATGAAATATATAACCTTAATGTATCAATTACAGACCAAGATGGAACATTACTAAATCTTAGAGGTGAGAATTTAACAATCAGATTTCATATTAGAGAATCAAGATAAATAAAATAAAATATATATAAAATAACAAATTACATTACTGTTAAAGTAAATATATCAGAAGGGCAAAAGCAAAAGCTAAATCATGCTGTTAAAGCTAGTTGTCCGGTAAGTATTCGTTTAAATTTTGATGACTTACAAGGTAATGATATAATTGCAGTGACCAAATCACAAGCAAATAAAATAGCTAAAGCTTATGAAGCTGGTAAGGGAACCACTATTAGAATGACAGAAAAACAACTTAAGCATAACATGAAAGTAGAAGGTGGCTTCCTTGGAATGTTAGCAGGATTAGCGTCATCAGTTCTACCTACATTAGCAAGAACCGTTTTACCAGCTTTAGGCGTTGGTGCTTTATCCGGGTTAGCCTCAACAGGAGTACAAAAAGCAATGGGATCAGGTCTTTACCTTAAAAAAGGTGGTTGCGTATGCCAAGTAGAAACTGATGGAAAAGGTCTTTATCTTGGACCAGCTAAAGGTAAAGGATTAAAATCTGTCGGTGATGGATTGTATTTAAAAAAAGGTGGGAAGTTTTATGATGGAAAAGGACTTTTTTTAGGTCCTAATAGTCCATTTGCTAATATTCCTATATTAGGAGCAATATTATAAATAATTTTATAACAAAAATAAAAATATGAACGTTTATAAATTTGGAGTTAAGCCTAAAATAGTTCAACCAAAAACAATTTTTTGGAAACCATTAAAAGTTAAGCATCCTCCTAAAAAAGTTAATCCTGTTCTTTGGGAAATTTTTACTCAACAACCCCTAACACTAAAACCGGGTGAAACAAAGTCAATAGTATTAGGTTTTGGCTTTTTAATGGGTAGGGGAGTTGTTTTAACCTCTCTATCTTATAATTTAAAATTTAAGCAATTAAGTTTATCAAATGAAGTTATTCTTGAGGATACCGTTGATATCATCATTACTATTACAAACAACTCAAGTAAGCTATTAAAAATTGAGGAAAATGAGTTTTTGTGTCACGTTTGTTACACAATTTAAAAAATATCCCTCCAATTAAAAATGGAAATGAAAGAAAAGATATATCCGAGCTTACCCAATGAACACAATACACCAAATGCACTTCCTATTGAATTATCCTTAATGAGTGATGACAATGGTCATTCATACCGTTTAAAAAAGATATCAGAAGTTCAGGCATTTCTTGAAAGTGAAGTTCAAAAGAGAGATGCTCTCGCAAAAAAAAATTATAGAACCGCTAATATAGTGGATAATATTGATACAGTTTTAATTACCATAACAATGGTAAGTGGTGCTGGAGGAATTGGTTTGTTATCAACCGTAGTTGCGATACCCGTGGTAATAGCACTAGAAGCATCAGCCCTTGTTACTGGTTTAATGAGTGTTATTGGTAAATATACCGTAAGAACCACAAGAAGTAAAGGCGAAAAACATCAGAAAATAAAAATGATTGCTGATACCAAATTCAACACAATATCCACGCTTATATCAAAAGCATTACTTGACAATCATATATCTGATGATGAATTTAAATTAATTATGGAAGAATTGGAGAAATAGAAAGATATGAAAAATGAGATAAGAGCTAAATCTAAAAAGAAGATAACAGCTGAAAATGAAGAAACATTGATTGAAAGGGGGAGGCAAGAAGCGCGTGAGTCCTTTCGGAGGTTGGTGGGAAAAAATAATACCATGGATTAAAGTATCATGCCCTAAATTTAAATGTTCTTGTGCATGCAAGATAGGTAATACTGATTAAAAAAAAAAAAAAAATAAGATAAAAATTTTTTTTACTTTAAAAAATGACATTTTTAAAGATAAAAGACCCAGTGAAAAGGGACCAAATAGTAAAAGAATATCTTGAAACAAAGAAAAGAATTCGTGATAGCCAACTTGCAGAGAGAACAGGTGAAATTGAATTACAAACGGGCCTTTCAAAATTTTTTAAACCTATTACAGAAACACAAAAAGCTGCAGCAACAAAAATTACATAAGAACTTAAACCTATTAAAGAGGGGATTGAAAAGTTACCCCAACGTTTGCCTCAACAACAATTAATTCCTAAAGAGGAAGAGGAAGAGGAAAAAGTAGGATATTCATTATTAGATGAAAAATATAATTATTTTAAAGAAGTACAAGGAAGAAATTTTGATGTAACATTTGGTATTAGAAGGAAAGGTATTAATTATTTTATAGGTGATAAAATAGTTGATTACGATGGTGACTATATTTGGGTTGGTGCAAATAAATTTAAAGACACGGATGGATTATGGGAACTTATTACATCAAAAAATCCAGATACAACAGATGTTACTGATTCTGATTTTGTTGCGTATGAAAAGATATTAAGGGATTCCAATGTTATTTTTCATGAAAATAACCCAAAAAAACGCCCTAGAAGCAGTGGTGGACACAAATACACTAAAATTATTAGTTCTATTTATAAAGATATCATAGCAGAAAGAGGAGCAACTGGAGAAGGAATTACCATTATCCCATCTAACCCTAATGCGTTGTTAGAAAGACTTGACCTTTTAATGGCAAGTAAAGAAGCTGGTAATACTGGTTTAAGAAATGAGATAGTAAGCATATGCGATGAATTAAAAAGACAAGGTGTATTAAAATCAAAGAGTTATAAAAATTTAATGTCTATACTATAAAATGATTACGTCACAAAAGAGAGGATTTAAAAGAAATTATGCTTATGGAGTAGCAGGAATATTTGATACTTTAGCTAATTTTCTTACAAGACTCTTTACAAGCAGCACAGCTAAACAAATTGCATCTTCAGCAATTGATGTTGGTAAGAGTGTAGCTAAGGAAGGAGCAAAGAAAGCGTTAGAGGCTGGAAAGAGTGCCGCGGTTGATGCAGGTAAAAAGTTAGTTGAAAAGGCATTGACGCCAAAATCTAAAAAGATTTTAGAAAAATATACTCAAAAGCCACCTGCAACGCAACATATTAACACCTTAATAGATGGTAGTGCCATTGCTATTCAAGATTTAGTTAAAAAATTAAATAGTAAGGGCTCCGGAGTTAAAGAATTATGAAAAAATGAATTTAAGTTAAGCAAATTATTACATTAAATAAAAAAGAATGCCAAAGCTAAAATTTAAAATAACAGAATATGAAAAATACAATACAAAAAGGGTTGGCATCCTTTTTGCAAATTTTAAACTTGATGAAGATTGTGAAGTTTTAGAGAGTAACTATACAAATTATGATTATAAAAAGGTTGTTTTAAAATTGTCTCCTGAAAAAGCTGATATCATTAAGGAATTTGAAGAAGATGTAAATCAATATTTAGAAGAAAATGATATAACTAAGGTAACCATTCTTTACGGAAATAGAATTTATCCTAAAATGAGAAAAAATTTTTCTGCAGAAAAACTTAAAAATATTAAACTTAAAGGTGTTTATGTTAATGATGAAAATAAATCATTCCCTCAACTATGGCTAGAATATTAAAAAACACAACTCAATTATAATTTGACTTAAAAATTAAAATTGCATATAATAAAATGGACATTTTAAACATTAAAGCACCGATTTTAAAAGATGATAGTATTGATGAATATGAATACCATGAGTATGAACCTATTACAGGAACTAATTTAAACAACTCTGGAGGAAATATAAGGATTGATATCGAAACTCAAGATATTTTTTATCACCCTTCCGAGTCATATTTACAAATTATAGGTGAATTAGTAAAAAATGATGGTACCGTTTATGGGGCAGTTAATGGGGTTACCATAACAAATAATGGTCTGATGTATCTGTTTAAAAATATCAGATACCAACTTAGCGGGCAAGAGATAGAATCCATTAATTATCCTGGTCAGGCTACAACAATACTTGGGCTTTTAAAATACCCGGATGACTTTTCTAAATCACAAGGGTTAAACCAACTGTGGTATAAGGATACCGGAGTCAATGCAGCCAGTGCTACTAATGCTGGTTTTTCAGTAAGAAGACAGTATATTTTTAGTTCAAATCCAGTTGGAACATTTAGTTTTAGGGTACCCTTAAAACATATATTCGGTTTTTGTGAGGATTACAACAAAGTTTTATATGGTATGAAACAAATTTTAACCTTAACAAGAAATGATGACAATGACGCAATTTTTAGAGCAGGTGGTACCGATGCTGGTAGAGTTAATTTACTGAAGGTATCTTGGTTTATGCCTCATGTAGAGCCGGAAGATGGTAACAAGTTGGAACTTTATAAATTTATCGAGAAAAAAGAAAAATTTCCAGTTGGGTATAGAATGATACAAAGCGACTCTATTGCGGTTCCACAGGCAGCAACAGGTTTTACTTGGAGGCTATCAGCTAAATCATCTCCTGAGGTGCCACGTTTTTTAATTGTTGGTTTTCAAACTGGAAAAAGTGGTGATCAAGAGCAAAACCCAGCTATATTTGACAACTTAAATGTTAAAAATATTTATGTACTGTTAGGTCCAAAAAAATATCCGTTATATGATTATGATATAAATTTTCCTGCTAATCAAATCAGTAGAATATATAGTGAAGCTGCTTTGTTTAGAAAAAAGTTTTTTAACATGGACGAATTAGTATCAAACCCTAATATTACTCCTTCAGATTATAAGAATCTATTTCCTTTGTTTGTGTTTGATGTATCAAAGCAAAGTGAAAAGTTAAAGTATTCTGTAACTGATATTTATATTAAAACAACATTTACTAATAACCCCCCTGCAAATACTGAAGCATTTGCGGTTTTACTTAGTGATAGGTTAATTAACTTCCAGAGTGATGGGAATAAGATGAGTGTAGTGTATTAAGTAATTTTTATGTTATATAAAAATGCTAAAGATTGCAGATTTAAAAAAAAATTTAAAAGAAAACGATATTAAGTTTTATTCTTACTGGAATAAAAAGAAATTTATTGATACAGTAAAAGAGCATGGGTTATATCCTGTGGAAAAAGAAGATAAAAAAGGATTAAAGAAAATTCCTAATTATGATAGATTAAAAGATATTGCAAAAAATCCTAAGAAAGTTACCTTAAAGGATGTTGAAACTGAAGAAGTGAAAACATTTCCATCCATTTATAAGGCAAGTAAGTTTATTGATAGATGCCCTCAGACGATTGAAAATTGGAATGGTAGGGTATGGAACAATAAATATAGAATTGATATTCTTTAATTTTATTATTTTTAAAAAATAATGAAATTGACATAAGGAGAGATTTTTTATATTAAAAAATATGGATAGTGAATTTGATAGATACACAGTAAGAGGATTAAGAAATTTAGCAAGGGATAGGGGATTAAGAAGATACTCAAGGCTTAGACGTGATGAATTAATTACCCTTTTAATCAATACTGGTCCATCAATATTAGATAGAAATATTGGAACCACGAGTGATCCAGTTTTAATACCAACAATTGCTTCACCCACTCCCTCTACATCAAGGCAAAGGTCAACCACACCACCAACTTTTTCAGTTAATGATTTGTTAAAAAGTTTAGAAAATGGTAGAGCGTTACCTCCTAGTATTTCTCCTGAAGTAAAAGCGCTTAAAGATAAAATTAAAAAATTATATAGTGAAAAAGATAAAGTTAAAATTGTTGAAGGAGAATCTGCTTTAAGAGGATTTTATAAACGATATGAAATAAAAGGTTTGGGTAATTATGGACCGCGTGATTTTTTAGAACTTACACGCGGTGAAATAGTAAATGCTTTAAATTCTAACCAAGGTATAAAAGTAAAATTAGTTCTTCAATGTACTTTAATAAAAGATACAGAAGAAGGTATAAAAACAAAAAATGGTCATTTTAGTTCTGGTTCATTTGTTCTTAATTTAAGGGGAACCGATGCAAATGATTTATATGATACTATGATGGAAGAGGTTTTAAAGGATCTAGAAAGACTTTTAAGAATTTCAGAAACTGGATGGAGGTTTTATAGGGTGTTAGATTTACAATTACACACCGTATCATATAATCCTATGAGAGCAAAATCATACATTCCATTACCAAGAGAATTAGCCCTTAAAAAGGCTATTATTAACATTAAAAATAAAGATAATAAGTGTTTTCCATGGTCTGTTTTAAGAGCATTAAACCCAAAAAAAGAACATCCAGAAAATATTGATAATGATTTAAAATCGAAGGAAAATAGCTTAAATATGAAAGGAATAGAATATCCTGTTACTTTAAAAGATATTGACAAATTTGAAAAACAAAATCCAACAATATCTATCACAGTTCTTGGTTATGAAAATAAAAATATTTATCCTCTTAGAAATAGTAATTTTACGGATAGGGAAAATAATATTATTCTACTTTTAATAGAAGAAAATGGAGTAAAACATTACTGTTTAGTTAAAAGTCTTAGTCGTTTGTTGTCCTCACAAACATCAAAACATCATGGTAGTTTAAATTCTTTTTGGTGTCAAGAATCCTTGGATAAACATATGGAATATTGTAAAGAACATGAATCTGTTTGTATAAAACTACCTGAAAAAGGAACAATGTTAAAGTTTGAAAACTTTTATAAATCACAAAAAGTTCCATTTGTTGTTTATGCTGATTTTGAAAGTTTTATCAAACCATTAGATGAAGATAATCCTAAACCAAAAAACAAAAATAAAGAAAGTTATACAATAAAAACTCAAAAACATGAACCATCAGGTTTTCGTTATTATATTAAATCATTTGATGAAGAAGTAATTAAGTCAAAATTAGTAAAGTATACAGGAAAAAATGCACAACAAAAATTTGTAGAAATGTTAACGGGAGATATTAAAGAGATTGCTAATATACCAGAAAAAGGAATAATATTTAACAAAGAAGAAATAGTCAGATATAAAAAAGAAACTGTATGTTGGATTTGTGGTAAAGGAGATTTTACTGATAAAAATCATAAGGTAAGGGATCATTGTCATTATACTGGTAAATATAGAGGAGCCGCCCATAATTTATGTAATCTTAAATATAAAAAACCAAAATTTACCCCTGTATTTTTCCATAACTTTAGTAAATATGATAGTCATTTATTTATAAAAAATCTTAGTGAAACTGATGGAAATATTGATTGCATACCTAATAATGATGAATTGTATATCAGTGTTAATAAAAATATACCTGTCGGAAATTATACTGACAAAAATGGAAACACTAAAACTATTTATCATCAAATAAGATTTCTTGATAGTTTTAAGTTTATGGCAAGTAGTTTAGATAAACTTGCTAAAAATTTAGATAAAAATAATTTTGATAATGTTAAAAAGTATTATTCGGGAGATAAACTTGATTTAGTAATTAAAAAAGGGGTTTATCCTTATGAATATATGGATTCACCAGAAAAGTTTAAAGAAACACAATTACCACAGAGAAAAAAGTTTTACTCAAGTTTGACTAATAAGCATATATCTGTTAAAAAACATGCTCATGCATTAAATGTTTGGAAAAAATTTGAAATGAAAACTTTAGAGGATTATCATAATTTATATAATGAAGTTGATGTTTTACTTTTAGCCGATATCTTTGAAAACTTTAAAAATGTTTGTTGTAAAATTTATAACTTAGACCCTGCTCACTATTATACAGCACCGGGTTTAGCGTGGGATGCAGCATTAAAAACAACTAATGTAAATCTTGAACTTTTGTCAGACCCTGATATGCTCTTAATGATAGAAAAAGGCATTAGAGGGGGAGTATCAATGATTAGTAAAAGATATTCGAGAGCAAATAATAAATATATGGGAAAAAAGTTTAAGCAAAAAAAGCCAGATAAGTATATTATATATTTAGATGCTAATAATCTTTATGGTTGGGCAATGTCTGAACCTCTTCCTACACATGGTTTTAAATGGATGAGTAATACAGAATTAAAAAATTGGAGGCGACATCTTTGTATATTAGAAGTAGATTTAAAATATCCTGAAGAATTACATGATTGACATAATGATTATCCTTTAGCACCAGAAAGGTTAAAAATAGGAAAAGTAGAAAAATTAATTCCAAACTTAAATGATAAAGAAAAATATGTTATTCATAGTAAAAATTTAAAATTATATGAATACCTAGGTTTAAAAATAACGAGTATTCATAAAGGAATAACATTTAAAGAAAGTGCCTGGTTAAAACCTTATATCGATTTAAATACAGAACATAGGGCAAAAGCAGCTAATGAGTTTGAAAAAGACTTCTTTAAGTTAATGAATAATAGTGTGTTTGGTAAGACAATGGAAAACATTAGAAACCGGATTGATTTTAGGTTAGTTAATGATGAAAGACAAGCAGAAAAATTAGCCGCAAAACCTAACTTTAGACATGTAAAAGTTTTTGATGAAAACTTAATAGGAATGCATATGAAAAAGACACACTTAACTTTTAATAAACCTGTTTATTTAGGTATGTGTATTCTTGATTTAAGTAAAACTTTGATGTATGACTTTCATTATGAATATATTAAAGCAAAATATGGTGAAAAAGCTAAGCTCTTATTTACTGATACAGATAGTTTAATGTATGAAATTGAAACAGAAGATTTTTATAAGGATATATCGAGCGATGTAAAAGAAAAATTTGATACTAGTAATTATCAAGAAGACCATCCCTCTGGTATTCCTATAGGTATAAATAAAAAAGTAATTGGAATGTTTAAAGATGAATGTGGTGGGAAAATTATTGATGAGTTTGTAGGGTTAAGAGCAAAATTATATAGTTATAGAATGCTTAAATGTAAAGAAAATAAAAATTGTAAAGAAAATAAAAAATGTAAGGGGATAAAAAAATGTGTTATTAAAAAGGATATTATGCATAAGGACTTTAGAAAATGCTTATTTGATAAAGAAAAGAAAGAAAAATATAGAGTGATGCACACAATTAGAAGTTATAAGCATGAGTTATACACAGAACGAATAAACAAGGTTGCCTTAAGTGCAAAAGATGATAAAAGATTTGTAAAAGATCATCAGGTAACATTTGCTTGGGGTCATCATAGGATTAAAAAATTAACTGAAGAAGAAAAAATAAAATATGAAAAACAAGGAGCAAGACTAAAAACATATTAAAATATTTAACCTGGTAAAAAAAGGTTAAATATTTAAATTTTTCTCACGATATTACTTGTAACTTTACAAACTGGACATTCTTTTTTATTGTAAAAGTTGTTACAAGAACTACAAATACAAATATGACCACAACTACAAAACAAAACATTAGGTTTTATTTTTTTATCATGGCATATTACGCATCTGTCTGATTTAAAGGTTTCTTCACCGTTAATTTCTTTTAACATAGGCCTTATATTACCTTTTTTTTTCAATTCTTGTAATTCCATTTTGGGAATACTCTAGCTCATAACTTCCACATTCTAAATAATATGCAACACAATTAAAAGAATGAGTAATATCTTGCCTGGTAAGCCCGCGAATAGTAAATAGAGACATATATGCTTCTCTTATAGCTATTTGTGTGTTTTCACCAACTATTTGATGTTCTACTGGTATTGTAATATCACATAATTCTGGAAAACGTGGGTAGTTTATATCTTCTTCTTCAGTGTTAAAAGTTATAAAAAAACCTAAGTTTTCTTCGGTATGCTCAAAAGTAAATAAATCAAAATAATAATCTATTAATCTTTCATTATCAGATATTGTTAAAAAAGTTTGGTCTAAATCTTCTAAAAATGTACTTTCTACATTAGTGTCAATAAATATTTTAGCGAGGTTTAGTTTTCTTTGTGTTTGCTTGCAAATTAAATTAAAATTTAAAAAAAGTTTGTGTTTGGGTATTCATGTTTTATTCTGCTTAATTCATGATAAATTTTAAAATTTATACATCTACATTCATATGGTAAAATATTACCATAAAAACCAAAGGTTATTTCTTTCATGTTGTGGTTGTAAGTTGTTTTAGCTTTATGTCTAAATACATAAAACATTTTATTTAAAAAATCATCATATTTTCCAGTAAATATTTTTAGCACACTCATTTTTTTATAATATGCCTATATGGCTCAACAAACAAAAATTAAATTTTATTTTTAATAATATTTTTAAAAATAAATAATTTAAGTAATTTTTTCATAATACAAAAAACTACCCTTACTCTCAACATCCGGGTTAATATTTTCGAATTCGTTTACCCATAAATATTTAACCTAGAAAAAGGTTAAGTACTTAATATTATTAAATTTTTTTAATTTTAATATAAGTAAAAATTTTTTATAAAAAAAATAATTTTTTGTAAAATCTTAAGGCAATCAATCATTCATAAGCCTGGTAACTGGCAAACCAACGCGTTAGTTCGTTTTGCACTGGGGGCAATACATAGGCTAGCCGTTTTATCGTTTTTTGTAGTGGGGTTTGGCCAGGTATTTTAGAAAAATCAAAAATTTTTTTAAAATTGAATTTAACTGAAAACGTTTAAGAAAGAGGTTATGCTGGTTTAATTGCTGACCTTTATATGAGTGGCATATAAGTGACTGGGTGAGTGACACGTGAATTTTATAAGCAGTTGTGTTTATGAAATTAGTTAATGGTGATCATGTGTGTTAAGTGGGGAGAGGTTGGTTAAGGAGGATGAGGAGACTTAAGCTTGTTTGTTATGCATAAGCTTGTTAGTTAGTCATAAGCCTGGTGGGATTGCATAAGCTTGTTGGTTATCCATAAGCGTGGTGAAATTGTATAATTGGGCATGATGCATAACGAAAATTTCGCAGAATGCCCATATATTATCTACTCATATTTTATGGATCCATAATCATACAATGACTTGCTTGACATAATGCATCACGGAGATACATTAAAACCCCTTTTGTTAAAGCGCCGCTCAGATATGTTGGAAGCTAATACCATTTTCCTCTAATCCCAGCACAGTTTTGTTTTTCTGTCATTTCAAAGATGAATACTCCGCCACTTTTTGGTCATCGCAAACGCTTTTGAAAATTTACTTGTCTAAAATTTTGTTGTCTTGTAAAGAATTCAGTAAAAAGCTCATGATATCATTTTTCCGTGTTCCAGACGACAAACAGAAAGATACAGAAGGGTCTAACAGGAACCAACGTTAAATTCCAAATAGCCATTTACACGGGTATTCACAATGTCAAGGTCCACCACCAGGATTCCGTCACGTGCAGGATACGTGGGGCTGAATTTCTACCCAATGGTAATTTTGTTGCATGTGATCAGGCCAACCAAAGTTTAAAATTGTGGAGTTCCGAGTTCAAGAGTCTATCACATGTAAAGCTCTCAGGTAAAACGCCTTTTTTTTAAGTTTCTTGTCTGATACCGTTTTTCTTTTTTTTGCTTGATACACCCGTAGTATGTTACAGGACACATAAGAGTTAGACATAAACAAATAGATGAAGACACATAAACATCTTGATTCAGACCTATGAATAAGTATTTTTATCTAAAATACACTGACGCCGATTGTTTTTAAAAGCTGTTGGACTCCAGGAAAAAAAAAAAACATTGTTTTTAATCTCCGAGAAATGAAATCTTATCATTTACCCTGCAAATTTATTTGTCGTCTGCCAAAGCTTTCAATCTTGACGAGTCTACATTTTTCGTCTTTTAAAAGAGTTAACCCTTTCCCAAACGACAAATTTTGGACTGGTCCAAATTCAAAGAGTTTGCAGACAGCAATTTTAAATGGCAAAAAGGTCTCAAAAAGGGTAGAAAACACTGTGGGAAAAGGAGAAATTGCTCGTTACGAGCAATTTCTCCTTTTCCCACAGTGTTTTCAAAAGACTTGTACTGCAGACACGTGAAAACCAGGGCTTGTTTGAGAAAGGGTTAAACGAAAACGTCTCGCGTGTATTTTTTTCCAGGGAAACCGCACGATCTTTGCGTTCATTCGTCAAACAGGGAAGGTTCGGATATATTCGTAACGATTCCGAGTGAGAGATTGATTCTAGAATTTTATATAGAAAGTTCTATGTTAATTCCTGGTGAAAAAATACGAACCAGCGGTTGGTGCTACGGAATAGCTCCGTACAAAACGGGACTGGTTGTATGTGTTGGTACTAAAGTGGAATTTATGGACGTAGACGGGAACGTTTTCAAAATTTTACAGTATGACAGAAATGGACATTCTATATTCGGATCTGCATTTCACGTGTGTGTGACACCGGAGTATAATATCATTGTGACTGATACACTGAAACAAGTTGTGATCGAATTAAACATAGATGGTGAAATATTGTTTAGGTAAGAATTGCTTTAAATGCTTTGTTGCACTTCGTTATGATAGACTGTAAGGCGGGATTCGCCAGAAACTTTATTACTTGACTAAAGGCCAAACTGATGATATTCTTAAACTGATGTGGTATAATATAGTTTCAATATCTGTCGATTCAAACTGTCCGAGAAACCCTTACTGGGACTATTTTGTTGCGTAAGTCTTTTACATAATAGGGGTTATAGGATACTTTTATCGAAACAAAAATATTTAGATCTAAACCTAACTTGACTATTTGCTTTTCGCCAACATACGAAAAATGCAGTTTTTTTTGCTTTGTGTATTATCATCTTGTAGTTTGATTTTAATATTACAATAAAAGATACAGAGAGCATCGCTATCTTTTGATATAACGAAAGCTAATTCCAATGATCATTTCATTTTATTTTCCTTTAATGCCTTCCTAGATACACTGAGCTAAGTGTTCCTCATGGGGCAATCACAGACAATGATGGAAATATTTATCTGTGTGGTATGTATCTAGCAATAATTGTAGGGTTTTTTTTTCATTATGTTAGATTTTGTTTATCGTCAGTATACTCAAACTTTCAAACTTGTTAACATAATTATTATTGGCATTCCCTTGTAGCAGTTAATGTATCGAAGACAAGAAGCATCTACAAAAATACAAATAATACTTAGAGATTATTTGAGATATTGAGTGACAGTCATTAGCAGTTACCAGGTTGTCGTTGTGATCTCCAATAGGGTCGAGCCAGTGACCATAAAACTGGTAGTAATTGAGTAGGTATCAGCTATTTTTCCGACAAGCATATCATTTTGTAAGAGGTAGAGTTTTACAACAAATAAGGAGGCACTTGTTTGCATTCAATTTTTTTTTGACACAACAACAAAATCGTTGGTATTTTAGGAGCAGATAACGAGGCGGTGGACGTTTTGCACCAAGTTACAAGAGGTGGAGAGAAGGTTAAAAGTTTGTTGTCATGGAGACATGTCGGCTTCAAACCGGATGTGATCTGCTACCGCGACAGCGACCATCTTTTGGCGGTTTGTGGGGATAATGATAGGATAAAAACGTTCAAGTGAGTAGAGGAAGACACGTGAGAAAATATTTCTATTATAGCCATATCGCTGCACGCTAATTTTACAGTGTACAACGGGAAGTGCAGGATGCATTACTGCCTACACAATGTTTTGGCTCAGTGAAAGGTAAACCATAAGTCGAAAGTTTGAAGCAATGCAGAAATGATACATAATACAGTATTAACCAACTACTCTTAATTCCAGCCCAGTGCGGTTGATTTGCTGATACAGGACGTTCTAGTCTTGACATTAAGACTTAAAATTGACTTTAAGATGTTTAACAAGGCTCCTATTTTCATAAAATAGCGTCAGGCTTTTCAGCTCCATTGGTAATGTGATTTTATCTTCTTCAAAATTTGCGGTTTTTTTTGTTGTTGTTGTTGTTATTCACTGCCAAGTATTAGACCTACAATAAAAGCTAGTGCATGTTAGAAGATGTACTACTGGTTGAAAGGTTTAATAAAATAGTGAAAGGGGAGATAATGGGAATGTTAAACTTTACACCAAAAGTTTTGTATTCAAATGTTTTGGTGTTAGTTTTCTACAATGGTCCAGCTGTTGTCGTGTATCTGTTGAACGCTTAATTTGTTATGAGCTTCAGCAAAATCTATAAAAGATCAGAGATATGATTGCACAAACGATACAGTTTGATGTTTACTTTACATTCTATGACAAAGGAATAATGACATAAACAGGCTTTACATTTGAGAGCCAAAAAGTTAATGGTATGAACTCTCTACCACACCACATTATTTCAGATTTTCCATATTGAAAACAGTTTCAGACTACAACTGAAATGTTGCTTAGATGATAGCATTTGTAGCTGAAAGGAAAAGATAATGATTACCAGCATTTTCTCCTTTTTCAAATGTTATTCTGTCTGAAGTTCGTTATAAGAATGGCTTGTTTGGTAAAGGATTAAATCAATAAATGAAATCGGCAATTTTACGACTTCAGACTGGAGACTAGAAGAAGCGGAAAAATATACTCCAATGACGCTGTGATACCAATCGTAGACCGTCCTCCCCCACCACAAAGTCCAGAGCGAACTACAGAGGAAGTACAGAGAATGATGAAGCAGATTTTGAAAACTTAAGCATGTACATTGAATGGAAGTTTGCAAATAGAAATAACCTGAGCACTGATACACATTTTTCATTGGATTTTGAACATAAAAAGCAACTATGAGAACAAAACAAATTAACTGTAATATCCAATTTTACAGAGGATACTGGACTGAATTCGTATAGTACAAAAATGTGTGATGCCAGTAAGTTGTTAAGTTTTTTGTAGAATGATAGACCGTCCAACATTAGTTCAGGTAAATAGATCCTCTTCATTTTTTTACAAGAATAAGTTCGAATAAGTTTACAAGTATCTTTTAAAAGGTTCATCTTTTTTATTTATAGACAATTTGAAGTTCCAGAAAGAACGATATTGCTACTGCAAAAGTAATATCAGCACTAGTGACGATACTAACTGCAGCAACTCTTGAATTGGTTAACCCTTTCCCAGACGACAAATTTTGGACTGGTCCAAATTGAAAGAGTTTGCAGACGACAATTTTAAATTTGATGAAATTGGCAGGAAGTTCTCAAAAAGGGTAGAAAACACTGTGGGAAAAGGAGAAATTGCTCGTTACGAGCAATTTCTCCTTTTCCCACAGTGTTTTCAAAAGACTTGTACTGCAGACACGTGAAAACCAGGGCTTGTTTGGGAATTGGTTAAATGATAAATTCCTGTAAATCATGGGTGGTTGTATCAAAAAAGATCATATATTGTATTATATGCCTGTAAACTCTTGTAGAGAAACGATCAATTTAAACCTTAGGGGTATATCCAAAGGTGGAATTGTTATTGATTTTCGTTTGAGAGATGGGGCATTTGAAGAAATCTCACACAATGAATAGCCGGAAAATGGGGGGAAAAGAGATGATTTTTTTGTATTTATAGTTATTGAAAGCTATCTGTCATTGTACCATTAATTTATGGTTTATCCTGTGCAATATTGCCTTTAGGTATATTTCAGTTTATCAGTGATAGGCTCAACCCTAAGGTTGCTAAACGCCCCTCAATGGCCTTTTGCGGACTGTGTCGATCAAGATCAGACTGCACCGGACGTGGATTTACACTGTCCGATAAGGAGATGTTTTTTCCCCCAAACTAAGGTTGAAACAGCAACATTCGGGTTACTATCGACTTGAAAGTTTCATTTGATTTAGACTTTCAGTAATTGCATTCTTTGGAATTTGAAAACTTCCAAATAGTTAGGAGGGAGCTTAGGATTGGTGATTATGGCCCCAGAAGACTCTACATCTATGCATATACGACTGTTCACAAGACAGAAAGACACGTATCATGCCTTAACATTCTTTTTTTATTATTTCAATTCAATTTCGAAATTGTCAAGGCTCACACAAGTTTAACCAATAACAACTCCAGGACTGTCATCAAAACTCAGCAGAAATCCACTAAAACAGCTGTACTCGAAACCATAGATACCTTCGTTGACATGCGCGTTCCTCACGGACACTTCGTCACCTTTCTGCAGTAGGAATATGGCCGTCCGACTTGACGATGATAGATAGGAACTTTTACCATGAAGGAACAGGTTACCAGCCTGCCTGCCGTTCACGTTGAAAAAATATCTGGTATCGTGGGAATTGACGTCCATAATCGTTGTGGAGAACACGTAGGTCCCGGGTACAGGTGCAACGAACACGCCTAAATTGGCATGATATGCGTTGCCGACATTAGTATAGACTTTGTCAAACGTGATATCCTGGTTAGCGCCAAGATTTTGTAGATGATGGTTGTCTATCGTGGCATAAAACGCTGTGGCACTATGTTGCTGTCGTCTTGCTCGTAGCACGGCTGAAACCAAAATATTGCAGTATCAGTAAACCCCCTCCCACCCATCTCTGAAACAAACATGAAGCAGAAAATTTTATTTTTGGCTAATACTTTTGTCAATAGCAAACTAATTGCTTTCGCAGGGAGGTCACAGCTTTAGAGCTTGACACCACAAATAATCAAATTAAAGTTATCAAATAATGAATACTAGTCTCACAATTATTTCCATAGGTCATAGTTATCATTATACTATCACTTTAATGTGAGTGGTGCTATAGCAAAAGGGGGCTAAATGCATCTCCGTGATGCATTATACAAAACAAGTTGTCTAAAAATTATGGATCCATAAAATCCATCAGTTTGTCAAACAACCGGCTGTATCATAAGTTAGACTGGTCCTGTGACATAGGGATAATTGACCAATAGCGAAAACTTTCGGCCTAGGTCAGCCTGCGCGGATTGCGATACTTTTCGCAGATGCATTTAGCCCCCTTTTCAAAGAGCGTGCCTCATGGGTTTCTTGTGCATTGGCTTTTAACACTGTAAACCAAAAATAACGTGGCAAACTGGTTCTGGATAGTGCTTGAAGATAGCACTGAGTGAAAGGTCTCAGCATAGAACA
Source organism: Tridacna gigas (assembly GCA_945859785.2). Classification (NCBI taxonomy): domain Eukaryota; kingdom Metazoa; phylum Mollusca; class Bivalvia; order Cardiida; family Cardiidae; genus Tridacna; species Tridacna gigas. The sequence goes on along the minus strand of OX244041.2, from coordinate 9,640,379 downwards.
ATTTGTGGCCCTATCAGTGAATTTTAGACACTTTTAGATAGAAAATATATTTTTGAAAAAATAAAAGATACTTCAATGACAAAGTTCAAAGAGGGGTTCAACTCTTTACCAGACGACAACAATTTACACTGGTCCATACTGAAAGCATTTCATGACTGTAAATGTGGCTAAACTGATTGGATTTGTCTATATAGGGAGGAAAACATTTTAGGAAAAAGAGAAAATGGTAGTTACGAGCGTTATCTCCTTTATCCTAATCGTTTCAAAAGCTTTTCTTATTGGGGTCATTTAAACACGGGACTATTTGTTATTGCATGAAATCAGCATGTAAGACCAGCCATTATTTACTAGTTGCATCGCTATATTTCACTAATCTCAGTCATAGAATGAGAGAGCGGAACTAATTCACAAATTTACTTACCTCGTTCTCCTATCGTGTGCGTGGTATTGTATTGACTTCCATAGCGCGTTTTTGAAATTTTCTTTCTTGTACTGTCGCCATCTTGCTTTTTGTCGATAGCCTCGTATAAGTCGGTTGTAACGTCCTTGACCTTTGATGATGCCAATATAGTTATTTTCTCTTCTAACAGGGTGATATGTCTGTTTTGTTGACGAATGGTATTTTCGAGAGCGTAGATATTGTGTTGATACTGCTTATCACGTTCTTCTAGTTGAGCCATCCGGTCCAGAAGTGCCGCCAGGAGTTCTCTATTGGTAACTTCGCCGCCATCTTTGATACCGTTATACAAATCCCCCGTAACTTCTCTTTCTACATCCGAGATCTTTATGCCGCAAAAACCACTAGAAATTAAACAAACAAGAATGAAAAGAACTGACGATCGTATAGCTATCTCCATGATTAAGGTTAAAGAAACCGATAAAACAAGCTTTGTCTAAAGACTGAAGTGACCGCCCCTTAACCCTTGAATTACAGGAAATTATATGAACATTTAGGGCCAATAGGGTTAGAAGAAGCAAATATATATAATGATATCATAGTTTTTAATTTTTGCCGGAAAAAAAGGTCACCGTATCGGTCTGAGTAGATCATACATCTGACTGCACGTTAGACTAGCCTTTCACAGCCAAATCCCATCATTTGAGCGATATTTATTTCGTCATTTGCAAATGCTTCCAACGTGGATGACTCCAAACAAATGTCGTCTGGTAGAGAGTTAAGGGATAAAGGACATCATAGGTCAACAAATGTTGATAGGCTGTGAAGTATTCTCGAAACACAAAAGACTTTTCATGAGGTCAGGGTCGTTCCGTATCTCTTACATGTTTCCTTACTTGACGACAAATTTTTCGAATAGTCCGAATCGAAAACATTTCCAGACGACAAGCTAAATGTGACTCTGATGATGGATCTTTGTTTTACTGAAACAGTAGAAAACAGTTGTTGGAAAAGGAGAAAATGCTGGTTACCAGCATTTTCTCCTTTTCCAACAATGTTTTCAAAAGCCTTTCCCCCACCCCCAGCGTTTTAAAAACTAGTAATTTGTTTGGTAAAGGGTTGACTCCTTGTCTCTTGCAGAAGACTTTTTGTGTCTTGCAGCAGACAACATTTAAAAAGATTATTTGAAGTATTCCAGTTTTACAACAATGTTTTCAAATCTAATTGTTCATGTTGATACAGAAAAACGGTGATAGTGTGTTTCACTTAGTAAGGGTAAAATCACATGATCTTATGGTAAAAATATATGAGCCTTGCCCTTTGAAAAGTTGGTAAAATGCATCTGCAAAATTTATAGTTCCATGTCAGCCTGTACATTCCGCGCAGGCTAAAATGGGTTGATACCTTTTGCTATTTGTAAATTTTCTGCATGTCCAAAGACCATTTCTACCTAACGATACAGTCGTTTGTTATACAAAATGGATTTTGTGGATCCATCATCAAGTGAGTACTTGCTTGATATAATGCATTACGGAGATACATTAAACCCCCTTTTTTCTAGAGCACGGCTCATAATATTATATAAAATAAAACTGAGGTAAATCTTGTAAACGATAAATGACATGTACCTGCCTAAATAAACGTACGAGTACACGTGCAAAAAATGTAATATTTTTGTCGCCCGCCCTGTGTTGTTGTGTGTGTGTGTGTGTGTGGTTTATCAAAAATAGCATGTCTTCTGCTAAGGGTTTTTAAAAAAAATGGCTTAGGGAAGAGCAAATGTGTGAAACAAGACTTGAATAAATATCATAAGCAATACATTGCTGTCGAACTGTCGCCGTGATGAAAATTAACTATAGCTGAAGGCGACTTAAATTACAACAGATTTTTTTTTTCAAATATACAGATGAGAAGTACAGCTAATAGTTCTAGATTGAAGCAAAACTTGAAAACGGAAATGAAAGTGTGGAGGATCTCCGTAAGTGATTTGATTTATTTATGATTTTGTATCTAAACCGTTCATATAACTGAATTAAGGTAAATAATCGTAAGACTTATTTGTTGCTGTTGCTTTCTGCTGATGCTGTCATTTAAACTATTTACTTGATTAATGGATGTTCGGCTGATTACAATACTGGAGTCTTAAAACAAAAATCTTTAACAAACTTCTTGAAAAACCTTACCAATCTCGGTTCTTTTTCATGTCTGTATTCCAAGACTTGCCTTCTGGTTTGTTAAGTAAATTTCTTGACCAATAAGAGGGCAAGTAATGGCATAATTAACAGCGGCTGTCAAGAATGTTTAGGCCCAGCCTGGTAGCTCAGTGGTTAGCGTATCTGACTCGTGACCTGGTGGTTGCGGGTAGATACCCCGTTGAGGCAAACTTTCTTGCCATCGACTTTTGGCCTTCCACCTCAGATGTACGTGAGAAAAATAATTAGTGACTTGGAAAGCAAGTTGTGTCAGTACTGGTGTGAGAAAGCTAGGAAACATATGCGTAAGTGCACTGACCGCTGCGATATGACCTAAGCTGTTGAAACAGCGTTAAACTCTAATACAAATAAACAAATCAAGAATGTTAAAGGAAAACTGGACAACAAATTTACTTTTTCATTGGTCTTCAAGTACAAGTCACAAGATATTGCAAGGGAAACAACTCATGTGGAAATTTATTGATATACTTTGTACGAGTTGCTTACCTTGGCTTCTATTAACTATATAACCAAATATCGCGTATTGCGACTTCTGCTGTCCTTTACGAAGGAAGATATGCTACATTATTATTGTTATTGACCCAACAAAAAATCAACCGACCGACTACTAGTAATCTCTTAACCTGTTATCGCACAATGTCGCCTTTTAACGACCCGGGAAAGAAGCCTTTTGAAAAACTTGGAGGAAAACGAGAAAATGCTGGTAACCAGCATTTTCTCCTTTCCTCACAATGTTTTCTGCCCTATCAGAGAAAAATTGCACCATTTGAGCCACATTGAAATTGTCGTCTGCAAATGCTTTCAATTTGGACAAGGCTTAAATTTTGTCGTCTGGTAAAGGGTTAACCACATAAGCTAACAATTATCCATTCGAATAACCTAACAAGCTATCCAATCCATCGATTCCAAGATTGACAAGGAAAAATGGATGCATAGCATGAGATGTAAGGCCGACAAACTTCACCGCCCAGGTGAAAATTGCCTAAAACTGATCGCACCATGCTGTCACTGATAATCGCTAATAAGAATGAGCCATGCTCTTGCAAAAGGGGGCTAAGATGAATCTCCTTTACGCATTATACCAAGCAAGTCATCACATAATTTTGGATCCAGACAACCCATTTGTTCTAACAATCGACTGGATCTGGGGGTAGAATGGTCCTTGGACATACAGAAAATTTACAAGTAGCAAAACGTTTCGGCCCAGTTTAGCCTGCGCCGACTGCGCATGCTGACCTGATACTTTTTGCAGATGCATCAAGCCCCCTTTTCACAGAGCATGGCTCAAATATAAGGTACCAGTACGTAATATGAGATTAGTTAATCCAATTCGAGTGAACAAGTCTGTCCAATGGTACATAATTATATATGCAGCGTGTCATTTGATTGCCTTTTATTTTAACCCTTAAGCTGCTAATCGCGACTCACTGACCTTTTGCGGACAGTGTAGATCAAGATCAGACTGCACAGAACGTGCAGTCTGATCTTTGATCTACACTGTCCGATACGGTATTTCCGGTCCGGTGAAATCAACTTTGAAACCTCGATGTTTGGGCTTTTTCGTAATGAGTAGAAATTTGCGTTTCATTTATTCCGCAGCTTAAGTGTTGACTTAGCGCGGGAAATCATCTGATCACATGATTATATTCATCAGTGAGGAACAAAGGAGTTGTAGGAAAATGTTCAAATGTTTATATGATGTAATTCATCAATGAAAAAAAAAAAGAAAAAGTGACAGTAAAAAGCGATAAATCGAGGCAATTTGCCATCGTCAATGATGACATGGTAACATTTTTAGGCAATTTTCTGCAGCGCTTAGAAGTTTTTTCAGCCTTACAATTCTCGGCAACTTTGATGCAAGGCATCAATCTTTTGTTGTTATCTCTATCTATCGCTTTGATTTTATGACAACAGACATGCTCTAGCATCTAGATAGTATCTTTTTTTTTTCTTCTTCCTCGATAGCTCTAGTTCAAAGTTATACAAATTAACCAACAGTAAATCATCGTGATAACGATTTACTATAATTATATCGCAATTTCTGCCCTTTTATGGATAAAAGCTCAGAAACACCTCTTTGAGATAAAGAACGACGATGTACATTGAGGCGGGTTAACCCTTTACCCATTAGGGATTTGGAAAGAAGGCATTTGAAAACATTGTGGAAAAAGAAGAAAATGTTGGTTACCAGCATTTTCTTCTTTTTCCACAATGTTTTCTACCATACTGAAGATATATGTCATCATTTAAGCCATATTTCATGTGCCGTCTGTAGATGCTTTTGGATTACTCTTTACCAGACGACAAAAATGTAGACTTGTCCAAATTGAAAGAATTTGCAGACGACAATTTCATTGTGGCTCAAATAATGGAATTTGTATTTGATAGGGAAGAAAACATTGTGGGAAAAGGAGTAAATGCTGGTTACCAGCATTTTCTCCTTTTCCCACGATGTTTTCTAAAGGCTTTTTCCTCAGGGTCGTTAAAAGTCGGGATTGAGTGGTAAAGGGTTAAATACCATAAAGACACATGGCCGGCTTCGGGTTAATAATTCTGAAATTTATGGCCAGACTCGAAATGATGGGCGTTCTCTTCATATACATAGTTTTAACCGCGGTAGAATAAAGAACGTTGAATGAAAATCAGTTGATCAAACGAACGGAAAAACAAAGAAACGAAGATGTTCATATTGTTTTTTTTTTAGTTTTGAACTCAAATTTGCGGTCTCATCTTGGATCTACTCTGGTTGATAACGGGAGACTTTCCCAATGGAAACAGATATGAAATACTGTAGCAATATGTGGGTTTGTTTTAATGGGGGCGGGGCAGATTTTCACTCACAAAGTTTTTTTTTTACATAGAAGGCTAGGGGTTAGAGTCAGTTTTGTTAAAGAGTGAAACTCAAATAGACCAAGGGCTGCTGGACTCTGAACAAGAAAATTTTATTATTCAGGCTGGAATAAATAAAAGGTCAGGAGGGGCTGAACGTGATCTTTTATGTTGAATCATCTTCTTCAGAATCCCGACTTAACGACCCTGAGAAAGAAGCCATTCGCTAGTAAACAGCATTTTCACCTTTTCCCACAGTATTGTCTACCTTTTCATAGACCAGGTTCATCATTTGAGACACGTTTGATATGTCGCTTGCAAATGCTTTCATTACTTGTCTAAAATTTCCGCGGCTGTCAAAGAGTTTACCTTTTAACAAACACGTCCGTGTTTCTACGGCCTGAGGAATAAGACAGACAAACAGACAGACAGACAGACGTGTTTATTCACCCGACTTGTACAACGTACATCGTCATTTTTACAAATTGTTTAACTATATAAATGTTTGTGGTCTACTGGATCGGAAGACCTTTAGAAAATACTGTTGAAAAAAGAGAATATATTGATGGCCAGCATTTGCCTTTTTCCAACCATATGTTCTACTTTTTTAAAGACAATTCCCTCATTTGAGCCACATTAAGTATGTAGTCTGCATTGTGCTTTCGAATATAAACGAATCTTGACCTTTTTCCAATGGTAAAAAATAAGCATTTATCTCTCTATGCTGAAAAAAAAAACAACGATTTTAACAATGCTTCAAGGAATTGCCTCTGAAAATTGCTCGCCGAACAATATACACGAGTATCAAACTGTACGGACATGAAGTCTAATCTTAGTCTACACCTTTCGTAAAGGTTACCAGAGTTCGCAATATAATGGATACGAGTTGATAAATGATTGAAAATAATTACCCCGTAAATGATCATTGCCCGAAATCAAAGGGCCAAACGCCTCCCATTATAATTAACATACCTCATCATTACTGGACACTGTAACATAAAGATCATTGATTGTGTGGGCAAAAAGGCTGAAAGATGGCTTGTCCATTTACCACGTATGAAATGTACTACTTTTTTTTTGTCAAAACATCTTTTGGTGACGGTAAAGGTTCTACACTTCAGGCAAAGTACAAGAAAATCTGGGTCTGTATTCTCCAACCATTCTTGAGAACACTCTTAGTCTTATTCTCCAAGATTTTCTAATTTTGAAAGTAACTCAACTTCTGATTAGCCAAACCAAATGGTTTAGCCAATCAGAATTTGTGTTATTTTCAAACATAGAAAATTGTGGTTAATAAGACTAAGTAATAACGTTCTAAAGCATTGCATGCTAATACGGACCCAGGGAGTCTTTATTTAGCAGCCGTTCGAAATTGCACCTTTAGTCTAATTCTACAATTAGAAAGTTACTAAATGTCTGATACCGTTTGATTTAGCCAATCTGAAGTTGTGTTACTTTACAATTGAGAACAAAAATTATCTTTAAAGAAAGTAAACGGCGTAAGAGGTACTAGAGAATGAAAATTAAAACCCTTTTGTGGTTTATTAATCAAGAACATTATCTAATATTCCAATCATTAATTGTTCACTTCATTGCTTTTTTTTTTTATCCTCTAACAGTTTTCAAATGGGTTTCCGGACTTGTATTTTGACAGTGCTTTAAGGGCGATAAGAATTTTCTGGAAGGTTTCAAAAGCTTCAAAACCTGCCACAAGAACAAAAAAAAATCTCCCTAGCATTCAAAGCCTTTTCAACCGTACCACTGATAATTGACAGACAATAATCATATCGTAAATGATTATTGCCCCAAAGCAAAAAGGCAAACACCTTCCAGTGAAAATACTATTGCTCATAATTACTGGACAATACAACATAAAGATCGTTGGTTATGATATGCTTAATTTGTTGGCAAAGAGGCTGCAAGCTGGCTCGGCTATTTACTTCATGGTTGTATTTTAAGTAGCAATCATTGTGGGCGGCTGCGAGACGCAAAAAAAATTAATGTCGGATGCAGGAGGTAGCGAGGTAACCACATGTCATCACTTTTTTTTTTTTGACTTATACTAATCGGGACCAGCCCGAATATATCACGTGGAAGAGAGTAGGTCTCTTGAAGGTCAAGTCTCCGACCACTTGAGGGTGTGGGTTCGGGCCTACGGCTGGCCATCTAAAACTACTTATAGTCTTTCGATTAAGACGTTAAACCGAGGTCCCGTGTGACGCACCGAGCACATTAAAGAACCAGATATAGGATGGGTGTCGTCCTGTATCTTGCACTGTCCCCCGTACATAAGTAATAGCCTTCACTGGGCGTCGCCCATATGGGCAACCAGCGGCGACGATAAATAAACGCAAATTCAATCAATCAAACAAAACAGGGCTGAAATCTTGGAATTTGTCTTTGAAAAGGTAGCAAGCATTGTGAGGAAATGGAAAAGAATGCTGGTTACAGCATTTTGGGTCGTTAAAACCCGGGACTGTTTGAAAATTGGTTAAATATCGCTCGCCTATAGAAAACATAGTGTTCATAATTCCCTGTATGTATTACCGATGAAGAAGTAGTTCTACTTTTTATTTAAGTCCTGGGTCTGTATTCACCGACCATTCTAACATTCTTGGTCTAATTACAGATTTTGAAAGTTACATACATTCTGATTGGCTAAACCACTTGGTTTAGCCAAGCAGAAGGTCTGCTACTTTCAAATTTAGAAAAGTCTTGAGAATAAAGCAGTTGCAACGGTGTTTCTTTTATATCATGGCGGCCAGCGTACCTTTCCGTGCCCTTATGTTTCTTTACCAGTGCTTTGCACAGCTCTTCCATAGCCACTGGCTGCTTGCCCGTGTTAGAGGTCTCGCTGTAATGAAATGTGATGCAATGTATTGTAGCGTTTTTTTTTTTTTGCGTATGCCAAGGCTGGTGAAGTTGGTACATTTAGTACGACATGTTTTTATAGATCTTCATGTAGTTATATCAAAAGTAATGAAGTAAACCCCCACCAAGGAAATCCTAAGTGCATATTCTTATCCCCAGACGACGAAGACATAACGGCGTCGACGAAGACGATGATAATGATAATGACGTCAACGGCGATGTAATTAGCCATGGACATATGCGTCTTTTTAACCCCGCTTTGTTCGTCATACTGTCCCGCCATATTTTAGTATATCTGTAGTTCAGCCAGGTTCTCTCCTCACAGGTCTGTCTGTCTGCGTGTCTGTCTGAATTTCTGTCATTTTCGAATACATATTTACAACATTTATCAGTTTTTCGATCTGTTATGCTACATTTACCTCGCAAACTACCCACCTATATAATTGAGCCATGCTATGTGAAAAGGGGGTTTAAAGGACCCGCAAAAAGTATAGACCAAGGTCAGCCCGCGCAGTCCGCGAGGGCTGACTTGGGTCGAAACTTTTTGCTTTTGGTAAATTTTCTGCATGACAAAGTACCATTCTACCTCATAATCTATCCGGCTCATTAAAAAAAAAAAATCAAGATTTTGTCCATGATTACGTGATGACTTGGTCGGTATCATTTATCACATAGATCAATAATCCCCCTTTTGACAGAGCATTTCTCATAAAGATGTGATTATGGCGATATTTTCACCATCTTAATATGATCCTTTTCCCAAACGGCCAAAGTGCCTGCCTGCAAACGTCTGTGCAGTCTGATCTTGATACTCACTGTCTGTAAAGAAACCAAAGACATGCACTCAGTCTTTCACCCTTTAACTCTTTACCAGACGAAAAAATCTTAGACTTGTCCAAATTGAAAGCATTTGCAGACGACAAAATAAATGTGACTCAAAAATAGAAATTTGTTTTGGCAAGGGAAGAAAACATTGCGTAAAAAAAAAGGTGAAAATGCTGGTTACCAGCACAATGTTCCCGCAATGTTTTCTAAGTCCTTCATTCTTAGGGTTGTTAAACTCGGGATTGTGTGGTAAAGGGTTAATAAACGGGCCAGTGTTTATTTGAGGAGGAGACCTTTTAACTGTTTACCACTAGTCCAGAACATTTTAGACTTGTCCAGAGTTGAAGCATATATATATGCAGACAATAAATCAAGGTTGGCTCAAATGATGCAACTTGCCTTTAATTGAGTAGAAAACATTGTTGGAAAAGGAGAAAATATTGTTTACAAGCATTTTCTCCTTTTCCCACAATAATTTCAAAGGCTGTCTTTCTCATGGTCGTTGAAAATCGGCATAGTGTGCTAAAGGGTACTTCGGAACACCTTCGGATAAGGAGGTTATGACGATAACCACACAGTGTCTCCTTTTGCCAGAATGTTCTTCACACTTTCAAACGCAAAATCCCGTCATATTAAGCCGTATTTCTTTCAATATATGTGTACGAATACAAAATTTTATCGTCTGTTAAAGATTTAACATTAAACAGTCATAAAGATTGAATTAAATTTTCTAGATTTTTTAGATTTCAAATCTCATACTCATCGGAAAGTGTGGATTCAAGATCAGACCTGTTCTATGCTGTCTGATATTGATCCACACTATCTGCTAAAGTCGTATTGAGTCGACAGTGTTAGGTTAAAGGCCTTAACCCTTTACCACACAATCCTGACTTTTAACAACCCTGTAAAAGAATCCTTTTGAAAACCTTGTGGAAAAAGGAGAAAATACTGGTAACCATCATTTTCTCCTTTTCCCACAATGTTTTCTACCCTTCCCAAAACATATTTCAATTTTTCAATCACATTTATTTTGTCGTCTGCAAATGCTTTCAATTTGGACCAGTCTAAAATTTTGTCGTTTGGTAAAGGGTTAAATGGTTAAGTATGACTCATTCCCACATACCTTTTCACTCTTATAGATCAAATCAAAACAGTCAGTGTACGAAGATATTCGCTTTGATGGGAATACCGAAATAATTCACCCGTTACAATGTTTGATCTTTAACGCCATTTTCAACAATTTCTAGTTCAATCACGGCGACACAGACACTTGTTGAACATCAAATAAGACGAAGATCTTCGCAATGTACTGTGTTTTCATAAATAATACAAACATAATCAGTAATAAAATGTTTTATTCTTATTTCCGTTTTGTATTTATTTTGCCAGAAGGCCCTTCCGCACAACACTATAAGTCACTGGCTGCTTATTTTCTTCCTCACACCAACAGCTGAAACGATGTATTCTATGGCTCTGGCTTTCATCGATCATCGAAAAGAATTTTGGAGGAACGAGGAAATTTTTACGAAATTTTAATCACAATGATTTAAATTAACAATATCTATTCAGGTTAATTTCAAAGCCACTGTTTTTGTTTTTATTATATATGTTAGCAAAATGCCATCTGTTTGTTATATATACTTACGCAATGAAAACGCACCATCTTAGAGATATGAATATCTTTTGCAACAAGCCTTATTTTCTGGGTGTGTTTATGTAATTATGCTTGTGACGTAGGTAAGTACACACCTGTAGTATGTTTATCAGAACAGAACAGAACATAATTTTATTCAGACTTATACGTTACATACATCGTCTTCATACTATGCAGTACAAAAAATTAACAATGTTCTGTTCTGTTCTGTTCAGTATGTTTATCAACTATACGTGACACAGTGTCCACCATGTGAAACTCATGCAAATTGCTTTTTCAATGTGCCACAAGAGGGTATTTATTCGTATTAACCTTAAAAACAAAGGTTGTATTTAAGCCATCAGAAATACGCAAAAAAGCTATAGGACGTTTAACTGACGCATAACATCATGACGCTGCGGGTATGTTTGCCAGAGGCTTGTCCTATCGCGAAGTGGCTCGTAGAATGAACTGTGCTCATTCCATTACCCTGCGTTTGGTCCAACGACACAATGAAACTGGCTCTATCAATGAAAGGCCTCGTCCTAGACGACAAAGAGTGACGATGGCGACGGAAGACTGGCAAATCGTGTCACGCCATACGCATAATAGGTTCCAAACAGTAAAGAAAACTTCCCGAGAGCATTATGGTTATGTCCAGTAATGTATAAGTCGCGATACAGTTGGCCGAAATCTTTTTTGAACGAGACTTATATTCACAAACTGCGTATCGAGACAGCATTTTAATGAAGGAGCTATAACGTAATCTAGAGCCATGGTGCGAGAGACATTGAGGTGACTCAACAACAATGGCTAGAAGTTCTCGTCATAGACAAGCCACGCTTGTGCCTTGATATGCCGGATACGGCGAACGACAAATTCACAGTCGCCAGGAGCTGTTCGGCGCACTAAAGGAGGACTGGGACGCCTCAATACAGAGTCAACCGGTTGATCAGGAGTATGCACAGGCCTTGTCAGCCTGTGGTCAATGCAAGGGGCGAGTATGTTAAATACTGAGGTATGTTACTTTTTAGTTTCTAACTACTATTTTAAGACAGTACTTTATAAGACTTACGATGAAGGTCATACCGACATTTACAAGTACATTTGCTCAAATGCTTCACCAATTATCCTGTTTTAAGGAAATTTCAAAAACCGTTCACTTCAATACAAACTTTCTAACTCTTCCGGGTGGTGCCTTTTCATAATGTGCGTGTGCAGTTTTACTAGCATCATATACATGTAGTGTATACATGTAGTTTACAACATAGTGAACTAGTCAGTTCGGAAAGGCGAGACTCACGGAAGTACTTTAATAGAATAGGTAGATGTCTTGGTTACATTTTGCCAACCAAAACTGATACGAATTGGTTGACGAAATGTTAAATGACATATCTGCGTATTTGGTAAACCCTACTTCGGAAATGCTCATCTTTCCGAACTAAATAGCTTAGTATAACTAGTATTACCGTATCCTATCTGACCCTGATAAAACGACATAATCCCGGGATGTGTTTTGCAGAATCCTATCAGACCCTGATAAAACAACATATACTCCGAGGATGTGTTATAGTATCCTATCTGACCCTGATAAAACGACATAATACCGGCATGTGTTACAGTATCCTATCTGACCCTAATAAAACGGCATGTACTCCCAGGATGTCTTATAGAATCCTATCTGACCCTAATAAAACGACATGTACTCCCAGGATGTATAATAGTATCCTATCTGACCCTGATAAAACGACATAATACCGGCATGCGTTACAGTATCCTATCTGACCTGATAATACAATATAATCCCGGGATGTGTTACAGTATTCTATCTAACCCTGATAAAACGGCATAATTCCGGGAACTCGCCCAAACCCCTGTTAGGCCTTTACTTTGCATTTATCTGGAATAAAGCAAGAAATATACGGAATGAATGTTGAAAATGTATACGCAAGTCCAAGGGTTTTCACCATTTCAACATTCATTCCATACATCTTTTTTTCATTATCCCCCCAAAAAATGCCAGGCAAAATTCACCTGGGCAGTTCCCGGGATTATACCAAATAAAAACTGACGCAGAGACAGGCAAAGAGTGTGGAAAAAGTATCTCGGTTCAACACTGTCAGACTATAGGGGTTATTGAAAAAGTCCTACATCATCTGGGTCCGTATTTACCAACCATTCATAAGAACATTCTAAGTTTTATTTTTCGAGATCTTCTAAATTTGAAAGTAACACAACCTCTGATTGGCTAAACCATTTGGTTTAGCCAATCAGAAGTTGTGTTACTTTCAAATTTAGAAGATCTTGAAAAATAAGACAAGGTCCGTATTCACCAACAATTCTTAAGAACGTTCTTAGTCTTATTCTTCAGAATTTTCTAAATTTGAAAAATAAGACTAAGAGCGTTCTAAAGAACTGTTGGTGAATACGGACCTTGGGATCACCCATCATAATTTTTGAGCAACTTTGGACGTATGGTATCGCAATAAATCTCTTTTAACCCTTTACCAAACAATCCCGGGTTTTAACAAGCCTTGAGAAGAAGCCTTTGGAAAATAACTGGTAACTAGCATTTTCTCCTTTTTCTACAATGTTTTCTACCCTTCTATAGACAATTTCAATCAATTGAGCCACAGTAAATTTATCGTCTATGAATAATTTCAGTTTAAACAAGTCGAAAAAAAATTGTTTGTTTGTAAAGGGTTAAAGTTGATTGGGGCTAATATTTTCTCCTTTGATATTTTCATGGAGTTTAAATATAATTATGATAAATGGGTTTATTAACCCTTTACTACATAATCTAGAGTTTTAACGACCATGACGGAGAAGGCTATTAAAAACATCGTGGGAAAAGGAGAAAATGCCGGTGACCAGCATTTTCTCCTTTTTCTGCAATGTTTTAACTCTAAATGACAAAAATAATGTTTTAAGTAACATAGGATTTTCCGTCTACAAATTCTTTTAATTAGAGAAATTTTGTCGCCCGACAGGAGTTAACTAAAGTTTACGCCCAAGTGACGTAAGCACAAGTGAAAGCAAAACGGGAAAATCAAATATAGCTCGATGCGACCAATTTCTTCTTTTGCCTCACTGTTATAAAAAAAATTGTCAGCTGCAAAACAGTATATGTCGCCTTTGGAAAGGTGTGCGTTAAAAAAAACAAGAGCTGACTTTTCTGTGAACTGGACATTGGCTGGGTTAACCCTTTACTGTGGTGTCCGTGTTAGTGAGGTAGTACGCCGGCCTCGTAACCATAAGGTCCCGAGTTCGATACCCAGGAGCAAGTGTCAACGTTGGGACTGCTTTGGCGCACACATACGGCGCGAGTACTTGTGAAGTTTCCAGGAAGCAGAATGGTGAGAGATTAATATAAGCTGCAAGAACTTGTTTCTCAATTGATGTAAAATAAATAATGTTTACACTACTACTCTTTCGGTGTCAAAAAATACGTATTCGACCTCTTTCGACGAATGAAAATACAATGCATTGAAACGGAAATGTTTTTTATCTTAGGCTCGACTAAACAAGCGGACGGTACAGATCAAGGATATTAGACTGCGTGTTCTTTGCAGTCGGATCTTGAGCTACGCTATCCGCAAAAAATATGTATTCACGTAAGGCGCAAAAGGTTTAACTATAGAGACACCTCATGTCGTGAATATGTCTTTTTCATTTATCTTATAATTGAATGTAAATCTAAAGGCCTTATAAATTTTATATATATATATAAAAAAGAAGAAAACAATCTTAAAAGAAATGCCAAAGAAATAATATGAGCCACGCTCTGTGAAAAGGGGTCTTAATGAATCTGCAAAAAGTATCGATTCATTTCAGCCTGTGTAGTCCGCGCAGGCTGACCCGAGCCGAATTTTTTTGCTATTCGTCAATTTTATGCATGCATGTTTAATGACCACATAAAGTTATGACGCAGTCGGTTGTTAGACAAAATAAACTCTGTGGATCCATAATTATGTGATGACTTACTTGGTTCGATGCATCACGGAGATGCACTAATCTCCCTTTTGCCAAAGCATGTATCAAGTCATCATAAAAATGACGAATTGATGACCCGCATGTTTTTAGCGATTGCTACCGCGTAAATTTCAGAAATACACAGGCCGTTGCGCAGTAGGCAGCGTGCAGGACTTGAGGTCAGGAGGTGTGCTGGTTCGAATCCCATGCTCATCATTTTTCCCCGAGGACCGATTATAGTCTTTGCAACAAAAACAGACCAACAAAATCAAATAATAGTGAAACAAATAGATCTAGTTTGTGTGGCGTTTACAGCCATTTTTCAATAGTATTTCAGTTACACCGCGGCGGACAGTGCACTTTTAGATCTATTCTTTCCAGGAAGGTGTTTTACCAGTATTTCCCAGAACATTCTTTCCAAGCCACTGGCTGTTTTCCCCTTATAAACATCGTCAAAACAACCAGGCCAGTCAATAAAGTAATAGACCTAGAGCTAATTACAAAAGTATTTCTAAGTGTACCTGGCGAAAGTACTAAGTGATAAATATTCACCATGAAAAATCCTCAAGTTTTGCTCTTGCAGATAAAATAAATTAATGTCTAGGCAATAGTTAGTTTTTTTCATCGCTTTTGGAAATGGTCTGACGTGCTTCCGTACCAGCAGGAAAAATGTCAAACGTCACATGCATTCTCATATGACGTCATACAAAGTCATACAAAGTGTAATTGCGCCGTCAGAATTGTTCTAGGCAAGATTTAACTGTTTATACGTGGAATAGATGTTGAAAACACACATTAGTACAATATTAATTGAAGTAACAGTCCCCGATCTGCCACCAATTACCTATGAATAATGTCAACACTAGCGAGGTTTTCATGTTTATGTCATTGCAAGTTTGATCAAATCTATATTCGTCAAACAGGTCAATTGATTTCTGTAAATTCACTAAGACTTTTTTTCATTTTGTAAATTTTCATAAAGAAAAAAAATATAAATGGGATCTAATAGATTTTTCAATCTATGGAAGCCCATACGGGGCATAAATATGGCACTTATTAACAGCTAGTGGCTAATATGAAAAAAGACAAAGCTCTAAAATCTAACACAGTTCTAAAAGGGGAAAGAGGCGTTTTTCTTAAACATATTAAAATAGAATCGATAGAATAACTGATCAGTTCATATACGGTTGCATTACATTGCTAGGCAAATTTTTATGGCAGCACTTCCTTTGCCCATGAAGAATTTTAGTCCCATATTATGAAGAATCCTAAATCAACTGGGCTAATTCCTTGCCGAGGATTGATTATAGTTATTGCTACAGGGTTCGTTCTCCCGTCACTGCTGATCATTGTTCGATTGAAGATTAGCTTGGAAAGCCGCTAGTGGCTCTGGAATAAAAAGGTACCATAGAAAAGCACGGATAGGTGCACTGGCCGCTTAGACATAACTGAAATAATGTTGAAAGTGGCGTTGAACACCAAACATACAAAAATACCGGTCTGTCTCTCTGTCCGTCTGTCTGTCTGTCTGTCTGTCTGTCTCCAAGTTTCTTGAAATATCTTTTATCCAATCCTCAATGTATATTATTACCAAACTATCTTTCCCCCGTCCTCGTGTCAGCTTTGTCAAATTAAAAAAAAGTTACCTTCTTCATCAATTATTAATTAAACTGTCACTGTAAAGTAAATTTTTTTCATTAGCCTTGTTAACAAAGGATGAAACAGCCGAGGACCGTAGATAAGGGTGTTAAAGAAACAAGAACGAACATAAAATAAAATTTCCATAAGAAGTATACCGATTGATAAGTTGTAGGTGAACCAGAGTGCTTCCATTGTAGAGACTATTGTTTGGTCCCTAGGTCGAAATAATGGACCCACGTTTCATCCATAGTCACAAACTTGCAGAAAGTTAGCAGGATCTGCCTCTAAAAGGTTCAGATATGCACGCGACAAAGTCCGCCTACCGTGCTTCTGATCAACTTTTAGATGTTACCCAAAGGGTTGAGATCTTTCTCATTGCAAAATGTTCCCTGAGAATGGATTGTACTCTTTCCGGTGAAATCCCTATTGTACAGGCTATATGTCTCTCTGTAACTCGCTTGTCAGCCATAACGATACCGTGGACTTTATGGACCATTTCTTGGGTTGCAACAGTGATGGGTCTTCTAGGACGGGAATTATGTTTAAGGCTCTGCCTGCCACGTTGCCACGTTTAATTCCACCAAACAACTTTTCACTGTAGCAAGTGAAGGGGCGTCACTCCCTGGTGTTGTTATCATATCAGTATGGATATTCATAGGTGCTACACCGCTGACCATTGTTTCGACGATGGTTATGTGGGAAAGCAGCCAGTGGCTTGGAAAGAATATTGCGCGGGGTACTGGTAAAAAGAAACTCCAGGAAAGCATGGATAGCCGCGATATAACTGAAATAATGTTGAAAACGGCGTTAAACGTCATACAAGCAATCAATCATAGGTGCTAGATGTTTCCTATATGCAAATATTGTATCACTGCTCTTTCAGCGAATTTGTCCATTTTAAAACAAGTTACTTGCCATATTTACTTTAGAGTGCTACCTCTTCGACATAAACTGACCAAATGACACCAGTTTTCAGGTAGATAGCCTCAGATAGTCAGAAAATAGTAGAGCTGAAAAAATACATCCCCTCTTAACTCTTCGATACAAGGTTCACCACTTATCAAGCAGCCCTCATACATACATCTATATAAATATAAGAATGTATAGCAAATGCAGCTTTGCTTTACTATTGAGTCCACTATACTCAATGTAACTAATTACTATTGATATTTAATTTAAAGCTATTTGTTTGGTGTTGTCGTTTTTAGCTCTACTGGCCGAAGGCCATAGGAGCTCATGCTACGGTGTGGTTACCGTCGTCCGTCCGTCAGCTTTTCCCTGATTACTTGATATAATCTGTATTTGATGATAGACATTTTTGTGAAACTTGCACTCTTATACTCTATTGTTTTTTAGATAAACTCAAGAAACAGTTGGGGAAGATAAAGTACTTACAGTTGAAAATTTAGATTTTGTTTTTCTGATAAATTAGGTACTTTTATCTTTTTTTTTTTTTTTTTTAAATTGCACAGAGTATTTGTATCATCAAGGCACTTAACCCGATTAACCATTAAGAAAATATAATTACCAATTGAAAAAAGTAGCCATTTGATGTCTTACTGTTTTCCAATCAACAAAGTCTACATAACTGTTTTAATTTCTTTGAATTTGCTGGATTTGTTAACAAGCTTTATCAAATTTGGCTTGATTTCACAAAAACAGGTTTTGAGAAAGTTTGACTGTTCACCCCTATTTGTTTAATACACCATGCACATTAATATGCTGTCTTAATGCTATCACCCTGACTGCCATTGTTAAAGCCCCAAAACTCGGTTTGTTTTTGTCTCTTGTTTATGAGTTCATGATATATGCTAGAAAGTAATCAAAATCCCAAAAAGTCCGTTAAAAAATGACGATGTTCTAAAAAGTAATGAATTTTTTTAAAAAGTTTTTGAAAGGGGATGTCTTCTAAGTCTTCAGTACTTTTATGTTCCTGAAATCCTACAATGTAAAATTAGGGCATGCTTTTATCTCACAAAATAGATCTTTTATTCATGGCTTAGAGCTGATGGTCAAAAGAAAAAAAATACTGTTTCTTTCACAGTAGGATTACTATGTTCTGTAACTGTGAATTTCAGTTATAAAAGTGTCTCTAAGTGAAACTTTAATGGAAAAAATGGCAATATTTGGAAGTGTAAAAATGTATGTAGTACATATCTTATTTAGCATCAGTGGGTGGGATAATATTACATGTAATTTACCACCAGCAGTGCAATTTAATTTTAGAACAGGGAAAGTCACCCCTTAGATACATTCCTAATGCAAAAACATACAAAAGCAGTCTAAAGTGCAAATTTTCTTTACTACTGAGTCCACTACAAACAAGGTAACTCCTTGCCCTTGATATAAAGTTTAAAACGCTTTGAATGCTTTATCTTCGCATAATTGGTGTCGTCATTTTTTGTATTGCAATTATAAATTTGTATATATCACAAACTGTAGATCAAACAAACATGCAAAGATTGCAATTTGTCAAAGCGTGAACATGCACATAATACTTATTTCGGTTAACATTGGTGGGTGGGTTAATGTCAGGGCCTAAATGTAATTTTATGTATAACAACCAATTGAAATATTCACTTGATTCAGAAGGTATGCTTTGCCCCCCTGTAATATAATGCATTGTTTTACAATTACTTCTAACTTCAGTGTTCTCATAAATGCTTCTTTACAGTCTCATTATCATATTTTATTGTATTGGATTTATTTTTAAAAAAAGTTGCTTCACTGGAGCAAGTCTGAAGACATTAAGAAATAATTCGAGCAATATGAAAATCTTACATGTATTCGTCAAAAACAGATAATTGTAAAGTTATATTAATCACCGGTACAAGGCTGAGACCTGTGCAACTTAACTATTTACTAGACCACAAAATTTAGACTAGTAAAATTTGAACGCAACTGCATATGAAAAATTAGATATTGCTCATATGATACAGTTTTCTTTGAAAAGTTAGAAAATGTTGTGAATAAAGTAGAAAACGCTGGAAGCTAGCATTTTTTCCTTTTTCCGCAATGTTTTTACAATTGATTTCTCCCTAGGGTTGTTACAACATGGGATTGTTTGGTAAAGAGTGAATGCAATAAAGTGTCACTAACGCTGTATTATCTCAAGTGGATGAGAGTACGGGTCGGTACGTAACAGATCGAATGTTCTATTTTAAGTGTTATCTTTTCATTTCATAAAAATGACAATAAAAGAAGAGCCATGCTTTGGCAAAAGGGGGTTTAATGCATCTCCGTGATGCACCGTGCCAAGCATGTTATCACATAATTATGGATCCACAAAATCCATTTTGTATAACAACCAACTGAATTAGGAGGTACACTGGCCCTTTGACATGCAGAATTTTGACCGATGCCAAAAGGTGCCGACCCAGTTCAGTCTGTGCAGACTCACTTTCGTCGATACCTTTTGCAGATGCTTTTAGCCCCCTTTCACAGAGCATGGCTCATATTTATTTATTTATTTATTTATTTTATCTAAACATAACGATTTACGATGAACTGTCTTTTCCGTATGTGTTTTAATTTTGAGCACTTTAGAGTCACTCTTTCGTGGAGTGTGCGAGGGTAAGTCACTTGAGAGCCCTAATCCAGGTAATACATGAAAATGTGAGCTGTCGCCGTGATATAATTGAATTAATGTTGAAAGCGGCGTAAAACTCCATTCAATCAGTCAATCTTTAGAGTCACAAAGTACCTCTCTTGAGTTTACCGATTTAATTCCTATAACATGAAATAATCTTCCGTTGCAACGATACTGTGGTTTGTCTGTTACATAGGGCTTTTTCCTTGCGGTCGTTTAAAAGCATCTAGTTTAAGTCTTTACCAAACGACAAAATTTAGACTTCACTAAATTCAAAGCATTAAAGACAAAAGCAGCTCTACTTTGAAATCGCAATGCTTGGGTTTTTACAATTGGCCTGATATTTGCATGATTTATTCAGAAAGGGTCAAAATAGTTTTGCCAGTACGAGGATTGTTCGGAAAGTTCGTCTAAATTTTAGCACAGAAATTTTCAAATGTCAAGTAAATCTGCTCATTTCCTAAACACAGATCAAAGAAAACCATTACCCTACTAGCCTCTCATAGCTAACAATACCTTTCACCATGTAAACAAAATCTTAGGTGGATTTAAAATGCATCTTGGTAATGCATGTAGTTCTGGGGCCGTATTCACCAACCATTCTTAAGAATATTCTTTGTCTCATTCTCCAAGATTTTCTACATTTGAATGTAACACAAATCCTGATAGGCTAAACCAAATGGTTTAGCCAATCAGGAGTTGTGTTACTTTCAAATGCAGAAAATTCTGAAGAACAAGACAAAGAACGTTCTTAAGAATGGTTGGTGAATACGGACCCAGATTACCACAATCCAAGTTATATTTGGATCGGGGTACCCAAAGCGAAAACTCTGTATGTATTATTATTGAAAGAACTTCGTTTCCTGAAAACGTTAACTCTGTCGCTACAAAACATATGTTTAGTTGAGTTTGCTTAAAGCGTCCGAAATTGTTCCGAAATTAAGCTTAGCAGTGTCGTCAAGTTTTTCGTGGGTAGGACGAAATTACAACCAGTGGCTTTGAAATAATAATAAAAAAAAGTTGAGAAACGTGCTCTCCGTGTTTTTGAAGATGGCAAATAAAATTCTGTGATGAAGACTCGAGAGAAAGTCGCCTGTCAAAAATACAGGATAGACGATTCGCACTGATTCACAATATGATAGTGAGGTCTATTAGATCTCTACATAAATATGTCTTGTTAAACTGCCTACAATGCAATAATTAAAGGGGTGGGGATGTCAAGGTGCCAGTGAGGTTCCACAAACTGACAGCAATTCTAAGAAAAAGAATGTCGAGTTCCATACTCTGTTTTCCTTTAATATCATGCAGCTGAAGGAGATGCATTTCCGCATAGATTTGAGACCACAGTTTAAAAATGACTTTATTATTGCTAGCCGGAAATTTAAAGATTTGAAGTTCTTTAACACTCACAGCACAGCTCTGACTTTGCACCGATAAACTTTAATGTTTCCCTCTAATGACGACACATCTCCTTGGACAGCGTCTGTTTTACAATTGTTGATCTTAGGTGAAAGAAGGCACACAGTATTGTATCCAAATTCAGAGGGGACTGATATGTAAGCGTGTGCAAGTGGCTCCCACGGCATCAACGGTTTGTTAGTTCAAACGGATAACATGTTTAGGTGCCTGCCGACTGCGAAGGGAAGGGAACTTTAAACACCGCTTTGTTACATATAAAGAAATTTTATATTCTTGCAGGATGTTATGCATAGACACATCATCAATTTAATATTATTTTGTTATCTTCTTTTGTGCCTCAGAAATGTTATACGATCATCTAAATTTTATAGTTATATCGTGCGGACTTTCCGAACAGCCCTGTAATTTGATGATGTAATCGCCTCGGCATGATGTCAAATTTGACGTCAAATGTTGTAAATTGACATCGACTGCACCCTGTTTTATGTACAATATAGATAGACTCTCTTCAAAGGTTGAGGATGTAATTGTAAAAAGGGTATGTTTATTTTGTTATATGTCTTGGTGTTGTGTTCTTATTTGACGCTACTTTCATTTGTAACATGTGCTTTAATTGGCTCTCTCTCTCTCTCTAGATTTAATCATCCACGGACGTTAAAAAATTCTCCGCGAAAGAACAGGACAACGTTGAATAGAGCATTGTTAATGACTGATAGATCAAGTTATCATAGATTGACGTGTTTTCGAAACGTACCTGTTTTTAAGACTTTTATTTCCACTTGTTGTGATAACCGGAAGTAGAATGACCTCGCCGTTTGTTTACCCATGATGCTCGGGAGAAGGATTCCCGCTCACTGATAAAAAAAGTAAAAATGCGCCAAAAACAAGTTGGTGAACATTATTTCGATTATTTGTTCTATAAAAATCATAAGCTTTGCTATCACTTGGAAGGTTGCATAGCAACTTTGGTCTACCGAAACAAAAAAATTACAAGGGGAATATCACTAGGGGACTTCTCCGTACGACAGCTTTCAGAAAGTCACATGACTGTCATGTGACCATGGAATTTCTAGAAGTACAGGGTGTTTGCAAAAGTTACCCACCTTATAGCAGCTATGATATCCTCTTTCTTACTGTAGAGAAATGACTTTTCTATTATTATTTTGAGTTCTGATACCATTGGTGATAATCAGGGGAACCAGATCTAGCTCCAAAAAGAGTATATGGAATTGTGTTCCTCTACCACAAACGGGAACTCTCGAACTACCACCCTGGACTGAAAAGCAGCAAACAAAGGTACAAGTCTCGAAGAATTTTATCAATATTGATATCTGTATTAGCGATCTATGGAAAAATCCGACAATGCTATCTTCTGTAGATCTATGAATTAACTTTATTCCCCGTTAAGATTGGTCGTAGACATATGCAGCGTTTGAAATTAATTTTTCTGCAACATTAAAGCACCAAAAAGAAAATCCAACAATTACCGGTGAAGAAATCGTTCCGAGAGAATATTGACAAAATTAATGTCGGAGCTAGGGCCCTCGACAGGGAGATAGTTCGATCGACAAGTCCTGAGATAGTGCCCTCTTCCATATTTTACTATCGTGTTAGATCATTAGGATATTTAGTATAACCCATCCTAGTCTTTGAGTTTAGTTTTCTCTTCCTCTTAAAATGCCTTTTGATGCTAGCCCTGTGTAACAGTCCGATGCGCAGGTAGCTGATCGATGCATACGTTTGAAAACTCGTACTGTAGTCAACTCATACCTTTGTCTTTATACGTATTTTACCCTAGTAAGTTCGTACTTTATACCCCTAGACGCTGATTCAATAATCCGGTCTGGCATATTTTTCCTTGAACCCATCCCCCTCCCTTTCTGACCACTGATTCAAGTAGGACAGCTACCGGTGGCTGGCAGGGGAACGGACGCTAAGTACTGGTTATCCACTTAGAAGATCTAAGCTTGCCCAGGAAAAACTGCGGTTGGGTTCATCGTCCACCATTCCATGACCAAAGCTGAATGGGACCTTAAGCAACAACACAAAAACTGTCGTATAGTTTTTGCTCTCCTGTGATTTTTTTTTTTTTGTAAACTTATATTCGGAAATGATACGCTTAGAAGCTCTTTAGATACCTACATGCATGCTTTTCCGCAGGCGCGCGAAGATTTATGCTAAAACGTGTCAAAAATACAAAACATCTAAGCTATGGGCATGTGGATTTCGCTATATAATTCTACTACAAGGGGTATGTACAGCCTAGACAGTATTTGTGGTCATTTCTATTTTTGTATACTTGAAATTGTTATTTTTTGCCTTGTTGTTGCTCTGTGTGACCTAGTGCAGAATGTGAAGATTATATTTCACCTTCGTTAACTGCTAACAACATCCGAAAGCCATTTTCTGAAATATGATAGATACATGGGAATCCGCAATGGAAGACTTTGCAGTTTCCAGGTATCACTCATATTTCAGAAAATGATTTTCAGATGCTGTTAGCAGTAAACATAGGCCAAGTATAATCTCGGTATCGTGAACAAGGTCACATATAACAAAAGCATTTCATAATAAGTTTCAAAAATACAAAAATAAATACAAAAACCGCTCACGTTGTACACCTAATACTAGAAGGTATTAAGCGCCTCAAAGCGTTTTGGGCATACTTCAAAACAACTGTGGCATCCTTCATCGATAATTGTTTGCTCATTTATCTTTTTTCATGCTTGATTTTATCAGGGATGGCGCTTCAGGGGTTCTGATGACTGTAGATTTGATTGAAAATGGAAGAATCGTGGACCCAAATCTCCGTGTTGACAGAAACTGGTGGATTACAGTTCGGTGCTTTAAAGTTGTGGCAAAATTCAAACTCTGCATATGTCTACAGCCAATCCCGGGAATTCTATCGGGGAATAAAATTAAATCATATCTACACACAATAGCATTGCTGGATATTTCCACAGATCGCTGATAAAGAGATAAATATTGATAAAATTCTTCAAAACGTAGCTCTATTTGCTGTCTTTCTGTCGAAGGTGCTAGCTCGAGAGTTCCCGAATGTTCCACTGATTACCACCCGCGTGATACAGTACTGACACGAAAAAAAAACATGCCTTTACACCTTTTTTTTCTGACAGTGCATATGTTCTGGTCATATAGTATTATCCGTCATAACTCATATGGTATAAAATTATTTGGTCAACACCTCTACATTAACTCTTCATTTTGCAGATACGAAAAGCATCGAAAACATGTCAGAGTCAGTCTATTTATAGCACTTAACATGTACTCCATTTTCATGTTGTGTATGAATTTTTTAAACTGTATGAAAGTAGATTTTATCGTTTAATCAGTAGATTTAGAGCAGAATGATAGGAAAATAAATACACGATACTCGAGTATTTTTTCTGTATGCATTTAGAACTTTAAATGGTATCGAAAACACGACAATCCTCGACACAGTTGTCTTGATTTTGTTAGATTGACCCTCTTGTTTGAAATGCTTTCACAGTAATCTTGATACATGCTTTACTGAGTTTGCAGTATCATGCAAATTATGCATTAAATACTTACGATTTACCCTTTAGCCACAACGACCCCATAAAAACCAACCGCAGATTCCTGTTATATTTCAAGAAAAAATATCTGCCCACTTCCTAAACACATGAACCAACAAATCATATTCTAATGGTTCTCCTGTATTTGTTACAGTTACCCTCTCTGAAGAACACACATGTCAGCAAAAGAGGCTGCCTTTTTGGAAGAAATGTGAAGAACCATTTGTCTTGTAGATTTATTCAAGTGTTAAAATGCACATAATTATCATCGAATTGGAAAAAACAATATGTGGACGTCAGAATTGTATTCCCAAAAGAAAGGCAATCACTTGACTCCAGGGTTTTTGATACAGAGGCAAGTGTGTCTTTTCAAACTTCAGCTTTATAAAACTCGTCCGTACCTATCTAGATTGCCCCTACCACCTCACTGGCGATCTGCTTAAATTCAAAATAAGAAATACCGAATATTTTTTTTTTTTAATCAAGGTATCAAAGTAAAAACAATGATTCCTGTTTGTCTTTTAATACTACCTTCAGATTATTTGTTCCATATACTTTATGCGTGAAAGAGTTAGCCAGATGAAATTCTAGTGCCAGTGCTTGTGTTGTGTTATCAATTCATTCGTAAATGTGGATTTATCAGATTAAACTGGAAGCTGAGATTATACCTGAAAGACCAGCATTGGTGAGTAGAAAAAAATTCTTTTTTAATAAAATTGAATCATGCTCTGTGAAAATGAGGGTTACTTCATTTGCGAAAAGCTCCGACCAGGTCAGCCTGCGCAGTCTGCGCAGGCTGACCTGGGCCGAAACTTTTGGCTATTGATTAATTTTCTGTATATCCAAGGACAAGGTTATTTCGTGATTAAGTCGGTTGTTAAAAAAGTAGCTATTATGGTTCCATAATTATGTGATGGCTTGATTGGTATCATACATCATGGAGATGCATTAGGCTCCCTTTTGCCATGGCATGTCTCATATACAGTATTCTGCCAAGGATTCGTCACTGAGGAGGCAACTGCCTCATCATTTTCCAGAAAGAAGGGACAATGTCAAAATGAGAGATACTAATGTACCCAGAAGAAATTTTCAAACAGATTGGAAAGATATAGTCACAGTTACCTACAATTGAAAGCAGAGAAAGACAAATATAATCAAATCTACTTAGCATTTGACTAATAGCCGGTTCGTTTGGGCTCTGCTAAGAAGAGAATGCTATTCACAGAAGCGATTAGAATAGAAAGCCAATCGAACGAATTTAGAATCATTCAACATGGCGGCTTTTTACAACAAACTGCTGTTGTTTGTAGAAGAATGGCTATTTGATGAGAATGACGCTAGCTTGTTCTGTCTAAACAGGCCTTGAACAATCCCCAAAATAGCAGCTTTGTATTCATCAGTATAAGTCGAATTAGTGATAAAAATATATACATGTATACTTTTTATACCAATTCGAGAGATATTAGAACGTTTCGAACCCAAGACATTTCGCCCCTAAAAATTCTGAGGGCGATTCAAGACATGCGGAGGAATTAATCAGTATTTACTGTATATTTACCACCGCAAATTGGATACTGAGCAAGAGCAATCTTTTCAGCAAGTAAAAACACGAATATTTGCACATGACAACAATAAAAACAAATGTCAACTGAAAAGAAACCATTCTTCAACTCGCGTTTCGTTGGCCGCTTCCGCCATTTTGTTTCGAATCTCTGCCGGCTCTTCCAAATATCGAGTGGAAGAGACGGCAGAGCTTCTAAAAGCGGAAGACGCCCAATCGAACGCACCGGAATATCTCCTCCAATTCTGGCAGCTCTACCGTTGGCCCAAACGAACCGGCTAAAAGATACATACACGAGACAAAGAAAATTCAACGCATGGTTGGACAAACATAAACAAAAAGTTACGATTTTTTGACGACAAGTACATGCATGAGACAAAGCGAAGTCAAATGATGGTACGACAAAATTATGTAAACAAAAATCGACTGCAATTTTGATGCGAAATACTTTTGATGCGAAATACGTACATAAGACAAAGTAACTTCATGGATTTACATTGGGGGGAAAAAAATGAAAAAAGAAAAAAAAGTTCTATCCTCACAGATCTTAATAATAAATAATAACCAATAATAACGTAATGATGAATTCAACCCGCCTTTATCTTCAAGATCTGGTGAAAGAATTTCATTCCTTTCACTGCTAAACATTGTTTCTAACTTCTACAATGTCTATTTAGGAAAGCAGCTAGTGGCTTGAAAAGAATTTTAGAATGGTGTACGTAGTACTGGTGAAAGAAAACCAAGTAAGCATGGAAAGGCTTACTGAAAGCCGTGATATACCAAATATAATGATGAAATAGCGTTGAGCAACAAAGAAAAAGAAAGAAACGGGCACAAACATGGTTCAGAGACCAACTGAAATCTCATGAAAAATGTTGTCGTTTACAAAATTCTAGTTATCTCCCTTCCACCGAACCGCCCTGCATTTTTACGACCTAAAGGAATGAGGTTTTTTTTTTCATTAAGAAAATATGTGTTAACAGTTAAAAGGGGACCATGCTGGTAAAGTCGTCGACATCGTTCAATTATTCATCAGTAATCATTCATTCCTTAAATTCACTGGATCATCATCATCATCATCATCATCATAATCAATGCCATCGAGCATACAAATTGTCTGTATAATCTGTCAAGCAGACTAAGTGTGCTTTTAATTTCGCCAACAATCACATTAGGATTGAATTTGATTTCATCTGAACGCTTTACCAGTTGGAAAAATTTAGGCTCGTCCAAAATGAAAGTATTCTTAGACGACAATTTTACCGAGGCTGAAAGGATGGAATTCTTCCTTAAAACGGTAGAAAACATTGTGGGGCAAGGAGAAAAAAAATGCTGCATTTTCTCCTTTGTGTCTTCAAAAGCTTTCCTTTACAGAGATTTACTTAAAATTCTGGGTGGTTCGGTAAAGAGTTAGTCCTTAACTAGAAGATCCTGTGTCTTAAGAAAGTATTGAGGTAAGACGATAAACTTCATATTTTTTTGCACAATTTTTAACCCTCTGAAGGACAATTTATAAGACTTTAGCCATGTATAATTTGTCTTTTGCATATACTTGCAATATGGACGCGTCTAAATTTTTGTCGTCTGGTAAAAAGTCAATGTGTCAGGCGCATTTTGCGATTGAGTTTTTCTACTGTAGGAATATTCGTCTTATATAGGGGAATATTTAGAAAAGTTTTCCGTGAATCAATATTTCTTATTTAACACTGCAAGCAAGTCATCACATAATTTTGGATCTATAACAGCCACCTTTTTTTAGTAATCGGCTGAATCATGAGGTAAACTGGTCCTTGGACATACAGAAAATTGATCAGTAGCGAAAAGTTTCCGCCCAGGTCAGCCTGCGCGGAGAGCGCAGGCAGACCTGGATCGATACTTTTCGCAGATGCATTAAGCCCCCTTCTCACAGAGCATATATATTTTCTCTGCCAAATGTGGAAAAAAACTGGTCAGTTACGTTCAATAAAAAGGTGCAGTTTTTGGCCTTTAGACGGTCGAGTTGCATCGGGAACTCCGTCTATTTTTATAAGACCAGATATGACGTCATCGTATACATTTGAATACGACCAGATATAAATCCACACGTGTTCACGTAACAATCCCACAAACCTTTGCGAAATTCCAGAACGAAATCTAAAAATAATTGATAAGGCAACTTTGAGGAATATCGTTTAAAAATTGTTTTCTTACAAGTTTTTCTCTTATTCCCTGACGGCTATGCAAACCATTGTGTTAATAGCGCTGAATTCGGCGATAGAACAGACTGGGAACATTTTTGAACTTTCATGTTGTTATAAAAACCTGAATTTAAAAAAATTCCCTTTAATCCTCTTGTTTTATGTAAACCATGAACCGAGAAAGGGATACACGTTGATGAACGTGCAATCTGATATTGAATCTCCACTGCACGATTAGGAGATATTTTTCTCCAAAATAAAGTCTAAATAACATTATTCGGTTTTTTACTATCGGCTTGAAAGTTTTATTCAATTACTTAGCAGGAAAGAGGTTAAAATCATACTGGCATTTTGAATTTGCATTTTTCAATAGCTGTAATGGAAGTAAGAGTACAAGAAGTCCTAAAAGCATTTAGTTTCAGACATCTACGAGTCACTTAAATTTCTATTTTAATTTATTCAGTACATGATATGCAAAATTAGACATTGTATTACTCAAAAGAAAGACATTTTAATTAGGGTAACAAAATTAAAGCGCGCAAGAATGAAAATTATCATCGTACTTCTGTAACAACATTACAATTCTCTACCCTTTATAGAGATAACAAATTTGAGAAAAGTAATCGACAACACTATGAGAAAAGCCGATCATATCGTTGTGTATACATTATACGGAAAACAGCAACGTAAACACGCGTAAAGTCTACATGAAAAAAAGGTGAAGTTTTAATGTAGCAGTTGAACTTTTTTTTGAAAGCATCAGTTATTTGGCTATACCTATGAAAGGAGCAATGCTTCGATTGTTCGACCGTGCCAAATTAACCCCCAGCTGTAGAGATTGCGCCTCTATTATACGTTGTTAGATGCCCTCGCGAGCTCACTTTGTTTCAGTTAATAGCTGGCAAATTATCCATACCACCCAATTCAAAAAGGCTCGACGAAAATAAGGGCATTATCCCCTTAACCTTTAGGCTGCTAAGTGCGAGCCAAGGGCCTTTTGCGGACAGTGTAGATCAAGATCAGAATGCACAGAAGGCGCATACTGATTTTGGATCTACACTGTACGAAAAGGAGGTACCACATACCACCCTTCCCCCTTTCCCCCCCCCCCCCCCCCCCCATAATTTTGAAATGTTAACAATTGGGTTTTCACTATCGGCTTGAAAGTTTCATATCATTTATTTACCAGGTTAGGTGTTATATGCTCAGCAAGATTCATTTTGCTTTTGTGGTCAATGAAGATCCAAGATCGGACTGCACAGAACTTGCGGTCTTGTCCTAGATCTACATCTTCCGCTAAGTTGAGGCATTCCAGCAAAAACAGTTTTAAAATTGTAACTATAGAGCCCTATTTTCCTCCGGACGGGAATGGTTCTATATTATTTAGCAGCCCTATAGGGGTTTATTCTTTGTAAGATGACAAAAGTTCAGACTTTTCTCAATTAAAAGCCTTTACAAACTACACATTAAGAGTAGTCCAAATGACAAAATTTGTAAGTGAAAGGGTTGAAAACATGAGAAGAGAAAACTGCTCGTCACTAGCATTTTATTCTTTTCCCTCAATGTTTTCGGAATCTTTATTTCTCGGGGTTACTTAACTTCGGTAATTTGTGGTAAAGGGTTGACTCTTTACCAAATGGCATCATCTTGGACTCTACCAATTTACAGCATTTGCAGACGACGAAATAAATGCAGTTTAAATGATGATTTCCGTCTTTGATAGGGTAGAAAACATTGTGGAAAAAGGAGAAAATGCTGGTTACCAGCATTTTCTCCTTTTCCCACAATGTTTCCAAAAATTCTCTTTTTCAGGGTCCTTAAAACTCGGTATTGTGTGGTAAAGGGTTAATACATACGACAATAAAAAGGGAGACAATAGCAATTTTAGAGATAGTGTCTTATGTGGTTTTAATAACAAAAACGGGCTTATTAGCAAAACGCTGTCTACTCTAACCGCTAAAGAATGTCGATTTTATTCTTTGATAGCCAGAAAAAAAGGTATGTTGTAATGTTGTTTCAGCTGCTTATTTTTCTGAAATCCGGTAAAAGATTCTTTATTGGCAAGTTTTGATACATCGTACTCACTTGGATTGTCCGGTGTGGTTCAGTGGTTTATTTTTTACCAAATGATGAAATTCTAGACTTGTCCAAATCCAAAGCATTTGCAGGCGACCAATAAAATGTGGCCATTATGGTTGGAATTGTTTTTTTTTTTTTTTTTTTTTCTTTTTTTTTTTCAAATAGTATAAATATTGAGGGGAAAGGAGACAATGCTTATTACTAGCAATGTTCCCCACGATGTTTTCATTGTCGTAAGAACTCGGGATAGTATGGTAAAAATTTAAAGGCCCAGTAGCGGTCAAGAGTAAACAATGCGGATGTAAAATCCCTTTAAATTTAAATCATACCATTGAAAAGTATAGAAATTTTTGGTGAAGATGACAATCTGTTATTGTACGGTCAAGTGTTAGTCGCTAGCAGAAAAATGATATTTAAAACCAGGTAGAAAGTAAACGAAAGATAGAGCGACTTGGCGCACTGTAAACAAGAGTCTTTATGTGATGAAAATAAAAGGGGGAAAAACAATAATTATTTACCCCGAAAGTGCAGATCTAAGACCGAACCATGTAATCTTGATCTACCCGGATATCATCTAAATCATCTGAAGTTGTCTTCAACATTCTCATTTATGTCTATAAGTAGAGGGAGGCATTCGACTGAGCTGTGGGATTTCATATATCCTACAGAACTTGTCCCGCTTCTCATTTCTTTACGCGTTGCGAGATTCTGATTCTTCATGGACATGTAGAGGTAAAAACACTATACCACAATGAAAAATTGAACCAAGAGAAAAAAGAATCACGTATTTCATCTATCGGAATGTGTGACTTTAGACGGATTGAACTGTCGAGAAATGTTAATCAATTTAATTGAACCGTCTTTCTCCGAAGCCATGTTTCTAACTCGGACTGACTGCACCACAGAAATCAAATCACTCGAGTTCTTTGGTCTGTGAAAATTTGTATCTCAGAGACACTTAAATAATGATATTTATTCCCGTCCGGAGTCCGCTGGGGCTAGCCGACGAGATGAGCCAGGCGACATATTAATCTTATCTGATTTTTCGAGATTACCAGATTTAACGGTCGAATGCGCTTTTAGTCACATGACCGGAAAATACATATTGCTACGCCGACGAAAATGGCAGCAGAAGATGAAACAGTGATTGGGATAATGTTTTTCGCATCCCGAGGGTCAAATAAATATTTTGACTGCAATTTGTTACCGCTAGAAACCCTGTTAACCCCTAATACTCCTTTCTCAACTACGTATTGCTTTTTCGGGCAATGTAGATCAAGATCAGACTGCACGAAACGTGCAATCTGATCTTTGATTTACATTGTCCGCTTTACCTAGCCATTCTGGGAAAAAAACAGTCTTGAAATTGCAATTAAGGTCTTATTATTAGACTAAAAATGTCTGCTTGGTTTATTCGGCGATCTAAGGATTAACTCTTAACCTGCTAAATTAGTGAAATGAAACTTTCAAGCAGATAGAAAAAAACCCGAATTCTGCTATTTCAAAAACTATTTTGGTGGGAAAGATAACTCCTTATCGGACAGTGTAGGTCAAAGACCAGACTGCACGTTCTATGCAGTCTGATCTTGATCTACACTGTCCGCAAAAGGTCCTTGAGTCGCGCTTAGCAGTCTTAGGGTTGAATTAAGATGATGGTCAATTCGTTAACTTGTTAAGTGTATTACATGGATGGGATGCCATAATGTCCCAGTCTCCTACGAGACTTATTACCAGTGAATCGTGGTTCACGACGATAGTTTCTTAACGAAGGGTGTAGTTTTCATTTAACCCTTTACCATACAATCCCGACTTTTAACGACCCTCAGAAAGAAGCCTTTTGAAAACATTGTGTGAAAAAGAGAAAATGCTGGTAACCAGCATTTTCTCCTTTCCCCACAATGTTTTCTACTCTATCCAATACATGAATCACCATTTAAGCTACACTTAATTTGTAGTCTGCAAATGCTTTCAATTTGGACTAGTCTAAAATTTTGACGTGTGGTAAAGAGTTAAATAGAAAAGCAATTGGAATATTTAGACCCTTGTGTTAGCCTTTACGCTTTCGTAATTTTTACTATATTATACGTTCATGCAAGATTGAACTAAAGGCCTTTGGTAAGGCGTGTTTTTGCAAAAGCTCTGAAGAAAGAAATATAGAAAATGTGGGCAGGAGGGAGATATCATTATTACCATCATCATCAGCATGATTGTAAATGTTGTTATAGTTGTAACTGAGGTAAAAAACAAGGGGGGGGGGGGGATTAGTAAACAAAAAAAACAAAAAAAAATGGAGAGGTCGGAAAAAACATAATTATATGAAAGGTTGGGCGTTGTTTCATTTTTTTTATTATTTCGTTAAAAAAAGAACATGGGGGTGGGGGAGGGGGTCCAAAAACAGCTCAGCTCGGTAGGGTGAGAGAAAATATAACAATTCTTCCCCCACCCACGGGTTAAAGTGTATGAACTAATTGATTGTAAAATACAGAAGTAAAGTAATAAATAACGTTTACTTCCGCTTTGCTGATTGTTAGTCGCATGGAAGAATTTCATACTTTTTATTCTAGATACACAGGATATTTGGGAAATGGGAATAGATTTAGTCCCAAAAATCGCGCATAATTAAGGTTTGATTTTACATTATATTGTAATCTTCCGAGTTATCCAAGTTAATGGATTTGTTTTAACTTACAGATTGGTGAAAATAAATACTGAATAACGCATACAATCAAAAGGACTATTTATTATAAAGAAGTACATAAAAATTGAATTTACCGCCACTATGAAGAATACGCCAGTTTTACAGTCGTCTTGTTTCTAAAAGTCAAAGTAATGGAATGTCCTTGTCGGAAATAATGAAAGATTGTCCAATTCACTTCACAATTATATAGACGTCATTCGAGGTACATTGACTGTAAGAAGCCACGAGGGGAAGCCAACTAATACGTCAGGTCAGTTATAATTGAAAAGCGTACTTGTTCGAGCACCAATGATCAAATCTAATATTGCATGCCTCTATTCAGGGACACCATATGAAGCCACGATTACATGACATTAATATCAGGAAGATATTCGAAATAGTTTTTTACTGTCCCGACTTCTAAAGAAGAATGACAATAGAGAAAGAATGGCACCCTGCTGTACACCTTGATAGAGAAATAACTTTTCACTATAAAACGTTAGCGGTACGCGTGAAGGCATACCTCCGTTTGCCGGTCATTGGTGACACATGGATGGATCAGACACGGCTCTTCAATCAAATCCCCATTGTCGAACCACTGTCATCAAATTCGTGATATTGATTTTGCTAATTAATTACGCTGTTCCCAGGAAAATATTCTTTAGTAAATCCGCGACTCTGTAAGGTTTATTCTGCGTATTAAATGGCGCGGAAGGAATTAAAACGGGACCTTGTAAATGGGCGAAAGCGTGAAAGCGGTGGTCCAAGAAACTGATAAATTTCCTGTCTATTGATACTGCATAGAGACAGGAAGACTTCAACACTTAGCTCTAATATATCTCCTACGTGTGTACTAGAAGGTAGAAATAAAGTCAATTTTCAATCGAGTCAATGCGAGAAAGTAGCCAAAAAGTTTCCGTCATGGATTTTTCCTTTTCCTACGGTTGGGACAAATAAGTATGTTTTTCCCAAAGTATTGTCGCATTTGAACTGTGTTACGGATGATACACCTGGAAGATACCAGACGCATTTGGTAAAGAGTCCGTCTTTTTTATTAGGTGATTCTTTTCAAAATGGCACCGACAAAAGCACTAAAAACAGCAAGAGCATGAATACTTTTAATCAACGAACTCGTGTCTTCCATCAATAAAACAGTAATACAGCTGACCAGTGTTGTCGTCTCATTTAAAAAAAAATCAAAAAGGGTAGTTTCTTGCCCTTTCCATTAATTCTTTTCTGAAACTACCTTTTTGTAAAAGCCATTTAGCCTATATCTATGTGAGAAAACTTAAAAAAAAAGAACAATGAAAATGTTTTACGGAAGTCTGCAAAACGTTTGGAAAAAGAAAAATCTGTTCTCATGGTTGGCCAGGTTTCTTCCTTCTCACAATAATTCACTTTTAGAACAAGCTGGTCATGCAGGGCTAGGAACCGTTAAAGCACAATAAAAGTTAACAATTGAGGTTGATGGCATTAACGTTAATAAGGAAGCTATCAAGAATCATTGACTCCGTCAAATGCCTTCTTTTTTTTTCTCTCCATACCCTTTCGGGACGAATACTTCCGGTTATTCCCTGTTGCTTGTATGGGCCAAGACCGATTTCTAGGTCTTTGCACAGTGGTAATGGCGCTGGACTTGGAGCCTTCTGTTCTGTAGTCAGTAGATGAGCTGTCACGTTGTTATGGTAGGAATATTGATGAAACTTTTTCTATATATATATATAGAGAGAGAGAGAGAGAGAGAGCTAGCTGAGGCTCAATTTCTAAGAAGCATATTAAACTTAATAGGACCATTTACACAACTTTTCCCAAAACTGTACATGCGAGAAAGATTGTAATTGCCCATCATATGTTATATTAAGTCCTTAAACTGTCCTTTAGTCTTCTTGGTGCCTCAGCAGTCAGTGTAGATCAAAATCAGATTGCACAAAACGTGCAGTCTAATCTTTGATCTACACTGTCTGCTTTGCTAAGACATTCAGGACGAATAGAAAGCAACCTTGTCATTACATTTATCTGGGTTTTACGGAATCCTGTTTCCGCCATCCGCTTTTCGACCTACGAGGAACTCGAAAAGTAGAAATTAGGCACACTAACTTCCACTTTTCTAGCAAAAAAGTTACCTCGAAAAGTCGAAAAGTTGAAGTTTTTGACCTGACAATTGTCAAAAAACTTTCGACTTTTCGACCTCACGTTTATCTAGAAAAGTAGAAATTAGGCAGTACTAACTTCAGCTTTTCGCGTTAAACTGCTAGGTCGAAAAGTAGAAAAGTGGAAGTTTTTCACATGACAATTGTCAATAAAACTTCCACTTTTCGACCTAGAAAAGTCGAAAAGTTGAAAAGTCGAAAAGTCGAAATTAGCCGATTAAAAACTTCCACTTTTCTAGTTAGGACTAATTTTTCGTAGGATAAATTGACCGCGTCATTATTCTAAATGTACACCGGACAAACCCAGTCTCCGAGCAGAGTTGTCGTTCGTTACTCTCACCATACATCTCTGCAACAGGCTAAATGACAAGAATCTTGTCTAACCGAGGAAAACATGTTTTGTTACTGTTTAACTGTTTCATGTGTAACATAATAAAGTAGACAAAGGAAATATGATTCCGGTTACATTATAGGTGCATTCAAACTGATGAATTTACCTGTATACAATGGAACTATATTTTTTCAAGCTTCTTTACTAATCAGAATCTTACGCCGATTGTAAAAAAAATGGCTACGTCCATGAATGATGACAATTTAAACAAAATTAAAAAACAAGTTATCGTCCTTTAAAAGACATTTAAGCTTTTCAGAAAATCCCTCTTTTTCACATTTCCTACTACTAAGTCTGATTGGCCGTGTGCTGTTTGAACAGCACACAAAACAAAGGTCTTTCTTTCACCGGCGTTTGTGTCGCCATTTCGAGTTATGGTCATGTGACGAAAATATCACGTGATGACGGACTACTTTCTGAGCCAACTACAGAGGTGAATGGGAATGATCCGTAGTGCAAGAGAGTGGTGTCACACTACTGGTTTTTTGCCATATTGAAAATAGAGTGAAATTTACTATCTTTGAAGCTTCACAAATCGCTTAATGGCAAAACTTTGGCTTTACCGTCTCCTGCTCTCAAAAGTACAGTCATAGTCCTTCAAAAAAATGCATAAAAAACACCATGTCAACCGATTGCGTTTTTCGCTAAATCCCAATCAATACAGGCACCCTAGAAATTGTCCTCTCAAAAATGCCTGTTCACCGCCATGATCCCAAGTTTTTGGCCCTCCACTGACATAAAATAGTCCAATCAGTATATGATAAAATCACATCTAAATGGTCCCCCACTACCTAAATTTGAAGCAAATCTAAATTATATACCACCAAGCCCTCTCAGCTCCACGAAACAGTGCAACAAAAGTGCTACTGCAAAATTTCACATCGGACTACTTTTGACTACTACGACCCGGAAGCAAACTCGCAGTGGTGCGACACCAGAGTGCGGACAAACCCCTACACCGGCTCCAACATTATTCGGTGCTGATAAACAAACATCCCGTGGTAATCAGTCCTAACTAGGAAAGTGGAAGTTTTAATCGGCTAATTTCGACTTTTCGACTTTTCAACTTTTCGACTTTTCAACTTTTCGACTTTTCGACTTTTCTAGGTCGAAAAGTGTTTTATTGACACTTTTCATGTGAAAAACTTCCACTTTTCTACTTTTCGACCCAGCAGTTTAACGCGAAAAAATGAAGTTAGTACTTCCTAATTTCTACTTTTCTAGACAAACGTGAGGTCTAAAAGTCGAAAATTTTTTTACCATTGTCAGGTCAAAAGCTTCAACTTTTCGACTTTTCGAGGTAACTTTTTTGCTAGAAAAGTGGAAGTTAGTGTGCCTAATTTCTAGGGTTTCCATTCTAGATCAAAATGTGTGTTTGGTTACTCTGTCGCTTTGTGTGTTAAATTCTCTGAAAGATTAAGATTAATATCAAAGCAAGACATTGACGTCTACCTTGGCAGAAATCGTATTGCCATTTTCAAGGAAATCTGGATCCGTATTTATCAACCATTGTGAAATAGATTCTTAGTCTAAATCAACAAAGCGACACACTTTCTGATTGGCTAAACCATACTGGCTAAACCATTCGGTTTTGCCAATCAGAAATTTCGTTTCTTTGCAATATAAAAAATGCCTTAAAATCCAAACAAAAATGCGATTTAGCATAGCACTTCTCAGAGACAAGATATTTTGTTTCTCTCGTCTCTATATACATTAATAAGTTATTATGTGCAGGTATATATAATTTTTTTTTTTTTTTTTTTTTATATATATATATATAATTTACATCAAACAGAACGGAACAGGAACGATATTTTATGACATAAGATTTATACACTGTACTTTGTCCTAACCCTTCAAGGGTGAACCTCGATTAAATTGCTTATTCAGACGGTGTGGAACAAGACCAGACTGCACAACGAGATGTAGACTGTTTGCTTGTTTACCAGACATTCTGATAAACACAGCGTCGAAATAGCAATATTTATATCTTTAATACAAACTGAGAATTCCGCTTCATTAATTCAGCGCGTTGAGGGTCAATATGTAATACAAAGATGGCAGTAATGGTGACGATTTATTGATGAAATGGTGTTTTATGCCGCTATCAACATTATTTAAGTTATATCATGGCGGAAGCTCACATATTCATACTTGTCCAAGGCTTCACCTGTACTATACTGGGGATCTGAAGTGTCTTGACCAAGGATAATCCCTCGAAAAACCAAGTGCTTCCAGTGAAGATCGAACCATGTCCCTCCAGATTACGAATCCTACACTTTACCACTGAGCCACGCAGAACCCTAATAATAGCCATAAATAATGTATATATAGACACGTATCTGGCGAGTCTTATTAGCTACTTGACATATCTCATTGTGTAACGGGGTATATGACCGTTTCGTGAAGGCTTTACGGACACAAAGGTTAGCAGAAAAATATATCAGTATGTTACATCTATCCAATATTTATTAAAACCATAAAGTTGTTACTCTAATCAATTGGTAATTTGCTAAATTATTAACTAAATTACTTTTTCTAAAAAACACGGAATAAGAAAGTGAACGCTATGGGGTGACAGCTGAAAAAGTTGTTAGAAATGCGTTTCATCTTTTATCAGATTAAAGAGGGCCTGATTATTAACATCCATATCTTTATAACATAAGAAAGAGAGAAATTAAGAAACAAATTACATAATTAACAGATCAAAAAAATACATATATCAGATAGATGAAGATACTGGGTTATTTACTGAGAAAGAAATTGCGACGTTTTGAAATATAATGGCGGATTTTGGCACATGATATTATTCAAGTCATAGGTAGATTTGTGAATAGAAGCGCTAATTTATCTTCAGCTGAACTAGAGCTAAGAACTGTGATCGGGCTGTTTGCCGAAATTACCAGATTTTGTCATAGGTCGTTGAATAAAAGGCAATCAATTTGCCAGTAGATTTTGAACAGGATAAAGACCCCCAAAGTAGACTTGAGATGACCAGTCTCGACCAATGGGACACATTTTTCGACATTTTGCGGGCGTATCCAGGTATACAATTAAGCTGAAATGCTATTTTCTCTTTCTTCTTTACTTTTCGTTCTTCTGTTTTATAAAAGGCACGAATCTAAAAGTGTTGTTGAAGCTCGGAGTTCCGCCTAGCTATAGGACTAAAATTTCAGTGTGTAAAATGAAATAATACTAACTGGCAGCATAGTCTGGAATATTATAGAGATGAATCCCAATATATTTTACATCTATATTTTATTATTTATTGTTTTCGCCGTTTTTCCTCGAGCAAAGTTAACTAACGTTTAAAGCGCTATGCACAGCTGAATTTTCCGCAAATTGTAGATCCGAGTCGGACTGCACAGAAGGTGATATCTAATCTATGAACTACACTGCTGCTGTTTTTGTAGTAAAAACCATTGCAATTGAATTGATTTGGCTAACCGTCTTTACATGAGAAAAAGAATGCCATTCATTTATTTGATGCTTTAATGTTGACCGTTGAAGCTCGGGCTTCCTGGCGGATTCTGCCTGACTTCGCGCATTCGATCATTTATTGCCAAGCTCGGAAGCTCAGTCGGTCAGCAGGGGGTTGCAGGTTCGAATTCCTTGCCTGGAAAATTGCTTTCCGAGGATTGATGCCAGTATTTGCGACAGAATTCATTCCACCCTCAATGCCGATTATTGTTTCGACGACGATGATTATTTGGAAAAGTAGTCAGTGGCTTTGAAAGAATATTGTGCGAAGTAGGCCTACTGACTCCAGTCCTGAAAGCATGAAAAGGTGCAATGGCCGCAGTGATATAATTGAAATAATGTTGAAAACGGTGTTAAACACCATAAAAAACAAATAAGCAGAACGAATCCTTAGAAGACAAAATG
The DNA here is from genome assembly GCA_945859785.2 of Tridacna gigas. Lineage (NCBI taxonomy): Eukaryota > Metazoa > Mollusca > Bivalvia > Cardiida > Cardiidae > Tridacna > Tridacna gigas. The sequence goes on along the minus strand of OX244041.2, from coordinate 9,600,513 downwards.
GATTTAAATGACTTTGCAATTTACCAGGAAAAAAATTTTCAGGATGGTAATTCTTTCTTCCTTTGACGGAAACCTCGCCGTCTACACCCTGTACCAAAAAATCAAGCGTTTTAACGACCATGATGAATAAGCCTTTTGAAAATATTGTTGGAAAAGAAGAAAATGCTTGCGACCAGCATTTTCTCCTTGTCCAACGATGTTTTCTACTTTTTCTTAGATAAATCTCATTATTTGAGCCTCATTTAACTTGTCGTCTGCGCATGCTGTTAATCCTTTACCGGACAACAACAATTAAAAAATTTGGACTTGTCGAAATTCAAAGTATTTGCAGGCGACAAATCAAATGTGATTCAAATGATTGGGTTTGTCTTTGAAATGGGCAGAAGGCATTGTGGTGATAGGAGAAAATGCTGGTTACCCGCATTTTCTCCTTTCTCCATAATGCTTATATAAGCCGCCAGGATCGTTAAAACTCGAGATTTTTTGGTAAAGGGTAAACAAGAAAATTTTGTCGTCTGGTATAGAATTAAATAGATAGATTCTGACAGGAGGGGGGCCATTCATTTAATCGGATGTTTTTTAATGTTTTCCCCTTTATTTGGTAATTGAATGTGTTAAATTGTGCCATGGTATTACTTTGAAGACGGTTGTTTGAAGTTGTCTATCCGCCAAAGTGTCTTCACCGGCGCACTGATCTAAATTTGAATAGTTTCGATGCATGTTTTGGCCCCCAACGTGATATTCCACTTGTGTAGGAATTATCTTGTCCATGCGCGTATTATTTAATCTTTTACCGCACAATGCCGCATTTTGACGACCCTGGGAAAGACGCCTTTTGAAAACATTGTGGGAAAAGGAGAAAATGCTGGTAACCAGCATTTTCTCCTTTTCCCACAATGTTTTCTACCCTATTAAAAAAAAAAAAAAAAAAAATGCACCATTTGAGCCACATTGAAATTGTCGTCTGCAAATACTTTCAATTTAGACAAGGCTAAAATTTTGTCGTCTGGTAAAGGGTTAACTCTTTACAAGACGACAATATTACGACTGGTTCAAATTAAAAGCGTCTGCAGACGACAAATTTATTGTGACAGACATAATGGAATTTGTATCTGAAAAGGTAGAAAACATTGTGGGAAAAGAAAAAAAATGCTGGTTTCCGGCATTTTCTTCTTTTCCCGCAAAGTTTTCAAAAGCTTTATTTCCGAGGGTCGTTAAATCTCGGGATCGTTTGTTTAAAGGTTAACTCTTTACTAGACGACATTATAGACTTGTACCAATCAAAGCATTTTGCAGATGACATATCAAATTTTACTCAGCTGTTGAGATTCGCCTTGGAATGGGTAGAAAATATTGTGGGAAAAGGAGAAAATGCGGTTACCAGCAGTTTCTTCTTTTCACACAATGTCTTTTGAAAGGGTTTTCCCCTAAAAACTTGGGATTTTGTGGTGATGGGTTAACCATTTCTGCGTATATACGCAGCAAACAAATGACAAGTTAAAATGGCAAAACAACATTTTAATGACTTTGTCATTCCATCCTTGCTGTATATGCTTTCGGATGTCAGGAAAGGTTATCTAGCTTTCTTGTCAGCATTCTTAAAAAGGTGTCTCTTTGTCCCCGTTCGCCGGGCCCTCGGTAGCTCGGTGTTGTCCTTGGGCAAGACACTTCATAGCCCAAGCCTAGTGCTGGTGAAATCCAGGAAATACATGAATATTTGAGCTGTCGCCTTGATATGACTGAAATGATGTTGCAAGCGGCGTTAAACACCATTCAATCCAATCCAGCTAGATGGTATTGCGAAGTGCTAGAAGTTGAAAGTTCGAACCACGGCTCAGTAAAAATTCTGTCATACGATAAATTAGCCCTTTGACCAAACAATTCCGTGTTATAACGACTCCAAGGAAAATGGATTTTCAAAACACCGTGGGGAAAAGGAGCATGTTCTCCTTTTCTTACGATATGTTCTAACCAATCAACGATAAGTTTAATAAGAGATGCCACATTTGAATCGTCCTCTGCAAATGCTTTTAACATAGACGAGTCTAAAAATTTGTTAATGCTTCTCTGATTGCAGGTAATTGTTTTAATTCCATTTGTTTGGGAAAGGAGTCGGTGACTTGAGAAAAGTTTTGCGTTTGTTGCTTGTATAAGCATAACCAGGAATGCAGGGACGTGTTTTCTGGTCGCCGTGTTACATAGCTGGATTAACTCGACCAGTGTAACACTGCGACCAGTATATAAGGCATGCTCTGTGAATAGTGGGCTACGAAAAGATACAACCCCCGGTCAACCTGCACGGTCCCCGAAGGCTGACCTGGGCCGAAGCTTTTCGCAATTGGTAAATTTTCTGTATGTCGAAGGACCAGTCTACCATATAACATAGTCGGTTGTTTGCCATAATGAATTTTATGGATCCCTAATTATGTGATGTCTTGCTTGGTATGCGGATCAAGAAGATGTATTAAGCCCCTTTTTGCCAGAACAAGGCTCATGTTTTTTAGCAAATAACACTGTTGCAAGTAAAAACAATAATGTTCTGTCGCCATTCCAGTCTGGCCGCGATTACATCCGCTCATAGCGTTGAAAATTTCCCCACCCACCCCTTATGGCCCTATCGATAAAATAGCAGTACCCCCTTCTTAAAAAAAAAATACTTTTTTTTATTACCTGGTAAAATATCTTCGGACTGCTGGCCTGTATGACTCGCTTTGTGGTTTTAATGACAAAACCGTTTAAGCAAGAGAATGGCTTGAAAAGAGAGTGGATAAATAAATAAGCGTTAAATGCAATAAAGTAGTCCCGGTAATGGCCGCCTTTCTTTATGTACTTGATACATTAAGTGATTTTATCGATGACTCCTTTCTCAACCATCTGCTTTATGAAGAAATGAAACTACCTAAATGATAAAATATTGAAGGACTCAAATGATCGCCAGTGATAGAGAAATGATCAAAATGATCAATAGTTGTCATTACTTGGCGGGTTGGATATTTTTTGTTGCGATCAATTTTTCACGATGTATGCTCAAACGAAAATAATTTCTCATCTCGGATCAACACTGTTGATATCAGATAAGAGAAATCAAAAGTGGGCACCCTTCAATGAACCCATGGAATTTCTGTGATTTGTATAAATCTTTTTCTTTCTTTCTTTCTTTCTTTCTTCCTGTCTGTCTGTCTGTCTGTCTCATACAGTTTTTAGACGCTTTCAACATGTTCTGATAGAAAGTTCAAGAGCTGACGATAAAAACTTCGAATTTAAAAATTTGACTGCATACTAGCCGTGCACCGGCAAAATGGAGTTTAACTCTTTCGGCGCCAAATAAACAAAATTGGCCATCTTTTGATGGCTGTAAATACAATCCACTGAGTTGCCGGAAGATTTTAATCACATAGGCTTGACCAAACATGCGGAGGGCATAGATCAAAGATCAGACTGCACGTTCTGTGCAGTCTGATCTTGATCTATGCCGTCTGCAAAAGTCCCTGTTTTCGCCTATGGCGCTGAAAGGGTTAATGCATCTCCGTAATGGACTATACCAAGCAAGTATTGATATAAGTATTGAACCGCAGAATCCATTTCGTCTAATAACCGATTGAATCCTGAGATAGAGTGTTCTTTTACACGCAGAAAACTGACCATTAGCAAACAGTATCAACTCAGATTAGCCTGCCTGGTTTGCGCAGGCTTACTTTAATACACACAGAGTATGGCCAATATGTATTACTTATTTTTTCTATATATATGGAATAGGCGCCTATCTAGACCGACAAAGATTACTCGTGACATTGCCTCACATTTTATTAAATTTATCAGTTCTTGTTTTTTAGTCGTATTTATTTATTAAATGGTAAGCTGATTTACCAATAAATGTATAAACACAAGTAACAACTACGTTTACTCAATGTATTCATGACTGAAACCCTGATTCATGCCGATTATCTTACAGTATTTTACAAGAATGTTTTCAAAGTCTGCTTCTGGAATGAGTTTATAATGAGTAATAAGGAGGTAATGAGTAATAAATAGTACAGGATGCACCAGGGATGGCTTCACGATTTACCACGTCAGAACTCACCCCCTGTGTCATTTAGTGTATGAAATAGGGGATGACTATCAATGTATTCTGAGATGCCTTTTATCTTTTTTAAAACAAGCCCTGGTTTTCACGTGTCTGCAGTACAAGTCTTTCGAAAACACTGTGGGAAAAGGAGAAATTGCTCGTAACGAGCAATTTCTCCTTTTCCCACAGTGTTTTCTACCCTATTGGAGAACTTTCTGTCATTTTCATCAAATTTAGAATTGTCGTCTGCAAACTCTTTCAATTTGGACCAGTCTAAAATTTGTCGTTTGGGAAAGGGTTAAATGAATTATTAAATATGATAAACGTTTGTCCTGATAAGTTTAATTTCTCACAAGAGAGTTATATAGACACGATCTGAGTTTCATACGATTGAATATTTGATAAGGAAAACGGCGGTTGTTGTTACATTTTGAAACAATTTTCAATGATTTCCTAGAATATTATTGTCACACTAAATTCTCCAACCCGACAAATTGTACATCCGCTCCCTTTTTATAGGTGGACGAAATAACCCCATAGTTTCCAAACTTTCCTTACTTGGATGACTCCGCTTCCCCCCCCCCCCCCCCCCGCCCCCAACCAATTTTTTTTTTTCGACATTAACACCCTATCCAAGCAAATAATGTGTTGTTTCTACTTTTCTCTTTGCTTGCCCTGAAATTGAATAAGTAGGGGGAGGCTTGTGTAACAAAAAGAAAGACAGTGATTTATGACAATGCAAGTTTCTGGGACTGTTAGAATTATTGTATGGGGCGGTTTGTCTGTCTTTAAAAAAAGAGAGAGAGAGAGAGAGAGAGAGAGGGGGGAATCTTTGTTAGATGTTTGGCTTTAAAGGCGTCCCGAGTCTGGATGAGAATAAGGACTAATTTAATAACTGCCTAAACACTTCACTATAAAATCCAGGGTTTTAATCATCCTGAAGAAAAAGACGGTTGAAAACATTGCGAAAAAAGGGAAAAAAAGAGATGGTAAACAGCATTTTCTCCTGTTTCCACAATTTTTGCTACCCCATAATAGACAGAAATCATCATTTAATCTACATTTAAGTTGTTGTCTGTAAATGCTATAAATTTAGCTCAGTACAAAATTTTGTCGTTTTATAAAGCGATTAAATTAAATTGCTGGTGACGACTGAAAACCTCCCTACATTAGCACAGGTAAAGAGCTTTATTCCGAAAAGAGAAATCATTCGTTACAAACAATTTCTCTTTTTGCTCCGATTTTTGAATTAAAATGATAAAAATAAAAAACTACAAAAAAGTCGTCTGCTGCATGACGAAAAATGTCGTCTGCAGAAAGTAATGAGTTAAACTGATATTTATCTGCCTCTATGGCTTGTCCCTCGATTGATCATCAAAGGAGTAAAATAGCATGAAAACGATAAATCAATAAGTAATGATGCTGACTTTTTCTCCGCCACGAAGAATTTTTCACCGAGCCACGCAATGACGTTGTAAAGTCAAGTTCGTCGACTCTATTCCATCCGGATATCTCCTGCATTGTCACGTGACTGCGTATTTTAACATTTTCAGCGCCACAGGCGAAAACAGGGACTTTGCGGACGGTATAGATCAAGATCAGACTGCACAGAACGCGCAGTCTGATCTTTGATCTATACCGTCCGGTTGTCTCGTCAAGCCTTTACTATACAAAATTTTTTGAGTCTCAGTGGATTGTATTTACAGCCGTCGAAATTTTCGATTTTTTTTTTTTTATCTATTTGGCACTGATAGAGTTTAGCAATCGGATGTTTTCGATGAATACAATCGCATGAAAACGACAGCTCAAGAAAAAAGGATGCTTGCATTTTTCTCCACCAAGAGCAGTTTTTCACCGAGCCGCACAATGTTGTTGTAATGTCAAGCTCGTCTTGTTTATTCTACCCGGGTATCTCCCTCACCATCACATGGTTTTATATATGAGCCACGCTGTGGCAAAAGGGGGCTTAACGCATCTCTGTGATCCGTGATACCAAGCAGCTCATCACATAATTATGAATAAAGAAAATCCCATTTTGTCCAACAACCGATTTTATCATAAGGTAGACTGGTCCTTTGACATAGAAATAATTGACCAATAGCGAAAAGTTTCGGCTCAGGTCAGCCTGCGCCGATACTTTTAGCAGATGCATTAAGCCCCCTTTTCACAGAGCATGGCTCATATCTTTAGTACTTGGATGTTTTCAATGGATACAATAGCTCGAAAATCATAATTGTATCAGTCAGACCAGTAGGAACAAGAAGGGGGCACGGGAGGGGGAGGGGAGAACCGTGTCTGCATTACAAGTCTTTTGAGGACACTGTGGGAGAGGGAGAAATTGCTCGTGACGAGCAATTTCTCCTTTTCCCACAGTGTTTTCTACCCTGTTTTCTGTCCTTTTTGACAACTTTCTACCATTTTCGTCAAATTTGGGGTTGTTGTCTGCGGGCTCTTTCAGTTTGGACCAGTCCAAAATTTGTCGTTTGGGAAGGGGTTAATGATCAATAATCACGAACAGAACCTGTTTTTTTTTTTTTATTACATATAAGTACTATTAAAGAATCCAGATTTTGAGGTCGATCTTTTCTCACATCTTTTCATTTAGTTTTCTTTGCTAATGTTGTACAAAACTTTGTACCTTAGTGAAAATAAAGTATATGTTGTTGTTGTTGTTCCAGTAATTTTGCCAATGTTACTAAAAGTACGAACAAAAAATCTTTAGCTCTAGATCTTAATCGAATAGAAAAATAAAAAATGCGGTAAGTTAGCTAAATATCTGTACTACTTCAAAGATATCCTGAAACATCTCAAAATTAAAATGATACACTCCACCTCAAAGACACATTATAAACAAACACCACACTTTATTCAAGATTTACAGCCCCCACCCCCACCCCCAATCCCCACGAATCAAATTTTGCTTCCTAAAGGTCTGTCAGTAATGGTACTGACACAGTCTCCGCCACAAAGAATGTTTCGCGGAGCCGTGCACTGTCGTTCGCATTGTTTACTCTCCAGGTACTTTTCTGTCATTGCCAAGCGAATTTGTGTATTTTTGTTACTCTGGTGTTTTGTTTGAGTACAATAGCTTAAAACGATAGCAGAATAAGTCATGATGCTTACGCTTTCTTCACTAACAGAATTGTTTCACCGAGCCACGCGCTGCCGTTACACAGTCAAGTTTGTCGTGTCCACTCCATCTGGGTACTTCCTTTATTGTCACGTTATTTTGTAGATTTCATGTGCTCGGATGTTTTCAAAGATTAAATAAAATGAAAACGGTAAATCAGTGTGAGCCACCCTCTGGCAAAAGGGGGCTTAATGCATCTCCGTGATCCATGATACCAAGCCATTCGTCACATAATTGTGGATCTCAAAAATCCATTTTGTCCAACAACCAACTATATTATAAGGTAGACTGGTCCATTGAATGTTTAAATGCCTCGAGCAGAGTGATAGAGAGAGAGAGAGAGCGCGAGATAGCGAAAACGAGGGAGAGAGAGTGTGCAAGAAAGCGAAAGCGAGGGAGAGAGAGAAAGAAGAGAGAGAGAGAGAGAGATGGAGGGAGAGAGAGAGAGATCGACCTTGGAATTTATGTGACTTTTGATGTAAATATGACTATGTACTGTGTACACGTCAAATAAAATGTTGTTCTGTTCTGTTCTGTTCCATTGAATTACAATTAATTGACCAATAGCGAAAAGTTTCGGCTCAGGTCAGCCTGCGCGGACTGCGCAGGCTGACCTGGGTCGATACCTTTCGCAGATGCATTAAGCCCCTTTTTCAAAGATCATAGCTCATATCTAGGTCGTGATGCTGACTCTATCTCCACTATCAGAAATGTTTACCGAGTCACACACTGTCGTTGGACAGTCAAGTTCGTCAAGTCTACTCTATCTGGTATCCCACTCATTGTCACGTGATTTTGTTCCAAAAATACTTCGATGAGTAAAATGGTATGAAAATGTTAAAACCAATTCGAAATGATGCTGAATTTTTCTTGGTCAACAAAAATGTTGCTCTGACACTGCCGTTACGCAGTCATCCAGTTTCCCCCATACTGTCACATAATGAGAGCCATTCTTCTGTTGTTTCCCTTGATTCCTATCTAGTACTACATTGATACAGAGATTACTTGGATTTATCCTTGACTTTCTTGCACGACACAAATATGTTCTTGAGATAATATCTCGGCTAAATCTGGTTAGATTGTTTTATAAATCGATATATATGCATTTCTATGATGACTGGAACATGATTTGCTTTAAAATCACATGGGAATCTTACATATAATCATAAATCAAATTGTTTTTATCGCAACATCCCCAAGGGAATCCAGGATAAAAACAAAGGAACACGTGTAAAAGGACCAATCTGTTATTTGGTTACCTTCAGTCTTTAACTGGCAAGGGAGATAAGTTGATTTACAGGAATGACCCTCATTGAGATTAAGTTCATTTATTTGTTTGTTTGAGTGTTTTGGAATATTTTTGTCCAGTAAAATGGTATGGTAAAGATAAATCAATGTATGATGATACTGACGTGGTCTCCATCAACAGATATGTTTTAGTAAGCCACGCACTGTCGTTTTACAACCATGTTAACTACATCCAGTTGCGACTCTTATTGTCACGTGACTTTCGATATTTTCTGTCACCGGATATTTTCGATAGGTGAAAATAGATAGATCGATAGGAAATGATGCTGACGTTTTCTCTGTTAAAAAGAATGTTTCACCGAGCCATGCACTGCCATTTTAAAGCCATCATCCAGGTACTACACTAAAGTCAGAATGTCACGTGGTTTTTGGGTGTTTTTGTTATTCGGAAGTTTTTTTTTTTATAACTCTCACTATTTCCAAGATCTTACATTTATAGATCTACAAGTCTGTGAACACAAACAAGGCAAAGATGTTCAAGCATCGTATCTTCAAACAGTTTTTTATCGAATTTTAGGGCATGTCTGCTTTTCTCACAAGATGAAAGTGTTACATATTTGCATGTTCTCAAAACATGAAAAAATAGATAGATAGATAGATAACATAAATAACCTGACTTACGGTGCTGCTGCTGCGGATAATAATAATTATAATAATAAGACAAAGTCTGAGAGAGGATCCGACGTAACTTTTAGGAAAAATTCCGGTCGCATACTTTTTTTTCTTAGCGGGAGGGGCGGGGGGCGGTCCACTGATATTTGAACTCGACTGTAAATCTAATGATCTAGAAAAAATACGAACATTAATATATAGATGTTCAAATTATCTGTTTTTTATCGATGAGTAATACACACAACTATGTAAATGATGCGTCTATTTGAGAACATAGCGAATACGTACAAATTATCTTATTAACGAAAATGAGTATCATTTGCGATTGGTTAAATGGGTTCACATCCTTATATTTATCACTTCGGACGTTAAATGCAACACGAAATGTGTTTGTAATTCTTTCTGGACAACGTAGATAAAGAAGAAACCGTAAAGAACGGGCCGTCTGATCATGGACATACATTGTATGAGCCGTGCTCTGTAAAATGGGGACTTAATGCATCTGCAAAAAGTATCGACCGGGTCAGCCTGCGCAGTCCGCGCAGGCTAACCTCAGTAACCTGTATCGAAAGTTTTTGCCATTGGTCAATTTTATACATGTCAAAGGACAGACTACCTCATGTCGGTTGTTATACAAAATGTCTTTTATGGATCGGTATTTTGACGTCAGTGGCGGCGTCATCAATATTTAGCGGAAAAATAATATCACTAGGTTTCTAGAGAGCTACAACTTTAATGTAGGGTCAGTTCACGTTTTTGAAGTCGTTAAGATTTGCAAAGGCCCGAAAAAATGGTTTAACGCCCGAGTGCGAAGCACAAGGGCGTTAAACCATATTTCGTGCCTCTGCGAATGTTTACGACCGAAAAAAAAAAAACCGAAAAGGTGAATTAGCGCTATTATTGCATAAAATATACACGCCCAAAAAAGAAACTGTGCATGTCAAAAATATATAGCAACAGAAAATCAAGAATATTTTATTTCATTAAGATTTCATTCTATGACATTTGAATCAATATTTCATCAACGTGACAAATCTCACTGTACTCAGTCGCATACTTTTGTAACCAGATCGTCTCAAAGGCACATGGGTCTAACACAAAAGTCACAGACTCAATACCGAGTATGATCACCGTCTGCATCAACGACAGATGTGCATCTCCGCCTCATGGAAACTTTACGTTCAGCATGGAAGTTTTGTGGGATGTCATTCCATATTCTGATGAGCTTTCTTTGGAGTTCTTGTAGCGTTGATGGGCCATGAGACTGACGACGTAGACGACGTTTCATTTCATCCCAGACATGCTCGATAGATGAAAGATCCGGAGAATTAATGGGCAATGGAAGAACATCAACTTGCTGCTGCTGTCGATACCGTTGAACAGTACGAGCTGAGTGGGGTCGGGCATTATGTTGCTGCAGAATGACGTCAGGGCCGTGTCGTTGCAGAAACGGAACAACAACAGGAGTGAGCACTTTGTCAAGATATTTTTCTGCGTTCAGGTTGCCAGCAATTAACACTAGCTGGGTTCTGTTACGAGCAGTGATGCCTCCCCACACCATAACACACCCGCCCCCATAACGATTTCGCTCCACAACACTTGCATCTGAGTTGCGTTCATTTTGACGTCGGTACGCTTTCCCGGCCACCGGAAGATGAAAGAGGCATTTATCGGTGAATAACACCCGCCTCCACCAGTACAACGGATGTCGTAGATATTGTCTGCACCACTGTAGACGGGCACGACGATGACGCAACGAGGGCGTAAGCCAGATTCCTTCAGCCGGTTCATTACAGTCTGGGCATGTATCGGCCTATGGTTGGGGATGTTCCTAGCCGTGATCGTAGCCGTTTGCAGCCGGTTCCGCAGATGAGTAAGTCGGATATACCGGTCTTGAGCAGGGGTGGTAACTCTTGGTCTGCCTGAACGGGTACGGTCTCTGACGTCATGCTGCTGTGCAAAGCGTTGGGCTAATCTGTGCACTGTGTTACGATGACAGTTTAAGTGTTGTGCAAACTCCCGGTGTGATCTTTCAGCCCTTGTCATGCCCAGGGCAATGAGACGTTGGTTTCTTGTCAATCTTGGCATGGCAGCGTGAACAGGTTTTAACAGCAATACATATTCAAATATGAATATTCGAAATACCCAACTTCAGCCTTTAAGCATCCAACGCATTCACACTTCTGCATGCGTTATCAGACTTTCCACGAGCATAACATGCTTTTTTGCTCACGTGCATCACTTGATTTAACGCTAAGTAATTTCAAGTGGTGAAGCCGTTTACGTTTTCAGTGCGACTTACCTATGTCTAGCTTAGATTTTCTTAAACTTGTGAATCGTAGTTTTGGTATTTTCTTCCATTTTTTCCATGCACACTTTCTTTTTTGGGCGAGTATAATGTATTGTATCAATAACTCGCAACGAAATAAAAAAATGTTTCCATAAAAGTGCAAAGAAACTAACTTGAAATGTACTAGACTTATACCAGTCAAAACCTGAATTCGGCGAAGATGTTTCAGTTATGCGCAGTGAATAGCCATAGTCCTACACCGCTGTTTCTCTCACTTAATACACTTCTAATTATTTTGAAAAAAAAAAAGTGGACTTTTGTGGGATTGTACAGGTTTGGATCGATTACAACTAGGCGATATAAATTTCTGTAACTGAAAGACGACAAAGGGGATATATAAAGCCAAGGAATTGTAGTTGGGATGTTGTCGGAGTAAATTTATGTTCAGATCTCGGTAAGACTGAGATTCTTAGCAGGATTTCATTTGTGGTGTACTAAAATCTTCAAATACAAGCCATAAAAAGGGTCTAACATAGTACAAGTTCTAATGCTTTCTGGGTTGGAGTTTTGGAAAACCTGGGACGTCGAACATGAATCGAATGCTCAGTGTCAATTACTTACAACGTAGGCCCGGATCGAGGATACTGAGAGTGCAAAGAGTGCATCGCTTTCTACCAGTATATTTTCCTCTTGATCAAATGATCAGAAGCAGCATAATTATTTTCTAGCATACTGAAAAATGCATGTTAGTCAATGGAAATTCAGAATTTGATGAAATATTTAAGGCAATAACTGTAGCTTATGTGGGAAAGCAGCCATTCGATTAGAGTTTCCGCGAAGTGCTTGTGCAGAAAACCAAACAATAGTATTTTACTTGTGTTCTTTTCTGTATAGAAATATATGAAATAGAGCTTCGATGAATCTTATATAGACGAATCGTATAAAAAGATGACTTTAATTCCTAAATATACATAAACAATATTTCCAAAAAACACAAAACTCGTTGTTTTTTTTTTGTTGCAGTTTCGGACTTATTTTTTGTGGGTATATACACAGTCTACACAATACTGACGTTTAAGTATATTACTGAAATTACTGAAATGCTGTTAAAATCGGGTAAACAACAAACGCACTTGCCTGTGAACTATTAAAATGATATTGCAAAATATCTATCATAAACGAATAACGAGTGACGTGAAATGTTGATGACGTCTACCTGATTATTGTTTGGTCTCTTTAATCATATCGTCATATATTTATGAGATTTTTCCCTTCAACTCTACCAAGCAGACGACAAGTTAGGTGTGCCTTAAATACCTTAAATAATTTGTCTTTAAACGGGTAGAAAACATTGTTGGAAAAGGAAAAAAAATACTGTTTACTAGCATTTTCTCCGTTTTCAACAATGCTTCCAAAGCCCTTTTCCTCAGATTCGTTAAAACACAGGATTGTGTGATAATCCTTTAACCCTTTACCAGACGACAAAATTTTCGACTTGTCCAAATTCAAGGCATTTGCAGATGACATAATAAACGTAACTCAAAAATTGAAACTTGTTTTGGGATGGGTAGAAAACATTGTGCGAAAAGGAGAAAATGCTGGTTACCAGCATTTTCTCCTTTTCCCACAATGTTTTCAAAAAACTTCTTTCTCAGGGTCGTTAATATTCGGGAGTGTGTGGTATAGGGTTAAAAAGGCAGTATTCTTGTTCTTTTCATTTTTTTTTTTTTTTGTAGACTTTTTAAAGACGTTTTTCATTTGAGCCATGCTCTGTGAAAAAGGGGCTTAATGAATCTGCTAAAAGTATCGACTCATGTCGGCCTGCGCAGTTCGCGCAGGCTGACAAGGGCCGAAAACTTTTTGCTACTGGTCGTTATCTCTTCACGTCTAAGGGCAATTCTACCTCATGATTCAATGTGGACAACACAAAAATATTTTATGGATCCATAATTATGTAATGACTTGCTTGGTAAAATGTATCTCGGAGATGCATTAAACCGCCTTTTGTCAGAGCATGCCTCATTTATTTAGTGCTATATGGACCAAACGATCTAGATGAAAAAAAAAATGCACTAAGAGGAACAGTAACGTAAGGTTTTGCTTTGTAATATTATTGACGCATGGTACAATTATTACTGATCATTTTCCTTTTTCCAATTCAGTGAACTAAATCAAACTGCACACATTCTTCTCTTTTAACCCATTTCTATGCATGTTATTTTCGGATCTACATAAAACTAAAAAGAAATTACACAAAAGAAAATAGAAAAAAAATAAGGCGAACAGGGAATAAAAATCCCATTAGAAGAAGAACAATTGCTTCTCAATGTTACCAAGATCTCATAACTGAATTTTACTAATTAAGCTTCTCTCATTTAACATAACTGAACCCTTAAGCCGCTAAGAGCGACTCACTGACCTTTTGCGGACAGTGTAGATTAAAATCAGACTGCGGAGAACGTGCAGTCTGATCTTGGATCTACACTGTCCGACATGGAGATATTTTTCCCCAAAATATACTTATGAAGTAACAACATTTGGATTTATACTATCGGCTTGAAAGTTTCATTTCATTTATTTAGCAGGATAAAGATTAAACTAGTTTATGCATACTATTACTATTATTGTTATCATTATTATTTTCAAAGTTAAAACTACGTTCCTTTACGTTATATCGATCTCCATTTTTCTGTATAAGGCGGGAAAATACACCGAGATGCAAAAAGATAATGTTGTATTGGAAGAAATTCTAACTTGACCCGGAAGTACCTCTGACCATTTCGTGAGGTCACCGGAAGAGGTCAAAACGAAAGGTCGTGTCAGCGATGACATAGGTCAATTGAACTATCAACAAAAATTAGACAAACTGTTTTACGACGGTTTAAGCCAGTCATGGTAATGAAATGTCCTTTATTAAGATGTCGTGAGATCAGTTTTGGGTACAGCATGTAAATTAATCATTGTGCTCTTGGTTTACCTCTCTGTCTTCCTTAAGTCGTGTACGAACACTGACAGGATGTGTGAAAAATATCTTTTCGACTCGTAATAAAATGTAACAAGTATCTTTTTTTTTTCTTTTGTTCTTTTATCCGTGTATGAATATAGGCCTATGTACTGCAAATGCTAGTTTATCTAATAAAGTAAGACCGTAAGATTTCAAGTTTAGACGCTCCAGATGACAATAACATTTAAGGTACAGTAGATAACTGGTCCACTGCTGTACTATCTTTGTATTGGAAGGCAAAATAAGACATCCGTGAACACTTCTTGTAAGGCTTTTCTTCATCTGAGTTCGTTTAAATTTTTGTCGTCGGGAATATTTTGCTAAAGATTATAAGGGGCTGTAATCGGTGATTCTAATTGTACGCGATACATTGAAGAAAATATTAAACTGAGGTGGGGACATACGCTATGCAAGAGACGCCGTAGCCAGGCACATCCAGGCAGTCCAAGTGTCAAGTATAGCTTTGAGAGAGAGAGAGAGACCGAGACACAAACAGACAGACAGACGGCCCGACCATTCTACCCTTAGCTTCATCATGGGCCTCTGCCATGTGATCATCTGTCTAACTGAATAAAGTTTTTTTTCCCACATAACTACACTTGTTATCAATCCTTGTTTTTTAAAGCTAGAAAGCTGATTTAACTCATTACCTAAATATTTTTAAAAACATTCTTCGAAAGTATGGATAAACATCGCGAATTAAGGTTGAATACATGTGGAATCAAGTGAATGTACTGGTTACGATCATTTTCTGCTTGCATCACACCGAGCCCCGGTAGTCGGCAGCGTACAGGACTTGAGAACAGGAGGTCTCTGGTTCGATCCCCGACACGGCCAATTTCTTTCCGAGGACTGATGATAGTCATTGCAAGAAGATTCATTCCTCTCTCACCGCTGACCATTGCTTCGACGATGGTTATGTGGGAAAGCAGCCAGTGACTTGGAAAGAATATTGTGCGGGGCACTGGTAAAGGAAACTCCAGGAAAGCATGGATACGTGCAATGGCCGCTGCGATGTAACTGAAATAATGTTAAAAACGGCGTTAAACACCATACAATCAATCGATCAATCCTTGTGTCACAATATTTTTAACATATTTGTCGCAAGACCCAAACGTTGTCTCAAGGTAATGAGTTAGTCTACACATCAGTTGATAGGTTACAGGATTTCCGAAGTCATCCGGTTGTGATGGTAACTGATAAGATATTATATTACAATTATCTACTTTTTGATTGGGATGACAAAGTTTAATGGGTGCTCTTAGTTATAAAAACGAAACATGACTCACAACTAAACTATTACTTGGTCTAAGTTTTCATCTTGTGTCACCCTTGTGTCGGCAACAAAAGCGAGTTTAGTAATGCTTTTACTGGAGGTTTGACCCTTTACCAAACGACAAAAAATGTAGACTTGTCCAAACTGAAAGTATTTGCAGTCGACAATTTAAACGTGGCTGAAATGATGGAATTTCTCTTTGGTAGGGTAGAAAACATTGTGGGAAAAGGAGAAAATGCTGGTTACCAGCATTTTCTCTTTTATCCCACAATGTTTTCAAAAGGCTTCTTCCTCAAGGTGGTTAAAACTCGGGATTGTGTGGTAAAGGGTTAACTAAGGAACATAGTACACAAAACATGCATTTTAGCCATTCTCTGTAAAAAGGGGGTTTAATGCAAATGCAAAAAGTGTAAATTCATGCCATCGTGCACAGGCTGCAGGCTGACATGGGCTGAAAATTTTTGCTGTTTGTAAAGTTTCTGCATGTCCAAGGACCATTCTACTTCATGATTCAGTCGGTTGCTGGACAAAATGGATTTTATAGATAAACAACTACAGATGAGTTACTTGCTATAATGCATCACAGAGATGCATTAACCCTTAAGCTGCTGATCGCGACCCACTGACCTTTTGCGGACAGTGTAGATCAAGATCAGACTGCACAGAACGTGCAGTCTGATCTTTGATCTACACTGTCCGATACGGTATTTTTCTTTCCGGTGAAATCAACTTTGAAACCGCAATGTTTGGGCTTTTAGTATTGAGTAGAAATTTGCGTTTCATTTATTCAGCAGCTTAAGCATTAAACTCCATTTTGTCAGAGCGCCTCTCTATTTTTTTTTTTTTTTTTTTTTTATGTACTTGCAAATTCTGGGCCATTGTTTACAAACCATTCTAAATGGCATTCTTAGTTGTATTCTAGATTAAGTAACACAAAAACTGATTGGCTAAACCAACTGGTTTAACCCTGATTGGCTAAACAAGTTTCAACTGGTTTAGCCAATCACACATTGTGTTACTTTGAAGTTTAGAAAATTCTTGGGAATCAAACTAAGAATGTTAATAAGAATGGTTGATGGACAGGACCTAGGCCTTTTGGACAGACAGAAACTGTTCATTCAATATAGATGGCACTACAAGGATATTTCTTTAAGTCAAGAGCTTCAAAGTTGGAAATTCTTTAAAAAAAAAATGGGACGACACAGGTTGCTGATATGTTATCTTTGTCGAGTTCTCACAACCATGAGAATGAACACCATTGAAAACTTTGTGGAGAAACGAACCAGCATTTTCTTCTTTTTTGCCACCACGTTTTGTATCCTTTCAAAGTCAAATCTCATCATTTTAGCCACTTTTAATTTGTCTTCTGCAGATATGTTGAATTTGGGCGAGTCTAAACTTTGTCGTTTGGTAAAGAGTTACGTGCAAGAAATTAATCTCCAAACTCGAACCAACCCTTGAAGATAACAGTAGGCTAGAAGCTATATTCTCCAGCTACCCAGAATAAAATTCTAATTCGATATTCCAAGACTAGCCATCTGATTGGCTCAGACATTCTGTCTCATCCAATCAGTCGACCAACCTTGTACACTAGAATTATTTCAATATTTGGATAGTTGGAAACAACCTAAGTGCGCATTAATCGAAAAGGTAAAGTCCAAGCATGTTGCAACTGAAATACCTTTACTTATTTGGTAATATGATCTATTGATATCCATCGTAAAATATGTGACTAGTCCAATGATAGGGTTTGGAGAAATACGTATCAAGTTTACCTGTACAATGGCCTAATAGTTTTCTTGCGCACTTGTGACAAAGTTTTATGCTCACCCATTTGAAATTCAAACTACGACATTGCACGCAAAAGCCAAATTACAACAAAAAGATGGGTCCCATAATTCGCTGGGACGGTAAATATGAGGGGTGAAAGTGGGTTGCTTTGGTTCACCCCGGTTATCTGTGCTTAATCGGCCCAACCGTTTTTGATACATTGTGTCAATTTTTTATGGCGCTGGAAAAATGTTTTTGAGCAAAGATTTTTTGCAATATTTTATACGTTCTCAGTTTTCGGTTCACAGTTCCACCGGTACTTAAAAGGTATTAAATTTTATTACAAGCAAATATGAATCTATTAAACAAACCATCGGCGCATAAAATCGGAAAAGGACAGTAAAACGGATAATAGGGCATTGTTCTTTAAAGTGAAGGATTATTGGTCGACTGGTCTTAAGCTGAAATGATCACAGTAGTTTTAAAATATTGTAGAAATGTGAACCCGTCACGCATTCCACCTAGAGTAATGTTTGGTCTTCTCTGATTTTTAAACAGAAATGAAATTCATTTTGTGTCATGCTCTTGTAAATCTAAAATAAAAGTTCTTGCAAATCTGAACTTTATGAATAAATAAATGACACATTCTTTCAAATGAAGTGCCTGTCCATCACTTTGGTGACCTTGCACTGAAACAAGAGGTGGTGCGTGGCTCAGACATTAAGGTTATGGAATGTAAATCCACAGGTTTTGGGTTCTATCATCAGTTCTGGCACTAGCCTTTCGTATGAGTGTGATTGGACATGGGTTAGATCTTATCGAATTTAAAGCTGCATTCAATTATGTCACGTGTATTGGTTGCGACAATGCACGTGTCGATACTTTTTGGATCATTCATCAGTACTGCAAATATATTGTTAAAAAATCTTCCTCATTGAAATTCCATATTGACCTGCAGGAGTGAGGATCTATCACGGAACATCTTAGTTACAGATCCTGTACAAGCGGGACCCGAAATGACATGTACATGTATTCTGTGTTAGCATACTTGTCCTAGGATAACTACGCTCAGTACATTTAAAAATGCAACACTAGTTATTGCTTGTAAATCAACTGGAAGATAACAAGTATGAAATAACAATGTATTACATCAAAAGGCAAATTAGATCAAATTTTAGTATCTTCCTGCTGATTTTCAACCTACAGCTAGTGTTTCGATTTACAGTTAATGAGATTGATTGATTGTATGATTTTTAACGCCGATTTCAACATTGTTTCAGTTGTATCGCAGCGACCAGTGCACCTATCCATGCTTTCCTGGAGTTTCTTTTACCAGTACTCCGCACAATATTCTTTCCAAGCCACTAGCTGCTTTCCCACATAACCATCGTTGAAACAATGGTCAGCGGTGAGAGAGGAATGAATCCTGTCGCAATGACTATCATCAATCCTCGGAAAGAAATTGGACAAGCCAGGGATCGAACCAGGGACCTCCTGTTCTCAAGTCCTGTACGCTACCGACTGAGCTAAGGGGCTTGGTTACAGTAAATGAGTGTATAAACTTGGGTAAACATGGTATAATCCCCAACAGCGGTGTCGGCCTGATGCCTTCAAAGTACATGTATCTCAGTAGTATCATTCAATGACCAGTTGAACACATTGAAAGCTCCATACGATTTCTTTTTACTTGCAGACCACATGTCAAAACATGAGGCAAAAAGAGAAATTGCTTTCGACGAGCACTTTCTCTTTTTGCACATGTTCGTATTTTATATTCATGCATTTAACTTAACTATTGTGTGGCAACATTGAACTGAGACAAATTAGTTTCTAAAATTATCTTTGCAAGTTCTCGTGCAATGTATTGAGTTGTATGCAATGTGCCGAAGTATTGTCATTGAATGTGCAAATGTATCAGTTTTAATTTGTAAAACAATAACACGTCCGTATTTTCACCGATTTTCGATTGGAAACTCTTCCCTCACAATGGCTGTTTACATAAATTTATCCTTGCCTGGCTAACACAAATTATCAGGGACAGGGGTAAATGAGTCATACAGTTTATGATGCAGAACAGTTTGTCTATGACACCTGAATAATAATCTGCAATTAAAATCGTATCTTACGAGTCGTAAATATACGAGAGGGAAAGGTAATGTGACCTAGTGGTACTAAATCATAAATCTCTTTAGATTGTAGCTCGATATGAAATATACTAAATTTAGGTTCCTATTCACTGTCAGTTCCAAAAATCATTTTTAAATTTCAAAAGTCCACGTCAATATGATGGCCACCGGTAGTTTTGGAACTTGGACTTAAACCAATATCTGTTTTACAAACAAATCCGATTACCTCACTTTCATTTAATTTGGCCACTGGGAATTCGGATATGCCTGAAAAAGAAAACAAACTCTGATATAGCTTTAAGCGTGTAAACAAGTGGACAAATATCAAGCTACACAACATTGTTTTGCAGGGTAATATTTCCCGCAGTTCTAGACAATCTAAAGGACCCGAGATTGTGATGTGCTGGGGAAAAACCTTTTTTTTTGACATTATTAAAATTTCACTTATTAACGTGTACATCGTTTTTATCCATAACTGACTGCCTCTCGAAAGTTAAAGAGTATTAATCGTGTCAAATACATGTTATTTTGTGTTACATTGTTTTTTCTTAGAATTCTCATATACGTATGGGTATTTGAATGATTTTCAAGGATTTGGGCCCAACAGAGCAATTAGATTGATAATTGATTGCGTCAGTATTTCTCTAGGCATGCAGTTTAAGACTTTTAGTAAGTAAGATTAAATTTGTTGACAGTATTTGGACATTTTGCATCATATTATTTCTCCCTAAATCGTTTAAATGTCTGATAGCGACACAAATGAAAACGTCATTAAGTAATACTTTGTCCAAATATTTGGTTCCATGTGGTTTTTTTTTTTTTTTTTTTTTCTTAGCTCGGCTGTTTTCGAAGAAAACGTCGATTTATTGTCATTGCCCTGGCATCGTCGCCAACCGTCTGCCTCGTCGTCTTCGTGCAAAAACTTTGAAATTTTGTTGTATCTCAGGTATTACTTAAAACATATTCAATTAAAATTTTGACAAATTCCTAATATCAAAAGGGGAGCCCATAAGACAGGGGCAGGAACCATCAAAATATTTTGACACAGTTATGCTCCTTTTTCGACTTAGAATTTTCAGGAACTTCGACATTTTATAATATCTGTGTAATAACTGAAGACATTTACTTCAAATTTGAACTATGTGTTTACTATCAAAATGGGAACTATATCACTTGGATAGGTAAACATCAATTTTTTTGGATAGAGTTATGCCCCTTTTTTCAACTTAGAAATTTTACTGAAAATCAAAACACTTGCAGCCAAGCGTTGGCACTCGCATGCGGTGCTTCTTTATGATCTATAACATTACTACCATAGACAAAGTCAACTCCGTGGTTTAACGACCATGAAGAAAAACCGAGCTGTCGGCTGCAAATGCTTTCAATCTGGACCAATCGAAAATTTTGACTTCTGGTAAAGACTTAAATACTCCTTTTTTCAACGGTGGATATATTTCTGGTTTTATGCAAAGCTTTTTATCATCAACAACAATAATACAAAACCTTTATACGGTTTTATTAGTTTGTTTTACTCACATGAAAGTCAATATTTCCTATTTTCGGTACAATTATCATTTTCATCATAAAATATCATCCAAAAGTTTTCAGCTCCTTTTACCAGTTACTATTAATAAAAAAAAAGAACGTGCAATTTTATCGCAGTAAAATTGTTTTGAAAAATCCAAATTCCATAAATACCTCGCTTTTTTATGGTATACTTGTTTTCCTCTGACAAAACATTGTGGTTACAGGTTATTCATATATTTGTTTATATTTTAAGTAACTATGCCACCGCACTAGATTTTTGTGATTCACCAAGAGGTGAAAAATATTCCATAAAGATATCGAGTGATACCAAACCATAGAAAGGTATCATGAGAAAGATACCCTGATACCATCCACATGCAAGGGCGATGTTCATAGTCCAGTAGGATATACATAAAAGTAGACATTGTTTCACTTGTGTATACACAAGCAATCCAAAACAACAACACAGAACGCGTATAACAAATTTCGGAATTATTCTGCATGCATATTTAGGAATACACTTAATCATTTAAAATATTTATTTAAAATATTTATTTACATTTCATATTCCTACCGAAAAGCAATTTTTTGAAACCCTTTATAAGTGGTCTACCTTTGCCATTATCCTAAACAAAAAGTGTGTCGCAAAAAAGAGAAACGCTGTAGAAATTAAAGAAGTTTAGTGAACAGTTATCTCCAGTTATTTCAGCTGCATTTAAAGAATACTGAATTAGATAGGTATTTTTTCAATTAGCATATTTTGTCGGCAGTGCGTCTTATGGCTGAATACGGTTACAAAAAATGCCAAGTTTCAGTAAAATTGCAACACAGAGACTGAAATTGATTATGTATAAAAAATATAATTAACTTCGGCTAAGGGCGACATGGTTCGCCACAGCCTTGAACAAGTTTCCAAGTGCCCTGCAACCTGATCGGACAACTAATAATGTACTTTTTAATGATAACTTACTAGTTGCATTCTTTTTCCCTCTCAAAGATAAATTTACTTATAAAACGATCGTTTAAGTCTGAAATATTTTATCATGATTCGTACACTTTGTGACTTACACCAGGCTGATTATTACTGAAATCGTATGATATTACTGAGAACATTTATTTCAGTTATATATCGTAGTTATAATATTGTTTAAAATTGCACATCAAATAAAAAGGTGATCTCGGTGATGATGAAATTTTTAATGATAGATGCATTAATCAAGATGAGAGGAAAATCAATTTATTTACACTGATAACTGAGCATGTGGCAAATAGATCACGAAGATAATGATGGTTGGCGTTGTTACTTTTAAAACGGCTGTGGTCGTGGCTTTTATGAATTTTGATAAGGTGCTTAAAACAAAGAAAGTACGAACAAACTTATTCCTCCCTAAATGCTTTACTGATGGGTTCCGATTATTACGACCCTTCTGAAGAAGGCTGTCTTAAAAGTGAGAACAAGCGATTTCAACGTTGACTTAGAGCTTTTTTCTGCTTTCCGCTCAATCTTTTCGACCCTTTCAGAGATAGTCCACATTAGATAAGCCATGTATGATCTACCATCTGCACGTACTTCTAATACGGACAAACCTACAACTCGTCGTCTGGTAAAAAGTTAACCAGCGTGTGACAGGTTACCGGAAGTAGTACTAATCATGTTTGTTTCTCTCAAATGACATGTCAGATTGTTATCTGAATAAGATCATGACATTTGAAATACCATCAAACCCTGTTTATTGCACTATCTGATCTATTTTACCCTTTACACTGTGAATACTGTCGAATATTTAATAACTCCGGAACCAGCATTCCAGGTCTAGAAATTGCGAACATGCCCCGGTCAAGTCCATGAACTGGTAAGCTCTTTGGGGTTGTTTCATTTCAACGAATCTGCTTATTAAAGGAGGTCTTTGACGATAGTAATAGCCGAGATGTCAATCTAATAATGTTGAATCAAGGAAAAAGGAGCGGCTGGTTGGTTTTCCAAGCTTCTTATTCCACAACATACAAATCACAGAACGTTAGGCGCTTTAATGGTACAATAAGTGTCACAGTAGAATTTTCTATTTTTAATCTCTTATTAACGGTTCCTAAGTTTTTATATGAACCATTCCGATTTCGCCTTGGTTTGAAAAGAAACTTTCAAACCTGAAAAGGTCGAGTAGGTGGCATTTTCACAACAAAACGATTTTTATGAGAAATCATTTTCATAAATAAAAATGATTTATCGTGCTATAAATCCTACCCGAGGATTAAATTTCATGTAACTTTTGTGGCAAGGTACTATTCTCTGGTTGAAAAGGGCGGTTGAACTGACAGTCATCACTATAATCGAACCAAGGGTTAGTAGAACAATTGGATACAACCCAACACCTTTGAATAAAGACAAAAATTATGACAGTTCTATGGGGTGGTCAATTTGTATGAATTATTGGTTGGAATGCAAATGTTTTTCACGTTAATCCTTAATCGTTACTGGTTTTGGGCCTTCTATTTTCGACACCAACAAATTATTTAATCAACTATACTTTAAATTCAGTAAGCAAGTAACAGGAAATAGTTTGCTGTTATCATTATTTCGATTCAACATAGCAAATGTTTAATTAAATTTTGGAAGATATTCTTATAAGGTTCCAGTTTATTCCGACATAGCTATTGATGTAGACAATGACTCTCTGTCTTCTTTTCCTTACTTAACTGAAATAACGGAAATACGTGTTTTAGACAGAAATTGGCATCAGTGGAAAGAGTTTCGGGAAAAAAAAGAGAGAAAGAAACCTGTTTGTGACAGCAGAGAGCAAACAGGATGATAAATTTCAACAATGTTTATTATACCTCCCACCTACGTAGGAGACGGAGGTATACTGGTTTCACCATGTCTGTCTTTCCGTCCATACGTCCGTCCGTTTGTTCGTCCATCCATACGTCTGTCCGTCAATCCGTCCATCTTTTCGTTTGACTTAGGACCCTGAAACGTTATGCAAGTGTTCCTCATGCCCCAAGGAGGTGCCATATTGTTTTTGTGTCGCATGGTTCAAAGGTCAAGGTCACAGGTGAACTTTGTTTTCTCTGATTGTGCTGCTTCAGTGACACGGTGCTGGTGGGGGTGTATTTGTCCACTTTGCGATAGTTCTAGTTGTTACTACATATTTGTAATTTTTTCAAGAGTGGTCTGCTAAAATTCAAGCTTGATATTTTTACATCACTTTTCGGCGCCAAGGGCGGTTTCGGTTGCGTTGGCAGATATTGTGTATTAATATCCGATCGTACAAGACATACAGTGTAATCTGGGATATAAGCAATTTAGTATTTCATTATATCTGACTTAAACTGGAATTTCCATGATATTTTGATGAGTTTAACTGGCTGGTTGTTGGTGCGCTCAAAGGATTAATTTACTCTTAAACTATTTTCTGCTCTGATTCCACATGAAAGACGCACCATTTTGTAAGGACTTTGCTTTCCTTTGACAAAATTATCTCAACTTATTCACTGGTCCACCCAAAGAATATAGTTGATAGTCAGCCCTCAATCTTATATGGTTTCTGTGTTACGTATCGAATTATACAAACGAGTGTCATCTCCGATCGCCAATACACACGTTATAACATTGTTCACCAACAACCTCACTCTTTGTCAGACGACCAAGTCTTAAACTTGCCCCAATTGAAAGTATTTGCACATAACAAATCAAATGTGGTTCATATGATAAGATTGATCTTTGTAGAAAACAACCAAAAAGAAGAAACTGCTGGCTACCAGCTTTTCCCCCATTTCCCACAATCGTTTTCAAATGCCTTTCACCTAAGAATCGTAAAATGTAGTTTGGCAATACTGTTGAATTGTAGGTATAAGCTTTATCAGATTCCTCCAAATACTCGTAATATTCAGTCATAGTATTAGAGTCGCTTTTGAGTGTTCTTGTGCAAAGCATTCTGGGTTACTAGTATGAAACCCAGAGAGGCACGAGTGAATTAGCCGTTAGCTTGGTATAACCGAAAAACAATTGAAAACCGACATAAAACACCATTGGTTAATAAGATTGACAACTGACTCTCTGTTTGTCAATGGCTGAATTTATACCAGATAAAGATGAGGTCGTAAGTCACGCTATCCTTACATGTATATTGAGTAACACTGACACTGGATGACAAAAGGGATATTAGAGAACAATGGGGATCTTCGTGGGTGTTATAAGGCACCGTCACGAGCTAAGGTTTCAACGAAGAGGGTTAAATTTCCAATACCTGCCCCCTGTCCGTCACGGTCGATTATTGGTACCGTACAAATCAAGGTTCATTTTGACAGTTATTAATGAGTTATGAATTAGACATCATTTCTACATTATCATCTACTTAATAAGGTCTTTTATCTTTTGGCCTTACCTGTAGTCGTACATGCCCTTTATCTGTCGAATCAGTATGCTGTTCTTTTAGTATGAAAATAAATCTTGTACATCAACTGGCATTTATCCCTTTATCATACGGCAAAATTTAGACTCGTCTGTAATGTAATGCACGTGCAGACGGCAAATTATAGGTGGCTCCAAAGAGAGGATATGTCTATAAAATGGCAGAACACTTTGCAGGAAAAGGAGAAAATGATGGTAAAGAGCATTTTTTGATTTCTTTCTCCTTGATGGTTTCAAAAGTCTTTCTGCCTAGGGTCGTTAAAAACGGGATTTAAGCAGAAACTGTTGATAGAAAGTATATGATGAGGACCATTCATGTACATGTAGACGCTCAGTGTGTAGACTAAGGTCAGACTGCACCTACAAAATTTGATGTTCCTGTTCAGAATCAAACGCAGACCTTTTGCTCGAATACTTCTCCCTGCTGCGTTACATCCATAGACAGGTTGTATTTTCTTTTTGTTAAAGGAGATTAAAAAAAACAACAAAGCTTCCTGTCATGCAATAATTAAATCATTAATAAAAGTCATGTGGGTCTTTTTCCGATTTTTTTCTTCTTCTTTTTTGACAGCGTTATTTATCGTAGTTTTCTTAGCTATCCATGCCGAGCTTAGTAAATCAATCAGTAGCTTACAGTCTAAAGACTGTTTCGATTCACAGCTCGGCGGATTTCATCACGAGGATAGACGATTGTCAATGCGACGGGATTCATTTCTCTTTTACCACAGAATATTGTATAGACGATGTCTATGTGGGAAAGCAGCCTAGCAATCGAACCAGCGATCCCTGGGTTTCAAGCCCTTTACATTACTGCCTGAGCAACTGGGATAATAGTAAAACTTGTTTCGCCTAGTAAATATGTTCAAACTATTTCGTTCTGTAATTATTACCGTTTGTGGTAGAAAAAGTTTGCACCCTCGGAAAACTTTAATAATGGATTTGTTGCGTGTGTAATATGCATACCATCCCATTTCAAACACCTGGCCAGGTTAACGTGGTCTCTATGCTCTTCAAATATGAAATCTGCCTAATTACTGGTGGCCGAAATTAGTTGCATTGCAGAAAACAACTAGAACTCCATGTACTTTTTGTCGTCGCGCCTTTTACAGTACTTCATCTGAAGTTTAGTTAGTTTCACATGTTCAGTTGCCAGAAGTTTGCATATTTATAGCTGTTTTTCTCTTGCATACCTTACATAGACCTCTTCGTATTTATTGACATTATAACTATTGGCATGTAAAATTACCTTTCCTGGCGTTGGCTGATCTTGTCCATGAAATTGTATTACGGTACAGGCTTCATACGGATTACTGTTTCTGTGCTCATCATGGTCCATTTATCAACGTTGCAGTAAAGCGATACAGGGTCATTATGTTCCACTTTTAGGAATGTCTCAACGTGCATTTTTTTACAATTTGATCTTGATCTTCATAGTTTGAAGAAGTAACCACAATTGTGCTTGAAGTTTTACCGTAAATATATCTGGAATTACACGTGACACTTCGTCTAGTTGGGGTTTTTTTTGCAAATATATCTCGACTTACACGTGTCACTTTATCTAGATTATTTGTAATTATGTTTGGAATTACACACGGCAACGTAAAGATTACTGGTATCATTGCTAGATTATGCAGGTGCCTGCCGTTTTCGTTGTTCAGTTAACCATCCATTAACCATGGGACTTTTTTACATGCAGCTCTATGTGGGAAGTATCCACCCTGTTGTTTAACATGCTATCTGATTATAATTGTGCTTATTCTGTCGTACTTGATTAATACAAGTTTAAGTACAAGTTTTGACGAACATATTAAACCAAAGTGTGGACGGATAAATGCAATAGACTGTTAGTAATGAAGGCCTAGAAGTTGCATATTCAAAGCTTTTTTGTTTAAAATGCCTCACAAATGTCGGACTGTCTTGGTTAATAATTAGACTGAACATTCTGATCAGTCTAAAGCTAGTACTTAATGTGATGAATTTAAAGATTTAAACCTGTCGTAGTCGCCACCTCTATTTAGCAAGCAAGCCGTACTAAGCAAGAAAACATTGAGTTCCAACAGAAACTCAATTTGCCCTCTGCCCTGTTCCAAATACAGTACATACATGTTGAAATGTACCCGTATTGAGTGTCTATCAAGTGCCTGCACATACAGGTTGGACTGTATATCAAATGGTGCAGACTACCTCATTCTGAAGTTAAGGGTGCAAAAAAAAAAAATGTTGCTCGCGATCTCTTAATAATTCTTCGCAATCCCTTGGTAATTCTGGGTATTAGCCCGGCCGGGTAGTTCTGTGGTTGGCATATCTGACCCGTGACCTGATGGTTGCAGGTTCGATACCCGATTGCGGCGAATTTTCTTTCCGGCGATTTTTCGCCTCTCACCTCTAAAGCATGTGAGAAAGAAGTCTGTGGCTGGGAAAGAAAGTTGTGTCAGTCCTGGTGTGAGAAAGCCAGGAAAGCGCAGATGGACTGGCCGCCGTGATATGACCTAAGCTTTTTACACGGCGATAAACTCCATTACAAACAAATGCTTGGTACTGATACCGTCCCGAGTACATGAAACCTACTTTAGCGAAAGAAAACGGTTCTTGGAAAGATGATCAGTGTTTCTGAAGTATTCCATTGTGGGTAGAAAAGTTATTTTATTTTTATGTTTATTCATTTGGGATTACTCATCAATTTTAACCAAAATTACAAGGTGACTGACTGTTATCTTCGTTTGTCTGTTATCTTTTGACTGAAATATTTGCGAAAGGATCTGTTCACCGACGTCCATGAAAACCTATAAAAAAAAACAAGTGAATCGGGATAGCATTCCAGATACCAAATGAACTTGTAGACCTATCGTTGAGCTCTTTGACCATAATCAAGATAATGCAATTGCCATGAAGGTGAACTGGTTTACAATGGTGGGTGGACAGAGGAAATTTTGTAGGCGTTGTTCCACGCATTCCTGGTGTTCAAATTATCCCATGACACTCTCCGCTATCGTGAAACAAACCGGAATACAACACAGTTACATACCAGTAATTTCTTGTTCGGCCAACAGATAGTTTGACCATCTTTCCAGGCAGCAGACTTCATGAATAACAACTGGTTCTCAATTGTCCAGTATTTGATTTGTATCTAAAAGTAAAAGATTTTTTTAAATCTTTGAATTGCAATATGCCGCCTTTTATGAAATAAGTCCACAGGACAAAAGTCACCATCCACCTGTGTCTCCGAATTAAAGTACCATGCTTTGAAAGTTGTATGTTGTTGACTCAATAAGGAACAGTTAACTGATACGATGCCTTTTGATGATTTTCTATGAAAAGTAGTCCATATAAAATGTAACCACATCCGGACTTCTTTAAGTGCAATTAAGCAATTTGTTTGAGGGTCATAAAGATCGTTATTACAAAACAGGACACTTATTTTTCTGACAAAATAAATCTGATCTGCTGCTTTCGTCGTCGTCGAGCAAAAAACATTTTATCATATCCCTGACATTACTTAAGCTTTTTACATCAAACTTGGGCTAGTTGTTAACTATCAAAAGACATACCAGACGGGCAAGTAACCCTCAAGGTACTTATGATACAGTAAGAACCCTTTTTCGATTTAGAATTTTCACTGAAAAAGGAACTGCAGGCGAGCGTTTGCACCCGAAAGGGATGCCATTGTTGTATTAAAATGTATATTTTCGATTATTCGATTGTATTGATCATTCGAAGTAAGATCCACCACGATATACTGTAACTTCCTTTTGCATTTTATCGTTGATACAGTGCACCATAGCCAAACATTTCTAAACTGTGCATCTGACGACAATATTTTATACCTATTTAAAGAATTTGCTGACAACAATTGACATGGGACAAATGTAGCAATTACTACCATCAATCCTTTGAAACAGTTTGGCCAAGCTGGAGAATCGAACCAGAGACCTCTAGGTATCAAGTTACGTTACCGACTGAGCTACCGGCCTAAGCTGAAAGGAATAAATAAATGAACCATGCTCTTTGAAAAGGGAACTTAATGCATCTGCGAAAAGTATCAATCCAGGTCAGACTGCCCAATCCGCGCAGGCTGACCTGGACCGAAAATTTTCGCTATTGGTCAATTTTCAGTATGTCCAAAGACCTGTCTTCCTCATGATTTAGGAGGTTGTTAGACAAAGTTGATTTTAAGGGTCCCTAATCATGTGCGTTCTTGCTTGGTATAATGCATCACGAAGATGCAGTCCGATGCATCAAGAAGATGCATTAAGCCCTCTATTCACAGAGCATGGTTCAAATAGGCTGTTATTCATATTTTTAGAGAAACAAAGTCGGAAAAAAAAAAAGAAAAAAAGTAACAAACAACCAGTGTGTCACCACAGAGGAATCTAGAAAATCTTTTTACAAATTTATGTTTTTCCTCTTTTTTCATGACTAGATCTATCTATAAATTGATGGGGTTTTTTTATGACTATCTGTATTATATATACATATATAGTCTGTACGAGCCATCCAATGATCTGTGGGTCCCTCAAATAACCACAGAAAATGATTTCGGCTTATCTTGTTTCAAACGGACAATCTACTGTGACATTAGTAGGCTGAAATAACCACAGTTTACCCTTGAATTGCAAATGTATAACTTAATTTTGTTTTACAGACAATGTAGCTCAAGGTCAGAATGCACAGAACGTGCATTCTGATCTTTAGCTACAAAGTCCGGTATTCTGTGACATATTTCTACATGATAGTCCTAGAGGCTGTATAATTTGATCTTTTATCTCCTGAAATTAGTTCACTGCTGCATTATTTGGCACTGTAAGGGTAGAGTACTGCGGTTTACAAATCTTACGCGTGTTTACTCGTATGTAACGTGTCACCGGGTACATATTTATCACATATTTTTTTTTTCAATCCTAAGAACGGCTTACTGTATCATAATAGTCGATTTGTGACCAGCAAATCCTGATTCGATCCTCGCTGGATGGTGTTGCTCATGTAGGGTTGTCATCGAGCGAGGCAATGCAAACGAGCTGTTGCCTTGATATGGCTGAAATACTGTAATATATTAACCTGTACCCTGCTAAATAAATGAAATGAAATTTTCAAGCTGATAGTATAAACCCAAATTTGCCACTTCAAAGATATTTTTTGGGGGGAAAGATATCTCCTTATCGGACAGTGTCGAGCCAAGATCAAGACTGCACGTCCTGATATACAATGTCCGCAAAAGGTCAGTGAGTCGCGCTTAGCAGCCAAGGGGTTAAACTTTTATCCATTTTTGGTATCCCCCCCCTTTTTTTTTACAAGGAAATTTTCCACAGTGTCAAGTCAACAGCAACCCGTCTTGAGGTAATTGGTAAGATAGTTGCAAACGTCAGGTTGACTGTTTTTTTTTTTTGTTTTTTTTTTAATCTTCGATGTCCATTATTTCGCAGGTCATTATATTCAAAAGTTCTGGACACATCGTGCCAAAGAAGTAAATTAGCCGTTACCATCAAATTCTCCTATAGCTGTTAATTCTTAGGCTCTTAAGCGCGACTCACTGACCCTTTGTGGACAGGGAAGATCAAGATCAGACTGCACAGAACGTACAGTCTGATCTTGGATCTATATTGTCCGATCAGGAGATATCTCCCCTTCAAATATATTTTGAAATGGGAAAATTTGGATTTTTACTATAGGCTTGAAAGTTTCATTTCAAAGGGTGAAAGTGTTCATGGTTGTGTACCCTAAAACTAACAAGTCTTGTCTGGGAAGTAATTACTAGAGCATGTTGTCGTTGTCGACAGGGCGGAAAAACGTGACAAATCTGACTTTAAAAGTAAGTACTGGAAATCAAATCCTCTTTGGTGCACTGAGTTTAAGTCTTTACCAAACAACAAAATATTAGCTTGGCCTAAATTCAACGCAGTTGCAGATGACATTTTAAATGATACCCAAAACATACATTTTGTCTTTCAAAGGGTAGAAAACATTGTGGGAAAAGAAGGAAATTCTGGTTCCCAACCGAATTGTTTGATGATGGCTTAGGGTCTGCTTGGCATCATGCTCCTTTGCCTAGGAAATGGGTCGCTAATGAGCAATAGAGGCACAAAAAATGTAAAGTAATGTACACCGAAAGAAGTTGTAAACCCCGGTGATAATTAAATGGGACTACCATAAACATGTGCGTTACGTCGATTGCTTGCATCACAAATTTCTTTTTTCTCATACATGAAACCACAAAACAAAACATTCAGGAGGGTCCAAAGCAATGACTTAAAATTAACTCAATAAATATAGTTCTGACCAAATCTGTTGACAAGGTGGCCCAACCCGAAGCCACCCGGCTCGAACTTCCTCTCACGGTTCACGTAATATCAGGTACACATTCACATTGTGAAAAAATAACCCTTTACACACGATCCTGGAAAGAAACTCTTTCGAAAACATAAAGGGCAAAGGAGAAAAATGTTGGTAACCAGCATTTTATCCTTTTTTCCACAATGGTTTCTACGATTTCTTAGATAAAGTCATTTATGTTAGCGGCATTGTATGTTGTCTGTAAAAGCTTTCAATCAGGGAAAGTCTAAAATTATGCTTTCTAGTAAAGTGAACAAAATGTTTGGTCAAATAAATCAAAATGCACACCCTCTATTCGATGGGTGAGTGCAACACTATCCTAAGTGCCTATACAAAAGTATAGGCACTTAGGATAGTGTTGCACTCACCCTCTATTGTGATTCATGGTTTTAGTCAGGCAACGATTACTTTCAACTGGTAAAATTTACTGAAAACACTTTGAAGGTGGTTTCGACATGACCACAGATTCATAGTCCAGGAGTCTCGAGAGACGAACCCATTGTCTCAGTCAGTAACGTACAGGACTCGAAACCAGGAGATCCCCGGTTCGATTTTCTACCCTCGGACAGTTTCTTCGTGAGAACTGATGATAGTCATTACTATAGGATTCATTCTGTCATCGATGAACATATTTTCGGCAATATTTATGTTGGAAACAACCAGTGTCATGAGAAGAACATTTTACGAAGTAATGATTAAGGAAACTCCAGGAAAGCATCGATAGGTGCACTGGCCGCCGGAATATGACTGAAATAATACTGTTTCCAGCGTAACACCATGCAAACCAGGGGTCCATGATATGACCTAAGCTGTTAAAATGGCGTTAAACTCCAATACAAACCAAACCAAAGCCATGCCCGGTAGCTCGGTCGATAATGTACAAGGCTTGAAAGCAGGAGATCCATGATTCGATTTCCAGCATTTTCTCATTTTCTCGCAATTTTTTCAAAAGCTTTCTTCCTCAGAGTTGTTAAAGACAGGATTGTGTGGTAAAGGGTTAAATCCAAATTGTCCTTAAATAGCACCAGGCAGAGCGAACCTTAGAGCCAAGAGTCAAGTATCCCGATACAAACCCAAGTCATAAAAAATAAATCACCGCAAGTTTTAACAAATAAATGACAGTATTCTGTCAATGAAGACATCAAAAGCTTTACGATTTGCCCCAGTGATCTCATGAATAGGTCATCAATCTAGTCTGTATAGGATCGTCTGCGCCTAATTCGACAGTGACGACGAGCGGTCATTGTCAGTTGTACAAAGGCCACCGTGGTGTGATGAGATGATACAAGCGATAACAACTCATTCTACACAAAAGACAAATCACAGCTCTGCCTTTTCTATCTTCTCCCCATTATGTAGGCATAATGACCCAGGGGATTGCAATAACGGGATGATTTTACT
Organism: Tridacna gigas; assembly: GCA_945859785.2. NCBI lineage: Eukaryota > Metazoa > Mollusca > Bivalvia > Cardiida > Cardiidae > Tridacna > Tridacna gigas. The sequence goes on along the minus strand of OX244041.2, from coordinate 9,567,268 downwards.
TTTATTGGATTTATAAAAATGTTTGGAAGAATCATGGGGCTCCATATTGGTTTAACAGTGACCCATAGGGTTCTTTTTTTTTTTTGTCTGTTTGCAGTTTTTTAAGAAATTAACGATGGAGGCTTACTTATACAAGGTTGATAAATGATTCATCCATTTCCCGGGGTACTGCGTGGCTCAGTGGTGAAGGTGCTTCGGGAGTTTCTCGTTCGATTCTCACCTGAGGCGTTGGGTTTTCCGTTGAAGTGTTCCCGGGTTAGGCATTGTAAAACACCGACTTAGTACTGGTGAAACCGAGGACATTCACGAACAAGTAGATTGTGGCCGTGATATGACTGAAATAATTATGAAAGCGGGGTAAACCACTGCCATGCAAACAACCAAAGATTAATTTGGGCGTTTCTTATGTCCTCCATGTCTCTTGTGCTTCGCTAGTACAATGCGGGGACTAGTGCGACGCCTTGCCCTCGGTACACTCCCACGCAAACAACGCGATACTGGGCCATAGACAATGTTGTGAGGTATTGTATAGTGGAAAAAAGCTTGCCGACTATTCCCATGATAAATTCATAGGCTAGCCACCTGACTGGCTGAGACAGAAAGTTTCAGTCAATTAGTTGGCAGATCTTTGAATATGGAATATTAGATTTCAGCAGTGCTCTGGGGAAAGAAGGTTTAATGCATCTCCGTGATCCATTATACTAATCAAGTCATCACATAATTATGGAAAGATAGAATCCATTTTGTCTAAAAGCTGGCTGAATCGATGGGTAGAAAGGCCTGAATGGTCCTTGGTCATAAAATTTACAATTAGCAAAAGTTTCGACCCATGTCAGCCCGCGCGGACTGCACAAGCTGACATGAATCGATACTTGTGCAAGTGCATTAAGCCTCCTTTTCACAGAGCATGGCTCAATTCAATTATGTAATGATTGGCTAGTATTTTTTTTTTTCACGTTTTTATTGGCAACAGATATGCCTCTCACTTTGCGTTCAGAATATATATACATATATGTACTTTGATCCTACACGGAATAAAGTGTTTACATTTAACTCAAGCACTCTTCACCATTCGGTTCCGTTGTTACTTTCATGATTCACTCCTTTTTTATGAAGAATTGCAATTATTCCACGAAACTGTACACCTTTTGGTGGTTATTCTAAGTTAAACTTGAATTTTATATATGAAAACTAAGCGTATTTTGTTCCTATTTTGTTGTAAAATACTATCTAAAGTTTTTGTGATAATACCAGGATTTAATTCAACCGAAGAAAATGGAAAGGCCTCGGTCTGTATTCACCAGTCACTCTTAAGTCCTATTCTCCAGGATTTTCTAAATTTGACAGTAACACAGCTTCTTGTTGGCTAAAGTAAATAGTTTAGCCAGCCAATCAGAATATGTGTTACTTTCCAATTTAGAAAATAAATGGTCCAGAGTCTCTCAAAGTTGTTAGTCGAAAGAGGAAAGATTTCCTTCCAAGTTCACAATCTACATGTTATTATATGCAAAAAATCTGTTACAGTCATTACTTTCTGACTCAGATGACTTTGAAATAGTCCCTGTGAAATCATCATAAAGATACGAGTAAAGGTTGACTATATCAATAAACCTAAATATGAGCCATGCACTGGCAAAAGAGGGCTTAATGCATCTCCGTGATGTCATCACATGATCATAGATTCATAAAGTCCTTATTTCTAACAACAGACTGAATCATGAGGTAGATTGGTCTTTTGACAGACAGAAAATTGACAAATAGCGAAAAGTTTCGGCCCAGGTCAGCCTGCGCGGACTGCGCAGGCTGACCTGGGTCGATAGTTTTCGCAGATGCATTAAGCCCCCTTTTTACCGAGCATGGGTCATTATATTTTGTCAAAAGAAAGGGTGAAAATTACTCGTTACAAGAAAATTGATGTACAAAACATTAATCATCTTCCTTTCTTTGTAAGACGAAAGATTTATAGATTTGTAGATTCACATTATAGTTTACAATTTTGATGTCGAAAGGACTACGAAAACACTTGGTAAAGTGACATACTATCTGTAATTTCATTTTCATATAAATAATTTATAGAAAACATGTGTTAGAGAGACACCCCCCCCCCCACCCACCCAACCCACGCCCCCCCCCCCCCCCCAAAAAAAAAGCAGATAGTCTTTATTTCAGTCATGTTACCTGATTTTAGTCAAAAATTAAAGAGACATCGTTACAGCCAAAGAGAGGGAAATAAAAACGCTGTTAACACTTGAACGTGTGTAGAATGGCTTAGAATTTAGTCTGTTGTGTAAACATAGATAAATTACCAATATGCGTGGTGTAAAGGATAGAGACACCCAAGGGATTCGTCCTTATTTAAAACCGGAAACGACAACAGTGATTTTTTTGAAGGCTGCCAAAAATGAAGTGCATCTTCAATCCGTCGTAATCTGTGCAACCTTGCAGCCAAAATGGCTGAAAACGAGTATAGATGAGTCTTTAAAAAAATCCAGTTTGAAGACGTTGATTCAGCCCTTTCAGCGCCATAGACAAAAACAAGGGATTTTTGCGGACAGTATAGATAAAGATCAGACCGCAAAGAATGTGCAATCTGCATCACCGGCTGTTTAGTCAATCCTAAAAGGTATATATGGTGACTAGAATATTTTCCTTTTCCCACAATGTGTGTTACCCCTTCAAAGATAAATCCTGTCATTTAAGACATTTGATTTGTCGTCTGCAAATGCTACCAGTTTGGACGAGTCTAAAATTTTGTCGTCTGGAAAAGAATTAGTCCGAGACTTCAGCCTGGTGATAATTTGAACAATATAAACAACGGCTGAAAGAGAAAAAAAATAAAAACACAATAACAGACTCTAGATACTAAAACCAGATATCACAAAAACGATTAGGTCTAAAATTTTCTTCAAGATCCTTTGAGTTTCCGACAAGATCCTTCTCGATATGATCAGCATCAAGTCTGCATTTCCCTAACAATGCAAATGATTCTCCTCTTTAAGAAACATTGTCTTCAGCATTTTCTAGGGTCACGGCGTTCCTGTCCCTTTAATTATGACTCAAAATGCAAAATGTAAATGAGCCCCGAAAACCCATCTGTAGTCCTTTTTTGTGATCATGTATTGTCCCTTTCTACAAACGCAGCTGTCTGCCAAAACATGAAATTGAGAAAAAAGTCCTTTATATTTATTCCCTTTTAATTTCCTTTCTCGAATGATGAAATGATATCAGATCCAAGAGGCGTTAACAAATATGCATTCTTGACCACGATGGTCATTGTTAAGACACTCTGCCCCGGGTCAGTGTGCCGGGATTAAAGTGACCCCCGAATAAAACATGTCTCCCCACTTCTAATAACCATAAAACACAATAAGATACATATTTAATATCCAAATAGAATCGGATGGCCCTTGCTCCGCAATCGATACATCAAATGCGTGAGAGCGCTTCCCACTTCATAGATGGACGGAGGTACCCTTAGATCTCATGATAGTTTTACCCCATTTATACTTGCAGGAGCATAAAAAAGAAATTACAGATTTGCGTAAACTTAGTCCTTAACCCTTTCCCAAACAAGCCCTGGTTTTCACGTGTCTGCAGTACAAGTCTTTTGAAAACACTGTGGGAAAAGGAGAAATTGCTCGTAACGAGCAATTTCTCCTTTTCCCACAGTGTTTTCTACCCTTTTTGAGATTTTTCTGCCATTTTCATCGAATTTAAAATTGTCGTCTGCAAACTCTTTCAATTTGGACCAGTCCAAAATTCGCCGTTTGGGAAAGGGTTAATAGGTGTTTTCCATGTATTGTCAAAGTAGTCTAAAGAAATGATCTAGGTCTCATGTAGGGAAATGCAAAGATGCGTATTTGCGTACTTCACTTTGTTACTCTTATGTATGCATCTGGTCGAAGTCTTTTGCTTTTGATAAATTTTCTGCATGTCGGGGGACCATGCTACCTCAGAATTCAGCCGGTTGTTAGACAAAATGTTTCCAATAGGTCCATAGTTTTGTGATGTCTTGCTTGGTACTATGAATCACGGAGATGCATTAAACCCCATTTTGCCAGAGTATGACTTACCTTATTCTCATGTGGTTTTATACTGGCAACGCGATGTCTTGATAAGATTTGTGACGTGATAATATTTGAACTTGGAAAGTCTCGTTACGTTCCACTTGATGATGTCAGTAGAATGAATATTATAAGATTGTGCCAATTTTGCGTATTGGTGTTTGGGACTCTGCATTCTAAAGTGCACAAAACAATTACATATTGTATATGATTGTTATTTGCTTTTAGTGCAATAATAATGATAATAATAACTTGATAAGAATTTGATGAGAATCTGATTATTTTTTTCAAGAAAATATTTTCCGAAGCAATGTTTTTCATTAATCATTCCGTGATTTCTTTTTTTAAAGATTCATACTGATGAAGTAGTGAACTAGTATTTCAACTGAAAGAGTCGTAAAGAAATAAACATTCTAATGTTTTGTTATTTTAGTCTTTATTTTGACGCTTTAGTTTGTATAGTTATGCTCTTAATCACCTTTGTGGTTAACGTGAGATAACAAACGGAAGATTTCGTTACAAAATCATTATCTATCTACTCCCACCATTTTCGCATCAATATTTTCAGAAGGGAACAAAAAGCTGACCTGGGAGTAGGTCTAGAGAAAGCTATTTAGGTCGTCTGACTTCACAGAGGAGCCATGCTCTGGGAAAAGGGAGTTTAATGCATCTGCAGAAAATATCGACCCAGGTCAGCCTGCTCAGTCCTTGCAGGCTGACCTGGGTCCAACCTTTTTGCTATTTATGAATTTTCTGCATTTCGAAGGATCACTTTACTCAAAGATTCAGTCGGTTTATAGCCAAAGTGGATATATATTAACCCTTTCCCAAACAAGCCCTGGTTTTCACGTGTCTGCAGTACAAGTCTTTTGAAAACACTGTGGGAAAAGGAGAAATTGCTCGTAACGAGCAATTTCTCCTTTTCCCACAGTGTTTTCTACCCTTTTTGAGACCTTTCTGCCATTTTCATCAAATTTAAAATTGTCGTCTGCAAACTCTTTCAATTTGGACCAGTCCAAAATTTGTCGTTTGATATAATGCATTTCGAGGATGCAATATACCTTCTTTTCCGGAGCGCTACTCATTTTAAAATATTGTTTATGAAGTATGAGTTGAATATTGGATTATTTAACTCTTTCGGCACCAAATAAACAAACTTTGCTCTTTTTAAAGGTTGTAAATAGAATCCACTGAGTCTCCGGAAGATTTTTATCATATAGGCATGACCAAACAAGCGGAGGGCACAGATCAAGATCAGACTGCACGTTCTGTGCAGTCTGATCTTGATCTATGCCGTCCGCAAAAGTCCCTGTTTTCGCCTATGGCGCTGAAAGTGTTAAATTGCACTGAAACACTGCTTACGAAAACTTTATCGTACAACAAATTACAAATGCATCTTCGTATCATTAGTTTTCAAACGGTTTACAATTGCTTAAATATCAAAATTAAGCATTCTGCAACCAGTCGTAAGAGTCGAATATTGTTTCACGGATTAAAGTAAGAATAGTACCCAATCACGTGGACATCAAGGCATTATATTCCAATGGATTTTACGACACTTTACAAGACAGAGAGTTTCCTCCCCAGGTGACCCAAAACTGCACCATTACACCAAACTAAACCAGAAAGGCCAAAGAGGCCAACTCGTGTATTCTAATATCTCTTCCGAGTTGCGATCGCAGAGCTGATATTTGTGTATGTCATTTCAAACTTCAAACAAGGATTTGTAAAGGTTTGATCGTCTATCTTGTTTACGGCACAGTTTTGCACTTTATCTCACTCCCAGAAAAAGATATTAGCTTACATACTCTGTCTTAATGACCCAATCCTTGCCGTAAAGCGTGGAGCTATCATAACAAAGTGTGCTCAAGAGGTATACAACTTTTTGCAGCTGAAAATGTCAACTGAAATCACTGTTCAATACAATAGATGTAGTGTTCGCAAAAAGTTGTCTTCCAAGTTTAAATTTTGATTTAAGTTGGACTCAAATAGGAAACGCAGTTTTACTCGTTCTTTTCATTTTACTCTTTCGGCATTGTCTTTACGAGGTTAGAACACCATAATTAACCCTTTCCGAAACAAGCCCTGGTTTTCACGTGTCTGCAGTACAAGTCTTTTGAAAACACTGTGGGAAAGGAGAAATTGCTCGTAACGAGCAATTTCTCCTTTTCCCACAGTGTTTTCTACCCTTTTTGAGAACTTTCTGCCATTTTCATCAAATTTGAAATTGTTGTCTGCAAACTCTTTCAATTTGGACCAGTCCAAAATTTGTCGTTTGGGAAAGGGTTAACCAGTGATATAATATTAGGTCTAATTAAATGAGTCAGAATAGGGCACTGTAATATTACTTGTTCGATTCCATTAGAGGCTTACGGAAATTTGGTCGATTTTATTCAAAATTCTTTAGAGAACTCATAATTTTGGGTATTCACTATACTTACCAGGGTGGAAAGGTGGCTACAGAAACTGCCTTTACTAATGGTGTAAAGGAACTTGTGAATTCAGTTTAACCCTTAACCTGAAACTAAGTGAATGAAACTTTCAAGCCAATAGTAATAACTCAATTTTTGCTATTTCGAAGATATTTTGGGGGCAAAAATATCTCCGTATTGGACAGTGTAGATCCAAGACCAGACTGCACGTTATGTGCAGTCTGATCTTGATCTACAATGTCCGGAAAAGGTCCTTAGGTCACGATTGGTAGCCTATGGGTTAAGTGTTTCACGTATCGATGGTATCGATTTAACTTGGATCGTATTAAAAACTTGCATATATTGACAACAAGGCGGGTTTTATATGCAATTTGCTAATTATGCCAAGGAAGGATTATAACTACAATGACCTGAACGCTTCCTATAGTCCTCGTTGACATGCAAAGAGATCTCGTTAAAGAAATTAGCCTGCCCACGAGAAAAGATGACTTTTTCAATGCACAGGATTGATTTATTGGTTGAATGGAGCTTAACCCTTTCCCAAACGACAAATTTTGGACTGGTCCAAATTGAAAGAGTTTGCAGACGACAATTTTAAATTTGATGAAAATGGCAGAAAGGTCTCAAAACGGGTAGAAAACACTGTGGGAAAAGGAGAAATTGCTCGTTACGAGCAATTTCTCCTTTTCCCACAGTGTTTTTAAAAGACTTGAACTGCAGACACGTGAAAACCAGGGCTTGTTTGGGAAAGGGTTAACGCCGTGTTCAACCTTATTTCAGTTATATAACGCGGCGGCCAGTGCATCTTGCAATGCTTTCCTGGAGTTTACAGGTATTTTACTAGTACTAAGCACAATATTCTTTCCAAGCCACTGGCTGCTTTCCAACATAGCTATCGTCGAAACAATGGTCAGCGGTGAGAGAGAAATGAATCTTGTCGCAATGACTATCATCAATCTTCGGAAAGAAATTGGCTGAGCCGGGAATCGAACCAGCGACCTCCTGTTCTGAAGTCCTGTACGCTACCGACTGAGCTACCAGGGCTCGGCTCAATGCACAGGAAACTGATTTTTCACTTTTATATTCCCTCATCCATTTGAATATAGATATAAGTAGCCATGAGTTATACCAAAAATATTCCAGGCAGATGTTTGTGTGTTTTAAGAGTCAGATTAAGCTGTTAAAATGTCTTCCAGAGTATTTTACGAAAAATAAAACTTGCTACATTAAAGGCCCAGTGACAGCCAAATGTAAACAATGTCGGTGTTAAAATGCATTTAAATTTAAAACATACCATTTAAAAGTATGAAAATTATTGTGCAGATCACAACCTGCAGGGTCGATCCAAGTGTTAGTCGTTGGCAGAAAAAATAATTTTAGAACCGTGTTAACCCTTTCCCAAACGACAAATTTTGGACTGGTCCAAATTGAAAGAGTTTGTAGACGACAATTTTAAATTTGATGAAAATGGCAGAAAGGTCTCAAAAAGGGTAGAAAACACTGTGGGAAAAGGAGAAATTGCTCGTTACGAGCAATTTCTCCTTTTCCCACAGTGTTTTCAAAAGACTCGTACTGTAGACACGTGAAAACCAGGGCTTGTCTGGGAAAGGGTTAAAAGTTGCAAGGTCGCTCTATCTTTTGCCTACTTTTTATCTTATTTCAAAATTCATTTTTCTGTCAATGGCTTACACTTGAACTAATAGTTTGTCATCTTTACAATATCTCCATACTTTTAAAAGGTATGATTTAAATCTAAATAAAATTTTAACATCCGAATTGTTTACTTTTGGCTGCTATTCGGCCCGTAATGATAGAGCGAACATACAGCTACTTGCAGGCTGCAAGGAAATAACAATGTAAAATAATTTTAGACATAAAAAAATCGTTTAAATTCAAATCGTCATAATAGTGTTTCTATTAATTTGGTTGGGGGTCCTGCGTGGCCCAGTGGTAAAGTGTAGGACTCGTGACCTGGAGGTCCCGGGTTCGAGCCTCACTGAATCCACTGGGTCTTTCTTGGGAATGTCCATGGGCAAGACATTGCATAGCCCTAGCCCAGTATTAATGAAACCCAGGAAATACACGAATATGTGAGCTGTCGCCGTGATATGACTGAAATAATGTTGAAAGCGGCATTAAACACCATTCAATCAATCAATCAATTTGGTTACGTGATGGTCATAGCATTCATGTGGACTTGTAAACACTTGTTAACATGGCGCATATGATCCTTCAGAAGCATTTTATGAAAATAAAAACTGGTTTGTGATTCAATTTTATGGTATCAATTGTGTGCTTGGTAAAAAATGAATAGACCTTGTCTCCATCAACTGATAGGGTACCTTGTATGTATCATAAACACATGAGAATTAATTAAGCACCGCCCATTTTCATGTTTTAAGGTTGCTTTCAACAGAATGCAGTTGTCATTCATGATACGTAAACATACGACTTGGTTATATATTCGTTAACGGAACACACCAAGGCGTCAATGCATCAGCTACCAACACTGCTTCTAGTTTCAGCTGTAATTTATTGACAGTCAGATAGCCCTTTACCGCACAATGACGCCTTTTAACGACCCTGGGGATGAAGCCTTTTGAAAACATTGTGGGAAAAGGAGAAAATGCTGGTAACCAGCATTTTCTCCTTTTCCCACAACGTTTTCTACCCTATCAAAGAAAAATTGCACCATTTGAGCCACATGGAAATTGTCGTCTGCAAATGCTTTCAATTTGGACAAGGCTAAAATTTTGTCGTCTGGTCAAGGGATAGGGACAACGAAAACGTCAACACAATGACCATGTTCAAAACTATGCTCCCAGGGACTAGGTCAATGCTCAGTCGGATTGAGATCAGGGCTTCTTGCAGGGCAGGGTAGTGTGTCAATTATTTTGGGCGGTGCTTAAATCTTTACCACACGAGAAAAATGTAGACCAGTCCAAATTGAGAGCATTTGCAGACGACAATTTAAATGTGACTCAAATGGAGAATTTTGCCTTTGATGTGGTAGAAAACGTTGTGGGAAAAAAAGAAAATGCTGGTTATCAGCATTTTCTCCTTTTCCCACAATGTTTTCAAAAGGTTTCTTCTTCAGGGTCGTTAAAGGTCGGGATTGTGTGGTAAGGGGTTAATTAATGCTCGTGTGTATATATATTTTCATCTCTGTCTCTCTCTCTCTGTCTCTGTCTCTCTCTCTCTCTCTCTCAGTTTCATATGGTTGTAGTAAAATATCGGGATGAACCTGCATTTTCTCCTTTTCCCATAGTGTTTTCTACCCTACCAAAAACAAATTATTATTCTTGAGTCGCATTCATCTTGTCCTCCGAAAATGCTTTCAGTTTTCAACGTCTTTTTTTTTATTTGTTTAGTAAAGAGTTAAACAAGCATACATATGATGACTTGCTTTGTATAATACAACACGGAGATACACTATAGTCCCTTTTCCCGGAGCTCCGCCCATATGTATGCACTGCAGTGCGTTTCTTTGAAAAAACAAAATAGTTGTTGACGACGGCCAAGAAAGGTCCACTCAGCGCTCGCTCTTTCCACGACATTACAAACAGAAAACAAAATCATCTATGGGAATAGACTCCATTTTGAGCGAACAGGTTAATAGATTAACTCAAAGATTTTGGATAAGATAAAACCCAGTTAGGGGTTGGAAGTCAATGTCAAAACAATCACCTTTTATAACACAACTACTGGAGATTAGGGTTAAGATAGGGCGTCGGGAGATTTGTCCTCGGTCGCCGTAATAATCAGTCTTTTTATTGGAGAGGAGTTGTAGATGTTCAAACCAATCATTGTTCTCATTGTGCCGACTAATCTGTAAGCTATTTGCTGAGCTTAAACGATGTCGTGATTTATGGCTGTCATCTTACATATCTTTACCTTTCTCGACAATTTGGGAACCGTTTGATATACATTAGTAGTATATAAAATTGAAAATTTAATTAGTGCCATATCTGTTATAAAGATTAACAAGTGGCGCTATCGGAAAAGGCATTTTTTGATGCATCGTCTCAACGTATGACACCAAACAAGTCGTCGCATACAATTGATCAGTTTTACCAAACGACAAATTCTTAGACTAGTCCAAATTGAAAGCATTTGCAGACGACAAAGTAAATGTTACTCAAAAATTGAAATTTGTTCTGGGGAGGCTAGAAAGCATTGTGGGAAAAGGAGAAAATGCTGGGGTTACCAGCATTTTCTCCTTTTCCAACAATGTTTTCGAAATGATTCTCTGTCTGAGTCGTTAAAAGTCGGGATAGTGTGGTAAAGGGTTAAATCTGACTGAATCATGAGGAAAAGTAGTTCTTTGATATGCATAAAATTTACCGATTACAAAAATTTTCGTCCCAGGTTAGTCTTTGCGAACTGCACAGGCTGCCATGCGTCGATACATTCTGCAGATTCATGGAACCGCCTTTTCACAGAGCAAGACTCATTAATTCAGTGCGTGAAAACGACGAACACAATCAAGTTCCGATGTTTAAGGGCACAATATCTTACCAAATATCTAACTGAACCTTCTATTCCTTATGCTCTCTGATCTTGACGTAAACTGTCCAAAAACACAGCTAAAATTGCCACTGACATGGGAACCTTTACATAATACATTGCAACATAACATGAAAAATTTGTAGAGCTCCAATTTCGATTGGATTTTCTGATGAAGCTTTTAGTATTGCTTGGGGTATAGGATATATTCGTTTTAAGATCAATGAAAAAACAGTAACTTGTATGATGTTTTTGGTATTTTGTTTTCATGCTTTCATTTATACAAGAAAAATTTTCTGCATTATGTTAGTCAGGAATAGGTTTCTTTCTTCAGTATTCAAATAAAGTTTAATCAAAGAATGTCTTAAAGATTTTCTTCTGTGTTACACATTAAAAGAAAATATTATGTTTATCTTTTCTTTGAACGGTTGCATCTGTGCAATTCAATTCAGAAAAAAAAATGAAAACAATGATAAAGAATATGTATTTTTCATAAAGAACCATTTATTCATTTCCAGTTATATAATCCAGAAAAGAGAAAGTAGAAAAAAGAAGAAGAAAATTAAAAAAAAAACATACGAATTAATTCTTTTCTAAAGGATACCGTGCTTTATAATACATTTCGAACATGTTGTGGGAAAGGGGGAAAACGTAGTTTACTTGCATTTTCTCTTTTCCCACAATGTCTCTTGCCCTTTTCAAGACGAATCACAACATTTGAGCACAAATAATTTTCGTATTAAAATGCTTTCAAATGGAAGTCTAAAAGTTTGCCGTCTTGAGTTAAAGACTTTAACAGTTATTTAAACAATTAAAGATATAATTCAGTGGAATCCCGATTTTTAGAAATTTCGAAACTTTGAATATATAACTTGACACAAATCCATTTGCAGAAGATCTTTTTGTGGACTAAATTTTAGACTATTGCGACAAAGGATAACTTTGTCATCGCTCCTGTTGTCAGGATACCTGTTTATTCACATGTGTTCACATACTATGCCAAATCTCATGAAGATAGAGCTATTCACATGGATTTTTTTTCAATATCGTCTTCGTGAAGTTGTTTCGAGAGAGAGACGTTTAACTCTTAACCACACCTTCCCGAACCTAAATGGCTTTTGAAAGGAGAAGACTGAAGACAAAAATACATCCAAGCCATAATTGAAATCAAGGCAGTTGATAAACTATTTTCTCATACAATATGTCAAAGACGTTTGATTATATGAAAAGTCCATGCTATATGAGCCAAGAAACTGTTTTTTGCATTTTCAGTTGATATTTAACCATTTTTAAAAGAACAGCTACAAATAAAATAGCTATATATAGCCGAAAATAAGACCGCAGCAATCAAGAGATTACATTGAAGCTAGGATAAATAACACACTATAAATATGTGAAATTATTTACAATAGATAAATGCAATGAATGGGTGGCAGTATCTTTAAATGAACTTATACATACAGTTATAAATAACGCAAGAGACAACGTTCTCCCTGATTATCTGCTATTTTACCCTCTTTCAAAATATATAGTCATTTAAAACGTTGGACCATTTGTTCACATATCCGTTTTGATCCAAATGAAATATCACTATTCAATGGCTGTTTTCATGTTCAATGTCATTTTGTTTACATTCATATTCTAATTAAAAATTATGCAATACAACTTACATAATAATTTGCGTTGTTCTCATCAAATATTTGGACTTACAAGAAAAACCGTTAACAAAATAGACAGAATCAAAACAAATATAGGCAAGAAACAAAAGCTTGAGAATGAAAACAGGCTAACATGACTGCTCAAAGTTCTTCATAAGATTTTCATATAATTAGAATCGCATGGGGACTTCTTTAAAAAGTTATATTTTGAATAGTAACACATACAAATATATCTGAAAAATTAAGATGGAACATTTATGTGGAGCAGATTATCCTTGAAGGAGCATGATACAGAGGCAGTGACAGGTTTGCTAGACACACCCCTGGTAAAGGTTTTACCAATGTGGGTTTGTTACTATCTTCATCTGGCGAATCTCGAGAATGGTCTGGTGCGTAATAGTCAATTTCTTCACGAATAGCGTCATGTTCGCGAGTAAGGGCATTCGTATGGGCCAATGAGACGGACTGATCTACTAGGGTCTCATGCATGTCAACTGAAATGCCATCTTCGTCGTTTTCAGAGACGTCTATTTCTTCAGTTTCATTATCATTTAATTCACTGTCAGCATTACCACTCTCGTTTCCATCCATATCATTATCTTCAAACACGTCATCCACTTCGTAGTCAGTTTCACATTCATGATCAGGAGAGTCTACGACATTAGGCCCGTCAGTTTCATGTTTCTTGAGGTGGCGATCTAAATTGGTCTGTTGCCCAAAGCAACGATCACATAATGGACAACGGTACGGTTTCTCTTTATTGTGAATGTTTCGAACGTGTCTTTGAAGATTTGAAGATATAGAAAAAGATCTTTCACAGTATTTACACTTATAAGGCTGTTCACCGGTGTGTGTTCGAAGATGGCGAGTGAGATTTGCACTGCGTGGGAAAATTTTTCCACAGAATTTACAGCTGTATCGATCTCTTGGTTTATGCATCATAGACAAACTTGGAAACTCTCTCAAGCCGAGGAAGCTGGGAAATACTGGAGGCATACTGTGTAGTGCAGCCAAGTGCCGTTCTTGTTGTTGCTGCAGCTGAATGGTATATGGATTCATAAAAGGTAGTGGGAGGCCCGTGTTCATGAATGGATATATGCCGTTGTACATACTGTAAGGATTAGATTCGAGCATCAGTTTGTCTAATCGATCCTTGTTATCAGCTTCAGGTGCACGGACATGCGGTTTTATGGGACTGACAGCTAGACGAGGTATTGGTGAGACGATATTAGATTGCTTTGGAGATATTTGAGGGGAGGATGTTACGGACTCACCGTGGGTGTAACGTTTCGGCTTTTCACCTAGTAAAAGATCATACTTAGACCGACTCAGATCTAATGGTTGTTCAGTTTTAGAGGTGGTTTCACTGCTAAGGCCTCTTTCAGATGCTGTAAACCTATTCGTTATTAGACTTCCTGATACAGTTGCATACTGGGGCTTCGGAATTCGAATTCGAGGCTCGTTTACCTCCCTTCTCTCCGTTTGTATTTCATGACGTAAGTTTTCAGCAGATCGTTCACTATCAAAACTATCACTCCTCTTTTTTTCGCCATTGTCAGAGAAACTGTCACCATCCGAGCTGTGATTTGCCTCAGATTCACCATCGCTTCCAGAGTATTCCTTCGTTGATCTCATCTTTTTAGGGACAGGGTGTTCATCTGCAGCCTTTCGCCTAGACTCGTAATGACTATCTTGATACTTCGATGTTGAGGTCTGTTCCAAATGATTAACAAATGGATGAGTAGATGGAAAGTGTTTCATTTGATCTAGGGTAGTACCAAACGGAAACGGAGGTAGGCTTGGTCCAAAGTTTGATACCACAGGCATTGCCGGTCGGCTTCCATACATTCTCATGCATAGGGAAGGATTAAAAGCCGGTGGAAAGTTTGGTACACTGTAAGGGGAAATTTTAGATTTGATATCGTGGTGAATGCTTATAGGGAGACCATTTCGCAGTGCCCCTTCACAAAATCTTTTATGTTTACTGAGAGAAGTAATCGTTGAAAAGGCTTGACCACAGTCAGTGCATTTAATCTGTTGTCGGCAGTCTGCATGCATTCTCTTATGCCTGCATAGATTGGAAAACTGGGTATAAGCTTTAAGGCAGACTTCGCATTGAAATGGTTTAACGCTGGAATGAATGTGTTGATGTTGCTTCAAGCCTGAGGATGTCGCAAACGTCTTACCACACTCCGGACAGGCATGGCTCCTTGCTCCCATATGCTGGGACCTGATGTGGCGTTGAAGGTTTGAGGGGTCGGTAAAGGTCTTCTCGCAGTGTTCACATCCAAATCGCCGACCGAGTTCATTCTGAAATAAGTATTAAAATATCCTATTTATATAATACAAACGAAACTTCTCCTCAGTATTTCAGTTGAATTTTAAGGGGAAAACGGAAAGAAAAAGACACCATTAGAGTAAACTCTGATCTCTTTTCAATATGGTTAAATTTTGAGTAATATCAGTAATAGTTGCTGATGAAGATCAATTTAAGTTGTTGACGTTTTGAAAATGATTTATTTAATGGGTTGGTTTAATGCAGCTAATGAATTGCTTAAGATACAGTTTACACAAAGAAATTCAAACAAATGCACAAGTCATTGGGAGAAGCTGGTTGCATCACTGAATTAAAAGGTTTTGATATTAAAGATAATTTTACATTCAGGGTCATTACCTGACGCGTGTTACTTTCCGATTTCCACATCGAGAAATGTTGGGATTGGTTCGTGTCTGATGGGCCAGTCGGGTACGCCTGGTTGGATATTGCACTGCAATGATAAAGATACAATCATCTGACGCTTTGAGATTCATAAAAAACTTTTTATTGAGGTTTGAATATTCTATGATCATTACATTGTTCGCTTATAGCATATAATGAAAACGATGAATGATGTTTAAATTGATCTAATTAGCCAAACCTAAAGTTAGTTGAAAAACTTTTTTTTTCCATTATACAAAAAACCAGATGCTTCCATAACAGCCACAGTTATATAGTGGCATGGATACATGCTCCTCCAAGTTTCGCGCATTTCTATCTATACAAAATCATCAAAAAATGTTTTATGGGCACTGATTTGTACAATCACTGAAAGAAACTGTCCAGTTTTTGTCTTATGGAAGTTTAAATCTAAGCACAATAAGATCGTCTTCCGAAACAAGCTTAATTGTTATAGACTCCTGTGAGTATAATAGGGGTCCTGCGTGGCTCAGTGGTAAAGTGATACTATTGACCTCTTGGCCCTAGGTTCGAGCCTCACTAAATCCACTATGTTTTTCGTGTGAGCGTCCTTGGGCAACTTCAGGGCCATAGCCTAGTACTAGTGAAACTCAGAAAATACATGAATATGTGAGCTGTCGCCGTAATATGACTGAAATAATGTTGAAAGCGGCGTAAAACACCATTCAATCAATTAACCTATGAGTATAATACGTGTAAGTGTAATGTTTTGTTACAATCAAATTTTCAATTAAATTGGACAAAAAACACTTAATGAAACGTAATTACAATAAGATCAATACTTGACATAATCAATTACCTTTCTCTGGTAGTAGATCTTGTCGTGGTTGTTTCCTCGCACTGTTCTCTTACATGTTGAACAAGTTCGTCTCTAGACCCAAATCTTTTGTTGCAACCTGTGCATGGGAAGCTATCTTTGTCCAGACCTACAATTATAAAATTAAAAAGTTATCACTTACAAGACATGGGAACAAAATACGGGATTGAATATATGCCTGTTATAGAGAGTTTGATTAAAAACATACATTTGTCACCCGTCGCTTCAATGGTCTTTTTTCTGTAAAGTATTATTTTTCTAATAATCGATTTTAATATTTTTCAATAAATATTTCAATAGAGATAACATTTTTTCAAATAAAAACATTATTAAGAAAAGTTTTTGTGTAAAGCATTTGTTTCAACTGTATAATTTAAGTAATTCTGTTTAATTAACTCTAGTTAGTTCCGCTCAGAAAAGTATCATTTTTATAGAAATGTATTCTTTCCTGGATTTGTTTTTTAATCATTATTTCTAACTCAGTATTTCTAACTCAATGAGGCACTATCATCACTATTCGTCTTAAATTCAAATTTAGATATCAAAATCTTTGTCAGCCTTTTTCTTCTGTCTCTGTGAATTCGCTACAAATGACGTCGAATCGATTAAGTTATATCTTTCGATGACATCAGCGGTTAAATTTTTCTCCATTCTCTATAATCAGAAAAGAAAAGCATCAAGTATTTAAATGATCATGTATTTCCCCCCTAGCAGTCGACAACACTGTCTGTTTTCAAAAGCCCACATTAGAACTTCTGTCGTATTTAAATGGAAATGATAATCTGTCAATATCAGAAAATAAGGCATTCGGAACACAGCTGCCATTACAACATTTTTAACCGAGTTTCGAGCAGACGAATACTTTGGAACATGTTTAGGGCTCAGTGAGTTTTGTACCCCTGCCAGGCGAAACCAAACATTTCCGATGCTGATCTTATTTGCTTCTATTTGTTGCGACAAATGGATATTTATGAGAAGAAAATTTATTGCCAATTTAAACTTATCGCCTCGATTCAACAGTATCCTGATCGCGTCATTGTAACGAGAAAATTACCTTTTTCTTCTTATCATTCTTTAATATAACTGAAGTTCAACCATATTTAGGTAATACAAATGTAATAAAAACAGACGAAAAAATCGGAATGATATTGAGTCATAGTAACAGGGAAAAATCTTACGAATGCATTTTTCCTTTCGCTTACTCGGGACAAATATTTGCCTTCAGTATGCTATCTTCAATGTTTTGAATTTGATTATTCCGTACAACAGCATATTGATTCTTATTGACGTGTATAAAAAGTACCGACATTCTTTAACTGTACTTGTGCTGTTATTTATCTGTTATAGCAAACAGATAAAGAACAACAACAACAATACGAGTGGTTGGACATTTGAAGTAACAATCAATATTGTCCTTAATTGGATCCTTGGTTCATCTGAATTAGCTGTGAACAAAGCTATATGTTGCTATAACAATTCAGGGAAAATGGTATCAAAAGTTTGGGACTTAAAAGATTAAAGTTCAGGAAAGTTAACATTTCTCATAGGAAACATATTTAATACGCCTAGAACTTATGGAAAGGAACATGAACATTAATCATATTAAAAGCTGCTATCAGTTTTACTTAAATTTATGTAAAACGAGATTAAAATGCTTTGGGGTTTTCCGCCTGGGGCGCCTTTAGAAAACTTTTATTCTATGACCTGCATAATGAACGCTCTTTACCGACAAGAAACAAATGCCTTGAATCAGAATTTATTGCTTTATCTTGCTTTAATTGACGTTCTGGTCGATGGAAGCAGTTAACGCTATGAATGTCTAACAAAACATCATCTTCAAAGATATGAACACTCATTTAGCATGAACCGTTCTCTTTTTTTCATCAAAACGGGTAACAACCGAGTGTTATAATATCATCAGCTTATTAGAATTACATTGGAATCGGGGACAAAAGTTCTGACAAAAACGCAAATCATCTGCTTGCTGGAGACAAGACTGGTGTTCACTTTCACTTCTGATGGGCGCAGGTGTTTTACAGGATAAACAAATAAAGATGAATAAATTACTGAAGCATTTGCGTAAGATGATAATGTAAGAGGCCGAGGGGACAGAAATGATTCATCTAGAGGCGACCGTTGTTTCTTTTCAAATCTGACAAAGTACGCCGAATCATTATCGAGACCAGCAGTTGTTTTATTATCATTATGCGCTACCCTTACTCTACTTAAGTTTTGGTCAATATTGATTCAAAGCTATTTTGAACAGAAAATATCACAACATATCGAATTTACTAAAGTCAAAATCAGGATCTACACTATACCATTAACGGCACAAAAGGGACACAAGATTCCCTTTCGTTCTTCTATTCGAATTTCATAACTCTAAGAAGAAGCCTTGATTTTTCATGAAGAGTAATTCTTTACCATCTATTGAAAGAGTTGCTTTTCGCTTTTCATTTATTTCTTTATCGTTTCCCTGTCTCAGACAACAAAATTTCAGACTGCCATATTCAAAGCATTTGTAAACGACAATTAAGTCAAATGATGTGATTTTTCACCGGGGAGATAGGATAAAATCAAGCATGGTTAGGGCTTATGATTATTGTGTCTAGAAATCTATATGATAATTTGTTACATCATTCCTTGTCCTGTTTGAATCTTTAAAAAAAAAAAAAATGTAGCAAATGGCTTCGAAAACATCCTAGTAAAATACGGATAACCAAAATGAATTTACCCTTACCTCAACAATCCCGAGTTTAAATGAGTCTGACGGATTTAAAATGCATTTCGCCACAATGTTTTCCAAGCTTTTACAAACAATTTCTATTATTTGCATCCAACTTAAAATGTCGTCTGCAAATGCTTTTAAGATGAATGGACCTAGAATTTTGTTATCTGGTAAAGAGTTAAGATTTATACATGCAGAAGATAAAATTAAGAAGAAGCATTCCTATTAAAGATAGATAATCAGCATTAACGGATATTTTATACACAAAGACATGTGAATATACATGTACTTTGGAAAAAAGAGGAAATTCTGGTCACGAGAAAATTTTTTGTTTTGCTAGAACTTTTTTTTTTTAAGTGTTGCGCTTCAAAACGGGAAAACTCTACGGTGATCATGTATTAAAGTTATACTATTCGGCTATTGGAAACATTCACAATTTACATCGAAAAGACAGTTTATACAAATTTACATGGATTAGATATTTGTTCATATTTATCTTGTGTTGACTCGTTACACCATGTGTTACTGAGTTGAATTTTGAAGTATTTACATCTCGAGTTTGTTTGATCTTTTTTTTTTTTTAAATTTCATCTTTTCTTTCTCAAGCAAACTATTTAAGAATTTTTTTCAGAGAGCTTGAGATGAATGTTTACACCTGCTTTGACATTTCTTGACAGCGTTGATGAATAAAATAAAATGCATGTTTCTGTTATCTTAAAAAGAGAATATGTATATATTTGCAATTTGCAAAAAAAACAAAAACACTTTGATAGTACAATCTGCATTCTCTCTCTCTCTCTCTCTCTCTCTCTCTTTTTAAATTTTCACTTAAACTACTCTTAAACAAAAATTTTAAAACATTCGTCTTTTCTTTTTAGGATTCTTAATAGACATCCCTTTGTACAAATATCATGCTATTAAAGCACTGGTACTCCTGAGAGTCACACTAGTACCTTAAGTTTTCAAGGAAAATGTAACTTTGCTGTATAGATGATGGGTAAAACCGTTGGACTAAGGTGTAATCCCTTCACATTTTCAGTATAAACAATATTTCTGCCATATTTTTGTGATCAATGCAGAAAACTTTCGGATTAAAAAAAGTAGATATAATAGATACAACATTACTATTATAACATAGAAGCAGCGTAGAAGACATTATGGTAGAAAAGATGAATTGCCTAATACGAGACTTTTCAAAATGCTTCAGTGATTCTGTGTTGAAGTTGTTTGCCGTTCGCACGGTCAAGGTCTGGACTCTATTCATATACCATACTTAATTTCATTCTTAGTCTATTTCTAGATTTAGAAAGTAACACAACTTCTGATTAACAAACCAAATGGTTTCGCCAATAAGAAATTGTGTAATTTCAAAATTTAGAACATTCTTGAGAATTAGACTAAGAATATTTTTAAGATTGGTTAGTGAGCACGGACCCATTTTTTTTTTCCAAAAGCCAAACATCAGATTTGGTCAAAGATTTCAACAGAGCATGGCAAATTTGAGCGCGAGTATATGCCTTTTATTCATATTAATGGCGTCAGTAACCTTGACGGCAATGTGGATCAAGCTCAGACTTCACAGATTGTGCTGTCTGCTCTTGAATCTTCATCTTCTAGCTTTTGATTCTAAAGATGACAACTGGATACCTCGATTGGCAGTGTTGTATTTGATATCGCCAAAAAAGTTTCATAGTTTACTGAGCGATCCAGCGTCTTAACGACCCTGAAGAAAAAGCACGGTTGAAAGAGGACAAATAACAGTCTTCTTTTCCCTCAATATTTCTATCTGATGAAATATAAACCCTATAATTTTAGCTACATTTATTTTGTCGTCTTCAAATGCTTTCAATTTAGCCCCAAATTTTATCGTATGGAAAAGAGTTAAAAGATAATTCATTTGGCAGGTAGCGCAGGCGTTAACAGTCTATCTTGTCCTTTTTACGATCCTATTAATAAAAGGTTAAATCGGATTTAAGTTTATTAAGGGTGACTCGATTGTAAGAGCAAGAATTCCATTCAACATGTCCTCGCTCACCCCGCTACGATGGCTCTCCAAACTAATTGAAAATTAATTGTGTCAAATAAAAAAGCGATAATTTTTTTGCATTTAAATTCGGGGCTGAGTGTTTTCAGATTAAAAAAATATATCTACTCACAAATGAAATCCATTTTGATTATGAAAAAGTACGTTTAAACATGACATTCGTTTCTCCTCGGTAATTGGGTACATCTATTCCCCACGTTACATGATTTTATAAACCCTTCACTCTTTCAGCAAAAATTATTTGAGCCATGCTCCGTGAAAAGGGGGCTTAATGCATCTGCGAAAAGTTTCGACCCAGGCCAGCCTGCGCAGTCAGCACAGGCTGACCTGGGCCGAAACTTTTCGCTATTGGTCATTTTTCTGTAGGTCAAAGGACCAGTCTACACCATGATGAGGTCGGTTGTGAAAAAAAAAGTGGTTATTATGGATCCATAATTATGTGGTGGCTTGATTGGTATAATGCATCACGGAGATACATTAAGCCCCCTTTTGCCAGAGCATGGCTCATTTTATTCGATCTCTTTCGACGGCTGAAAATACAACCCACTGAAACACAAAACTATTTTTTCTTCATAGGTTTGGGTAAACAAGCGGATGGTATAGATCCAAGTTCAGACTGCACGTTTTGTGATTTACTGGCTGCATGTGTTGTGCAGTCTAATCTTGATCTACACTCCGCAGAAAAAAAAAAAAATGTGTCTAAACTTTTCCAGGGCGCCGAAAGGGCTAAGTACCAGACATCAGCAGTGATAATCAGCCATTGACAATTGGGGCAACTTTTATGAATTGATTTAGTTTTCTAAAAGTTGAACTCTGCAATTTTATATATCTTGTCTTAATCTTATACAGATATCATAATTAATATGCCCCGCGATGACAATTAACAATGATCCTAAATCTGCGGGGCTCTGTTATCAACAAAAGTGACACTAAAATGTATTCCGGCTCTATGAGAATGAACAAAATGTAAGAGCTTTTTGACGTCTGTAATCAAGCAATGAGAAATTGTATGAACTTTTTCAATGAGAGCTTGTCATTCACAAATTGTGACACTTCAATACTAATCATCCATATATCATGATTTAAATGGTAAATTTACAATTATCACTAACTGAGTTTCTTTTATTTTTTTCTCCCTCTTTCTTTTAACCGTTAACCCTTTCCCAAACGACAAATTTTGGACTGGTCCAAATTCAAAGAGTTTGCAGACGACAATTTTAAAATTGATGAAAATGGCAGAAAAGTCTCAAAAAGGGTAGAAAACACTGTGGGAAAAGGAGAAATTGCTCGTTACGAGCAATTTCTCCTTTTCCCACAGTGTTTTCAAAAGACTTGTACTGCAGACACGTGAAAACCAGGGCTTGTTTGGGGAAGGGTTAACCTGCTAAATAAATGAAATGAAACTTTTAAGCCGAAGATAAAAACCCAGATGTTGTTATTTTAAAGGTATATTTTGGGAGAAAAATATCCGTATCGGACGGTGTAGATCCAATATAAAGAGTGCACGTTCTGTGCAGTCTGGTCTTGATCTCCACTGGTCGCAAAAGGTCCTTGAGTCGCGCTTAGCAGCCTAAGGGTTAAAACACCACCTATGTACCACGAGCAATTTTAGATAGTTTGGTAAATTATGATGTAATAATCGTGAAGTATGAAGCAGAGGTTTTCATTTAATACAATGTTTCATTCCTAATTGATGTATCCAATTAATATCATTCATTATTATTATTATTATTATTATCATTATGTGGGGTTGTGAAAAGAAAAGGATGTATCAGCCGTGCTGATAAGTTCACGACTAAAAAGCTAAAAATGAAGAACCTGGAGGATAAAGGAGGAATTGTATCGGAAAAGCAGGGTTTTTTTTTCCGAATATAACTCAGGAAACATAACTGTGAAATGGTGTGATTGATAATTTCAAGCATGATACTGTTCAAATGCAATGGAAAGGATAAATCGACCTCAGACTTGACTTTGTATCCGCCATTGCATGTTATCTTGTGTTATTTTGTCCGGAACTACTTAGTTACATTTTCGTAAATGCAAAAAAAAAACATAGCCTTGTTTACCTGCAGTCTGCCTTGTATGACAATGAAAATCAAGCTCAGAGTCCATATTCACCAATCATTCTTTCGGAAAGCGGAATTTTCTAAATTTGAAAGTAACAAAACTTCTGATTGGCTAAACCAATTGGTTTAGCCAATCAGAAGTAATGTTACAGTCAAATTTCGAAAATCCTGGGCAGAATACGACTAAGAACCTTCTTAACCCTTTACCACACAATCCCGACTTTTAACAACCCTGAGGATGAAGCCTTTAGAAAACGTGGAAAAAAAAAAAGAAAATGCTGGTAACCAGCATTTTCTCCTTTTCCCACAATGTTTTCTATCCTATCACAGGCAACTTCCATTTTTTGATGCACATCTGAATTGTCGTCTGCAAATGCTTTCAATTTGGGCCAGTCTAAAATTTTGTCGTTTGGTAAAGAGTTAAGAATAGTAAGCGAATACTTGGACCCAGATTTTACAGAACATGTATAGTTCCATCCTAGAAACACACTGCCCTATATTTTCACGTGATCATCCGAAATTAATAACCTTGACATTGCTATACTGTAGTTAGCACTGAAGGGCGTAACCAGGGGTTCAGTATCATTAGTCTACGCACTCCGAATCGAGAGTACTATTTCACCCTTAGGCTACTAGGCGCGACGCAGAGCAGTGTAAATTAAGATCAGACCGCACAGAACATGCAGGCTGATCTTCATCTACACTGGCCGATACCGTGAGAATTCGATTTTCTATAGAAAAGAGAGAGGATGAAATTGCATTTTACTCTCGGTTGGACATTTTCATTTTAATTTTCTGCGCATTTTTTAGGCCCCATTATGAAAGAGGAGATATTCTGTAAAGTGGTAAGATAATATTTTGCATATTCCCATTTCTTCTCCAATTACGCGCTTGCGTAGTGTGTGTAATGAATGCTAACCCTTAACCCTTTCCCAAACGACAAATTTTGGACTGGTCCAAATTCAAAGAGTTTGCAGACGACAATTTTAAATTTGATGAAAATGGCAGAAAGTTATCAAAAAGTGTAGAAAACACTGTGGGAAAAGGAGAAATTGCTCGTTACGAGCAATTTCTCCTTTTCCCACTGTGTTTTCAAAAGACTTGTACTGCAGACACGTGAAAACCAGGGCTTGTTTGGGAAAGGGTTAAGCGTTCACTGTCTGAGAAACAGAAGTGCTTCCACCACCTTGAGGACAAAGGCTTTTGAAAACATTCTAGTAAAAGAAGAAAATACTGGTCACTTCAATTTTCAAAACGTTTTCTACCTTTTAAAGCCCTCCCCCCCCCCCCAAAAAAAAAACACATTATATTGGCCACATATACACATATACATATATAATCTATCGTCTGCAAGTGCTTTCGGGGTCCTGCGTGGCTCAGTGGTAAAGCGGAGGACTCGTAACCTGGTGGCCCCGGGTTCGAGCCTCTCTGGATCCATTTGGTTTTTCGTGGGATTGTCCTTGGGCAAGACACTTCAGAGCCCTAGCCTAATACTGGTGAAACCCAGGAAATACATAAATATGTGAGCTGTCACCGCGATATAACTGAAATATTGTTGAAAGCGGCGTAAAACACTATTCCATTCAGTCTGCAAATGCTTTCAGTTTGGACAAGTATAAGATACTGTCGTCTTGATAATCCCTAGGCTGCTAAGCGTGACTCCTTTACCTTTTGCAGACAGCGCGGATACAGATCAGGCTGCACAGAACTTGCAGTCGGATCTTGATATACACTGTCTGATAAGGAGACATTCTTTCCCGAAAAATTGCTCATGAAATAACAATATTTGGTTTTTTATTACCTGATTGAAAATTTCATTTAACTTATTTAGCAGGCTAAGAGTTAAAGAATATCAAATACTCACTGTCATCTGACGGTCCTTTGCCGTCTTTGAGGGACTCTTCCGAGTTGTAGAGTAACATCGCTTCTCTCGGCGTTATCTGAAATACGAGACGAGGATTTCAGTGCTCACACCAGATTTGCAACAATTCACGGGACAAAACTGACCGACCGACCGACCGACCGACTGACCGACCGACCGACTGACTGACTGATCGACCGACCGACCGATTTATTGGTGTTTTACTCCTCTTTCAACATTATTTCAGTCGTCCTCAAATATTCATGTATTTTCTGGGTTTTACCAGTACTAGGCTATAGGGCTCTGAAGTGTCTTACAATAGGACACTCCCACGAAAAACCCAGTGAATCCAGTGAGGCTAGAAGCCGGGGCCTCCAGGGCACGAGACCTAAACTTTGCCGGAGAGCCACGCAGGACCCCGGGACCAAACGTACTGTACAAGTGCCCTTACGTAAAGATACCAGGGAAATATTTTGGCACGAACTGGGTTTTCTCTTTACCAGATGACAAAATTTAACACTTAAGCTGCTGAATAAATGAAACGAAAATCTCCACTAAATAGTAGAAGCCCAAACGTTGCGTTTTCCAAGTCGATTTTACCGGAAACAAAATACCGTAACGGACAGTGTAGATCAAAGATCAGACTGCACGTTCTGTGCAGTCTGATCTTGATCTACACTGTCCGCAAAAGGTCAGTGGGTCGCGATAAGCAGCTTAAGGGTTAAAACTTACCGATATGCATTTTAAAAGCATCAGCAGACGACAAAATTAATGCAACTCATATTGTGGGATTCGTCTGTCAAAGGGTAGAAAACACGGTAGGAAAAGGAGGAAAATGTTGGTTACAAGCATTTTCTCCTTCTCCTACCATATTTTCAAATGGTCTTTTCTTAAGTGTTGTTTAAAAGGAGGGTCGTTTGATGAAGAATTAACCCTTAGGCTGCTAATGTCGGCTCACGGACCTTTGAGGACAGTGTAGATCAAGATCAGGCTGCACTGAACATGCAATCTGATCTCCGATCTGCACTGTCTGATAAGGAGTTATTTTCCTAACACCCCTAACTTTGAAATACCAACATTTTGTTTTATTTACCGTCGGCTTGAAAGTTTCCATAGTTTAACTCTTTACCAAACAACAAAATTTTTGACTCAACCAAATTGAAAGCATTTGCAGACGACAGATTAATTGGGACTGAAATTGTAATATATCTCTTTGATAGGATAGAAAACATTGTAGGAAAAGGAGAAAATGCTGGTTACCAGCATTTTCTCCTTTTCCCACAATGTTTTCAAAAGTCTTTTCTTTCTGGGTCGTTAAAACTCGGGATTGTGTGGTAAAGGGTTAAGTTATTTAGAAGGATAAGGGTATATAACTTTTCCCAGTACACCGGTCCAAGGAGGCATTTACAGGCGACTTTTAATGGGAAATACGTTATCAGAATTTAAAACTTAAGTTTCCTAATAAATGAAACGAAAATTTCCACTCAATAGTAAAAACCCGAATACTGCGATTTCAAAGTTGATTTCAACGGAAAAATAATTACCATATCGGACAGTGTAGATCAAGATCAGACTGCACATTCTGTGCAGTCTGAAGCTGATCTACACTGTCCACAAAAGCACCCCGAGTCGCGCTTAGCAGCCTAAGGATTAATTTAGTTACATCGTGTTCAAGCTATACCCTTCCATATGACTCAAGCTTCTATGCGCAGGTCATGGTTTCATGACGCTGGGGAAAGAATATTTTTTTTAACCATTCCATAGACAAATTCAATCATATGAGACGTATGTAATATGTTGTCTGCAAATGCTGAAAGTTTTGACAAATCAAACACTTTTGTCGTCCAGTAAATGGTGAGTGGATTATAATCCACTTTCGATTAACCCTTAAGCTGCTAAATAAGTTAAATAAAACTTTCCAGCTAATAGTAAAAACCCCAAATATTGCAATTTCAAAGTTTATTTATTTATTCATTTATTTTCATTTATTTATTTATTTATTTATTTATTTGCCCATTTATTTATTCTTTTTTTTTAATTTATTTTTTTTGTTTGGGGGGGGGGGGGGTATCTCTTATAGGACAACGCAGATCCAAGATCAGACTGCACGTTCTGTAGAGTCTGATCTTGATATGCACTGGCCGCAAAATACCCTTGAGTCGCGCATAGCAGGCCCAGGGTTAACAAAACTGTCTAATTAGAGATGATAGTTACGTCTATGAGTACAGACTAATTTAATATTCTTACGAAATTGAGTCAAAAAGACAGATCAAGACATATTTGGCCTTTCCAACAAAAAGACAGATCAAGACATATTTGGCTTTTCCAACAAAAAGACAGATCGAGACATATTTAGCCTTCCCAACAAAAAGACAGATCAAGACATATTTGGCCTTCCCAACAAAAAGACAGATCGAGACATATTTGGCCTTCCCAACAAAAAGACAGATCGAGACATATTTGGCCTTCCCAACAAAAAGATAGATCGAGACATATGTGGCTTTCCCAACAAAAAGATAGATCGAGACATATGTGGGCTTCCCAACAAAAAGCCATATCGAGACATATTTGGCCTCCCAACAAAAAGACATATCGAGACATATTTGGCCTTCCCAACAAAAAGATAGATCGAGACATATGTGGCTTTCCCAACAAAAAGATAGATCGAGACATATTTGGCCTTCCCAACAAAAAGACATATCGAGACATATTTGGCCTTCCCAACAAAGAGACAATTACATATTCAAACCACAGACAACAAACTTATAATGATCTGTCATATTTTCTTGGGGGTAACAAATACAATAATATTTTAAGATACATCTATACTCTTTTTCGGCCAATTTCAACCAACCCATTTCAGCTTTATTTTATGACACTATAATCATTTTTATATAATCATTTTAACGCCGAATGTTGCCCCTGCCGGTTGCATGGTTGCACAGATTACGACATATAGAAAATGCATTTCATTTTTTTTATGGCCATCAAAGAAAACACTGTTGTCATTTCCGGTTTTAAAAAGAAGATAAATCCTTTGAGATTCTTTATCTCTTACACCATATACGTATATCGGTAATTTATCTATGCTTACACAGCTGACTAAATTCCGAACTATTCCACACACTATCAAGTTTTGACAGCGTTTTTCTCTCTCCATCTGTAAGGATGCATCTTTAAGTCTGTGAGTAAGACTAATTTAGTATTCTTTCGAAATTGAGTCAAAACGATAGATCGAGACATATTTGGCCTTCCCAACTAAAAGACAATTTCATGTTCAAACCACAAACAACAATACTTATAATGACCTGTCATACTTTCTTAGGGGGAACATATACAATAATATTTAAACATATTTTGATAAACAACATTCCGTTCATAATAAAAAAATATATATACATATATAATTATTAGTCATTATGTGGTATAAGTTTGTCATTATGAACTTCTTCGACAAAAAATAGAAATATCAGTTTTCCCATTTAGTGGGTTCGCTATCAACGTCAAATAAAACATCAAAGGCCCATCTTATTATCACTGCTGTGAATTTCTTCAAATATAGTAATTGTAACTCGTCCATCCCATGTGATACCCCTTGGATATTATAGTTTTGGGGCTTTCTTAGTCGCGTTTGATTTATTTCCTCATTTAGACAGACTTTTTTTTTTAAACGTCTTTCATGAGATCACTTTTGAAAACATGGTAGCGAAAAGAGAGATTGCTCGGAACGAGCAATTTTTCCGTTTGCCACGATTGTTTTTCTTCGTGTTATTATTTATTAAAACTTAAACTATGCTGATAATTTTATATTACAAGGATGTTTGAAGAAGTTGTCTGCGTCTTGTAAGAACTACAGGGATATACTGTTGTTCCTTGCTACATTTTTTTTTTCTTTTTAATTTGGTATCATTTTATAGGTATAATTATTTAGCTATAGTTCCTTAAATACCTGAACGATATTTTAGCTTGGGTTTTGCCCATATTTTCCCCTAATATTCAGTAAAATTCGCTGCAGAAAAATCTCAGTCGTGTTAAGCTAATCACATAAATTTACAATGTACGAAAGTTCGGTTTCTTTTTTAAACAGACAGTCTGGGACTTTCCGATCGCACCCTGCATGAAGATGTTCTCTTTAGATAGCTTTGCAAAGCTGAATCCTATATCAAAACGATATGAGCCATGCACTGGCAAAATAGGGGGCTTAATGCATCTCCGTGATTCATGATACCAAGCAAGTCATTTCGTAATTATGGAACCATTAAATCCGTTTTCTCTAACAATCGCCTGTATCATAAGGTACACCGGTTCTTTGACATGCAGAAAATTTACCAAAATCAAAAAGTATTGACTCAGGTCAGCCTGCGCGGACTGCGCAGGCTGACCTGAGTCGATACTTTTTGCAAATGCATTAAGCTCCCTCTTCACAGAGCATGGCTCATTTCTTCTTTTTAAATTCAGCTAAAATTGGAAATTTCAAAAGTAGACTTAGAAAAAATTCAAACGATGATCGGCGATGCAAACGTCCGTAAAAATGGGTGAATTTCAAAACGATTTTTCAGTCGAAGTTCTACCTTTTTGCGATGGAAAAAACTGAATGGAGACATTATCAACGCTCAATGTAGTAACCCGAACACTTCACACGAAGTACGTAAATTCACTTACCGATGCATGGAGTACAAAGTTATAAAATAAAAAGAACTTGACACTTTTTGAAAAAGGTTTAATCCTTTACGAAACAATCCCGTGTTTGTGATAACCCTGATGATAGAAGATATTTGGAAAACATTTTTTGGGGGAAAAAAAAGGGAGAAAATGCAGGAGAAAATACTGATACCCAGCATTTTCTAACTTTTCCCAATATGTTTTTATACCCTTACAAAGTTGTTTTTAAATTTTAACCACTTTTAATATATCGTCTGCAAATGGTTTTAATATGTACATGCCTAAATTTTTGTCTGTGGTGAAGCGTTAAATCTCTATCACAAGACGAAGTTTTGGACTTGTCCAAATTAAAAGCATTAAATTCAGAGGACAAAATCAATGTTCAAAAAGTAACCAGCATTTTGTCCTTTATTCCCCCACAATGTTTTCAAACGGCTGTGTAGCTCAGGGTCGTTAGGACACGGGGTCGTTTGGTAAAGAGATGAAATACTGTATCATTGGAGCGAGTAAGAGTTTGACAAAATACATTTGAGACGAGAGATAAGATAAAACGGGGTATCCTTTTTATTGAATAGAGCAATAAAATACGAACGCCAAACGAGGCGTATATAATCATTACGGTACATATACATTTTATCATCATCATGACTTGAACATTCGAATTGGTTTTTTGCCCACCGCATAATTTTTTGTAATTCAGCGTTCTATTTATAAACTTTCAAAGAGCTGAAGGTCTCAACATCAGACAGGCTCGTTTCGAACACATGTAAATGAGGATCGGGCTACGTACGATCCGCGGGGCTCGTACTCACCAACCATTCCACACATTATTCATAGTCCAATTAGCTTAATTTTCAACAATATTCTAAGTTGTAGGGTAATACAATTTCTGATTGGCTAAACCATCTGGTTTACCAATCAGAAATTATGTTACTTTCTTACTAGACAATAAGACCCAGTATGCAATGTGAAAACGGATACGAACTTAGCTTTACACCTTTGGTTACATTATGTAAGTAACAGGACCGTAGAACCTGTAACATCTGGAACCGCTCACAATAAGCATTATAAATATGATCTTTATCTCGTGTTAAGCAACAAAATTTTAGACTTTTCTAAATTTGAGGCATTTCCCGGCAACAAATATGGCTGAAATGGTGGAATTTTTACTATGAAAGTGTAGAAAACATTGTGGGAAAAGGTAAAGGAGAAAATGCTGGTTTCCCAAAATGCTTTCAAAACCTTCAATGTCATGGTCGACAAACAGGGAAAATTCAAAAATAAAAATAACATAGATTCAAGACAGACACCACGTTCTTACATTCTGTTCAGTCTGACGTTGGCCAAGTTGTGCTGCCGAGAGTTAATTGTTTACCAGACGACAAAATTTGAGATTTATCCATATTGAAAGAATTTTGCAGACGACCATTTGAATGTGGTTCAAAGTATGGGATTTGTCTTTGAAAGGGTTGCAGACATTGTGAGAAATTGAGATAATGCTTGTTACCAGCATTTTCTCTTTTTCCCACTAAGTTTTCAAAAGCATTCTTCTTTAGGGTCGTTAAGACACATGCTTGTTTCGTAAGGGTTAAGACTATTTGCTTTTATGGAAACCATGAAACCTACTGGAATATAAACGAAGTCATTTGAGCCATGCTCTGGCAAAAGGGGGCTTAATGCATCGCCGTGATACATTGTACCAAGCAGGTCATCACATAATTATGGATCCATAATAGCCCTTTTTTTTTTTTTTTTTTCGAACAACCGACGGACTTATGAGGTCGAATGGTCCTCGACAATACAAAAAACTTACCGATAGCGAAAAGTTTCGGCCCAGGTCAGCCTGCGCGGACTGCGCAGGCTGACCCGGGTCGATATTTTTCGCAGATGCATTAAGCCCCCTTTTCGCAGAGCATGGCTCATTTATTTGAGAACCGACGAATTGGTAGAGGGCTAAACTACACAAATACCAGACAAAAATTCGCCTAAAAGAGTTAGCGATTTAAAGTTACAAATTCAGTAAGAACATTCAGTAAAACACCAAATGATTTTTTTTTTTTTTTATTTTAAGAATATATTCGTCAGAAATAGCCAATCAAAATTATAGGACATCGTAGACCACAGATCAGAGTGCAAGTTCTTTCCTTTTGAAGATGTTGGCC
Source organism: Tridacna gigas (assembly GCA_945859785.2). Taxonomy (NCBI): domain Eukaryota; kingdom Metazoa; phylum Mollusca; class Bivalvia; order Cardiida; family Cardiidae; genus Tridacna; species Tridacna gigas. The sequence goes on along the minus strand of OX244041.2, from coordinate 9,535,531 downwards.
TACAATGTCTGCAAATGCGCAAACAGTTTGAAGCTTTTTGGAATATTCAACAGCAAATCGCAAGACGCTTCATTAAAGTAAGAAGCGAGGCAAGAGATATCATTAGAAGCCTTCAATGGTTGCTGCAATTTGTTTCACATCTGATCTTAACCCTCAACCTGCTAAGCGAGACTTAATAACCTTTCGCGGAAAGTGTAGATCCAAGACCAGACTGCACAGAAGGTGCAGTGTGATATTTGGATCTATACTGTCCGATAAGGAGACAGTTTTCCCTAAAAAATATGTTTGAAATAGTATTTTTTTTTTTTGGATTTTTTACGATCGCTTGAAATATTCATTTAACTTATTAGCAGGTTAAGGGTTATCACAATACCTGCCGGCAGATGAGTTTTTGTTCGGCAGCAGAACATTTTTAAATACTATAGGGAAGATAGAAAATGCTCGTCGGAAGTAATTTGTTTTTGATCAATAATATTTAACTCTCTCGCTGCCCACTGAATGGATTCGAATTTTTTCGAGGTCTTACAGTATACGTTGTGTTTCAAACAGACTGGTCGAAGACGTTTTGTGCAGTCTGATCTTGATCTACTGTCTAGGACGACATTGGCAGTGAAATAGTTAAACACCTATTCATGATCATGTATCGTACAACAATGCCTTCTACGTTGTCTGTTGTAAATTTATTCTAGGATATACTTTTTTGGGGATACCTTATTTCCTTATCCAAATAATTGCAAGAGGTTCCTAAAGAAAATGGACTTTTCCCTCTCTGTGATAACTTAAAAACTACAACAACAGTAACTTCAGTGCCGTGTTTCGATTGAAACTATCTCAACATACATGTAGGAGGGACCCGATATCGGAGAGCGCACAGATTCAGTACAAGACTGCATGTTCAAGCAGTCAGATCTTGGTCAAAACTGTTGTATGGAAACATAAAATTCTAAGGATGCCACACCTGACCTAAGGTACTTTTGTGGACACTGTAGATCAAGATCAGACTGCACAAAACGTGCAGTTTATTCTTGGGTCTACTGTGTTCGACATGTAATAAGATAATTCTAGACAGAACTATCCTGAAACCTCAATATTTAATGTTTCTACTGCTGACTTATTTATCCTTCCATTTTGTTTGGCACTAAAATGGGTACATGTATCTGGATGCAATACTGGTGAACCCTTTTCCAAACGATGAATTTTAGACTGGTCCAAATTGAAAGAGTTTGCAGACGACAATTTTGAATTTGATTAAAATGACAGAAAGTTCTCCAGAAGGGTAGAAAACACTGTGGGAAAAGGAGAAATTGCTCGTTACGAGCAATTTCTCCTTTTCCCACAGTGTTTTCAAAAGACTTGTACTGCAGACACGTGAAAACCAGGGCTTGTTTGGGAAAGGGTTAAGTGTTAATCCATAAATGCTTGTCTACGCATTCTTAATCTGTAGGAAAATAGTAAGAGTGTTATATACTAGTCACTAAAAATACCTTATTCTCTTCCAGCTTATCTTGATAAAGACCTTCTATTCCAAAGTTCGGAAACTGTTCCTGTTTACTAATTAAGCTTAATGAGTTATCCTAATCAACAACAATTAAATATAAAGTATGTATAAGTGAGAAAATATCTAAAGGTTTTCTACTTCTTTAGAACGACTTTCACACACTAATACAAAGTTTGTAAAGGTGTTTAAATTATAATCAATACTAAATGGCGAAAAAAGCACCTAAGAAAATTGATACCTTTGCGTTTAAAGCTCGCCCAATCAATAGTCGTATGTGAGACTGAGTCCCGCCTCCGCTATACCAGACCAATTACATTTCACTTTATCCTGTTGGCGTTACGGGTGGCGTATAGCCTCAAATGGTGCCCCATCTATGGCGCGGGGGTAATAAAGTGGTTTCACAATAATGAAGGCATAACCCAAACGCGAAAATAGCCTGACGAAAACGAATGCGTTGAGAGAGATGTTAAACGAAGGACACATTCATTAATTCAGTATTCGAGGCGTTGAAATACTTTTTGTTAAACTAAGTTGTTGTGAGTTGTAATAGCTTTAGACGTGGAAGTTTTGGTCCATATGACTTTATTCTTTGAATCTAATACGGAGTCTAGCATTGTTATTTTTTTATTGAAATGTCTGCTGTCCATAATATTCGATTTTTTAATCGCAAACTTATGATACTTTAAACAGAATGAGCGGCGCTCTGGCAAAAGGGTGTTTAATGCAACCCCGCCCCCCCCCCCCAACCCCCGTGGTCCACTTTACCAAGCAAGTTACCATATAATCATGGATCTATAAAAACCGTTTTGTCTAACAACCGATTGAATTACGAATTAGAATGGTCCTTTGATATGTAGAAAATTGACCAATAACAAAAGGTTTCGGCCCAGGTCAGCCTGCGAAGACTGCGCAGGCTGACCTGGGTCGATATTTTTTGCAGGTGCAGTAAGCCCCCTTTTCACAAAGCATGGCTCATGTTTGTCTTGCCAACAATTTCTTACACAGACTGGACATTAAGAGAACATCCAGTTTCATGTCTAGGCGTACCAGTGTGGCAATGTGAGATTTCAATATTGACTTCAAAATTTTTGTTTTACATTACTTTTGATAAATTTGCAAACAAAGTTTGACTTTCGGGCACAGTGCTATACCCCACTGAGTTTAGAATAAATTTACAAGATCTATCACAAACAAATCGAGTTAGAGAATTTTTTGGGCCATGGTAATCCAAATTAATCACATACATGTATAGATATCAATCAGTTTCAAGCATAACATATTGAGAAATTCAATAATAATGTCTGCCTGTTGTGTACTTATAACAAAGTACCAGAGAGTCGTCACAGACATACATGAATAGCATCTTGTTACATCTGGTAAGAAACAAGACTATGGTATACATTGTACGAACTGCTCTGATCGAATTTGAAAATAAATGTCTCTGTGAACGAAACACGCGTTTTGCAAAACGATTTGTACCAACCAATTGGTACATAGATGTATCGCCTTGTTCTTCAGTCAGGATGGTCTTTTATTAAAATAAAGAATGACAAAGTTGAAAGTTAGTCCTCACAAGTTGGCATCTATGTTATATATTTACCAATTTCACAGGCATGTAGAGTTGACAGATTATTACCAATTGTTTTTACTTAATGCAGTTGGTAACTGTTCTAGGAAACTGCTTTACAAAACCGGACTATCAAATGATTGAGCGTTAATCTGAATTTCGAAACAAAACACACAATCGCACACCAACAATACCCATTTTTTGAACATTTCAAAATCTATCAACTCAAACACGATGAGTACAGCAATATTGAAAAATAGATGTACTGATTATACAGCTTAATAATTTAAAATAATTTTTGAAAGGTAGCTCAAATGATAGAATTCAAACGCCACGTCCTTGAAGATATCTCAATTTTTTACCAGTCGCATGAAAAGAATGTTGTTTGAGGTACTCGTAAAAGAAACTAAAGGAAAGCATGGTTAGGTATACTGACCACCGCGACATAACTGAATCAATGTTGTTAAACGTCAAACAACCGAATTTGACCACAATATGATTTCAAAGGTACTCACAAAATATCAAGTTGGATAGTGTACGATTACCGAATCAAAAAAAGAAACATCGCACAGTAGGCGCAAATTTTTCAAAGTTACTTTGAGACGTGCACAGAAACACGTGTGATAATTTCTAAAACCCTTATAGTTTGCAAAATACGTCAATTAATCCCTAGATAAATGTGTGGTTCGCTTATTTAACAAAAGTTCGAGTTTCACGTGCACGTAAGAGATGGACATATCTGGTCCACGTACGAATTACTGCAATGGTTGTATACTGAAAGAATAAAAAACGTTAGAAATGTCAATGCCAAGAATTCCGGTACATTCACGAGAGAGTGGCGTGGGCATGCTGGAGGCTGGGCTTCCTAGTGCAGAGGTTGCATCTGATGTTGGTGCATCAGTGCAAACAGTCAAGAGTCTTCGACGGCGATTTACACAGACCATGAGTACAAGAGACTTACCACGGAGCGACAGACCGCGCGTCACGACTCCAGCTTACGACCGCTTTATCTTGAACCAGCGCCTATGAGATCGGTTTCGGACAGCTACAGCAGAATCGTTTAGCTGATAACGGTTTGCAGTGAAGTCGCTCGTACGTTGGCTCGATGTTAACGCGCCGTCATTGCAATAATGGAAAGCAGTAAGCCTAGGGACACATCAACTCGACATGACAGCGTTGCTGCACAGTTCCTTTTACTGATGAGTCGAGGTTTGTATTATCTCGAGTTGAGGCCGTGTGCGATTGTTCCGACGCAGGAATAAACGTTATGCCGACTGTTGCGTCTTGCAACGCGATCGTTTTGAGGGCGGAGAGTTCAGTTATGGTGTGGGGCGGTATTGCTTACGAATTTTGCAACCACAATCGTCGTTATTGAGGAAAATATAAATGCCCAAAACACAGACTGAGGCAAAATATTCTAGGGCCTCTATTGTTGTCTCTCTACTGGTGTCAATATACAGCTTCACAAAATTACAATGTTGATTTCGTCGACAACTGGCCCTCAAAACGCCCGGATTTGAACCTAATAGGACATCAATGGGATGGTCTTGATGGCCACATATTTGGACGCCCAAACCCGCCAAACAACTTCAATGACCTGCGAGCAGCACTGCATAAAGAATGGAATAACATCCAAAAGGCTTACATAAACAAGCTCGTGCTCTCAATGGGAAGTCGATGTCATGCAGTCAGCATTACACACGGTGGTCGCAGACGCTACTGATTATTGACTTTTGAAATCGACATATTCCTTAAATTCAGATCAAAGAATTAAACTGATACTTTTTGTCCAATGTGTCGATATTAAAAGTTCAAAAAGATTTTTTTAAACAAAAAATAAGAAGCAGCTACATTCAAATGTAGCGAAAGTTTCTTGTTTTGGTTCAGTATATTTTGTTACGCCTGCCAAAGGACTTTGATCCTTGTCGGCGCCTTTGGTTTGCAGCAAAGTTTCTAGGAGCCAAATTCTTGTTACAGCGCCATTCTTTTAACATAACTTGTTAAGAAATATCAAAACTAGCCCCGAAGTACCTTAGATCTTATATTCTAAGTCTTACAGTTTAGAATTGGAATCATTTTTTAAATAAATAATTTATAGTTGTTCTTCTGGAGATGCAACCGAAATACGAACCGTTCCAGGTTCCATTCTGCTGGCCTTTAGCTAAAATTTCAATAGTGTGTGTAAATTAATTGGTTTTAAAATCATCAGAAATATTGTCCAATTTCTTGTGGTACACGATACTAAGAATGTCAAAAGAATACTTAATGATTTTCCACCAATGGTCAGAAACGACTCGATATTTGTCAAATACTATGACAATCGCAAGCTGTAGCACCAAATGCAAAGTATACCTTTGCTGATTTCATTTGGTTCTACAAAGCCGTGAATATATAGATGGCCGCAAGATCCGTAACAATAAGAAATGTGAGGTAAATGAACGAAGCTTCTATATATCCCTCAACAATATAATATGAGCATTTAGTGACCATTTAGCTATTTCAATTATAGGGTTTTAAAAACTTACAAATGGTGAAGACCTTGTGAAGTTGCAACGTTAGCTTGATAAGACGATATTTTTAGAGCAATAATTAGTAGACAAAAAGTCCTTTTATGAGTCGAAAATAATCGTATCATCCCTCATCGCAGCTAATTTGTTACTTTACAATTAAAACTGTACCGATATGAAATTTCAGTTTCTTTTATTATAATCTTAAGTGATCAGGAATGTGGTACACCTGTGTCAAAACTTTGAAACGGCATTCATTACAATTAAAGTTTAAGAAAATAATTGATATTCACAATGCCAGCTCTTAAATACCAAACAAAAGAAGAAAGTTTTGAGCCATGCTTGATTTAAATTATTGTATTGTCAACGTATTATTAGTTAAACTACGTCTCATAAACCACTAAATATAGATAGCGATATATCAGAGCTGTCAAGGATTTTGGCCATAATACCTGCTTGTTAACTGTACAGCAAAAAAGCCAAGGTCTTGGAGTGCGGCTCTGTTTCACACCTTACTACGTCATTAACATTATCGGACCTATCTGACACTCTGACATTTCAGATCTAGAGATTTAAAACGATAATCGGTGAAATCTGTTCGGAAGAGACAGAGAATATCAACTTTAACTATCTCTCATGCAATGACAAATTTAAATATCTGAACGTATTCAATGGTCCCTGCGTGTCTCGTTCTGTCACTACAATACAAACGCAAGTTCTGTCATTATTGAGTTCGGTGTTTACCTTAAAGAATGTTGTCAATTGTGAAGTTATTGCTAAATGATATGACGAAAGGTTATGAACTCTAAGCCACCCAGTTTGGCTTACAAAAAAATTGATATGTCAAAGAAAAGAAATGTTTATACTCTATTCAAATCTTTTAAGGACATTAGCGACAAACACACGTTTCTGGACTGTGTAGATCCAAAATCAGACTGCACAGAACGTGCAGTCTGATTTTGAATCTACTCAGTCCTCTACTTGATTCACAAATATAAACCATGAAGTCTGCTTACATGCAGTAAAAATGCACTTTTTTAAAACGCCAAAAAATTAATTCATCTATTTGGTAACGAAAGGGTTAAACGTTACAAGTGACACTGTATAATTCTCATCAAATTATCATTTTTTTTTTTTCGCATCAGTGTCTTTGAAAATGCTCCGCAGAGCCTCAACCTGGTACTGCAGACACCAAGTAGGCATGACTGAGTGCTGTCGCCGTGATATATTACTGAAATAATGTTGAAAGTAGCCGAAATACTATTCCAATAATCTTAAATGCGGCCTAAAATATCGACCAGTCAATCAGTTTATGACCAGTAAGTACACATTCAAAAGCAGCTTCATCGTTCAGCCTTACAACTTTGCTTATACCTGTATTAATTTCTTATTGTGTGATTGCGGACAATCGATTGCTTTGTCTGCTTTGATTTGCGATCTTTCACGAAAGAAATGAACAACACCGTTAACTGGCTACTGTAACTTTGCTCTGACATGCGATAGAATGATATGACTAAATCTTGTGGAATGTCTTGCTGAAAAAGTGAAATTAGCATAAGAACATGTCACACCCCTTTCACACTTATCACTGATGAATGTTTGAGATGAGGATGTATAATAAGTCTATTGTTTGCCACTCTAACAATGTATTTTGTTACCAACGACAACCCACCAACTCGGTAAAAACAACCAATCTCGTTGTCCGGACAAGTTTGTCGTCAAGTATCGTTTTCCTTGATTTGCAACTTTAACGTGTTACCGATCTCTACCCAACAGTTTCTCTTCTATACTCACTTGTGTGATAAAATTAATTACAATAAGTGTCAATAATTCCTGTTAAGTTTATGTTTAGCATGCTTACCCAAGCAGGAGTAAAACTCATTTTAAATGCACCAAGTTATTTTCCTTCTGTCTGCTATTCGTTCCGTCAATCGAAAGAAAATAAATACGCCTTCACCAGTCACAAAAAATAAATATTTTCTTTATCATTGTGTGATGAATGCTAGGACTTTTTCCGAAAGAGATCAGGAGAAAAAAAAAATGAAAAAAAAAATTCTTGATTGTTGTTTTTCCCATTCTTGCAAAAAAAAAAAAGGGTTTGTGAAATCGTTGTAATTATATAAGCACTTGCAGACAGCGAACTTCAATGCAGCTCAAATGATTGAATACATCTTCTTTGAAAGGAACTTAACACTATCTTCCAAAGGTTATTTAAAAATTCTTTATTCGTCAGGTCGTGAAAGCGCGATGTCGTTTGATAGGCAAGAAGGAAAACTTCAAGAGTACAAACCAATATCCTAAGCTTTTCGTAGTAATGGCATAAAATCAGAAAGCATATGAGCCTTGCAAAAGAGGGCATAACGCATCTCTGTGATATACTATACCATGCAAGTCATCTCATAATTATGGATCCATTTTATCCGTTTTCTCTGACAAATGCCTGAATCCTGAGGTGGAATGGTCCTTGGATATGGAGAAAATTGTCCAACACCAAAAATTTTCTGCCTAGGCCCGCCTGCGCGAACTGCGCAGGCTGATTCGGGTCGATACTTTTTGTAGTGGCAATAAGTTCCCTTTCCACAGAGCATTGCATATATATGTGTGTGTGTGTGTGTGTGTGTGTGTGTGTGTTACGAAGACATAATAATGTTTGTTACCGAGCATTTTCTTCCTGTTCCAAAAGTGGTTTAAAAACCCTTCCTGTGTCTTAAAAGCGCGAGATCATTTGGTAAAGGGTCGAAACAGATTCCATTGTGGACATGGTGTTTGGTCAGAACTGGTCACTTTGATTTTTTAGCACGGACTCCAAATATTTTACTTTTTAACAGGTCATTAAAGGCGTTACTGTTGACTGTCCGAATCATTGGTTTGCACACGAAAGTTGACACTCATCAATGGATCTTTACCCTGTACCAGAGAGCAAAATTTTAGACATGCCCATTTTAAAGCATTTACAGATGACACATCAAGTAATAGGCTTTGTCTTTGATATGATAGAAAACGATGTTGGGAAAGAAGAGGAAATACTTGTAACCAGCTTTTCCTTCACTTCCGACTATGTTTGTAAAAACCTTATTCTTAAAGGGGTTGTTAAAACATGGTATCTTTTGGTAAAGGTTTAACTATTACCACACGACAAAATTTTGGGCTCAACCAAATTGAAAGCAAGTGCAGAAGACAATATAAATATTGCTCAAATGATTACATGTGTCTTTGGTAGGGTAGAAAACATTGTGGGAAAAGGAGAAAATGCTGGTTACCATTAATACAATTAAATGTACATGGATAAATTTGAAAACGTCAGGGCGAATCGAGAAATTATCTGTAACAAGCAATTTCTCACCTTGTCAAAAAGTGTTCAGTAGCGATACAAAAACATCGTGTGTTGGTGGCAACATTTTAAAGGTCCGTGAAGTTGGCAGCCTTAGGCTGCTGGCAGCCTAGCAGCGTGAAGTTGGCAGCCTAGCAGCCTAGCAGCCTAATTTTTTTTCATTTCTGAATTATGGTTATATTGCCGTGGAACTTCTTATATAGTATCGTTTACAACCATTGAAACTGAATTTCAAGAGAAATAATCCCGATATTAAGTTGCTGCTGATAATTCAATTTCTTAAATTTATTTCCACAAAAATGTCGCTAAACAAGGTTTGCATGTATCAAAATAATCTTTACAACGATTGGAACTTAAAAGTTTAAAAAGTCTGGGTTGTTGTCAATTTAGGCTGCTGGCAGTCTAGCAGCCTTGCAGCGTGAAGTTGGCAGCCCAGCAGCCCAGCAGCCTAGCAGCCTGGCAACGTTTTTTTTTTTTTTTTTATTTCTTAGTGATTGTTATATTGACCTGAACTATTATATAGGACCGTTTACAACCATTGAAAGTAAATTTCAAGAGATATTATCCCGATATTAGGTTGCCTCGGGTAATTCAATTTCTTAAACGTATTTCGACAATAATGTCGCTAAACAAGGTTTGCATGTATCAAATAATCTTAACAACGATTGGAACGTAAAAGTTAAAAAAAAAGTCTGGGTTCTCAACTTAGGCTTCTAGCAGCCTAGCAGCCTCTCAGCGTGAAGTTGGCAGCCCAGCAGCCTAACAGCCTAAAAAGTTTTTTATTTCTTAATGATTGTTATATTGACCTGAACTCTTATATAGGACCGTTTACAACCATTGAAACTTAATTTCAAGAGATATTATCCCGATATTAAGTTGCCTCAGATACCGTATATTGGGTTTTTTTCGCGTCCCGAAATTTTTCGCGAGTTCGGTCAAAATCAGCTTTTCGTGTTTCTTATTTTCACGAATTCATTGGTATGTTTCTATTTTCCGCGAAATCGTAAATGTATGATAGCATCAAACCCTACAAAAAATACTAATCGGTATGTCTGGTATTACATACCGCACGTATTAGTGCACCGCAGAATGGGGGAAAAAAGCTATAGAATCACAATATTTACCTTGATGGTCGTGTATTTCAAAATCTCAAAATTACTCCTTTTCCCAGTGACAACCATTGTATATTATATACATAAATAAGAAAAAGATTTATTCAAATCTTAGACTAAGGAATTTCCTAGTCGGTTTATTTATTCACAATTCATAGTACTGTCATTGGGACTACAAATGGACACTAGGAAACTAAGGGAAATAACTTTGCTCAAACTTCAGTAAAATAATTACCGGTATCTAATGATAAATCTCCCTATAAATGTATGGATCATTGTGTCAAGTCTGTCTATTTTTTTCATTTTCAAGATACCAGCATTTTCAAAACCATTTCTTACAATGACAGATTTTTCCTTTAAATGATTGTAAAGATCTGTCAGCCACTTTGCACCGAGAGGAACATTATCACTTGTCTATTCCGTTGACAATAAACAAGTGTGTCTAGGTGAAGACATTTTTTCTATTGATGTTTCGTATCTGAGGAAGGATTTTTAGATTGTATGGAATATTTAGCGAATATAATTTTCGCGAGAATGACCCACTCGCGAAAATAGCGAAAATTTCCTTCCCGCGAAAAAAGCCCGATATACGGTAATTCAATTTCTTAAACTTATTTCGACAATAATGTCGCTAAACAAGGTTTGCATGTACCAAAATAATCTTTACAATGATTGGAACGTAAAACTTAAAAAAGTCTGGGTTGTTGTCAATTTAGGTTGCTGGGAGTCGAGCTGCCTAGCAGTTGGGCAGGCAACTTCACGCTGCTAGGCTGCTAGACTGCCAGCAGCCTAAATTGACAACAACCCAATTTTTTTTTAACTTTTACGTTCCAATCGTTGTAAAGATTATTTTGATACGTGCAAGCCTTGTTTAGCGACATTATTGTCGAAATATGTTTAAGAAATTGAATTATCCGAGGCAACCTAATATCGGGATAATATCTCTTGAAATTTAGTTTCAATGGTTGTAAACGGTCCTATATAAAAGTTCAGGTCAATATAACAATCACTAAGAAATAAAAAAAAAAAATAGGTTGCTGGGCTGCCAACTTCACGCTGCTAGGCTGCTAGGCTGCTAGACTGTCAGTAACCTAAACTGACAGCAACCCAAATTTCTTTAACTTTTACGTTCCAATCGTTGTAAAGATTATTTTCATACATGCAAACCTTGTTTAGCGACATTATTGTCGAAATAAGTTTAAGAAATTGAATTATACGAGGCAACTTAATATCGGGATAATATCTCTTCAAATTTAGTTTCAATGGTTGTATACGGTCCTATATAAAAGTTCAGGTCAATATAACAATCATTAAGAAATAAAAAAAAATAGGCTGCTAGGTGAAAAACAGGATACGTACTTTCACCTCTGCGCTTCTCTGCGTGTTTTAATTGGATGAAGAAAGAAACTGTTAACTATGCCAACAAGGGACTCTAAAGGACTGTGGAGGTTTTTTTTTCAGGGTTACGTGAAGATCCTGATTTTTCTGATGACATAGCTATTTGCCTTAGCATTCAAGCCAAATCAGAGACACAAGATTTACTTTAAAAACAAATGGGGCTCAGGGAAATGCAAAGAAGACCAAGATCATGAAAATCAAATCACAGTAAACTGAATCAGTGACTACTGCTCGAATTAAAGAGTGTCTGCTTTCCTAGGAAGAACTATCACTTGTGTTGGAAACTCTGAAAAAGATATCACCGAGGGAATTTGAACTGCCGGGAGAACATTTGTAATATTGAAAAAGAATTTGGGAGTTCTCAAGATTGATAACATATACCATGCTGAGGATTTCAGAAAGTCACACAATTTCACCAATAACATTATAACTGTCTTCCAAAGAGGAATCCGAATTTTTTGGCCAAATACCGTTTTAAATCTAAGACTGCCTCCCTTTACAGGCATAGTACCCCTGTCTGTTTGTTGAGATAAAGGTTAGAAGATAGCGCTGGATTGTATATGTTTCGTATGTCAGAAACAGAAATCCTAGTAGTCGAGATGCGTTGGATATCAGCGAAGAGGACCAGAGGAAACTTAGTGAATCTATACGCACACTTTGAACAATATACTGTTTCCTCATGTTGCAATCGACGTATACTACATTGGAAAACATAAATGTAGACATGAATTCATATGTTTCATTGATTCAGGCTTTTCCTACCCATCATCTATTTTTGATATTGGGGTATTTATGTGAAAAGTGAAAAAAAAATGAAAAACGAATTAAATTAATTGAATGATAAATTTTATTGCCTTTTCAAACAGTAATCCTTTCATAAGATACCGATGTCTATCTTACCCTAAGACTCTTAAGCGCGACTCAAGGACCCTTTGCGGACTGTGTAGAAGAAGATCAGGCTGCACAGAACGTGCAGTCTGATCTTGGATCTATACTGCCCGATAAGGAAATATCTTTCGAAAATAAATACCTTTGAAATAGCTAAATTTGGGGTTTTACTATCGGCTTGAAAGTTTCATTTCACTTATTTAGCAGGATAAGTCTTAAATTTAACGACTTTGTCCGACATCTGAAAATATTATTTAGCCCTTTACCATACAATCCCGAGGAATAAAGCTGTTGAAAACACCGTGTGAAAAGAAGAAATTACAGATAACCAGTATTTTCTCTTTTTCCAACCATGACTTCTGCCTTTTCAAAGACAAAACTCATGCTAGAGTCATAGTTAAGTTGGCATCTGCAATCGCGTTCAGTCTGCATGAATAATGGCGTCGTTTGTCATCATTTTTGTCTATTTTACTAATTGGATTATTAAATAAGAGACACTGTTTACTTTTCATGTTAAAACAGACAGATATTATCAATTGAAATTGAAAAGGATGACAACACACTCCTAATCTAATTCTCAACTTATTTCATATAGGTAAACTGTTACTTTCCCATGACAGGAGAGCCCTGGAATGGCTGTTTTATGATACCTAAACTGACTTGTTCCCACGTTCTATAAAATCAATGATTTAAACTTTGACGTGTCTCATTTAGAATACCTTTGAATTTAATATTTTCTTAAATTTCGTAATGCATTAAAGCATTAGCAGATGATGATACGGATAATGAATATTATGATAAGAATGTTTTTTATTGGTTAAAAGACGGAGGTTAAATTGCTTTTTTTGTAATCAGAAATTTTAGCTTCAGTTTTTTGCAACCCTTATATTGATTTGACGGATACTTTGCATTATCATTGCCAGAATAGAGACTACAACAGATAGGTCCTTAGAAATAACCGTGTGTCCGGCTACTACCCGTAAATGATACCCTTCGTCTCTGCTATGGTTATGACCATATTGAGATAACAAAGAATAAAATCCCAACCTGACCCAACTACGTTTCATACCGACCCTTTATTTTACAAGTGAAAAATTAATATTTTGGAAAAAAAAAAACAGTTCACTGTCCAATCCCTGAGTTTAGAAAATTGATACAAACACAGCCTAGGTTAGGCCTTATAAGTGGCGCAAACTATGTGCAATGCTAACGAAAAACGTGTAGGTTATATTTAAGTATAACCAGGTAATGAATTCAAAGAAATTTATAATAGAGTGACTTCAAAATAATAAGATTTCCGAACAGTTCTTTGTTTTTATTAATACATCAGTTTCTCGGCAAGATTTGCTTTGAAAAAAAGAAAATAAATGAATCTATATCAGAAGTGCTGTTGCTTGCTTTCCGTCCGCATGCAGGGGTTTTCAAACAGGAGCTTATACACACACTCTTATTTTGTAAATTATGAGGATTCGTATTGTCAAAACTCAAGTGTCAAAATGTGTATTAGGTCCCAATTCACATATAATTTCATTTTGACTTTATTTTCGCAGAGACCCATGGTCTTGAATTTAGAATGTGTATTAACAGCAGACTATGGAGTTGTACATTGCTGGCTTAGTTATTGTAGTTATTGTCTTGATAACTTAAATATTGGGCAAAGCTTTTCTACAGCAATTGTTGCATGTACCACAGTACGTTCACACACACACACACACACACACACGAATAAAGAAGGGGGCATCCAGCAAGTATATAAATATGTATTACTGTCGGAATCTTTAAATGCCATCCGGACAAATACACTTTTTTTAAGTTTTTTGTGAAGAGCTCACTTTTAAAACTCACCAAAATGTAATCTAACTGTTCGTCGCTTTAAAGACATCTCGGAAATGAAACCGATCATACTTGACGTGTTTTATGAAGCATGAAAAGTCATTACATCTCTTTAAAGGTTGCTAATTCTGATCTATGATTGTCTGTATTTATATGTTATATATTTACTACAGCACGTATTTATCATACCTTTCTGACGGTGAGAAAAAAGTGATTTTTGTCGACGTCCTTTAGGTACAGTCGAAATTTACTTCGTCATAGCTTAGTCATCGGAGTATTCACCCATTTCACACCAATGGGTTGGTAACTATCATTCTTGAGATACAGTTATGTTACTAAAATACAAAAATTATGACATTCGTTTACTTTTACGATATGTTTTCTTTTTTTTTTTTTTTTTTTTCTTTTTAACTCGTCGACAAAAAATGTTATTTAGCTCACCAAAGGCTTGCTTAATAACACTTTTTCTGGACTCGTTAAATGAAATTTTATCTCATATGCCAACTCATGTCAGATCATATATGTACAATATGAAGTCCGATCTTGTCTGAAAAAGAAACTGAAAATTTTCACAGCCCGCGTAGGCCGACATGAGTCGAAACCTTTTGGTATTTGTAAATGTTATGCTTGGCCAAGAAGCATTCTGTCCCATGATTCAGCCTGTTGGTCGACAAAGTGGGTTTTAGGAATCAAAAATTATGTGATGACTTGCTTGGTATCATGCATCACGGAGATGTTTTAAACACCCTTTTGCCGGAGCATGGCCCATTTAGTTTAGCCAATCAAAATTCCGATACTTTCTGAATTTAGAGGTCAAACAAGGATGCAATTCAGAATGGTAGGTAAATACAAGCCCTGGTCTTGTTGATGATAATTTTCTGTCCACAGTGACGTGCATCAAGAAACTGATGAAAAGAGCAATTGCCTGTAACAACATATGGTTGCTCCTTTTCTCAACATGTATTTTAATACCACCGAAAATGACATTTTCCTTTGCTTCAATGTCTTCTGCTTCGTAACATTTGGTCCAGAAATTTATTCGGTCTATAATATAGTAATGTGTTAATAACGACCATTACAGAAAAGTCTGCCCCGTTTGAAGAAGTTCTTGTCACCTGGTTTATGACGCTTGGTCGAGGAAACCTCTTCGTTGGTCATAATATTTGCAATAGCCGAGGGGGTTTAACTCTTTACCACACAATCCCGACTTTTAACGACCCTTGGAAAGAAACATTTTGAAAACATAGTAGGAAAAGGAGAAAATGCTGGTAACCAGCATTTTCTCCTTTTCCCACAATGTTTTCTACCTTTCCAAAAACATATTTTCCAAGCCCCGTTGCTCAGTCGGTAGCGTACAGGACTTGAGAACAGGAGGTCGCTGGTTCGATCCCCGGCTTGGCCAATTTCTTTCCTAGGACTGAAGATAGTCATTGCGACAGGATTCATTCCTTTCTCACCGCTGACCATTGTTTCGACGATGGTTATGTGGGAAAGCAGCCAGTGGCTTGGAAAGAATATTGTGCGGAGTACTGGTATAAGAAACTCTAGGAAAGCACTGACCGCCGCGATATAACTGGAATAATGTTGAAAACGGCGTTAAACACCATACAATTAATCAATCAATCAAAAACATATTTCAGTTTTTGGGTCACATTTATTTAAATGCTTTTAATTTGGACCAGTCTAAAATTTTGTCGTTTGGTAAAGAGTTAATGCATCTCCGTGATGCATGATACCAAGCAAGTCATCACATCCCTAAAATTCAGTTTATATAATAACCTACTGAACCATGGGGTACACTAATACCTTGATATGCAGAAAATCTACCAAAAGCAAAAAGTTTTGGCCCAGGTCAGCCTGCATTGACGGCGCAGGCTGATCTTGGTCTATACTTTTTTGCTGATGCATCAAGCCCCCTTTTCACGGAGCATGGCTCGTATATTTAGGTCTACTGGAAACTAGCGTTTAACAACGGCTATTGTTGTAACACGCGCCCCTGCGAAGAGATATATTTCACTTGCTGTAAATCATTCCCCCCCTGGAAAAAAAAAAATGCAACAAACTTTTTTTTTGAAAATATTCGTTGTAAATTATAGACAAT
Source organism: Tridacna gigas (assembly GCA_945859785.2). Lineage (NCBI taxonomy): Eukaryota > Metazoa > Mollusca > Bivalvia > Cardiida > Cardiidae > Tridacna > Tridacna gigas. The sequence goes on along the minus strand of OX244041.2, from coordinate 9,519,296 downwards.
CAACATGAATTAAGGTGTAATACACGAATACACGTTGGTTACCAGCATTTTCTCCTTTTGCCACATTGTTTTCAAAAGCCTTCTTTCTCAGGGTCGTTAAAAGTCGGGACTGTGTGGTAAAGAGTATATCTTCAGTAAAAAATGACGGCAAAAAAGTAGTTCGTAGGCGGTAAAAAAAAAAGTTAAATTACCTACGGACACAAAACCACCCTAAAGCGACTTGATTGACAGGGATTTGATACAGCAATACTGCACGTCTCTATTACATCAGAAATATGCGTACTTATTTTATACCCTTAACATTCTCCGGTCAATCAAACATGCTTCAGCGGCCAGTGTAGATTCAAGATCAACATTGTCCGAAATTTTGCCAGATATTCAAATCGAAAGAACTCTGACAATGTAACTCAGACAATAATCATTGCCATATATATACTCTTCTACATTTTGTAAGGTATTCTGTAACGGGTTTTGACTCTTTGCCTCTGGGCCAAACGACTTGTCCGTATTGAAAGCATATGCAGACGACAAGAAAGATGTAGGTCAACCATTGTATTTTGTCTACATTGAAGTAGAAGGACAAAATGCTAATTACCAGCATTTTCCAGTGGTGCTTTCAAACGCAGCTCCTTAAGGTCGTAAAAGTGTTTATCTAGTAGTTCGGTAAATAATTTATTGCACATGTGTTGTCAACATACTCTGTTGATCAATTGTCATAAATGATAACCCAGGGAACATAATGGTTAAATATGACAATACAAACGCGCCGAATCTCGAAAAAGATTTTAAAGCATCTGAAGTTGAATTTTCGACTTTTAACCCATAGGACGCTAAGCGCGACTCACGGACCTTTTGCAGACAGTGCTGAAAAAAGAGTTTAAAGCATCTTAAGTTGAATTTTTAAAGTTTAATCCTTAAGACGCTAAGCACAACTCACGGACCTTTTGCAGACAGTGCTGAAAAAAGATTTTACAGCATCTTAAGTTGAATTTTCAACTTTTAATCCATAGGACGCTAAGCACGACTAACGGACCTTTTGCAGACAGTGTAGATCACGATCAGACTGCACAGAACGTGCAGTCTGATCTTGGATCTACACTGTCCGATAAGGAGATATTTCCCCATCCCCCATATCTTTTAAATAGCAAGAATTGGATTTTTACCATCAGCTTGAAAGTTTCACTTAAGTTATTTAGCAGGTTAAGTCTTTACCAAACGACAAAATTTTAGACTGGTCCAAATTGAAAGCAGTGCAGACGACAAAATAAATGTGACTGAAAATTTGAAATTTGTTTTGGGAATGGTAGAAAACATTGTGGGAAAAGGAGAAAATGCTGGTTACCAGCATTTTCTCCTTTTCCAACAATGTTTTCAAAAGGCTTCTCTCTCAGGGTCGTTAAAAGTCGGGATTGTGTGGTAAAGGGTTAAGGATTAACGTTTAAACTTTTACTACAAGATCCTGTGTTTCAATTCCCTAAGGTACAATGCGTTTAAAAACATTGTTGGAAATGAAGAAAATGGTGGTAACCAGAATTTTCTTCGGTGAGCAACACTGTTTTTACCCTATCAAAGATAACTCCTATCACTTGGCCCTTATTTCAAAAGTTCATTCGCAAATGCTTTCATTACTGAAGAGTTTGAATTCTACCATCTGGTAAAGAGTTAATTTGACATTGATTTACCGTGATTACAAGATTTTTACCGAGATAAGTTGATCAAATATCCGGTTTGGAGTCTGACTCTACCGCAAAGCTTGTGTCCATCAGAAATATTCTGTTGCAAAAAACAATACATAGTGGGTTTCAACAGAGTATTGTATAATGCTTTTTGTCTGAACTCTATCGCTATCGTCTCGTATGCTGTCTGCAGTTGATATCATGTGTTCAATGCTTCAAGTTGGCTTAACATCTTGGTGATTTTACTTTTAGACTGTCTAATGATTGAAATGGACATTCCCGGTCTAAGGAAGATACTCAGATATTACAATTGTTATGCTCCTCGTCGCTAGCATGTCAGTAGGGAAAACGAGTGCTGTAGACTCAAGATTTAAGCTGTCCATTCTTGATCAACAGCATAAAGTTAACTATACTAAGTTTGTCTCGCTCAGCAAAGAGTTAAGATGACTTTTCTTTTCTATACTGCATTCCTTTCATTTTGAAATCAGGCCATAAGAATGTGATTTCATTGTATGATTCAGTATATACCAGTCGCTTAACATTTACTGCCATACCAGACAAAGTGTTTTCGTATGGATAGTATTTAGTATTTATTGTAAGCAGTTTGTGATCTTTTTTTGTTGCCAGTAAGACGAAATGCGCAGCTTTACCGAAAGAGAGAGTATCGTAAGAAAAATAAATCTGGTCGTAATTTCGTCCAGGCATGATACGATATGTTTCGACCAGTTAGTACAGTTAGTTTTACCAACATTTTTTTTACTTTGTTGAGGTTTCCATTGCGAGCCTAAAGAAAGGCTTTGTTTTACACCTTATCGTTGATATGATTTCATGGTTTGGGCTATGCTCTGTGGAAAGGGGGTTTAAATTGTATGCGAAAAAGTAACGACTCGGGTCAACCTGTGTAGTCTGCGCCGGCTGACCTGTATCGAAACTTTTTGCTTTTGGTAAAATTTCTGCCTGTCCAAGGACTATTATAGGGTCCTGCGTGGCTCAATGGTAAAATGTAGGACTCGTGACCTGGAGACTCCGGGTTCGAGCCTCACTGAATCACTGGGTCGTTCGTGGGAGTGTCCTTAGGCAAGATACTTCAGAGCCCTAACCTAGTACAAATGAAACTTTGAAAATACATGAACATGTTAGCTTTCAACGTGGTTTGACTGAAATAAGGTTGAAAGCGGCGTAAAACAACATTCAGTCAATCAATCAACCAAGGGCAATTCTACGTCAGAAATCGACAAGTTGAACAAAACGGATCTGGTGGATCCACAATTATCAGATGACTTGCTTGTTACATGCCGCAGGGAGACGCATTAAAACCCTTTTTGGCAGAGCATGGTTCATTTACTTTAAGCGAGAGCAAGAAAACTTGTTGGATTCCATTGTATTTGGCAATACATAGTATAATGTCGCCTTACTTGAACCAATGGCTTTTTCTGAACGGCAGCCTTTTGTGCTGGTATTTGAAAGTATGTTAGTTAAAGTAAAAAAGGGATCTCATCATACGTGGGTTTATCACGTGTGTGTGAATTATATTTCTTGCGGTGCATTACCTGCATAATACTTGGGCGTATGCAGACGCAATTAGTTTGATGAAAATGCAATAAAATGCATGAAACGATTTGTGACAGTTACAGGCTTGTACCGTGCTGCACTACAATTTCAGGCCTAAGTGAATGAGTATGGTCTGGGTTTAACAGATATATTTGAGCCACTCTATTTCAAAAGGGGGCTTGCATCTCCGTAATGCATTAGACCAAGCAAGTCATCACATAATTGTGAATCCATAAAATCCTTTTTATCGAACAACCAACTGATTTATGAGGTATAATTATTCGTTGACGTGCAGATAGTTGGCCATTAGCGAAAATTTTCGGCCCAGGTCAGCCTGCGCGGACTGCGCAGGCTAACCTGGTTGGTACTTTTCGCTGATGCATTCAGTCCTTTTGTCACAGAGCTTGATTCATATATTTATTGCGAGACTGAACAATAGCCGACGAAAATCGTAACCTAGTGCTATGACATTAAAAATGTTGCATCAGTAGAAATCTCTAGGTGTTTTTTGGTTGTGATGGCATTTGAATTGAGCTAAGTGTCATTTTTGTGCTTAATAATGGTTAGCTTCATTAGATAAACTATTTCAGTGGATATTTCTTGTTACCAGGAAAACATTAGAGCTTTTAGACTACAAAGAATCTTTTTTGCTATGCAGTTGAATAAATCTTCCCAGAGTTCCTTTCGCCACTGCTACACAGAGCTCTCTGTCCACCCCCTCCCATCAACACATGTCTAAAATATCTTCAGTGATGATGGTGGGGGTGGGGGGGGGGGCAAGAATTAGTTTTACACTGACTTATAAATAAGCGCAAGGACTTTTGCCGACTGTCCATTTGAATTAATTACTCCGGTATTACTTATTTTTGAGCTACCCGGACTCAGCAAAACGAACTTTAAAACGATAGAGCATTGAACATGTCCTTTATCTCATCCAGTTTTACTTTCGTGACAAACTCTGTGATATGAGACGGACCGTGCTTAACGAGCCAGATTTATTGCCAGACAGTTGTGATGTTTGGATAAGAGGTTACGTAACTTGTCATGCAAAAATCTGTTCTCTTATTTCTTCATTCATCTTCTTTCATACAGATTGAGACCTTGTGCGAGTAGTTACAGCACTGATACTTTGAACTATTTGCTTGGTTTTATTTCATGCTTTTCGGTACTTTATCGGGAAATAATGGTGGATTATGGTTTAATAATTTCACCATTTCGACCAGTGAATTTATCGATTGATGAACTCACTGGTACGGAAATACCGAGAACTCCCCTGTACCTTGCAATTCCCACAACAAAAAAAGGTGTAAGACGCATGAAATAAATAGATTATCTGTTTTTTTCGATGAAAGATCGAAATTTATTCCATCTCGTGAACATCATACAGTAATATTTTCAGTCGTGAAAATATTACCGATGATGTTCACTCGATGAAATAAATTTCGATCTTTCACGAAAAAAAAAAAAAAAAATACAGCTGTATCCTCTATTTCAATTTATAAATCTTTTACTTATGGAACAGAGTCTCGAAATAACAAAATAATTGGTCTTAACCAACGGCCATGACTTTTAGAGAATGGTGTGGAAAGTATCGGTAAAAGAAACAAGAGGAAAGAATAGATTGGTTCACTTGTCTCCTCAACACCTGAACCCAAACAAACAAACAGACAAAACGTACATACACATTTAGGGCCAATGAGCATTGTCATCATCACGACGAAAATAGTTGTAATTGCAATCGAATTAATTTGAATAAAAGTCTGTGAAGCAGATAATTTCATAGAGTCGGATGACGACATTGTGCAGCATTTCTCCGATGCATCAGATAAAATACTTCGAAAAGAAAAAAAAAAGCAAAAACTGACGAAATATTTTTGTCTGTCTCCTTTCAGTAACTCCGGGTGGGTATTTAGTTCGGATGATTTGTTAACAAAAGACCGGGTTAACCTACAATCTCGCTTGCGAGTTTCTGTAGGATTGTGTTTGGTCTCGTTTGAAACTGATATCTTGGTACCATGCAATGCTATAAAGTACATCATTGGAGATATGTATAAGAAAGTTATGGATAGTCTGATATTGCTACTAATACCCTAATGTAACACCAAGAAAAATGTTTAACAGATTACGACCTGCGAAGGACAAAATAGGAAGACTTTTTTTATCGTTGAAAGAAATAAAAAGTGATTGATAAAAATCTTTTCTTTTGAATGCAATGCAACTTGATTTCCTGATTTCCAAATCTGTTTATTTCAGTCGGCGAGGGTCTAAATTCGTGTTCAATATTCATAATTATTTCATGCTTTCCGGTAGGATATCGAGAAATAGCGGTGAAAATATTTTTCAATATTACACGGGTACGACCAGTGAGAATACCGACCACGAGGAGTTTGTACTGATTTTTATGGAAGTCTCGACAAAAAAAGGCGTTAGAAGCATGAAATGAATATTACCGATGAAGTTCACTCGATGAAATAAATTTCGATCTTTCACAAAAAAAAAAAATTAATATCCTCTATATATCTTCTCGCGGGTATCCATACATATATATTTCGTTCAAATAAAGAACATGCTGGCATCAGAAATGCATAAAACTTGCAGATACTAGACATCCACTGCTAAAAATACAAATGAGACAAGATCCGATGACAAACAACATTTCCTATGACTTGATAAAAAGCAAAAGTATGAAAAACAATTTCGATATTTAAATCGTATTCCTTATATGGTAATGTTTCTATGTGGGTATATGATTATACTTTAGCCATGCTCTGTGAACAGGGGGTGTACCACATCTGTCTGAAAAAAAAAGTATCGATCTAAGTCAACCTCCGAAGTCCGCGCTGAACTGGGTCGAAACCTTTTGCTACTGGTCTATTTTCAGAGTGTCAAAGGACCATTCTACCTCATGATTCAGTTAGTTGTTAGACTAATGGATCCATAATTCATAGTTGTCTGATGACTTGCTTGGTACAATGGATCGCGGAGATGCATTGAATCCCCTCTAGCCAGTGCGTGGCTCATTTCTTTGGCAACACTTAATGCTTGTGAACATTTTATCACCTGCAAACGTGAGTGTTTAGTCATGTTGCAGACAACTTTAACGAATATCGGTGCATTTTCTAATGTGCTTTAAAAGTCATCTACTGCAAAATTGTGTCACGAGATACTTAATTTGATCAAAATCCAAACTAAACGACTACATTGGGGAAAACGATGAAATTTCTGTCAATTGTTTCTTCTCTTCAGCTTTTCCATTAGTCTTTTGGTATATATAGAAACAATTGTCTAAAGATGAACAATTGCTTTTAGCAAGCAACTTCTTTTCGCTTGGTATTTTTCAAAGCTGATCACTGCAACATAGGTGTGCTAGCTGTGTTTGTACATACTATTTAGTAGAGAGATTCTACGAAGACATTGTGCAAGAGTGTTCGACTTTTCTAAAGACGTAAGCCCGAAAATAAAGTAAAGATCTCGAATTCTGAAAGGGTTACGAAACATGTAATGAAATCGAAAGAGTTTTGTGTCGATGGCTGTGGTTAAAAAACGTGGTGAATCAGATGTTAGTATTAGATAATAGTCCATGCTTTAGTCAAACCTGAAAGCTATTGTAATCGGAACCATGTCTTAGTATTTCATCCTGGTATCACTTGAGCGAGAAAGGCGGACTAGAATAATGGAAACCCAGAATCCGATCCAAACAAAAGCATGTCTGATATCGGTGGGAAAGTAGCCCAAAATACACAGCTAATTAGCATTTGGCCGTCTAAGATGTGCGAAACCAAAACATTTGAGTCGGCACGGTTCCTCTTTCGATGACCTCTTTGGCCTACTTTCATTTATTGATACACTTAAGTACTTTTTCAAAGAAAGATGAAAATGATCACGAGAATTTTGATGATCATAAACAACAGCTCAATAACAAAGCTGTCGAAATGATAAAAATGTCCTTCGTTTGCAAGTCTGTGTTTTTCGAGTCTTGATTCGGGCTGTTTGTTTCCATGGGGTTTTACAACGCTGTCAATGATAATCCAGTCATACCCCGACGATTACACGCTAAGTATTAATTGCATTAGTTTTGGCGCTACAAGCCTAGAATTCCGAGGCACCTTGTGCGGACAAAATAGGATTTTCTAATTACATATCAAGCGTTTTGAAGAAAAGAATACTGCTAAATAATGCATGTCTACCGTTGATTTTGATGCTTTTAAGCATACCTGATTTTTACAGATAGTTAATGAATAAACTTTATCTAGAATTCTTTCAGATCGGTAAATTTTTCATCAATTTCTTCTTAGAGTGCAACTTACTTCTTCTTTTTTTTTTTAAGAAAACGAAGATTCTTGTCTTGGGTCTAAGTTTCCATTATGATGAGGTAATTTGCCCTTTCTCTAATCTCTAACTGTCTTTCACTGTCTGGATATGTTTGTATGATTGATTGTATGATTTTTGGAATTTACTACCTTTTATAAACATTATTTTAGTTCTGTTGCTGTGGCCAGTCCACCTAACCATACTTTCTTGGAGCTTCTGTACTCTTCCCAAGCAACTGGCTGCTCTATGAGTCAACGCTCTATGAGTCAACTACTAAGACGCACACTTTCCGCTACTTTATTGTAATTACTGGCCATACAAAACATTAATATAGCGATATTTCAGCTTTATTTCCTATTTGAATATGGCAATTTCATTGACTCAATATTCTAATAACGGAAGGAGCGTCCTCAGGATAAAGACCAAAAATGTCTTGACGTTCACCAAAACCATCCCAACTCTATGTGCTTACATTATGAGAGTGACAAGTCAAAACCGGAAGATGTTCCACGATAGGTGTGTGTGCTAATGCAGCTTCAGTTGCTTAAGCGGACAGTGTAGATTAAGATCAGACCGCACAGAACGTGCTGTCTGATCTACACTGTCCGCTTCTTTTTAACACTTTCTTTTTGCCAAAACGACCTTTAAAGAGCAATATTTCAGCTGCTTTTTTTTTCCTATGTAAAAAAGTCCCATTTAATTAGCTCAGCCTTCCCAGAGTTAAACCCTGAGCAATGGAGCAGGCGTAATTAGGATCAAGAGCCAAAATGTCGTGAGGTGCACCGAAACCATCCAAACCCCATAAAGTGTTGACATACGTGAGTGACAAGTCAAAAACGGAAGATGTTACGCGATAGGTGTGTGTGCGGATGTTGGAAAGAATTGTCGTCTGTTTCGTCACGTGATACATGATACCAGACGACACTATTACGAGTTGTCTTTTGATGAAACTGTATCTGAATCTGGGGATATCAGTAAAAATGCAGGACAATCGGAGGACATTAATTTCCCAGCGTTTTATTTGTCATTTGAATACCACACTTTGTCCAACTTGAGATGAGAATAAGATTTGTTGTAAACTCACAGTGCAAGATGACCTCCCGAGGTTTTGTTACGTAAATCGAGAGCCTTATTGCCATGTCATCTTCAGCATGTCTTCTTGGTGTATTATCAAAAACAATTGCAGTCTTATTGCCATGTCATCTTTAGCATGTCTTCTTGGCATAGTGTCAGTAAAACTTTCTACGATTTTGGTTGCTGCACTGCTATTTTCTACCGTATAGTCTTGGTAATCTGTTTTATTAATTAACTCTTTCGGCGCCAAATAAACAAACTCGGCTTCTTTTGAAGGCTGTAAATGGAATCCACTGAGTCTCCGGAAGATTTTTGTCATACAGGCTTGACCAAACAAGCGGAAGGTATAGATCAAAGATCAGACTGCACGTTCTGTGCAGTCTGATCTTGATCTATGCCGTCCGCAAAAGTCCCTGTTTTCGCCTATGGCGCTGAAAGGGTTAAGGATCCGTTTCATAATTTTATAATGAAACTACTACTATGTGAAACCCTTATATCCATGCACTGAATATCGTATGTTTGCCCAACTATCTCAACGTGATTTGACAGAGTCATTCGAAAAACTAGCTGCTCTTGCTAAATTGTAACTAAGCTATCTGCAATCACTCTTGGATTGATTGCTAGCATAGGCATATTCTAGAGTAACAGATTCGTAGCTTGATGGATTGATCTCGACTGAAAACTGGTTAAAAGGCATATATTTTTTACTCAAGACAAATTATATTTTTATCACAAAGTCGAGGCATCGAATTGGCATCATCTTTTTGTATGTAAACACTTATTTGGTTATATAAAGACAATCATTTTGTTTTTCAGTGCGAATATAGTTCAAAGTTCGGTTTTACGACTCTTAACACGTCCAAATGAAACGACATTTTATCTAAACGTGTTTTGCCGACAACGTTCAATGTCAATTTTCTTCAGTTAATGGTTAGTTAGTTAAAATGAATCAGCTTTTTTTTTTTTATAAATTTTATCTTGTTTAATTCTATCTAAGACTAAGTTGTTTAATCCATTTCTGCACCAGCAATATTTGAAAATCCTTTAAGATGGGAAAGGTACAAACATTAAAAAGATTAGATTTTTTTTTTTCAAAAGACATTTTGGGAAAAAGAGCAATTGCTTCTGATATGCAACTGCTCCTCTTACAACAAACCTTTCCAGAAAATGTCAACTGCAAGGAAACAAAGTCTTGTACAGTTGTGAAAAAAATACAGTTGAGAATAAAGATAACGTTTGCTCATAGCTTAAACTATTCCATGCGTCAAGCCGATGTCCAAAGCATCCTTTGTTCATATCAGGCTGTAAACTTTTAATTCCAGCTGGCTTCCAATGCATCGGAATTTGACCTAGAAAAAAATATTATGCATCAGATAGAGTGTTGATCTATTGGATATAGAGACGTATTTTTAGTACTCGTATACATCTACAAAAGTAAGAGGATAACAAAGCGTAGTTGTTTCCTGTGTTGATGTTAGCCCAACAGATACTTTTAGTCTGTAATTAACGTTTAACACTTAACCCTTAAAGCGCCGAATAAACCTGCCAGACATTTCCATCCTAGAAATACGACCCAAAATAATTGCAATTTCATGGTTGCTTTTGTCTACAGTGTTTCAGCAAAGCGGACAGAGTAGATCAAAGATCAGGCTGCACGTTCTGTGCAGCCTGATCGTGATCTACACTGGCCGTAAAGGCAACTATAGTCGTGAAAGCTGCTAAATAAATGAAACGTAGATTTCTACTCAACACTAAAATCCAAAATATTACGGTTTCAGAGTTGATTTCTCCGGAAAGAAAATACCGTATCGGACAGTGTAGATCAATGACCAGACTGCAAGTTCTGTGCAGTCTGATCTTGATCTACATTGTCTGCAAAAGGTCAGTGAGTCTCGATTAGCAGTTTAAGGGTTAAGAAACAAACGCAAAATTTTCTCGTTTCTTTGGTCTCTATAGCTTCATCTCAGCGGGCAGTGTAGAGCGAGATCAGACTGCGTTTTTGTCCAGTCTGATCTTGATCTACACTCGCCGCAAAGGTAATTATAGTTGTGAAAGGCACTTTATCGGTAAAACCCTTAAAATTCAATGCGCAGCTTGATGCGCCTTTTGGACAGTGTAGGTCATGATCAGACCGCACATAATGTGCAGTCTGATCTTGAATCTACACTGTCCGATATGGTTGAGTTTTCCAGCGAAAATATCTTTGAAATTGTGATGCCTAATTTTCGAATATCGGTCGTAAATTTTCATTTAACCCTTTACCAGACGACAAAATTTTAGCCTTGTTCAAATTGAAAGCATTTGCAGACGACAATTTCAGTATGGCTCAAATGGTGCAATTTTTCTTTGATAGAGTAAAAAACATTGTGGGAAAAGGAGAAAATGCTGGTTACCAGCATTTTCTCCTTTTCCCACAATGTTTTCAAAAGGCTTCTTTCCTAGGGCGTTAAAAGGCGGCATTGTGCTGTAAAGGGTTAATTCATTTATAAGTTTTAATAGTCAGAGACATTCACCCTTTAACTGCAAAATCAACTAGAACATGGATATTTAACCCTTAGGCTGCTAAGCGCGACTCGGGGCACTTTTGTGGACAGTGTAGATCAGGATCAGACTGCACAGAATGTGCAGTCTGATCTTTGATCTACACTGTCCGATATGATTTTTTCTCTCCGGTGAAATCAACTTTAAAATCGCAATATTTGGAATTTTTTCTATTACATGGAAGGATTCGTTTCATTTACTTAGTAGTTTAGGGGTTAAACGTGAGTCCGGAAAGTTTAATTGTAGCAACTTAGAACCATTTTGGCCAAAATCTCATGAAAGAAAAATCGGACGGTGAAGAACCAAAATCAGGCAGCACGTTCTGTGCAGATCTGGTCTTGAATTTACGCTATTCGCAAAAGCCAGTACAGAAGCTTTAGGTACTTAATGCTGCATCATTTCGGAAACGACATCTTGTCTAAAAGTGTTTTGCCGACAACGTTTAATGTCAATTTTCTTCAGTTAATTGATGATTAGTTATTTAAAATGAATAATCCTTTATTTCGGAAGAGCTTGTCTTCAGTTACAGGTTCAGAGCGTTGGAAGTCAGACATGCGGGAAATGACGTCATGTAGACTGGTATGCACTTATTGTTGCATCATTTCTGCTTAGTTTGTCTACGGTTACAGGTTCAGAGCGGTGGATGTAAGTTATGAGACGACATGCGGGAAATGACGTCATGTAAACTGGTATACTTTTGTACTTTGCTGATCGTTAAAAAGAATTTAACTCTTTACCAAACGACAATAGTCTCGGACCTTTCTAGCTCCATAGTATTTGTAGACGACAAATGCAATGTTGCGAAAATGGCGCAAATTGTCCCTGAAATGTTAGAAAACATTTTGGGAAAATCAGAAAATGCTGGTTACCAGCATTTTCTCGTTTTTCCACTATGTTTTCAAAAGCTGTCTCTCTGAGGGTACTTAAAACTCGGTATTGTGTTATTAAGGGTTAGTATACTGAGTTTCAGTTTAAGCAGTAGTCTACCCCATGCATTATGTATTTTTAATGTCGTATGCTTTTTGTATGGATGTTTAATTTTTTAACATATAGACACCTTATTTCAGGTTATGTAGTGGCGACAGTTCACTTACGATATTGGACCAGCGCTTACCAGTCATAATATGGACTATGCTCTGCGAAAAGCGGGTTTAATGCATCTGCAAAAAGTATCGACCAAGGTCAGCCTGCGCAGTCCGCGCAGGCTGACTTTGGTCGAAACTTTTTGCTATTATTTAATTTTCTGCGTGTCAAAGGACCATTCTACCTCTAGGTTTAGTCGGTCGTTAGACGAAATAGGTTTTTAACATAATAATATTATCTGCAAAAAGTATCGACCAAGATCAGCCTGCGCAGTCCGCGCAGGCTGACTTTGGTCGAAACTTTTTGTTATTATTTAATTTTCTGCATGTCAAAAGACCATTCTATCTCTAGGTTTAGTCGGCTGTTAAACGAAATAGATTTTTAACATAATAATGTTATGTCCACCTTTTTAAAATGCATCACGAAAATGAATTTAACTCCATTTTGCCAGAGTGCAGCTCATATGTATATGAGCATCGCCAAAGGGTGAACAATGCGCCATGTTTTGTTGCGCTGTAATCCGTGTGCTAATTTATCCTTGTAATGAGCACAATATCTGTACCCTAACCCTTAAGCTGCTAATCGCGACCCACTGACCTTTTGCGGACAGTGTAGATCAAGATCAGACTGCACAGAACGTGCAGTCTGATCTTTGATCTACACTGTCCGATGCGGTATTTTCTTTCCGGTGAAATCAACTTTGAAACCGCAATGTTTGGGCTTTTAGTATTGAGTAGAAATTTGTGTTTCATTTATTCAGCAGCTTAAGTGCTAATATATCTGTTTATCTAATATATCGACAAGGAACAAGTACTTAAAATTATCCGAGTTCTCACTTCTTTGAAAGCTATGCAATATCAGTTCTGCTTGCTTGTATGAGAAATAGAAACTTCTACCACAGTTTCCGCAACAATTACCTTTCCACCTTTCCGTAGATCAAGATCAGACTGCACAGAACGTGAAGTCTGGTCTTTGATCCACACTGTCCGATACGGTATTTTCTCTCCGGTGAAATCAACTTTGAAACCTCAATGTTTCGGCTTTTAGTATTGAGTAGAAATTTGGATTTCATTTATTCAGCAGCTTAAGTGTTAAAATAAATGAAAAAGAATTCTTTTGTATTATATATATTTAAAGGAAAAAAAATGACGTTTACCCCCCCCCCTTTTTTTTTCAATGCTAAAGCATCTATATTCGGAATAGACAAAGAACGTCCTGTTTCATTCCATATTGCGTCACGTGACATGAAATGTCGCATAACCTCGCAAGGAAAAGATTTTCAAGATTGTGAATAAATAACTTTCACTGAATAATAATGAATCGCCGTCATTGATCGAACCGACAATATGTCATTCTAATATTACCAACTGGACATTCATTTTCAACACCCTCCTAGAAAGTGTTTTGTCCAAAGATTTATGAAACGTCAAGTGACCGTTATATTAACTAATAAACGCCATGATCTGGTTTCAAATGATCACTTTCCCTGTTGACCCTAAAGAGAGCCAGCTCAGTAAAATCGTTAGATGATTTACTAATAACACTTCAGACGGGATATATTACGAGGCCTGACCTTTGTCCAGCATTGTAAAGCCGGTATGACACCACAAACAGCGGGCCTGGCCACGCCCTGTTCGGGACCGTTGACACCATGTTACCCCGAAATGTTACAATACCGATTATGTTTACGTCAGAATTCAATTGTTCACGGAACAATTACAGAATATCAATGTGACTTTAATTGGTTTCCAAGGAATCGGGTTCCTCTTTTTCTGTTGCCATGGGATATCATTGTCTGTGAGGGTTGTCATGAAGAAGCGGACAGCTTGCCAGATGTATGTCAAAACATATAAACCCTTATCTTGATTGGACATAAGGCAGTCACTGACGAAAACCCTTTCATAAACAATCCCGTCCTTAACTCTTTACCAAACGACAAAAGTTTGGAGTCGACCAACTTTAAAGCATCTCCAGACGACGAATTACCCCTTTACCTCACAACGCCTCGTTTCAACGACTCTGAAGTTGAAGAATTTTAAAAACAATGTGGTAAAAAGTAGGAAATGCTGGTAATCAGCATTTTCTCCTTATCCCCCGCAATGTTTTCTGCATGTTCACAGGCTAATCTCATCATTGGAGCCACGTTGAATTTGTCGTCTGCAAATGCTTTCAATATGGATAAATCTAAAAGTTTGTCGTCTGGTAAAAAATAAACGCCCATGTGGTTGACGACGTTTGAAAAACATTATAGAAAAAGTGATTATTAAAAGGGTTTATTGATATGGATGTATTTTGTGTTTGAATTCATGCGTTCCGTAATTGTCTTAATGCTTACACTTGTGCAATGGTTTACAAACAAACTTAGTCTTTATGAGAAAGATTTCGAAGTCAACCACATTGTACTGGTAAAGGAAACCGCATTTTTTCCCAGGCTTCAGATAACATTGTACGCATAAAATCGAACTGAATCGAGCGATCTCGTTTTTCCATTGTATCTGATTTAAACTCGAAGCGTGGTGATGAAAATGGAATAAAAGAACCGTATCAATTCTAAGGATGGCGATGATAAAAGGGAAAAAAAAATAGTGCGCCTTCACTAATGTTTCATAAACGCGTATGAATACCTTTTGTTATATAACCGACCAACTGACTGATACCCATTCTGTATATTCAGATGTTCCCGAAAGATTGTCAGTTGCTTTATCTCAAGGCTTCTTTTTGTCAACTGTTGTTTTTGTGTGGTTGTCATGGTTACCGCATGGCATCTGTCTAGGCCACACTGTTATTTTGATGTTGTTTCTCTCGTATTGAAGGCGTGGAAACGGTAATTAAAATTGAAAAAAATGATTTAAATTGCCAGATGTTTTCCACTGATAGCTTCGACATTGTTTTCATTTGCCGGCTAATCTGTCAGCGCAGATTTTCGTTTAAACGTGGCCCTTTTACTTGCACCCATTACTTTCTGAAACATACGTGCAAGAAATTAAAAAACAATTTGTAAAATAAGGATGATAAACACTGATAGGAAAAAACAGGAAGAACCAATGTGCCTAAAAGGAGAAACTGGTCTTTGAGGATTTACTTTCCTTTTGAATGAACCCTTCTCACATACAGCAACGGCAATTGTTGTTGTTGTTGGTTATGGTTGTTGTTGTTGTTGTTGCAGCAACTGATACTGTTGTTACAGTTGTTGGAAAGATGTATTACCGGAAACAAACTCGAGATAGGCATTTGCATCATCTTCATTTAATTGTTAGACTAAAAAAGAAAAAAACAAACGCCAAACCAAATACTGCCCCGCAGAAAATAATTCTCTCTGTAAAAATCATAATTCTGTTAAACAAGACAATGTTGACAAGAACTACAAAGTCTTTACTTCTCTACGTTTTCTTCTAACAACGTCATAGACTGAACAAGATGCCATCGATGAGGTAGAAGATCTTTGGTTATACGTCAATTAAGTCAGTTTTCTATGCAAATCAGGCTTATCTTTACTTATCTCATTGCAACCGTTTTCATTCTCGTGCTTCTCGTGGGTGTTGTAGGTCCTATCTAGCTTCGAGTTTGTCCAACCTATAAGAAAGTGAAAAGGCATGGAAAGGTCATCTAAAAGTGACCTCTAGGAAGTATTCAAATGTCAAATCATCAAAATTGATATGTTCTTTATTATTATTATTATATGCATCACACCTGATGAAATAAATATTTTTTTTTTCAATTAAAGACCAACAAACAGATGTTATCGTCTCTGTGATAAATAAATGGCTTTGTGCGGTGGGTAAAGTCACTGGATCGAACATGGTAGGACTTACATGTAATAATCGGATCGGACAGGGCCGAACCAGATCGGGGTTTATAACCGGATCAGACTTTATAACCTGACTGAACTATTTTTCTTCTATCTTGTATTATGATCTGCCATCTTTATCTGTATGAAGGGCGCGTATTCCACATTCGCTAATCTGTCAACACTTTCAGTACTTTGATACATTGATACATATACCTACGTACATATATTTTTGAGACGCTTTAGTTTATAATTGCCTTTTTACTTGCCTTTATTCCTTTCTTCTTCTTCTTTATCATCGTAGATCTAGATCACACAGCTCAGAACTGGGGAGGCTACTGTTAACCTCAGACAAAAGATGAACATATCCATTTTGGGCCGAGAAAAGAGTTTCAAAATGTTGAACAAATCTTTTTTTTTTACCTTATATTCAATAGTCAAGATTTACCAGTGTAATATCACCTGTCGTAGATCAAGATCAGACTGCTAAGAGTTGTGGTAGATTTTTATAACCCCAGACAGAACACGAAAAGACAGTTTTTATTTACTTTGTTCTTTCGAAAGACTTTTAAAATGTCTTGGGGCCATACTCAGGGAAAAGGGAGTTAAATGCATCTCTATGATGCATTTTACCTGGCACGTCATCACATAATTATGGATCCATACGGTCCATTTTATCTAACAACCGACTGAACCATCAAATAATAGACTGGTCCTTCGACAAGCAGAAAATTGACCAATAGCAAACAGTATCGGCCCATTTTTTTTTTTTTTTTTTTGAATAGACCAGTTTTGCCAGTTTAAAAATCACCGACCTTCGACCGTTCGTGGTAGGCGGCCATTAAAGTCAAAAGACATGGATGTCACTTAAACGGTTTGAATTACGTTTTGGGCTCATTTTGAGTCAGTTATTGTAAGTGTATATCAGTCGGACCTCGTCCATCTTTTGTCACAGTACAAGATAAGAACGAAAGATAGGCTATATTAATTTTTGACAATTTGTAAAGCCGGTTAGAACGGTGTCAAATCCGTAAAACCCAATAATTACTTGTCATTCTTGTTCATGCCATTCCGCTATTTGCCACATTACCTCATGGAAACGACTTTTTTTTTCGTTGTGTAAGGGATTACTTTTGAAAATATTGTGACAAAAAGGAGAAATTGCTCGTAAACGAGCAATTTCTCCTTTTTGTCACAATGTTTTGACAGGTGTTCTTGTATAAAACCTTTTTTCTTGACGATAAACTCATATTTGACAGAAACGATTTTAAAATCGTCTTCCGCAATATTTATTTCAGAAAGTAAACGGTTGAAACGTCTCTCTCCACGAAGTATGGTTTTCAAATTTTATCACTTAACGTCCCTTGTTGTTTTGAGTATAATAGATCTACAGCCATTGCAAGTTTTCTTATCTTACACACGTTTTGGATAAGATTTTGTGACGCAATCGGAGCATTATGTGACGTCATTTTTTTAAGCATTGTACTCTCAACCGTTCTCAAAAAACAACGCCCGGCACAAATTTCCCGGTAAGCTATAGATGATCGTGGTAAAGAATGATTTGTATTGTTTTAAGATCAAAGATCAAGAAATTAGAAGTCAGGTTCTTTGGAATTAATTAAAGGCTCGTGTAATAAAATTTTATCTAAAACGCCAGCTTATGTCAAGTCCTATATCCACATAATCTGAAATGGGAGAGCATTTTTTTTTTTTTATTTATCAAAGGTTTGATAAGCCAGTATGACAAAATGAAACTGTTAATCTTTTTCTTCTTAATTATGCTGTTCTGATTTTGCCGAAAACAATTGATGTAGTAGGTATATAATAAGAAATGATGAACATTTTCTTTGTCATGTTTGAGTCAATGTGTTTGTGTTTTTTTTTTAAAATTCATATCATTTTTTTTTTCTATCTCGATGTTGATCTTATTAACAGCCTATGAGATGGTTAGTCATTCAATCTTGAAACAATTATTAGAAAATAAATAAGAATAAACCTTGCACTGTGAAAAGGGAGTTTAATGCATCTGCACAGTCTACACGTAGGCTGGCCTGGGTCGAAACTTTTTGCTATTGCTCAATTTTCTACGTGTCAAAGGACCAGTCTACCGAATGATTTAAAGTCAGTTGTTAGACAAAATGAATTGTAAGGATCCATAATTATATGTATGATGACTTGCTTGGTACGATGCGTCACGGAGATGCATTAACCCTTATCCTGCTGAATAAAAGAAACGAAACTTTCAAGCCGATAGTATAAGCCCAAAACTTTCTTGCTTCAAAGATATTTTTGGAGGGAAGACATCTCCCTATCGGAAAGTGTAGATCAAAGATCAGACTGCACGTTCTATGCAGTCTGATCATGATCTACGCTGTCCGCAAAAGGTCAGCGAGTCGCGATAAGCAGCCTAAGGGTTAACTCTTTACCAAACGACAAAATTTTAGACTGGTCCAAATTGAAAGCAATTGCAGACGACAAACTAAATGTGACTCAGAAATTGAAATTTGTTTTGGAAAAGGTAGAAAACATTGTGAGAAAAGGAGAAAATGCTGCTTACCAGCATTTTCTTCTTTTCCCACAATGTTTTCAAAAGGCTTCTTTCTCAGGGTCGTTAAAAGTCGGGATTGTGTGGTAAAGGGTTAAACCCCCTTTGCCATAGTAGATCTGGAAAAGTTGATAATTTATTGCTAGCTCTAATTAATCCAACCTTCATAATTTTGATTCATTTACATCGGGAAAAACACATTTTGTTCGTTTGTTTTGTTTTGTTTGTATTGGAGTTTAACACAGTTTTAACAGCTTAAATCGTATCACGGCGTTCAGTGTACCTACGCATATGTTTCCTTTTAAACTGATGTTTCAAAGTACGCATGCTGCCAATTCTTTTGTAAGGGTTAATTTCATTTATTTTCACTTCTTGCATAGAACACAGGCGTTCGTTTTGTGACGAACTTTGCCATCTATATAATGTAATTACAGTATGTAGATGGCAAAGTTCGTCACAAAACGAACGCCTGTGGCATAGAGGTATGGCAATATCGTAATGTATTCGTGCGAGCTTGTAATTTATATACGTATAAATGAAGCCAGAGATACCTTGTGATCGAAACTGAAACTCAGGCGGGTCATAGTGCATAGAAACTTGTAAAACTGCACTGCTGGGAGTGTTGTATGTGAGCGTTCATCGACCGTAAAGTGATCCCCAAGTCGCGTTGTCGTAAAAAGAACATCTAAAATATAGTTGGCCTGTCCTCGATCTTAGTTTAGAATTGATTTAATTTGAATATTGAAAAAAGAGTAAGGGCGAAAGTTTTAAGCTCAAGAGTTAGGACGAAAACGTCCCAGTCCTTCTTTATTCAGTTTTGACATGGATGACCAGGATTAGATTAAAGTTTGCTCTTGTGACTTTATTTCTTTTCGCAAAAATGGATTTCCTTCTGTAACAAACTTGCAGCATAAATGTACATATTCTAAAAGATCGAAGTGAAATATTATTAATCAAATTAAATTGAAGTTTAATAGAAAAATGAAGGTTAAAGAAATGTTAATAAAGGAGAAAACTGTTCATAACGAGCAATCTCTCCTTTTGTCACAGTGTTTTCATGTTGTCATTGGCTGCAAGACGTACAAATTTGTCTGCATAATGTAATAAGTTTAAGACTGCTGTTTCAAAAAAGTTCTATTTGCATTCTTGAACTATCTGTTCAAATCTAAAATTGGAACATTCGCCTTGATACAAGTATCTTTTCGCAACAAGTTTTTATATCACTCAAAGAAAAGCTTTTTCCTTTCCTTCAAAAATAAATCATGAACCGTTCGCTACTTTACATATGGAGCGACTCGACACTATTTAAATACGAGCATCATTAAAGTTAGCCAGGCGTTATGACCATGCACAATATTTGACCGTTTGTATGACTGCACTTTGTTTATGTGTGGAGATGATACGTTCATTTGATATACAAAGACGTTCAGCGTTCCATGGATAGGCGTTCCCTTATTGTATAGGGACTCAAAATAACGTTAGGACGCTGATAGCACGCATCAAACGGCTAACAAATTATACTTGAACCTTCTTTTTAGCTCTTAACCCTTTCCCAAACGACAAATTTTGGACTGGTCCAAATTGAAAGAGTTTGCAGACGACAATTTTAAATTTGATGAAAATGGTAGAAAGTTATCAAAAAGGGTAGAAAACACTGTGGGAAAAGGAGAAATTGCTCGTTACTAGCAATTTCTCCTTTTCCCACAGTGTTTTCAAAAGACTTGTACTGCAGACACGTGAAAACTAGGGCTTGTTTGGGAAAGGGTTAACCTGCTGAATAAATGAAATAAAACTTTCAAGCCGATACTAAAAACTCAAATTTTGCTTTTTTAAAGGTATTTTTAGTGAAAAATTCTTATTATCGGACAGGGTAGATTCAAGATCAGACTGCACGTTCTGTGCAGTCTGATCTTGATCCACACTGTCCGCAAAAGGTCTTTGAGTCGCGCTTAGCAGTCTAAGGGTTAATATTCATGCAAATTGTCTTGTCAAGAAAATTTGAACGATCACTATAAAAATACGACCTTTTACTGATTCAGTCTGTAACCCTGACTCCTCCACACTGTCACATATTTACATGTGAGTCAAGCCCTGTGAAAAGCTGGTTTATGCACTGCTATTGTATATGACGAGATACATGTACTTAAATAAGTCAGTAAAATCTATCTATCATATGTAAAAAGTATCCACCAAGGTCAGCCAGCACTATCCGGGCAGGCGGACCTGGGACCTTAGGACTGGTAAATTTTCTGCATGTCACAGAACCATTCTATCTCATGACTCAGTAATGTTCTAGACGGTATGAATTCATACTATGCAACGACTTTCTTGGTAGAATGCATTAAAAAAGATGCATTGACTCTTTACCAAACGATAAAAATTTAGACTAATCCAAATTGAAAGCAGTTGCAGACAACAAAATAAATGTGACTGAAAATCTGAAATTTGTTTCAGGAAGGGAAGTAAACATTGTGGGAAAAGGAGAAAATGCTGGTTACCAGCATTTTCTCCTTTTCCCACAATGTTTTCAAAAGGCATTTTGTAAAACCGTGATTGTATGGTAAAGAGTTAATCCCCCCCTTTTTTCCTCCCCATAGCGCCACTCATAAAGATTAACAAGAAGTTAATCTTTGTGCATACAGTTATTTCTTTTTTCGAATCATATGAGCCACGGTCTGGCAAAAGGGGGTTTAATGCATCTCTGTAATGCAGTATACAAGTTATTATGTAATTATGGATTCATTCATTCATTCTTTTTAGCAGTTTAGGAGATAATAATAATATTCATATTCACTCTCTACAGTTCAAAATTATACGAAAAAGACAAAGGAAAATATATCTATAAAAGCTGATTTGAAAACATTGATACGGAAATATCACATTAAAAAGATTATACGAAATTAACCGCTACACATACAAAGTAGATTCTTCACGTTTTATAATCTATACATGTAACAGTGATTGCCCTTGGTTTACTATCGGTTGTTTATGTTTATCATTGCTTGCTATTGTATATGACGAGATACGTGTATTTGTATAAGTCAATAAAATCTATCTATCTATCTATCATAAAATCTATTTAGTCTAACAATCGACTGAATCCTGAGGTAGGATGTTCTTTGACATGCAGAAAATTGACCAATAGCAAAAAGTTTCGACCAAGGTCAGTCTGCGCGGACTGCGCAGGCTGACCTGGATATATAATTTTTTGCAGATTCATTAAGCCCTCTTTTCACAGAGCATGGCTCATATGTATGTATGAAAAATGTTAATCTATCATACGAATGTTTAACATAGTGAACTATACTTTATGATTCAATCGTAATTGTCTTTTTACTGAAAAAGAAAAGAACTGAAATAATAAAAATTGAAAAAAAAAATACTCACAAACGTAGCATAGAACAGAACAGAACATTTTATTTTACGACAAGTACACTGTTGTACATAGTCATACAAAAAAGATATATTAAAACTAAAATCAAATTAAATTTTTAATAAACACCTTATGCTAAATGTTTGTAATTGTTA